>JAGIQG010000014.1:54989737-56189737 GCA_024679065.1 Sphyrna mokarran
GCTATGAGTCCTGACAACATTTTGGCAAAGGTATTGAAGACTTGTTCTCCAAAACTATTTATGCCCCTAGCCAATCTGTTCTAGTGCAGCTGCAACATTGGCATTTACCTAGCAATGTGGAAAGTTGCCCACGTATTCCTGTCCACAAAAATCAGGACAATCCAACCTAGCCAATTACTGTGCCATCAGTCTGCTATTACTCATCAACAAGATGATGGAAGGGGTCAACAAGCTTCACTTACCCAGCAGTAACCAATTCACCCCGTTTACATTCTGCCAAGTTCACTCAACTCCTGACCTCATTACAAAGTTGGTTCAAACATGGTCAAAAACGCTAAATTCCAGAGGTTGAGTTGAGTGTGACTGCTCCTGTCATTGAGGCATCAAGGCGCCCTAGCAAAACTGAAATCTCTAAGAATTACTGTTGGAGTCATACCTTGCACAAAGGAATATGATTGAGGTTATTGAAGGTTAAGTTTATGTCAGTCCCAGGACATCACTGCAGGTAGTATCCTAAACCCAACGATCTCCTGCTGCTTCAGCAATGGCTTCCCTTTCCATCATTAAGTCAGAGTAATGATTACACAATTGCATTACCATTCACAACATTTCAGGAATACTAAAACATGTTACTTGTCTCCATGCAGTAAGACTTGGACAACATTCAGGTTTGAACTCATAAGTAGTAAGCACATTTATGTCACACAAGTACAAGGCAACAATCATCTCAAGAATTGAATGATTTCCTCTTGATATTCAATAGCATCATCATCATCACTGAATTCCCCCAAAACATCCAAGGGTTATAGTTGACTGGAAACTGAACATTACTTATGATATTTGTGGCTGGAAAAATATGTCAAAGGCTTGGAAATATGTGGTAAGTAATTAACCTTTGACTTCCAAAGAATGTCCACCATTCACAAGGCACAGTTAGGAAGATGGTGAAGTATAGTCAACTTACATGGTAGAGTGCAGCTCCAACAACACTCAAGAAGCTCAACATCAGCAAGGCAAAACAACCCACTTGATTGGCACTCCATCCACAAATATTCATTTCCTCCAGCACAATAGCAGCAGTGTACAACATCTACAAAATGCACTGCAGCAACTCACCAAGGCTCCTTCGACAATACCTTCCAAACCTGCAAAGATTATCACCTTGAAGGACAAAGACACAAGACACGTGGGAAGACCACCACCTGCAAGTTTCTCTCGAAGTTACACATCATCCTGACTTGAAACTATATCACTGTTCCTTCACTGTTGCTGGGTCAAAGTCCTGGAATTCCCTTCTTATCAGCATTACGAGTATACCTGAAACCACAAGGATTGCAGCGGTTTAAGGGACCAGCACACTGCCATCTTCTAAAGGGCAAGTAAGGATGGGCAACAAATGCTGCATCTCATAAAGGAAATAAAGCTAAAAGTAAAGGAGATTTGAGTGCAGTAGTACTTTGCAAAAGAGTCAGTTTACAGCTTCCACATTTACTTCACCAGCCACAAGGTTTTGCTAGTCAATCTTTTTGCTTAAACAGCCTTCGGAAAGGTTGTACTACGCATTTGAAATATTTATAGATTTTGTAAAGGTTAACTTATTCTTTTGTCTCTAGTCAGCTACTTATCTTTTCCAGGAGATTTGCGCAGCTTGATACTGCCAAGTATGAAGCTCCCTGTTCCATTAGATCACAAATTGTAAAATCACCAAGCACTGTCTTATGTATTTATATAGGAATAAGATCAGTAAAGTCATTACAAAATGTATAATTTCTCTTATCCGCAAGATTCTTTGAAAACACTAGGTTTTGTAAAATTGGAGAAAATAACACGCATCTTCAGACATATATTTTAAAAAATGATACATTAGGTTAAATATTCTTCGTGAACAAAATGAGCTCCAGGGCTTACTTAAGTTACTGAGCTATGCTGATATGCCGTACATGTTCCACAGTCCCAGAGGGCAGAAGAGCTACTCCCTCCAGAGATTAAAGTGTACGTAGGAAAAAGATGGATGAGTGGAATGTCATCAAGAATTAAATGTTCCTTATTCCATTCATCAGAGTCGAATTGAAATAAAACTTACATAATGGTATCATGTATTCCAGCTATCCTCCTATTTTATTCCTTCCATGTTGAGAGGACACACACTTGGACATAGAGAGGCAAAAATGCTCAAATCATAACAAGGAGATTCGAAAGTCAAGAGAGAAATTCATTCAAAAGAGCACTACCTTCATCAATAAACATTCAATATTTTTTATGCTGGTTTGTGAAGAATGAAAATAATTTTATCCATTTAAGGATGGTTGACTCCCAGCAACAAGTAAAGGGCGGTCACAAAGATCTGGGGGAGCAATCTCACCATTATATCCTGCCCGCTGATGGGCAAGGCAAGCCTATAAGATTGCGTGAGAGCCGAGGAATCAGCTACGCGTCCTCATGCCCATTTCTGCATGAGGCTGAATAATTAATTCAAGTTAAATTTATATGTGTGTAGAATGCCCTCCCACCCCTGAACTTTCATTACTGAGGAAGGCAGTGGGATTTGGGAAAATATCTGGCTTCACCCACCCAGCTTGAGCGAAGCGCTCGTAAAAACGTGCATCTTTAGTAACAAGAGGGCAGGGCCAGAATGGAGTCGGACTAGCTGACCCAGGAAAGGTATCCAAGCAGCCACAAGGCTCCCAAGGGGGAGCTGATGAAAAGACATGCCTCAGTGCTGTAGGACTTCATCCCTGTTAAAATAAAAACAGCCCACCATCCCTCAGCCCTCACACACTTCCACCCTAGACATCTCTTACACTCCATCCATTTCTTATGCCCCCATCCACAAGAGGTCCTCAAGCTTCTTTTGCCAAATTGTGGCACTCTGCCCACCCCACAGCCCTTTATGTCCCCTATGTCAAGTAGTGACAATCAACTCCCCCACCCGCCCCCCCAGCCATGATTCTTCATTATCTCATGGCCTAACTTACCAAGCAATGGCACTCCACCCATCCCAAAGGCCAATCATGCCCCCCATACCCCCACATGGATTGCATGCCCAGAAATGATACTCCGCTAACCTCCATGGTCCCTCATGTACCCTATGCTAAGTAATGATACTCCACTCACCTTCACTGACCCAACACTAAGATACAGCACTCCATCCATGGGCAAAACTTGTCTGAGAGCCTAGAAATCTGTTACTCCTGTTGAAATACTCGGTCCCAGAGATAACATTGCTGAATTAACCACTGTAACTCTCTGATCTCTGCAGTCAATTTCACAATGTTTATTTATGTAAAATTAAATGGTTTCCAGAGTTTGAAGTTTCTGTTATTGATGCTTTAAAGGGTCAGGATGATTGACATGCTTGCTGTCGTGTTGTTAAATGGCTTTTTGCAACAGTAGAATGAAATGACATTTTAAAAAGCTTTTTTGTAACACATCATCTTGTTACTTCATGATTCATTGGCATGGAAATGTGGGTGGAATTCCATAACTTGGCATAGGGGCATGAAAGTCAGTAGGGGTATGTGCAGAGAACCTAACAATCACATGGCAGAGCATGAGGAGGACCACTGGAACTCACTTAAAAATGTCTTTCAATGCAGACTTGGGTTTACTGCTCCTCTGAGGACGAGTAATCAAAACGTTTTAAAAACGTGCCGATTCCATGAAAATTATGGAAGAGTAGAACATGCCTAACTCCACAATGGAACTGGCTGGATTTGGGAGGATTGGGTGCGGGCTTTTCATCTGAACTATCCTGCACTCGGTAAAAGCATTTCCAAAAATCAGGCAACCTGAGAATGGGGTTGGGAATCCCAGAGTCAGAACACATCCACCTTTCCTGAATGCCTCCCCAGTCATCCTGATTTGATAAAAATCCAGTTCTCAGATACAGCTAAATATAGAAGATCTGGAATTCTGATCATATAGTGCTATAAAGTAGAAGAGGAACCTGGTGGCATACTGGCAATTTTGCTGGACTAGTAATCCAGAAAGCCAGACTAATGTTTCTATTATCATGTCACTATAGTGATATATTGTACCTCAAGCTTATTTATTGCACAAAATACAAATTGCTCATAAGTGGTTGAGTAAACATGTTGCACATTCATTTATTAAAACTAGGCACATGAGAACAATTATAGGTCGGTATAAACTTGAAGCCATCAGAGCTGTGTGTGTGGTCTGCTGAAAGCAAAAGTGACTTGATTTGAGTTGATTTATTATTGTCACATATATCTGTGTACAGTGAAAAGTATTGTTTCTTATCCACTATACAGACAAAGCATGCTGTTCATAGAGAAGAAAAGCAGAGAGTGCATAATGTAATGTTACAGATATAACTGGGGTGTTGAGAAAGATCAACTCAATATAAGGTAGGTCTACTCAAAAGTCTGATGGCATCAAGGAAGAAGCTGTTATTGAGTAAGTTGGTACATGACCTCAGACTTTTATATCTTTTTCCCAACAGAAGAAAGTGCGTGAAGTCTTTGATTATGCTGGCAGCTTTTCCAAGGCAGCGGTAAGTGTAGGTGCGTCAATAGGTGGGAGATGGTTTTCATGATGGACTGGGCTTTGTTCATGACCCTTTGTAGTTTTCTGCAATCTCGGACAGAGCAGGAGCCATACCAAGCTGTGATACAACCAGAAAGGATGCTTTCTATGGTACCTCTGTAAAAGTTAGTGAGAGTCATAGCGGACATGCTGAATTTCCTTAGCCTCCTGAGAAAATAGAGGCACTGATGGATTTTCTTGATTATAGCATTGGATCGGAGGGGCCAGGACGGATTGTTGGTGATCTAGACACCTGAAAACTTGAAGCTGTCGACCATTTTCCTTTCATCCCCATTGATGTAGACAAGGACATGTCTTCCACTCCACTTCCTGAAGTCAATGACTTTCCCCTTCATTTTACTGATATTCAGGGAGAGATTATTGTGAAACTAAGACGAAATCATATGACACATTTTCCTTCTATTAATGTTATGCTGATATCTTTAAAGGAATATCATAACATCCCCCTTTCTTTTTCAATGTACTTCTCTCTTCCAAAATAGTATAATTATTTACAATAAAGGCTCATGTTTAGTTCCATCAAATATGTGCATTGAACTGATCTATCTATGGCTCTTTAAAGTATAAAAATCATCTGCTGTCCTGTCCAAAGCTTTGATGACAACCTTGTTTGGAGGGTTTATTAATTTATGACAGTGATCTGTGGGATTGTCATAGAAATCTTGTTCCTGATAGCATTCAGGATCTTGTTTAGATGCAGTGGGACTGCATGTAGTTGTGGAGCTGGAATGGATCTCATTTGTCCACAGTTATGCCTCTCTCTGTTGTGTCTTTGTGAGTAATGACTTCAGAGGACCTTCGGTTTTTAACAAATCCTTGTTATCTCTGCATGTTTCCATTTACCTTCTGTGGGATCCTTGATGTAAACTTGTTGTCCCAACTATAAACCTGACAATTCCTCATCTGCATTTTTATTGTGCATGTTGGTTATCTTCTCTTTCAGTTTTAAAAGTTGCCCTCTAATTTTTGGGAGAGTTAAATGGGTAAGGGTAGAAAAATTGGTATACGCTGGTCTGCCATTCATGAGCTCCACTAGTGATTGATAAGTTACACCAAAAGGTATTACTCTCAGATGTAAAATTACAGTGTATAGACCTTGTTTGGTCTGCTTACATTTGAGAATAATGGATTAGTTCAGCGGGTCTCTTAGATATAGAATAATGAAGAATATTCCACTTCTCACACATATCCTGAAATGACTTACCGATAAATTGTGGATTATTGTCCACAGTCTTTTAGAGTATGCACATCAATTATGCTTAACATATTGTGCTATGGTCAAATAATGAGGCACTTGTAAAGTAATTAACAATGTCAGTATTGTGAAAATAAAAGAGGTTAGATGTGATTTTGGACTGAGAATGGGTAGGAACGTTATGTGGAATCAAAGGTGCTTTCTGCTGACTTGGCATATACTTACAACATCCCTCACACTTTTTGGCAACAAGTTTAATGTCATTGTTTGTTTTCAACCAATAGACTGATTCTCTATGAGTCTCCTTATCTGATCTATGTCTATGATCAGGGTGGCACAGTGGTTAGCACTGCTGCCTCACAGTATCAGGGACCCGGGTCCAATTCCCGGCTTGGGTCACTGTCAGTGGGGAGTTTGCATGTTCTCCCCATGTCTGTGTAGATTTCCACCAGGTGCTCCAATTTCCATCCGCAGTCTGAAAGATGTGCTGGTTAGGTGGATTGACCATGCTAAATTCTCCCTCAGTGTACCCAAACAGATGCCAAAGTGTGGCAACTGGAGGATTTTTATTGTAATTTTATTGCAGTGTTAATGTAAGCTTATTTGTGTCACTAATAAATAAGCTTAAATGTGTGAGTGATGAAGTAATTGAAAAATAGTAGGTTGCAAAGATTCTGGTTTGCTGGAATGCTTGCCTTTAATAACGATGCCTAACACACCCCGGATAATCCTTCACTATCTGCCACTTGCATCAATAAATCCACGTTGTGGTGGTTTTAATGTTGCTCTTCCCACAATAACTTGGTCATTTGTGGTATAGATGAGCCTTGGTATAGTGCACGTAATGCTGTCTCTTGAACTTGAAAGAGATCCTGGCTAATAGCATAAAACAAACAAGCTATGCTTGGATATTCTAGTGAATGCATCAATAATTGGGGATGTACTTAGCAGCTGTAAGCATGGTCA
Source organism: Sphyrna mokarran (assembly GCA_024679065.1). NCBI lineage: Eukaryota > Metazoa > Chordata > Chondrichthyes > Carcharhiniformes > Carcharhinidae > Sphyrna > Sphyrna mokarran. The sequence goes on from JAGIQG010000014.1 coordinate 54,996,468, forward strand.
ACCTACAAGGGTCGCTTTGTATTTACGTCCATCGTTGAATAGCTCGTCAATGCTAAATATATTTTGTTTGAACAGCAGATTGATCTGGAATGCTTCCATGGAGTGAAAGGAGGTATTTCATTTATATCATACTCGTCATGACTACTTTGTAAATCACATGATTTACAAAGCAAAACTTTACCATCCTGCCCGCCTTTGGGAATCACAATGGGTGAGAGGCGGAGCATGGGAAAGTCCGTTGAACTCGGGCAGGATTTTATAGTTTTGAAATGAGTGAGGCCATAAAATCCTCAATGAAATATGTTTGAAGTGAAGGAAAGGCAAATTAGATTGTTGCTCAGACACAGGCTGTGACAAGTTCCTTCCACAGAATGTAAAAAGATGCTATGGGTTCATCCAAGAGTGGTTCACTGGGTTAGTGACAGGATAATAAGAAATCAGGAATATTGAAAGCTTGATATTGAGAGTATGATGACGAGTTGGTCATTGAAATTGGACATGTAGGAAGGTCTGAGATGAATCAAGAGAAAAAGAAAAAAGATATTGTAATAATGGGCTTGGTGCTTGAGCTGTTGTCAAAATGTTGACGTGAATGGACATGAAGTTTATTCAAGTTACATAGGCATTGACAGAGTTTAGACAGGAAACGTCCATGTCACACAAAGGATCTTCCACCTAACTTCATATGTTTATCAGTCGGTTGGATTAAAATATTTTTTGCTCAGTATACTCAGTAAATTAATTCTCCAATAAAAGTTACAATATGTAATAACTGTAAGTACACAAATGGGAAACTTCATTGAAACCCTTAATCACAGAATTTTTACAGCGCAGAAGCAAGTCATTTAGTCCATTGTGTCTGCACCAGCTCTCCAAACAAGCACCATGACTTGGCATCACTCGCTGCCTTTTTCCCCATACTCCTGCACATTGTTTCTATTCAAGTAATCACTGAAAGCTCTCTTGAAAGCCTCAATTAAACCTGCCTCCAATGCACTTTCAAAAGGTGAATTCAGACTCAAACCACTTGCTATATGAAAAGGCTTTCTGTCACATCAGATTTGCTTCTTTTGCCATCAGTTTAAATCTGTGCCCTCTCTTTCTATATCCTTTTACGAGCAGTTTCACCTTATCTGCTCTCTCTAACCTCCTTATACTTTTGAACATTTCTATCAAATCTCCTCTTAGCCTTCTTCTCTCCAAGAACATTTCCAATGTCTCCAATCTATCCTCATGACTGAAGTTTCTCATCCCTGGGACCATGCTTGTAAACGTCCTCTACACTCTCACTAATGCGTTCATATACGTTTCCTTTAATGTAGGTATACAGAACTGTATGCAACATTCCACTTGAGGTTTAATTCATGTCTTGTAAAGGTTAAACATAACCTCCTTACTCTTTTACTCTGTACCCTTATTAATGAAGCCCAAGATACTCCCTACGTTATTAACTGTGTTCTCCACCTGTCCTGCCACCTTCAATGATCTGTGTACATATACATTCTGGTCCTGCTGCTCCTGTATCCGTTTAAAAACTTTATTCCTTGTCTCTCCATGTTCTTCCTACCAAAATGCACCACTTCACACTTCTCTGTTTTGAACTTCATCTGACACCGATCTGCCCACTCCACCAATTTGTCAGTGTCCTTGGATTAGCAATCTTATCTATGTAAAAGCTCTCCACAAAGTAAAGGCCACAAGTCCAAACAAAATTGTTCTTTCGTCCATTAGTGGGTTAAGCATAAATCTCTGGCTTGTACTAATTCTCTGATTATAACTAACAAATATATCAATCCTTGATCTGTGCTCGGACCCAATGATTTAGTGAATAAAGACACCAGTCACTGTTTTGTCCTGATTCACGACGCATTCAAATCTGATACAGTTCTTATTAATTATGGTGTCATCCTATTACTCAGAATTGTTCTTTATTTGCAAGCACTGCAAGCACTCTACAAACGTGCACTTGCAAATAATTCAACCCCATTTACTTTGGATGTTAATGACAAGCGTTTCTTTAACTTTAAGTTAAAGTTTAACTTTAAGTTTAATCCTTTACTTGGGGTGTCATGGTGGCACAGTGGTTAACACAGCTCCAGGGATCTGGGTTCAATTCCCGGTTTGGGCCACCGTGTGGAGTTTACATGGTCTCACCCTGTCTACGTTGGTTTCCTCTGGGTGCTCAGGTTTCCTTCCACCGTTCAAAGCTGTGCAGGTTAGGTGACTGGCCATGCTAAATTGCCCTTTAATGTCTTGGGATGCATAGGTTAGAGGGATTAGCAAGGTAAATATTTGATTTGATTTGATTTATTATTGTCATATGTATTAGCATACAGTAAAATGTACTGTTTTTGTGTGTGCTATACAAACAAAGCATACCATTCATAAGGAAATAAGAGAGTGCAAATATAGTGTTATAGTAATAGCTAGGGTGTAATTAAAGCATTGTTAGAAAGTTTAAAAGAGTTGTGGAAACATAGAATGAAAGTAAAAGATACAGTTAGAAATTGTGCTGGATACAGCTTGCAAGAAATTGCCATGTGGAGTTGTGGGGATAGAGCTTGGATGGGATTGTTGTCGGTGCAGACTCGATAGGCCAAATGCCCTCCTTCTGCCCTGTAGAGATCCTATAATTCTATTTAAAGATCTAGGACTATTCAAACACATGACATAAGCCTCTAAGTCTGTTACGAACAGGAGGTTGATCAACTCTCTGAGAACTAACAGTCAACCACCCAAAGAGAAGTACCTCCCTTAATAATCTATTGAAGTGTGTGTGAGAAAGGGAATTATCTGCACTTCAACAGCTCTTTGTGGTCAAATTTAAATAATTACCTGAGACTTTGTAAAATCAACGTAACACTTTATTTAATTAACTAAGTGAATAGGTTAACTAGACACGAGTTGTGAACAGTGCAGAAGGATGTTGCGTGTTACAGAGGGACACAGATAAGCTGCAGAACTGAGCTGAGAGGTGGGAAATGGAGTTTAACGCGGAAAAGTTGTGAGGAAAACTTTGAAAGGAGTAACAGGAATACAGAGTACTGGGCTAATGGTAAGATACTGTCGGCTTTTTGGCTAAGATCAAGTGTAGTATGGACATGCTGTGCTTGGTTGAAGTCATTAGGTTACATTTTAGCCTCATTTGAAATAATTTTTAAGAGTGGCATATTGCCCTTTTGGCTAAGATGCAAATGAGATCAAGTCTTGGAGGAGGAGTTCTGCCTACTCCAATCAGCTTGGATCATGTAGATCAATCCCAAGACAGGAGGCAAGATCACTGTCTTGTCAGCTTGGATCGGGAATGAGTCAACTTGTTGAGACTCTGAATTTGACTTGATTTGATTGAATTGGAATAAAAACAAAAAACAAATACTTGGTAGTGTGGATGAGCAGAGAGATTTCGTGTCCATGTGCATACATCCCTGAAATTTGGCACCCAGGTTGATAGGATTGTTAAGAAGGTGTATAGTGTGCTAGCTTTTATTGGTAGAGGGATTGAATTTAGGAGCCATGAAGTTATATTGAAGGTGTACAAAATTCTGGTACGGCTACACTTGGAGTATTGCATACAGTTCTGGATGCTTTCCTATAAAGGCCAGATAGCTTTCCTATAAAGCTGTGGAAGCATTGGAAAGAGTGCAGAGGAGATTTACTAGAATGTTACCTAATATGGTGGGAAAATCTTGTGAGGAAAGCTTGAGGGTGTTTTCATTAGAGAGAAGAAGGTTAAGAGGTGACTTAACAGAGGCATAAAAGATGATCAGAGGATTAGATAGGATGGACAGTGGGAGCCTTTTTCCTCAGATGCTGATGGCTAGCATGAGAGGATATAGCTTTAAATTGAGGGATGATAGATATAGGACAGATGTCAGAGGTAGGCTCTTTACTCAGAGTAAGGGCATGAAATGCCCTGCTTGCAACAGTATGGACTCGCCAACATTAAGGGTATTTAAATGGTCATTGGATAAACATATGGATGACGTTAGAATAATGGAGGTTAGATGGGCTTTCCACAGGACGACACAACAATGAGGGCCTAAGAGCCTGTACTGTGCTGTAATGTTCTAGTAGTTTAATTATGTTAATTTACTTTTAAATAGGGAGCAAAGATTCTCATGATGCTGTGTATGCCTGATCAATGATTTCTAAAATATATTTGAAGCTGCTTTTTTCCTGTAGCTCTGGAATGTCTTGATCCCTGTGAAGTTCATCGGTATATTCTTAACATGTCACTGGGGGTCATTCAGACAAACACTTTTTAAAAGAACCTCTTTCAGTACACGCTGTGTGGCATATCTCTCTGTTGGCTTTATTTCTGTAATAATTTATTAACGTATCATTAGCTAGACACAGACTCTTTCATCTTTGCAGTGATACTGTTAAGCTAATGAGCTCTTTGATGTCAATTGATTTCAGCATTAGATTCCTATAAAGGCTTTATAATGTAACTCTTGTGTGCTACTTAGTACAGATTTCAGCCGCAGGTCACGTAAATTGCTTTTGTACAGCATGGAGACTCTGAGTAAAGCTCTGAAATTCGGTAAAACCACTGCGGGATGTTTTCTGCAGCTGCCTCGACATTGAGGTTAAAGTATCAAAGGGAGGACAACTCACATAAAAATATCCTTAACTATATTTATTCAATCAGTCACCTTCGGACTAGATTTTGTAGTAGATTTTGGAATTTTATCACATTTTATTACTAGACCATTAAATGTCCAATGAATGGGCCACTGCAAATGTCTCCATGCTGAAACCCTAGAAGACTTCCATTTTCATACCTTCACATTTTGTGTTGAGTTAGCAGGGTCACCATCGTATTTCCCACAATTACACTCAGCATCATTGGGAATGACCAGAAGAGAAAACTATTCAGATCCCCACATGATCATTACTGAGGTGGCAAAGTGGATAGTCATGAGGAATGAAAAAAGGCTTTCTACTCCCCTTTCTTTCCCACATGACAAAATTGCCTTCCAATAATCACATGTAGAGAATAAATCATTTTTATTTGTCCAATGAGTTCATAGTTTATGTAATTATAGTGCTTAGATTTCAAAATGTTTGATGATTCCAAACATTCAGGGCTGGCATGGTGGTTAGCACTGCTGCCTCACTGGTTTCGAGTCCAGCCTTGGGTGGCTGTCTGTACAGGGTGTGCAATTCCACAGATCCTTAAAGGTGGCAGCGAAGGTAGTGAAAAAGTCATATGGCATGCTTAACTTTATTGGCCTTGGCTGGTAGGATTAAGGAGAATCCCAAGGCCTTCTACAAATATGTGAAAAGTAAAAGGATGAGAAGAGAAGGGATAGGACCTATAAAAGGTGAAGGGGGAAAAGTCTGTATGGAACCAGAAGAAATGGCAGAGGTGCTTAATGAGTACTTTGTCTCAGTATTCACGGTGGAAAGTGATCTGGAAGGATGCACTACAAGTTTGCGGCAGACTGAAAAGATTGAGTATGTAGATATTAAGGAAGCGGATGTGTTAGAACTTTTAAATGCTATCAAGATAGACAAGTCTCCGGGACCAGATGGGATGTAACCCAGGTTATTGTGGGAGGTGAGGGATGTCATTGCAGAGCCCCTGGCGATGATCTTTGCGTCGTTGATGGAGACGGGAGAGGTTCCGGAGGATTGGAGGATTGCGGATGTGGTCCCTATTTTCAAGAAAGGGAACAGGGATAGTCCTGGAAATTACTGACCGGTGAGTCTGACCTCAGTGGTTGGTAAGCTGATGGAGAGGCTTCTGAGGGACAAGATTTATGAGCACTTGGAGAAGTTTAGGTTGATTAGAAATAGTCAGCATGGTTTTGTAAAAGGCAGGTCATGCCTTACAAGCTTAATTGAGTTCTTCGAAAATGTGACTGACACATTGACGAAGGAAGAGCAGTGGACGTGGTGTACATGGACTTCAGCAAGGCATTTGACAAGGTCCCACATGCAAGACTTCTTGAGAAGATGAGAGGCCATGGGATCCAAGGGGCTTTGGCCTTGTGGATCCAGAATGGCTTGCCTGCAGAAGGCAGAGGGTGGTTGTGGATGGCTCTTTTTCTGCATGGAGGTCAGTCATCAGTGGAGTGCCCCAGGGATCTGTTCTAGGACCCTTGCTGTTTGTCATTTTCATAAATGACCTGGATGAGGAAGTGGAGGGATGGGTGAGTAAGTTCGCCGATGACACGAAGGTGGGTGGTGTTGTGGATGGCCTGGAGGGATGTCAGAAGTTGCAGCATGACATCGACAGGATGCAAGACTGGGCGGAGAAGTGGCAGATGGACTTCAACGCGGATAAATGTGTTGTGGTCCATTTTGGCAGCTCCAACGGGATGAATGAGTACACTATCAAAGGTAGGAGTCTTAGCTGTGTGGAAGAGCAGAGGGATCTTGGGGTCCGGGTCCATAAGACCCTCAAATCGGCCTCCCAGGTGGAGGATGTGGTTAAGAAAGCTTACGGTGTACTGGCATTCATTCATCGAGGGATTGAGTTCAGGAGTCAGGAAGTAATGCTGCAGCTTTATAGGACCCTTGTCAGACCACACTTGGAGTACTGTGCGCAGTTTTGATCGCCTCACTATAGGAAGAACGTGGAAGCTATTGAAAGGGTGCAGAGGAGATTTACAAGGATGTTGCCTGGATTGGGAGGCATGCCTTATGAAGACAGGTTGAGGGAGCTGGGACTGTTCTCCCGGGAGAGACGAAGGTTGAGAGGCGACCTGATAGAGGTTTACAAGATGTTGAGAGGAATAGATAGGGTGGACTCTCAGAGACTATTTCCCAGGGCTGAAATGGTCACGACGAGAGGGCACAGATTTAAGGTGCAGGGAAGAAAGTACAGAGGGGATGCTAGGGGAAAGTTTTTCACTCAGAGGGTGGTGAGTGAATGGAATCGGCTGCCATCGGTGGTAGTCGAGGCGAACTCGCTGGGGTCTTTTAAAAGACTTCTGGATGAGTATATGGGATCCAATGGGATTGGGGGCTGTAGATAGGTCTATGGCTGGGTAGGTTTTTGATGTGTTTGGCACAACTTGTGGGCCGAAGGGCCTGTTTGTGCTGTAGTGTTCTATGTTCTATGGACGGGGCATAGAGTATAAAAGCTGGCGTATGATGTTGCAGCTATATAGACCGTTGATTAGGCCACATTTGGAAGACTGCGTCCAGTTCTGGTCGCTACACTACAGAAGGACGTGGAAGCTTTGGAGAGAGTACAGAAGAGGTTTACCAGGATATTGCCTGGTATGGAGGGTCTTAGCTATGAGGAAAGATTGGGTAAACTGGCAGTGTTCTCTCTGGAAAGAGACAGAATGAGGGACGACGTAATAGAGGTGTATAAAATTAAGAAGGGCATAGATAGTGGGAAGCTTTTTCCCAGGTCGGAGGTGAGGGGGGCAATATTTAACACAGATGTCAGGAGGACATATTTTACACAGAGGGTGGTGGGGGCCTGCAATGTACTGCAAACAAGATGGTCGAGAAAGATATGCTGGGATTGTTTAAGACTTCTTTGGATAGTCACATGAACAGACTGGGAATAGAGGATACAAACAAGTGATCTAGCTGGGTGTATGAGCAGCACAGGCTTGGAGGGTTCTTTGTTCTTTTGTTCTTTGAAACTGCATGTTCTCCCCATATCTGCTTTGGTTTCCTCTGAGTATTCCAGTTTTTCTCCCACAGTCCAAAAATGTGCCGGTTAGGTGGATTGCCTCTTAGGTTAGATGGATTTAATATGAAAAATGTGTAGGATTATGGGAATAGGGTGGTGGTGAGGGACTGGATACGATATTCTATCAGAGACTCGGTGCAGACTGAATGGCCTCCTTCTGCATTGTAGGAATTCTATGATTCAAAATTGAGAGGGGTTTTATGGATGTGCAGGGTGAAAAAAAAGCATAATTCTTGGGAACACAAGGGTATAATCAGAGGCCTTTAAGTTACCATAAGTCCATTACTATATTTTTCTCTCATTAATATACAATACATTAGTAAACTAAGTCATATAAATGTGGTGCACTTAAACATTAAAAAGTCACAGAAAATTGTTGGGAAATTGTGGTGTTACCATCAAGATCAGCAGACATAAATCACAATGCAATTCATCATCAAACTAAGAGAAATAAATGATGATTTGGTTATGATTCAGGCCCCAGCTCTTTGACATAGGAAATTACCAAATGAACCACATGATCTTCAAAGTCTTTTTGTTTCAGTGGCTGAGATATGAAGAATTGACAGCCAGAGCCAGCTAGAGTGCATCATAGATAAAATATCAAACATTTAACATGGGATTCAATTAAAAAGACTATAATCTGTCTCTTACTTGTGGCTGTTTGAAGATTCTGAAATGGCATGCTGTGTAAAATCAAGCAGAGATGCTGCAGCCTGAATATGTGATATATAATCACACTGAGTGCCCTCTAAAGGAGTTGGTTATCAGAATTTAAAATTGAGATAGGCAAGTGAATCTTACCAACTTTGTTATGAAGCTTAATAATGTGTTCCTCACATTCCAAGAACTCTTTGCTGAAATAAATAAATGTCCTTTTGGACTTGTTCTGCTGGTCAGTTTATTAGATGCCTTTTCATTTTTAGGGCAACCTCATCATTTTATCTAAGGCAGTGATGTAGCATTGAAATAGGACATATAGCCATCAGTGGTGTTTATGACCCCAGCAGCCATTCTCGTGTCAGCTTCCAATATGTTTTTCAGAAAGTTTTCTTTTTAAAAAATTAGAAATTGTAAAGGTTCTCCATTACCACCAAGTTTTGTGTTCTAATGCCCTGATCTACCTACACAGCCACTTCTTGCAAAGTAGAAATAAAGTTTACTAATTAGTCACAAGTAAGGCTTACATTAACACTGCAATGAAGTGACTGTGAAAATTCCCTAGTCGCCATCGTCCAGCACTTGTTGTGTCAATGCTTCTAATCAGCATGTCTTTCAGACTGTGGGAGGAAACCAGAGCACCTGGCAGAAACCCATGCAGACATGGGAAGAATGTGCAAACTCCACACAGACAATGACCCAAGCTGGGAATCAAACCTGGGTCCCTGGTGCTGTAAGACAGCAGTGCTAACCACTGTGCCATCATGCCATCCCCTTTGCACTAGTTCCTTCCTGGCTGCTTCAAAGTCCTTGCTCCCCTAATATAAAGGCCAATGGTGAGCTCAATTCTGCTTGACCAACTCACCCCACAGTTATTCAACAGCCATTAGGCTTTTAGTTTGTCCCTATCAGAATGGATGTCAACTTCAAATCTTTCAGGTCTAAAGATTCCTGTTTCTTCAATTTTCATTGTTTGGCAATCCTTTCACAGCAAGGAGGACTCTTGAGATTCATCCCTACACAACAGAAATATTTCCCTTAACAAGAAATGGAATATATTCCATGTGATAGGATCTCAAACAGGGGCTTTGTGCAGTTTCAGCACAACACCTTCTGACATAATCTACTGATCTCGGAATAGAAGGCAGCATTCTATTTGCTTTGTTTGTTAATGCTCACCGATACATAGGAATAAATATCTAACACTCTGTGGATGTTTTATGCATAGAGGTTGAATTTTATACTGGAGCAGGGTCCTTGCTTCCCTGGTATAAAGGTCAGTGGCAAGCCCAACTCTTCTTGACCAATTCACTACAATCATTTAATGACCATCAGGTCTTTAGTTTGTCCCTATCAGACTGGATGTCATCTTTGACACCACTCAATGTACTGCATTGCACTACTCACTTTTGAATGGACTTAGCTTGCATTAAATTGATCTTTCTCCACACTCTGGCTATGACTGTAAAACTACATTCGGCACTCTCTCGTTTCCTTTTCAATGAATGGTATGTTTTGCCTGTACAGCATGCAAGAAACAGTACTTTTCATTATATACTAATACATGTGATAATAATAAATCAAATCAAAAATCAAAATCTATCAGCAATGTCTACTATTTGCATGGTCCACCTCACCCTCACACAAATCAATACTGCAAGCTTCCACATGGTGTCAATTGGTCAGCCAAGAGAGGAACATCATCCAAACGTATTGCACCACACTCACTGATACCCTTTCCTCCCTCTTCCTTGTTAAAGTGGCACATATCAGGAGGAAGCCATGGAGAACCAGGTATACCTGCATTTCCTGAGCTCTTTGGAGAAAATACCATGAATTATTTATTAGCTGACCATGACTGAACCCATTAAAACTAGTATCAGGTAGAACATCCAGCTTAGTGGCATGTTTCTGCCTTATGCACCTTCTGTAAGACTAAAGTTAGATAACTCCATAGTTAGAGGGACAGATAGGAGGGTAAATAGTAATAAACAGGACTCAGGGCTGGTGTGTTGCCTCCCAGGGGCTGGGGTCCAGGATGTTGCAGATCGGGTTTTTAAGATTCTTAAGGGTGAGGGGAGTCAGCCCCAAGTCATAGTTCATGTGGGGACACATGATGTAGGTAGGACAAGGGAAGGGGATATTAAACAGAAATTTATGGAGTTAGGGTGGAAGCTTAGGTCCATAACAGGCAGAGTGGTTATCTCTGGACTCTTGCCTGTGCCAAGAGATAGTTTAGAGATGAACAGAGAAAGGGATAGTTTGAACTCATGGCTGCGTGGATGGTGCAGGAGGGAGGGGTTCAGGTTCCTTAACAATTGGGACTCATTCTGGGATAGGTGGGACCTCTTCAAGAGAGATGGTCTACACCTGAACCAGAGGGGGACTAATATCTTGGGGGGAAAATTTGCTAAGGCTATGATGGGGGCTTTAAACTGATTCGGGGGGGGGGTGGGATCCTAAGTAGTTGGGGTGCCGAGAGGGATGAGAGTAAGGGGGTTATAGAGGAGAGTTGTAAAACACAGCGGCGTACGGGTGGGGTGGGGCATGGTTTGAGATGCGTATACTTTAATGCAAGGAGTATTCGCAATAAGGGGGAGGAACTTGCAGCTTGGACCAGTACCTGGAACTTCGATGTTGTGGCCATTTCAGAGACTTGGGTAGAGCAGGGACAGGAATGGATGTTGCAGGTTCCGGGGTACAAATGCTTTAGTCGGAGTAGAGAAGGAGGTAGAAGGGGGGGAGGAGTGGCGTTACTGGTCAAAGACTGTATCACGGTGATAGAAAAGAAGTTTGATGAGGACTTGTCTGTTGAGGTAGTATGGGCTGAGATTAGAAACAGGAGAGGAGAGGTCACCCTGTTGGGAGTCTTTTACAGACCTCCTAATAGTTCTAGAGAGGTGGAGGAAAGGATTGCGAAGTCAATTCTGATTAGGAGTGAAAGTAGTAGGGTAGTTGTGATGGGGGACTTTAACTTTGCTAATATTGATTGGAATAGCTATAGCTCTAGCTCGTTAGAGGGGTCAGTTTTCGTACAGAGTGTGCAGGAAGGTTTTTTGACTCAGTATGTAGAGAGGCCAACTAGAGGTGAGGCTACATTGGATTTGGTGCTGGGCAATGAGCCAGACCAGGTGTTAGGCTTGGAAGTTAGTGAACATTTTGGTGATAGTGACCACAATTCGGTTACGTTCACCTTAGTGATGGATAGGGATAGGCATGAAGCTGGGGGCAGTAGTTATAGCTGGGGGAAGGGTAATTATGAGGCCATCAGGAGAGAATTAGGGTGCATAGATTGGACTAGGGAACTACAGGGACTGGGAACATCTGGAATGTGGTGCTTATTCAAGGAGCAGCTGCTGCGAGTCCTTGATAAGTATGTCCCTGTCAGGCAGGGAGGAAATGGTCGAGTAAGAGAGCCTTGGTGTATGAAAAAAGTTGATTTGCTGGTTAAGAAGAAAAAGGAGGCTTATGTCAGGATGAGGCTTGAAGGCTCAGATAGTGCAATGGATAGCTATAGATTAGCCAGGAAGGAGGTAAAAAGTGAATTGAGGAGAGCTAAGAGGGGACACGAGAAGATGTTGGCTGATAGGATTAAGGAGAATCCTAAAGCTTTCTTTCGATATGTTAAGAATAGAAGATTGGTTAGGGCAAGATTAGGGCCAGTCATAGACAGCAGTGGGAAGTTGTGCGTGGAGCCTGAAGAGATTGGTGAGGCACTGAATAAATATTTCTCTTCGGTATTCACGCAGAGTGCTGGAAATGTAGCTATGGAGAACACTGAGGTACAGGGTTGCAAATTGGGAAGTATTGTAGTAGATAGGGAGGATGTGTTAGAAATTCTCGAGGGTTTGAAGTTGGATAAGTCCCCTGGGCCGGACGGGATTTACCCTAGGATTCTCTGGGAGGCAAGAGAGGAGATTGCAGAGCCTCTGGCTCTGATCTTCAGGTCCTCGTTGGTTACGGGTGTGGTTCCGGAGGACTGGAGGATAGCGAATGTGGTCCCATTGTTTAAGAAGGGGAAGAGAGACCTTCCAGGGAATTATAGGCCAGTGAGTCTTACTTCTGTTGTGGGCAAGGTATTGGAGAGAATTATTAGGGATAGGATTTATAGTTATTTAGAGAGAAATGAATTGATGGGGGATAGTCAGCATGGTTTCGTGAAGGGTAGGTCATGCCTTACTAACCTCATTGAGTTTTTTGAGAAAGTGACCAGAGAGGTGGATGGGGGTAAGGCGGTTGATGTAGTATATATGGACTTTAGTAAGGCGTTTGATAAGGTGGCCCATGGAAGACTTCTACAGAAAATGCAGATGTGTGGAATAGAGGGTGATTTAGCTAATTGGATTAGGAATTGGCTGGCAGATAGAAGACAGAGGGTGGTGGTTGATGGGAGATATTCATCGTGGAGTTCGGTGACGAGTGGTGTGCCTCAGGGGTCTGTTTTGGGGCCCCTGCTGTTTGTAATTTTTATAAATGATCTGGATGAGGGTATTGAGGGATGGATCAGTAAATTTGCAGATGATACTAAAGTTGGTGGTGTGGTAGATAGTGAAGAGGGGTGTTTTAGTTTACAGAGTGACTTGGACAAGTTGCAGAGCTGGGCCGAGAGGTGGCAAATGGAGTTTAATGTGGAAAAGTGTGAGGTAATGCACTTTGGCAGGAACAATAAATGTGTAGAGTATAGGGCTAATGGTAGGGCTCTTAATAGTGTTGAGGAACAGAAGGATCTTGGTGTATGTGTCAATAGATCCCTGAAAGTAGGCAGTCAAGTGGATAAAGTTGTTAAGAAGGCATATGGAGTCTTAGCTTTTATTGGTAGGGGGATTGAATTTAGGAGCCGCAGCATCATGTTGCAACTGTACAAAACTCTAGTGCGGCCGCACTTGGAGTATTGTGTGCAGTTCTGGTCGCCACATTATAAGAAAGATGTGGAGGCATTGGAGAGGGTACAGAGGAGGTTTACCAGGATGTTGCCTGGTATGGAGGGCAGGTCTTATGAAGAGAGGTTGAAGGATTTGAGGTTGTTTTCGTTAGAAAGGAGGCGGCTAAGAGGGGATCTTATTGAAGCATATAAGATGATTAGAGGTTTAGATAGGGTGGACAGTGATAGCCTTTTTCCTAGGATGGAGAAAGCTAGCACGAGGGGACACAGCTTTAAATTAAGGGGTGATAGTTATAGGACGGATATCAGAGGTAGGTTCTTTACCCAAAGGGTGGTTCGGGAGTGGAATGCCCTGCCTGCAGCTGTTGTAGATGCGCCAAGTTTGGTGGCGTTTAAGAGGTTAGTTGATAAGTATATGGAAGAGAAGGGAATGGTTTAGTTTGGAGGGGCATTGCTTTTTATTTTGGTCGGCACAACATCGAAGGCCGAAGGGCCTGTTCTGTGCTGTATTGTTCTATGTTCTATGTTCTATGTAAAGGAGATTACAGAGACAGGGAGGAACGAAAACATGGAGAAAATTGAAAACAAGGATTATTAAAATTGTGCCATTTCGTGACTGGGAACAACGGAGCAGTGGTAATTGTGAACATTTTGTTGTTTATTATGTCATTTGAACTTTCTTGATTGCGATTCGCAACACATTTCAACATCAACTTTTAACCTGGTTTGAAAATGCAAAACCAAACCAGGACACGATAATGTTGAGAATATGCATTGCATAATCAAAGTTCAAGATGATTAAACCATGCTGTATTCTTATCATCTCAGTTCTGACTGCGACATTTGTGCTGCACCCTAGGTTCATTAATGAAAAACTCCAAGAAGTAGTCCTGTCAATGAACTGTGTAAATGTATCTCCTTCCTTTAGATTTCATTTATCAGCTCTCAGGCAGTTTATTATTAAACGTTTAATCTGATTGATATACGTTACATCTTAAGGCAAGATTGACAGCTTCTTAACACGATACAACTGAGTGGTCGACTCAACATAACTTTTATTTCCCACTTCCCTTTAGGTTTGTTGAAAACATGTGGCTTTTGTGTATTTGTGAAATGAGTTGAGTTTCTGGAGATCATCATTTGTCATCTCATTCTCACTGTCATAACACTTAAGAGTACAATGGAGTGGTGACCAGCATTAGTGGAGTCATGCAGTAAAGTGTACTGAATTATGAGCAGAAGATAAATAATTTGATACTTTGTCTTATTGTTCGAACTCTGCCAGCTGTAGTTGAATGGGTAGAATTCTGAGACAGGAAGGTTGTGGTTCATGTCTCTTAGAAACAACACAAAACTTCAGGCTGACATTCCGATGCAGTATTGTTGGAAGTGCCAGCTTTCAGGTGAAATGTTAAATCAAGCTCCTATCTAAACTCTCAAGTAAACAGGTAAGATACATGGCAGTAGTTCAAAGTGAAATAAAGATACTGTCCCCAGTGTCCTGGTCAATGGTAATTGTTCGACCTGCATCACTAAAACATGTTGTTTGATTATTCTCTTGTTAGTTTTTGTAGCATCATGCTTTGCACAAATTGGCTAGAGTGTTTCCAATGCTACAACAATGACTACACTCTACAGCCACAGATCCCAAAGTTGTGTTGCCTGTTCGGTACTATGATAAAGGCTATCTCCTCACAGCTGGAGAAGAACTTGAGGAACAGGACTTAGTCCCATGTAGGAATTATTGACATCACTAAAATTAGGTGCTACTGTGTTGGTTTGATTAGGGTAGGAATTAACTGTTGATACTTAGTTATAAAGTTATAATCTCTAGATTGTTACCTGAGCTACACCCATTTTGGTATAGAGCCAAACATGCTAATATGCAAAATTAGACACAGCAATAAGCCATTTGGCCTCTCAATCCTGTTCCACTATGCAGTAACATCATGGCTGATCTGATTGTGGTTTCAACTCCACTTTCCTTCCTATCTCTTAAACTTTTTGACTCCCTTGTCAATCAAGAATCTACATGACGTAGCCATAAAAAATATTCAGTGAACCTGCCTCCCTGCCCTGTAGGGAAGAGAGTTCCACAGGCTCAGGGCCCTCAGAGAGTTGCCCTGTAGGGAAGAGAGTTCCACAGGCTCGAGGCCCTCAGAGAGAACAAAACTCTTCTCTCTCCATCTTCATTGGGAGGTGCCTTATTTTTCAACGGGGTCCTATTGTTCGAGACTTTCTCATGAGGAGAAACATACTCTCAACATCCAGATTACAAGTTTAAATCTGCAGCTGAAGGAGTGGTATTGAAGACTGGAGTTTCACTTCATGGGGCACTGGTACTGGAGAAAGGTGGAGCTGTTCCATTGGGTTGGGTTCTACTTAAATTGGACTTGGACCAGTAGCCAGGTAAATTGAGTAACTAGGGAAATAGTTAGATAACTATAGGAAAATAGAATCTAATGAAGCAGCATTGGAGGACTTGTGAAAGGTAAATTAGAATTATAGAACCATAGAATCCCAACAGTGCAGGGAAGGCCATTCGGCCCATTGAACCTGCACCAACAACAATTCCACCCAGGCCCTAATCCGTAACCCCACATATTTACCTTCTAATCCCCTGACACTAAGGCTGGAATTTTACCGCCTCATCCACCCCAGAATCAGGGTGGGGAAGGCTCGCAGAACAACATCCTTGGGTGGGATCTAACTACTTGGGCGAGTGAATGGTAGACTTCTGGCATAAGGGTCAGTTTAGCGTGGACAATCAACCTAACTTGCTCAACTTTGGAAGCAATAAGAAATTTGAAAACAGTAAGAAAAGATCAGGGTAGTAATTTGGGAAAAGATGGATCAGGAAGGGATAGAGGCCTTAATACAGATACTCGAGTATCAGGGAAGATTAGGGTGGCAACGAAGCAGAACAGAAAAAAATATGTTAAAGCTAAAGGTGTGAAGCATTTACAAGGAAAATAGATGAAATTCATATCACAGATAGAAAGCAATGGATTTTATCTAACAGCTATTACTGAGACACGATTGCAAAGTGACAAAGATTGGAATGTAAACCTGCATCGAATGTATGCTTTTTAGAAGAGATACATAAAGTAGAAAAGGAGGTGAGAAAGAGGTGTGAGTAGCCTTGTATATAAAAGAAAGGATGAAGACATTCGGAAGAAAGGAACTTAATTCAACAAATCAAGAATTAAAATCAGTTTGAGTGGAACTAAGAAACAACAAGGGGCAGAAAACATTGGTGGTAGTGCATTTGACAGTAGTTGTACTATGAGGCAGAGTATAAATTAGAAAATTGAGATGCATGCTTCAAGAACTGCTAATCAAATGAAACTTAATCTATAAAATGGGGAAACTAATTTTGTCATAATAGTGTAGAAGAACACTACATTTGAAGAACTGATGAAAGAGCAGGTTATTCTAGATCCAGTATTGTACAGTGAGAGAGGGGTCAATTAATAAACTTGTCATAATAGTGCTTCAAGGGCAGAGTGATCACAATGAGAGTTTAATATTGAGTTGAAGATTGAATTATTTACATTTGAAACTAGGGTCTTAAAACTGAACAAAGTAAACATATAGCTATGACCGGCAATTGGTTAAAGTAGATTGGGGAACTTGTTTAAAAGATAAGCCATGGCAAATAGTTCAAGAATTAATTTATAATTTGCGATAAATGGACATTTCTTTTCAGAATAAAAACCCCCTAATGGCACAATCATGCTGAACAACAGACATTAAAGATAGTGTTAGATTAAAGGGAGAGATTTATATTATTACCAAAAAAGTAAGCCTTAGGATTGTGAGGATTTTAGAATTTAGCATGCTTCAATTGTATAGGAAAATAGAATCTAATGAAGCAGCATTGGAGAACTCGTGAAAGGTAAATTAGAATTATAGAATCATAGAATCCCAACAGTGCAGAGAAGGCCACCACAAAATTAGGAAAGAGCCAGACCAGGTAAGGATGGCAGATTTCTTTTACTAAAAGATGTTGGTGAACCAGATAAGTCTTTATAATACAGACCACAGCTTGACCCTCAGATAAAGTTATGAGGTCAAACATGATCTGTTTGAATGGTGGAACAGACTTAAAGAACTGAATGGACTACTCCTGCTTCTATTTCTTATGTTTACTTCAATAAAACGTTTGTTTGTGTAGAGCATTAAAAAGATTTGAGGTTATGAAAGAGGTTAGCTTCAACCTTCCAGTCTTCAAATCTTTGGAGGCTGATGTGTGTCCTGAAATGCACGCTAGATGACATGGATATTCTGACACTATGACCTCAATGAAATTTGCATTGAGAAGTTTCAACTTCTGAATTCTCCGAAACACTTCAATGCCTTTCACACATACCATCCCATAACCTTAAATGGCATTATTAATCAGAAATCTATTAATCTGTGCTTTAAACATACTCAATGATTGAGCTTTCACAATCCTCTGAGAACTCCAAAGACTCACAACACTCTGTGTAAAGAAATTTCCCTCATCCGGTCTTAAGCAGAATGACCCTTATTTTGAAACTGTACCCAATAGTTCTAGACTTCTCAACGAAGGGAAGCATCTTACCTGCATCTATGATGTCCATTCTTTTAAGTATTTTGTTGGTCTCAATAAATTGCTTCTCATTCTTTGAAGCTGGAGTCCAAAGTCCAAAGATGTGCGGGTTAGGTTGATTGGCCACCTAAATTGACTGTAGATACATAGGTTAGAAGATTAGTGAGTAAAATATGTATGGATATGGGGGTAGAGCCTGTGGTGGGATTGTGGGTTGGTGTAGAAGGGCTGAATAGCCTCTTTCTGTCCTGTATGGTTTCTATGATTTCTAATACAGGCTCAGTTTGATCAGTCTCTCTTGATAAGACAGTTCCACCATCCCCAGAACAAGTTTGATAATCTTTACTGCACTTCCTCGATGGCAATGCTATCCTTTCTGCGGTAAGGGGACCAAAACTGCACTCAGTACTCCAGCTGCGGTCTAACCAATCTTTCATACATTTGAAGCAAGGACTCACTGCTCTTGTACTTAAATCTTCTTGAGTTAAAGCTGACATTCTATCAGCCTTTCCAATAGCTTGCCACACCTGTATGTTAGTCTTCAGTGACATACAGACTAGAATACCCAAATATCTTTGTATATCTAAACTTTCTAACTTGTGTCCACATACAATCTCACCTATCTGCTAATTCACCCACCTCCCACCCTTTTCACCTACTATGTCATCCACCTGCCACCTCATCCACCCTATCCATCTGCTCATTTGACTACTTATCTCACCCACCCTATCCACTTTACCACTTACTTCACCCGCTCTGCCCACACTACCACCTAACTCATGCACAGATTTCGTTATTCATTAGCTTTAACACTAGAACTTTAAGTTTATAATAGATCTACTAGTGCTATAAAAAGACATGTTCTGTCTTCCCACAAACTTTATAGTGCTGCTTCTAAGAGAAACGCTGCACTTCACATTTCTGGTAAAGCCTATCTTGGAAGACCAGGCAAGAAATGCTCCGCAATGTTAAGGCAGGGGAAATTTTGAACGGGGAGTAGCAATCCAATGATGACTGTCACTCCATGTAAGATCCAGACCATTTCATAAATACAAGTCTTAATTTTTATTGCACTCTGCCCGTAGGTGCTCATTGAGTCAAAATCCTGGAACTCACTCACCAAAAGCACCAAGGGTATTGCTACAGAACATCGGGTGTAATGGTTCAAGAATGTGATTCACCAACTCCAGGACAATTAGTAATGGGCAATAAATGCTGGCCTAGCCAGTGATATTCACATCCTGTGACAGCATTAGTAAACAACATAGTATTTTACGTTCCTCCCTCTCTGCTGGCTTGTAATTGTGATTAAAAATGGTTAGGATTTTAAATAGGATTCTCTTTGTGTAAGTGGTACAATACTCATAACATGAGTTAAGTGCAGGGAGCGTGAGCAGTCTTTATACTGCAGGGTTCACATGTTATAAATGAAAATTGATTTTCATATCTGTTAATTGAGTTATGGATATCAATGAGTTTGAAACTGAGCAATAGTAATAAAACTAGGTTGATATTAGTAAATGCTACATCAGTCTGTTTCTAAGAATCTCTAAGGTCCATGAATCCTATCGCACTGAAGGTCAAGGACACCACTCAGCAAAATAAACCACAAGCTATAAAAGGGAAAAATTGGAAGTGAAGTTTGTGAAAGATCTTTCTGTTACATAAATAAAGTTATATAAATAAGCTGTCCTTTCATATTACGGCCATTATGTGGACTAAATCCCCAGTTCACTTAGCATGATCTAATATACACATCAGTATGAATGATAATGGGATGGGAGTTCTTTCAAGAATTGTCACTATACTTTGCAAAGACTCTAATAAGAACAGTGAAAATGCAGCAGATTGAAGCACATCCCAGAATCCTGGCTTATTTCCAGACTTATGAATAAAAATCATATAACCTTTATTGATGCATTATGGACAGAACTTGGTTGTACTGTTTTTATGGATTCTGGCCAAAGATCTAATGGAGACGGTGACTACTGCAGCTGAAAGGCAATGTAAAGCCTTTTAGACATATTGTCCCCCTGTCCTCAACCCCTCTCTCCCGCCCTTGCCCTGCCTCTGGTATGTTTTTCAGTGGCAGAGGTGGACTGCCATTGGATGTGAGTGGGAGCCTTCCCATCTCATTGAGGTCTACAGCATTCTGCCTAGTTCTTCGATCCCACAACAGGGAGTCATCCTTGGCACGATCAGAAGACCCAGCTGGCAAGAAGGACCAGAAAATCCTGCCCCAGTTATAACATGGCAAATTGAGAAAACATCTTCCTAATTCAAAATTCGCATTTCCTCTTCCTTCAGAGGGATTTCTGTATATTGTTTTTCTCTCTCTGTTCATCCTTCCACCTTAACATTTTTGAGTTGCCAATAACACAACTTGCCGTTGCACATTTGCTTTGGCTTTGATGAAGTAAATTATGCCAATCAAAAGTCTATGCAAATTTTGGCCATTGCAGGCTGTTTAAACTATTCTGCTGCTAAACTTTCAAAGTCCTTCCTGCAAAATAGCAAGGAAACAATTAAAACAGTCAAACATGAAAAAAAGGTTAAAATTAAAGGTCGGACTAGCTAGAGAAAATCTAAGAGCAAGAAGTCCCTTGGAGAACCAGACTTGGGAGTTAATTATGGGAATATGGAAAGGGCAGCTACAATAGATCAATATTTTGCCTCAGTTTTCACAGTGAATGACACTAGAACCATCCCAATAGTAATAGGTAATGTTGAGACTGATAAAAAGGAGGAACTTAATCAATCACCATCACTAATGAAAAAATTGCTGAGCATATTATTGGGCTTAAAGGCAGTTAAGTTCCCAAGTCCAGATGGCCTACTTTCTAAGGTCTTAAAGAAAGTAGCAGCAGAGATTGTGGAGGCATTGATTATAATATCCAAAATTCCCTTGATGCAAGAAAGGTTGCAATGGATTGGAAACATGCCGATGTAACCCCCTGTTCAAAAAGATAGAAAGGCAAAAAGAGGAAACTATAGACCAGTTAGGTTAACATCAGTCATTGGAAAATTATTGGAATCCATTATTAAGGAAGTTTTTATGAGACATTTGAAAATCCACCAGAGCCGGCGTGATTTTATGAAGGATAAATCATGTTTCACTGATCTGTTAGGGTCCAAGAAGATTTAATAAGCAAAGTGGATAACAAGGTGCTGTAGCTGTAGTGCATCTGGACTTCCAGAAGGCATTTGATAAAAGTGCCGCACAAAAGGTTAATACAGTGGTTAGCACTGCTGCTTCACAGTGCCAAGGTTCCAAGTTCAATTCCGGCCTTGGGTCACTATCTGTGTGGAATTTGCATTTTCTCCCCATGTCTACGTGTCCAGCTGCTTTGGTTTCCTCCCAAAGTCCAAGATGTGCAGGTTAGGTTGATTGTCAATGCTAAATTAACCCTAGTGTCAGGGGGATTAGCACAATAAATATGTGGAGCTCTAGGAGTAGGGCTTTGGAGGGATTGTGGTCAGTACAGACTCGATGGGCCAAATGGCCTCTTTCTGTACTATACAGATTCTGTGATTCTATGAGGTAAGATTCATAGGGTTGGGGTAATTTATTAGCTTGAATAGAAGATTGGCTCATCAACAGAAACCTGAGACTGGGATAAATGGATCTTTTCCTGGTTGGAAACCTGTCACTAGTGGTATGACATAGGGTTCGGTCTTGGACCCCAATTATTTACAATCTGCATTAATGACTATGAGCCAGAGAACGTACTATAGCCAAATTTGCAGATGATATTTGTAATAACTCAGGGATCCTGACTAGAAAGGAACAGTATTTATTGTTAAACATAAAGTAAAGCCACTATTCCAAGGAGCACATACAAACATCCCAACTGGGACAAAAGTTCTGCAGACTCTTCCTGGTGCCTGCCTTATAAAGGGCTCCACACGGGCAGAACATTGCCTGATACCAAGGGAACTTGTGTTCAATTAGTGATTCCCTGTGGAACTCATTGGGGTTATCTCAACATTAAAATAGGTGGGAAAACAAGTTGCAATGAGCAAATAAGAAATATACACTTGGATATTTCAAAGGTGGAATTTAATGTGGATACGTGTGATGTTATCATTTTGGTCAGCAGAATAATTATTATATAAATAGAAATTTCAAAGGTGCAGAGGAATCTGGGTGAACTGTGTATGAATCACAGAAGTAATAAGAGACAAATGGAATTTTGGCATTTATTGCTAATGGAATCAAATATAAAAGAAAGGAAATGCTATTGTAACTGTATAGGATATTGATGAGACCACATTTGGAGTGCTATGCACAGTTCTGGTGCCCTTACTTGAAGAAGGATACAGATGCATTTGAGGCAGTTCAGAGAAGATTCACTGGATTGATTCCAGGTGTAAAGCACTTGCCTTATGAAGGGAGATTGACAGTTTAGGTCTATATTTGCTTGAATTTAGCAGAATGAGAGGAGATGTAATTGAGGTATATAAGATGTTAAAGGGGATTGACTGGATACATAGAGCAGATGTTTCTCCTTGTTAGGCATTCTTGAATGGAAGTCCATAGTTTTAGGCTAAGAGGTAGCAGATTTAAAATAATAATGAAGAGCTTCACTCAAAGGGTTGTAAATCTGTTGAATTCTCTACCTTTGAGTACAGTGGATGCCAGAACACTAAACAAATTTAAAGAGGCATTGGATAAGTTTTTAATTAGTAGTAAGATGAAGGGCTATGGTGAGTGGCAAGAAAATGAGATGAGGCCGAGATGAGATCAGCCATGATCATGTTGAATGGCTTGAGGGGTTTGAATTTGCCTTCTCCTGCTTCAATTTCTTATGTTCTAACTATAAAAAATAGAGAAAAAAAACAAACATGAAAACATTCATATGGACTAAATGGAACTACAACATTACGTTTGCTTGATTACTGCTTGATATTTAACATTGAAGTAATAAAATTATTACTGATTTTGAATAGCTAGTTCTCCTAGTTTCATACAGGGAATAGAGGGATATGGATCAAGGGCAGGTAGAAGGCATTAGTTTAATTTGGCATTATAGTCAGCTTAACATAGTGCGCCAAGGGCCTATTCCTAGATTGGATTGTTTTTTGTTCTATGTTCTAATAGCCATGATCTAGTTAAATGATGGAGAAAGCTTGAGAAGCCACATGGCCTAATCCTTCAATGCTCTTATGTTCCTTACTCAGCTACGGACGGGAAGCTCATCCTATGCCTCTCCGGCTCTTTCTAAAATCATGGCAGGGAGAAGGCAGGTAGTTTTGCAGTGAGCATGCTGCCATTGACGTGGCACCCTATTTTCCAGATCCACACACATTTTTTTCCCACCTATGGGGTGGCCGGTAAAATCTGGCCCATTATATAGTGGATCATCTCATTAATCTTTGATGAGTGCAGATTGATTCCCATGTCAATGTTACAAGAATGGCAACACTTCCAGAAGTCCTTAACAGGCTGTGAAACAACTGTTCCTGATATATCCTGAGAACCTGAAGAGAAGTTTTCTCATCTCTAATGTCAAATAATTCTCTAAGATTATGACTGCTTACTCATACTCATCAGGATGTTTTCCCTTTTCTATCCTTTTCTATTTCCCTGTTGCAATTTCAGCACTGCCTTCCAAATACCTCAATACAACTCCATTTCATTTTATTGCTCTCTCTAAGTCCTCATTGAACACACATTCTGGTGGGAATCTTTTGTTGACGAAATGTCGTGTTACCTACTTGAAACATGTTGAAGATTCCTAGCCCTTTATTGCATTTTCATGTTGTACCAAGGGACATAATGCTGAATCTGTCATACACACTGGTCATTTTTCTCCAAAGTTAGAATTAACTCAAGTAAAACCAATTGAGTTTATTTGGGGATGTTTGATTCTGAACTGCCCCTTTTTTCATCATAAATTACATTATCACAATGGCTGGAATTTTACTGTTCCGCCCACCACAGTAATCGGAGCTTTCGAAGGGACGGATCACGGAAGGGTCCTTCCTTCTCGTGTGGGACTTATAGGACAAGTGAAGCCATAAAGTCCCAATCATTGTGTTAACAGATTACTGAGCCTAAACTAATCCTCAGCAAATGAGAACACATCTGTAAAGTTTAGCTGTTGACACAGAATTGCTTCACTTAAGAGAGCTTAAAGGGGCAGTTTCTTCATAGAAAGAGAGTTTGTCAAACTCCTGTATGGGATTGAAGGGGGTGGGGGGAGAGGGAGAGGTGGGAGGGGGTGGTGCCACAGGAATGGCGAGAAATGCTCTTCGACAATCTATTGACCATTTCTTCAGTTGTCTGTAATGCAATGGCGTAACACATGTAAAATATATGTTTTATTTCTGCCTCTTTACATCATTTCAGAAATTATGTCTGCCCATTCTCTATCCCATCTCACTCCCATAAATATTTGCCTAATTACTCTTTAAGTTGGATTTTTTGTTAATCCTGTATCAAAAAATGTTATTGTTCATTGATTTTCTTCAGTTCTTCTACGGGAGGAATTGTTTAAATAGAAGAGGTACTGAACTAATTTTTGAGGGGTCACAAGGTGAAAAACCTCATTTTTGTTTGCTGATGGTGCACATAAGAGACACAAAGAAGATGAAAGTAATTTACTTCATTGCAATGAATTTTACAGCATAGTGGAGGCCTTTCAGCCCATCGGGTCTGTGCCGGCAATGTATAATCATTGTAAATAAATAAAAGGGAAGAAGCTTTGCTAAGCAATTTTAATTTGATGACTGCCCATTTAAACTCCAAAGGTTGTTCTTATTAAACCATCTGATTTGTTTTAATTTGCCTTTCCCCTATATTATATTTGTGATTTTCTGTAACGTGCTCTTTTCCTCTTATTTCCCCCACCATATTTATCTGAATTTCTCTTTTTAGTGTTTTCACACCTTTCTTCTAATCATGATGGGTATTGGATTTTTCTCTGCTAGACAATTATCAGGGAAGGTGCCTATGTCCAGTTTGGAATGAAAGACTTTAGGAGCCAGATCCAAGAGATGTTTGGCAAGAAGAGGATGGATTTTCTTTTAATATTTGATCCATCTGTTGCTTCTGAAGAAAGCATCCAAAAAGAGACTTGTAACCATTTGGATAAAGCTGGAGGATATATGTAGAAATAACAAGGAGTATTATTGATTTCGATTTTGGCTGCGCAGTAACAGATTAAAAATAGGATAAACCATAAATCTGTCAATAAGTCACATAAAAGGGATTAAGAGAGTAAACCAATGGAAGATGTCAGATGCAGAATCATTTGGAATTGAAAGCCAAGAGAATGTAAAAGCCAATTGAAGATGCAATTCTACCAGAATAGTGAACTTTACTCAGGAGTGCTGCAGTTAGAATACATGTGAATTAAATAGTCAGAAGCAAAATGGCATGAAAGAATGTATAAAATCATGACACCTTGGAAAAGTGACGATATCAAACCATGGAATAAATCATGTTCGATCATCTGATTTTTAGCAATGCACTTTGACTCCGGTCAGCTAGAACTAGATTCTGTAACTAAATTAAAGGTTTACTTTATTTGAGGTCAATTCAATACGGGATCTGCAATTCTTGGTGTGCTTAAAGAAAATAGCCACCACAGTTCACATACTGGGAAAATTGAATAGAATTTTGGACCTTCTGCCTTCAAAAAGACCTTGAACACATTAGAGAGAATTTGGAGGAGAATAGAAAGGATGGTAGCTCCAGCACAAAAAACAAATGGAACTTTTAGTTGAAGTTCGTGAGGAATAGATAGAACACCTAATCATAAACCACTTCCCAACAATGGGAATGTTGAAAAAATAAAACTTGATGGATCAACCAGCGACAGTTCACTCCGTGACATGTTGAACTTTTGCTGTCTGTGTGAGTTTAATTATAATGTGTGAATAGCGTGGGATTTATCAAGCTGCAGATCATTATGAAATTGGAAAATTGGTTTCCCCCTGACAGCACTCAGTTCAGATATTCATTTGTTAAGTATTGGTTACTTGTTATGCTTTAGTTAGGTGGAAAGTCAGCTAAACGTTAAGTGACGACTTTTGTAAATAGGTAGCATACAGGGCGCGTAATTTGAGCTGATGGAAATATTTTCAGGAATTGAGACTGCAATATACACAGTGGCACAATCTTCTCTGAGACGCCTTCTAATTGGCCACCTCTGCATCTGTTGTCCAATTTCTACAGGCCAAAAGGTCCCTTAGACTGCAGGGCCAGTCAGAATGCACACAGCTGTGAATGGCCAACAGCCCATCAGCTGGGATGGACACTACTGAGGTAGAAAGGCAAGGCACCTCTAAATGGAGTACGCAGAACTGGGAATAAGATTCCAAAAATAAAGAGACCTGAAGCTGGTGGGGACCATTGGATTGGAGAGGAAACGCTGCTGCAAGATTAATTTCGACCACAAACATCAGCTTCTCACTTCCTCAGGCCTGTCAGTGGCTCCAATGGCCTCCTGGAGCTGTCGAAGTCAATTGTGATATTGGGGAAATCAGGCAGAATCTTTCTCATTCCACCTCACCTCCATCCCACCCTTCATTTGTTACTTATTGGCTCATTACTGGCCACCTGTTGCTGTCAGGTGTGTAGCTGCTGTCAGTTTTAAAGATTGCCAAGAGATGGGAAAGCATAGGGAGCACTGAGCATAATGCCCTTATTTTCAATCTTTCTCTCAGCCGCACCTTCAAACCTGATGCTACAGGACAGAGAAAGTTCAAGAGGTCAAAGCATGAACATGGTGAACTGTTTTTGAACAGTTTAAAATGAGTGATATTTCAAATTAAAGCCACTAGTTGAAGTCTATTTTATAGCAAATCTTAAAAGATACGTGAGATTGTGGTGTTCTGAAAATTGATTCAGACCTGCAGGATGTACATTTTCTTGCTTCAGAATACAGTTGGGTTGCCACAGAAACGGATCATAGTGTGTTACAGGATTCTGGATATTTTGTGAATACAAAACTAGAATCGCTGTATGGAATGGAACTGTGTCAATATTAGATTAAATCTTTGTATCAGTAGAGAAAATATATATTTTAACTATTTCCTATAATCTGGGAAGTGCTTGTGTGACTGTTTGTTACAGTACTAATCTAAAATGGCAGCACAGTAAAAAACTTATTGAGCTACTGAGAAGAACATGATTATCCTCAACACCAGTGCCCCCACAAGGCTATGTTCTCAGCTCCATACTATACTCCTTATACATCTATGATTGTGCGGCCAAATTTGCCTCCAATTTGATTTTCAAGTTTGCTGATGACAATAGATCTCAAAGAACGACAAAACAGAGTTGTGTGACAACAATAATCTCTCTCTCAACGTCGACAAAATGGAGAAGATTGTCATCGACTTCAGGAAGTGTAAAGGAGAACAAGCCCCTGTCTACATCAATGGGGAAGAAATAGAAATTTTTGAGAGCTTCAAGTTTTTAGGTGTCCGGATCACCAACAAACCTGTTCTGGTCGCCCCATGCTAACACTATAGTTAAAAAAGCCCACCGATGCCTCTACTTTCTCAGAAGACGAAGAAAATTTGGCATATCAGCTATGACTCTCACCAACTTTTACAGGTGCACCATAGAAAGCATTCTTTCTGGTTGTGTTACAGTTTGGTATGGTTCCTGCTCTGTCCAAGACTACAAGGAACTACAAAAGGTCATAAGTGTAACTCAATCCATCATGTAAACCGGCTTCTCATCCATTGATTTCGTCTATACATCCTGCAGCCTTGGCAAAGCAACCAGCATAATTAAAGACACCATGCACCCTGAATATTCTCTCTTCCACTTTCTTTCTTCGGGAAAAAGATACAAGAGTTGAGGTCATGTACCAACCGACTCAAGAACAGCTTTTTCCCAGCTGCTGTCAGACTTTTGAATGGACCTACCTTGCATTATGTTGATCTTTCTCTACGTTGCAGCTATGACTGTAAGATTACGGGTCCAATTTACCAAAAATTCGTACCTATTTTTGGGTGTGAAATCGTGATAAATACGGGCATTGGGCCTGTACTGCGATCTACACCCGAATCCGAGCAGATCGCACTTTACCAACACCTGATTTGGGCACAGATCCAGTTTGCACCCCAATCGGACAGCCTGATGATTTAAATGCATTAGCATGCATTTTAGTGACCTAAGTGCCCAACTCTACTGCCAAATCCCACTTTACCATCTTCGGATCCAATCTGGTATCAACCTGCAAAATAAAAATCCAAGGCTGATTCCTATTCTGCAGGGAAACCTCCAAAGCCCAACCGCCTCAAAAACCCTTCGCAGAACCCCCCACACCTATCCCCCTCATGCACTAACCACCACAACAGACATTCCCTTCCCTCCCCTGGATCGGATCCCCCCCCGGGAGACAGGTCCCCCTCAGCAGAGCACACTCCCAACCTACCTCAATTGCTGCTTTCCCTCCACCGTTCTTCTGACCTGGAGTCATTGGACAGCCTGCAGCACCTTCCTGGCCTTCTGCTGGCGACTACCAGAGGAGAGGGTGGGGTGGGAGCTCAGGGGTTCAGATGGATCTCTGGTTGGGGGTGAGGTGGTAAAGAATGGAGAGGGGAGGATGGACTTGGGAGAATCTCCACCAACCCATCCCCAATCAGAGACCCACTTGAGCCCACCTCTCGTCTCTGGCAGACACAGCAGAAGGCCAGGAAGGTGCTGCAGGCTGTCCAATGACTGCAGGTCAGAAGAACGGAGGAGGGAGAGCAGTGATCAAGGTACTTTGGGGGTGTGCTCTGCCAGGGTGGGATGCCTCCTGGGGGGGAGTCCTATTGCGAGATGGGGGACTGCCTCCCAGGGAGGGGCCAGTCATTGGTGGCGGGAATGGGGGGGTTCTGCCTGCCAGGGGGTTTCTGATTTCTGATCCAGGCAGAGGGTCTGCCAGGGGCGACCTGCCTCCCGGGGGTTCTGATCCAGTGGCCCAGCTGATTGGTGTTTTCATTCTGTGTGATTCACACTCTGCAGGACTTCTGCATCCAATTCCCGCCTGCCACTGTCAAAGTTCCAACGAGTCCGCCTGTCTCGACAGTGATCCTGCCTCATGTTGTATTTGTTATTTCGTGGCAGCTGGGAATAAATCAGAGAGACTTTTGATTTTGATTTATTGCTTTATTGTCACATGTATTAACATACAATAAAAAGTATGCTCCTTGCACGCTATACTGACAAAACATACTGTTCATAGAGGAGAAAACGACAGAGTGCAGAATATAGGACCTGATTTACTAATTGGAGGCTAAGGGCCGGATCTGGGCATAAAATGGATCCAAGCCCGGAATCCTCGTTCCAGCGCGCCCATATGCTTTTTCCCAGCTCCAATCTGGTCTGCGCAATGGGCGGGGCTTAGTGCTGCCAGAACAATTGGAGCTCTGAACAATTCAAAGAAAATCTGAAACAGCAGGCGGGAATTGGATGTAGAAGTCCTGCAGAGTGTGAATCACACAGAATGAAAACACCAATCAGCTGGGCCATTTGACATTAGTGCTGAATTCAAACGGACCCCACTTTCCTTTTTAGGAGCCTTAAACTGCAGTATAGAGACCACAAATTTATAGGAGATGTATAAATGCTTATGAAGGGTGGGATTAAGGTCTGTTTATGTGTTATGATCTGATGTGATTTAACCTCACAGATTTTGATTTTTTTTAGAAATCTGCATCTTTCACTTGACGTAAAAAAAAACAACAGCTGGAGTGTCTCAATTGACAGACCATGTGGCCTAGCTTAGAAAAAGACCATTAGTCATGTACTTACAAAATTTCAATACACTTCAATGTTCATATTTCCCAAGGATTGTCATTATAGCTGATCTCATTATGAATGTTTGGCTGAGTTTCAAATGGTTCAGAAATACTTATCTGGGCAAAGAAAGGAAAAAATGGAGGTGATGTGGCGTGGTGACACAGTGGTAGTACTACTGCCTCTCAGCGCCAGGGACCCAGATTCAATTCAAGCTTTGGTAACTGCATGTTCTCCACGTATCTGTGTGGGTTTCTTCTGGGTGTTCTAGTTCCTCCCACAGTCCAAAGATGTACAAGTTGGTTGGGTTGGCCATGCTAAATTACCCCTTAGTCTCAGGGGAATTAGGGGATTTTTTACAGTAACTTTATTGTATTATTAATGTCAGCCTATTTGTGATAACAGTAAATAAACTTTAAACACATGGGATTTTGGGGATATAGCCTGAGTGGGATTTTTGTTGGTGCAGATTTGATGGGCCGAATGGCTTCCTTCTGAACTGCAGGGATTCTATGACTCTATTTCAGCAGGGCGCTGTCTAGATATTTTGTTGTCTTTCACATGATTACTGAAATAGATTGACTATTTTTACAGCAGATTGCCTACTTGTCAATATTTACATTTTTGAATGAGATTCATGGATGACAGTTTTTTCAGTATCAAATGTTGTGAATATGTAGCTAGTGGATCGGGTGTTTGAGTTTTAAAAATTAAAGTTTTAACTGTCAAAAATGGAGTAAATGCAATGCTGGGAGGCTATCACACATTATGGGCCAGAATAAAAGAGTGGAGCTATAAAACATCAGGTGGGGAAACTGAAATAATTCACAAATTAACTGAAATCAGAAACTGGGTGGAAACAGAAAAGTGAAACAAGAAAGAAAACTGAAACATGGCTGAGTTTATATAAAGAGAATCAGAGCCATCTAAGTTGATGTTGCAAGTTGGAACTGATGTGTGCAATTCACAGCTCACCGAGGGAAGATAACCAAAGTAAACGCCACTGGAAGCAGAGTAAAAACTTAATTTCATCATAGGAGAGCAACTGATATTCTAATTGTCTTTCCCTATGCTCAAATCTGCTAAGATTTGCAGGCTGGATTAATCCTTGCATTATAAACTCTTTCCTTTAAACTCCATTTCCCTCTATGTTTCCTCCCACAGTTCAAAGATGTGCAGATTAGCTGGTTTGGCTATGCTAACTTGTCCCTTAATGTTAAGAGATCTAGCTAGGGTAAATGCATGAGGTTATGGGGATAGGGCCAGGGTGGGATCGTGGTCAGTACAGATTCAATGGACTGAATGGCCTCATTCTATACAATAGGATTCTATGATTTTATAATCTATGGTTTGCCATGTGGACTGCTGATGAGGCTTAATCGAAGTTTGAACTTTGTGATGGAATGGAAATGGAAGATTGTCCAATTTAAAACTAGTGGAAGAATCTACAAAATCCCCCACAGTGGCAAAGAATGCAGCCAGATGATGAGCTCGGAAGTAATGGAAAAAGATACTCAGAACAAGGAGTCATTGAATCCACAGCCATGAGATAGTGAATAAAAGTTGTACCTCTGAAAATTGTTGGAACTGAGGAGAGTTGAAGTAGTGGCCAGAGAACCACAGCATACTTATGGATAGATCCACAGAAGTAAATAACGTCTAAGTAAATGCCTTAGTAAATGCCTTCTAAGAAAAGTTATGTCAATTAGTTAATTTAACATTGTTTGTTGTGTTTAAGTGTTTTACAAACAGTAAAGTTTATGTTTTTGTTTTAAAGTGTGAAACATTGTGATTAACAATGTAGTAATATCATTTAAAGGGAAGTCATTGGATTTCTCTTTAAATATAAATTGACAGTAAACAGATCATAACATGTGTGTTGGAAAGACACTTATAATTGATTTTTAGAAATTTAATTATTTTTCATCTCAGCACATGGTTCCTGAGATCTGTCCATAGTGGATACTGGGTGAGTGGAAATGGAACATAGATACAGGGTGTGGAGGAAGCATAGGGAATGTGAAGAGGTATGAGGAACATGAGAAGACACGGGATGGATTGGGTGTGGGGAGGAGGGGTGAAGTAAAGGATGGAGGTTATAGGACATAACATCCTTTAATATAACTGGTCAACATCCCATGTATCTATTAACCAGTCATCCTTGACATTCACCTGTTTCTGTGACCACCTCTGACCTGCTTCTAGGATCAGAGGCCAGACTTTACCCTGCCCCACCTCCCTGGAATGAAAATAGTGCATGCAAGGGCTGTTTGTATGAAAACTGGTCTAAGCCATGTTGTCAGAAGTGGAAATTCTATAGCAATTTCCCCAGAATATTCTAAAAGAGGATCCAGATGAAAAATTGAATATTTGAAAATAAAAATGGTAGCTTCCGATAACTTCCTACAACAAATGAAAAGATTTAGATTAAATACATGGATCCACAAGGACATTGATTAGGAAGCTTGGAAAAGACAGAGGCACTGCATTAATTGCCATTAGAGGCAGAGAGAGACATGGAAAATAAATGATGCATTTTAGTTTCAGATAGATGAAGAAAAGAAGACATTGCTGTTCTTAAGCAAACATGAAAATTACTGTGTTGGGAAACCAGTGAACTCTGAGACAGCTCCAGTTTCAAGCACATTATCAATGAAGGATCTATGACAATGCTGAAACAATATTGTTTGCAGTATGTGCCCACGCATTTTAGCAAGAACACATAAATGTAGAATTCTAGAGGAAATTGAGTGGAAGTTATTATGAATAGATAAAAACCAAAAAGGATGGGATATTACCTCAAAATTAGCTACACTGTCAAATTTTATTAGGTGTTAAAAACAGATAATTCTATTCCCAATGCACATGCAAGCATTGTTACTCAATGTTCAGCTTGCTACTGAAAACTTAACTTTAAAACTTATCATTGTAGGAACTGGCTCCCAAGATTATAATTAAAAGGCAAAATTCTGTCCAAATATTTCTAGATACACTTGAGACCATTAGCCATATCCTCTCCAATTATACTACGAACATCTTGAGTCATATCCATCTTGAATCATATTCCAGAAATGTTGGAATTATCTTTAAGTGTAAAGTTATCTGGAAGATTGGGGCAAATTGGCACAATCTGGCAAAGGATATATTTTCAGAAACCAGGTATTGGTGGATGTGGTTCTGGGACTGCCACTGATAATGGCTTGAAAATTGAATGTGAGTTTTGAGATGGTAAACTGAAATTGTTCTTTTAGAGTCAGAAGTGTCAGAGAATATTTGAGGAAATCAAAAGAATGTTACTTCATGAAAAACTGATGGAGCAAAACCATGAGAAAAGAACATTTCTGTCAAATGAATTGGCTGGAGTTCCCACAACTAATGGTTTATTACATGAATTCATGATCATTCTAACTGGTTAGTTACAATGGAATAATAAGTAAAGGAGGATTTGGAGTTGTTGCTGCCTAAGTGGGAAATTGTGTGGAAAACCATTCATACTTGGACATACAGAACACATTAAGACAGAAAATAAAAAAACACAAAAATTCCCTCATTAATCAGAGGTTGAAGTGCCCCATGTTGTCTTCTGGGAAATCTGAATGTGTACATCTGCAAAATATTTTCCCCACTAGGTGGAGTATTAACCAGTTTGGTGTAGAGCCTGAAGCTAGATCTTACGTTTGATTCTTCATATGTGAAATGAACTGAGATATTTCGAATATTCAGAGAAAATTAACAGCAATTGGAGCCCAAAAAGCATATTCAAAAGCAAGGAAGTCATTGTATTATCCTTGAACTGAAGATGTTTTACTAATGACCAATGCGATTTTGACTGAAATACTGGTGGAGTTGAATGCAAGCTGCTGGAGCAGGGACCATGGAGGGGTGGATCATAGAGGCCTTGGGTGGGATTCTATAGCCTCGCTTGCCCCAAAACCATAAAATCCTATTCTGTTGCTACCACCACTACTTCTGACAGTTTGTTCCAGATACTCACCATCCTCTGTGTGAAAAAATTGCCTCTGGAACTTTTGTGTCTCTCCCCTCTCACCTTAAATCTATGCCGTCTAATTTTAGACTCCCCTGCCTTTGGGAAAACATTGAATATCTAACTAATCTATGCCCCTCATTATTTTATAAACCTCTACAAGATCACCTTTCAGCCTTCTACATTCCAGAGAAAAAAAGTCCCAGTCTATCCAGCCTCTCCTTATAACTCAAAACATCAAGTCCCGGTAGCATCTTAGTAAATCTTTTCTGCACTCTTTCCAGTTTAATAATATCCTGTCTATAATAGAGTGACCAGACTGTACACAGTTCACAGATCTATAATGATCTAAGGCAGTTACATATAGGATCCATTATACACACCTACACAGTCAATGGAGTAATACACTTTTTGATCCAAAGTATATTTATTGAGAAGTAAAGAGCAGCTTATAGTTACCACACTGTACACAATTGAAGTTATTCTGAAAAACATCCCATCTTGGTTCAGCGAAGGTATGGTTTTAACTGCTTTCACAAATATTTTCACACTCTTAGTCCTTGTCTGCTGGCTAGAACTGGCTTCCAGGCTGCTAAGTTGAATCTATCTGCCTGTTTCTTGGTGTTGGCAATTATATTATTTTTCTCTTTGATTGTTCTCGCTATGTATTGACTGTCTGTCTCTTCAGCTTCTTTAACTGTAAAAAATTAACATATATATGCCTCTGCTTGATGGTCCAATCATCTAACTAAAGCGTTTTCTGTTGGCGTGATGATGACTTTCTCTAGTTTGCCTAAAGTCTGCTAATCTTCTTACTGGGAGACTTGCATCCTGTGAAAAACTTTTCAAAACACGAGTGGCTAATTAGTCTTGTTATAGTCTTGGCATTGCTTATTACTAGGCACATTCATGACAGAGACACAAAAGAAGGTAAAGAGATGTAGTCCTTTACGTTGTGAGACCATGTTCAGATACATGCTTACATGCTCTAAACTGTAACTACTGCGCCCATATTACGCAATCTGTAGTATTAGGATGTTCAGAACTGAAAGGATTAATATTGGACTGGGGAAAGGATACCACACACATGATGATATAAAGGGAGTCGCATGACTAGTTGTTATACAGTAGTGGGCTGAATGGCTTGGCTTTGCATCTGTGTCAACCTGACATAACCCAGCAAGGCTCTGGTGAAGGAAATCCATTCAGTTTCCTCTGTGGACAACAGTTTAGCCAAGCTCTACAAGAGTACAGTGTTCTTGAAACTTGATGCAGTCGTTTGCCCTTCAGCATTACCTCAGCACCCAAAAACGTTCAGTACACAATGTTGGCCATCTTATAAGACATCAAAGGAGTCATCTGCCACATAGATAATATCCTTGTCTACAGAACAACTTTCGAGGAATACAATACGAGAACAAAGCTGTCTTGAAGCATTTGTAGGGAGCAGGATTGGTGCTGAATGTTAAGTGTGAATTCTCCATTCAGTTTTTTTTATCTATTATGAACAACAAAGGCATCATGCCAGACCCACATAAAGCAAAGGAAGTCAGTGAATTTCCAATCTTGTCATCTCTTCCAGATCACCAAAGATACCTAGGCATGCTAAACTGGCATGCAAAATTCTTGATAAGTCATGGAGCTCTTGTAGCACCTACTGACAAAGGCCCAAGAATGGTATTGGGGTACACACTATATGCGTACGTTCCATCAGATCAAAGACATGTAGCTGTCACCAAATATTCTGGCTCACTATGATTGTGCCAACCAGCCTTGCAATGGATAGCTTGTCAAAAGGACTACAAACTGCCCTAAACCAACAGCAGCTGAATATTAATGACCAGAATAATGCATACTCAAGGTCCTATCAGGAACAGAGATGTTGTAGGCAGTTATAGAAAAAGAGGGTCTCACAATTCTTGAGCTTGTGAAAAATTCTCTGACTTTATCAAAAGTGATCATCGAGATGGGTCACAAACCATTAGTCTCACTACCAGATGAGATGGAACTTGCTGGCATGCCCCACAGAATTCAGACACTTTGCTTGCATCTTTGGCACTTTGTTTATTTAGACAGTGTGCATCCAGGTAAGGCACCAAACAACTGCAGAAGCATTATCCAGGGCCAGAGTCGAGCATCCCACAACACAATGTTGATCTGATGGATTTTCCCAGTTTGTGATAACACAACTGCCAATGAGTTCTAAGAAGCTACAACAAAAGACCAAGAGCAGATGTAAGACAAAAGGCCGTGTCCCCCTCAACTTCCAGTGAGGTGAAGTGGTAAGATCGGACAGGAGGTGAAAAATCAGGATCGCGCCCGGTTATTCGCCCTCCCTGTCCCCCTCCCCCTCCGATCTTACTGGTACTGTTTTACTGGTGGAATAGCTTTGTGCCAATAAATGGTTTCATGGTCACCCTTAGACTTGGTTTGGCATCATTTCTCAGTGTTATGCTGTTCACGTTCTTCATTCACCATACCTTGTGAATAGGTTTTAAAATCAATTTGATTTTGAATTCAAATTTCACCATTTTCCCTGATAGAATTTGAACCCAGGTCCCCAGATTCTGTGTCCCCAAATACTAGTCCAGCGACAATACCACTATGCCACTACCTCCATTGCAATGCAGGTAATATGTGCCTCTCATTACTCCCCCAACTCCACTGGAATAGAGATTTTGGTCCAAGAGACTGCAGATGACAGTGAAAGCTTGATCTTGCTGAGACTTAGGTGGCCAAGCATGTTGAGAAAGCTGAGCCACTGTTTTCCTGCAGACCTTGTTTTGGGATTCTCACTTCCATCCAGCTGAATATCTATAAAGTACAAAGGATTATGAAAGAAGACCAGTCCATTATACAAACCAGCTTCTCATCCATCTGTCTACACTTGTCACTGCCTTGGAAAAGCAGCCAGCATAATCAAGGACCTCTCACACCCAGACATACTCTCTTCCACCTTCTTCCATTGGGAAAAAGATATAAAAATCTGAAATCACACAGAACCAACTTAAGAAAACCTTCTTCCCTGTTGCCATTAGGATTTTGAATGGACCTTCCCCACATTAACTTGATCTTTTTCTACATTCTAGTTATGACTGTAAAACTACATTCTGCACTTTCTGCTTTCCTTCTCCATGAACGGTATGCTTTGTTTGTATAGCTTGCAAGAAGCAATACTTTTCACTATGTACTAATATATGTGAAATAATAAATCAAATGAAATCTCTTTCATCCTATCTGTCCAATGGAATGGCATGTGGCTGAGGAGAAAGCAGTTACTGCTGCTGAAGATAATGCTCCTGTTGTTCCTATTGCTGCTGATGCTAGTATCACTGATCAAAGGTGCAAGGTTCCCATACTATGATGAAGACAGATATCTGACAAAAAATCACTAGGGCAACATTATCATGGAGAACTGAGAACTAAAAATTGAGATTCGTTTTTTTTTATTCCAATCAGTGAAATAAAGGTTAATGATATACTCAAGGGATCAATAGTGATAGACTCCGGTTAGTGTATGTTATATAAATTAGATGGTAACTGGATGAGGGAGATGTTGGCATGGCGATAATGTCACTGACTAATAATCCTCTGGGGTCATCGTGGGCTCAAATCTCACCATAGCAGCTAGAGGAATTTAAATTCAATTAATAAATCTGGAATTGAGAGCTCCTCTTGGAAGTGGCGAACATGAAAATTCAATTGCTGTAAAAAGACATCTGCGTCACTGATGTCCTTTAGGGAGAGGTCTTTACCCAGTCTGGCCTATACTTGACTCCACAGCAATATAGTTGAGTTTTAACTACCCTCTGAAGTGGCTTAGCAAATAATTCAATTCAAGGGCAATTAGGGATGCGGGCCTTGCAGTGATGCCGGATATTTTCCAATAAAAGAAATCAATAGCTGTTCAACAGATATTAACAACTAGACACCAAAGAAACTCTCCAAGCTTGCATGAATACATTTAATTCTGATTGCAAATATCATAATATTCAAATGAAGATGATTAACTTCAGTTATTGATGAGAATTTTTTTTCATTTGTTTAGGGATGTGGATATCACTAAGTGGCCAGCATTTATTGCCCTTCCCCTAATTGCTCTTGAACTATGTGGCATGATAGACCATTTCTGAGGGCATTTATGAGTCAATCACATTGATGTGGACTTGGAGTTACATATAGGCCAGACCAGGTAAGGATGGCAGATTTCCTTCCCTAAAGGACATTAATGAACCAGATGGGTTTTTAAGGCATTTGACAATGGTTCCATGGTCATCATTAGACTTTTTAGTTCCAGATTTTTACTGAATTCAAATTTCACCATGGGATTCGGACCGGGGTCTCCAGTGCACTATCCTGCAAATCTAGATTACTCACCCACGCCATTACCTCCCCTATTCAAAGAATAATCTGAACGACCAATATCCTTGTTAATCATTAAGGCTATTTCCAGAGCTGATTGGAATATCAGCATTACCCATTGTACTCCACTGAAGGTCCTGTAAGATAATATGCATGGTGCTTTTATGGGAACACATGGTTCCTATTGCCAAGTACAGAATCCAAATTTTTGTTGCTGAATCTATACTTTTAAATATTTACTGCTTATTGAGTACTTGGAATGTGGTCACCCAAAATCATGTTTCTGGCAGCCTTAATCTTCCACTCATAAAATGTAAACTTGCACTTCTAGGAGCTACTTAGTGCAATTCTAGATTTCCACTCCTCTGTTAAATTGTTACTCTTCCTCTGGGCCTCCAGCACCAAACCATATGTCGCAAAATGACTCAATTTGACACAGTCTGATTCAGAGATCACAGTGATGGATGGCATGTGAAATAGAAGTCTTGTGTTATGTGGTACTGAACACTCCTGAGACTCGAGTTTTAAGCACATCTTTGGTTGGTGCGCACAGATTTTTATTCTGAAACTAGTCACAGCTAATCTGTCTCAAGAGTACATGCTGTTCCTATGAGGTTCCATAAAGTGTGATTATAAGTAGAAGTCAGCAGCTTGATCAAAGGGCTTGACTTCCGAGCTTCCTTTTCCATCGAATGATTTATCCTCAGTCGGACCCTCCTGCTTGTTGCTTAAACATAAAAGCTTAACTTGCAATCTTCCAAGGTCAGAAGTTTAAAACATGATAAATGGCATTAAGATAAGCAATAAGTAGAAAAAAGTCCAATGCTAGCAGCGAACCCATAAAACCGAGCATACAGGTGGTCAAGCATTTTTAATTATTGGATCCGGTTTGTGTCAGCACACTCAGTGGGTCAGAGGTTGAGAACGAGTGACATGGATGGGTACTGCGCCTAATCAGAGAGAAGGCTCGGATGAGGATTGCCTGCAGGGGCACGGTTTGAGGTTGGTGCTGTGAAGTCGGGAACCTGCAAGGTAGCAGCTTGTAGGTTTTAGGTTAGAGATGAGGAGAATGTTTTTCCTCTAGAATTGGAATTCTCTGCCTCAGAAAGAGGTAGAGGAGGGGTCATTGAATATTTTTAAAAAGGTGGTAGACAGATTCTTATTAGGTATTGAATCAAAGGTTAAAGGGGTTAAATGTGAATGTAAAATGTGAAGCATAACAGGCCGGCCATGATCTTATTGAGTGACAGAACAGGCTCAATGGCTGACTGGTCTACTTCAGATCTATTTCAGGTTTTTTTTAATTCATTTATGAGTCATGGGTGTTGCTGGCTAGCCAGCATTTATTGTCCATCCCTGTTTGCTCTTGAGAAGATGGTGGTGACATGTCTTCTTGAGTTACTGCAGTCCACGTGCTGTGGGTTGACCCAGAATGCCGTTTGGAAAGGAATTCCAAGATTTTGACCCAGCAATTGAGTCCATTAATTTGTATTAACTTTCCCACTCACATGCTTTGACTTTGAGTTTAAAAATACTGTACCTCTCCAGGGTCACAATCTCAGACAGATAACTTGGTCTTTTTCCCCATACATATTCTCCCATGTCCCCCACATCATAGGGGATTTTCACAGTAACTTCATTGCTGTATTAATGTAAGCCTACTTGTAACACTAATAAATAAACTTTAAAATCTTAAGGCCCAAAATAGTTACATATCCTTCCATTTCTGATACTAAAGTCTCCCTTAAATTGCTCAGTGGACTTTCTGGCTATCATGCTTAGGCATAATAGACACTGGCAACTTTCTTATTTACCAACAGTTGCTTTTCCTTCCCTTGTTGTGTTTCATCCTCACTAGTTAAACATTGTCTTCTTTTTTTGATGGGCTATAAATGCTGGCTGGCATTTGAACCCAGGTCCCCAGAGCATTAGCTGAGTCTCTTGATTAATAGTCTAGTGATAATACAATTAGGCCATCACCTCTTCTCCCTCCTTGACCAGAGGCTAGAATAAACATAGTGTACAACAGCTCTGGCCGTCAGCCATTAGTTTGACCATTCAACATAGGAGCCTCATTCCAGCATACACTGTAGAAATCGGGGTTACTTAGGTAGCACTTTCTTTTCCTCTGCCCTCTCCAACTGAGTAGGATACAAAAAGCAATGTGTGGAAACACTTTCACTTCCACATTTCCTTGCGAATCACACACTCCTCTGTATTGGATACACATCACAGTAAATGTGCAGTCTTCTCAGAATCGCTATGTCCGGGGAATGAATTTGAACCATAATTTCTCTGGCTGCCTCCTCAGCTTTAGTCCAGTGGTACACTATTGAGATGGGTTTTCTACCCAAAGCTGATTTGCCAAGCCTGTCCACAATGTTATTGGTCTTTGCTTCCCACCGCCTGCGCCCCCATCCCCCTGCCCCCCCAACTGCTGCTAACATCCTCATCCGTTTCACCATTGTTTTGAAGACAGCGATTTCAGATGTTCTCCTTGTCAGTCTCCCCACCTCCACTCATCACAAACTTCCTATCACTAGAGGTTCATGGCCTGAAT
This sequence comes from Sphyrna mokarran, assembly GCA_024679065.1. Lineage (NCBI taxonomy): Eukaryota > Metazoa > Chordata > Chondrichthyes > Carcharhiniformes > Carcharhinidae > Sphyrna > Sphyrna mokarran. The sequence goes on from JAGIQG010000014.1 coordinate 55,036,899, forward strand.
CATCTCTCATCCAAAGCCTACGTTTATCATTCCACCCTCACCCAACTATTCTCACTCCATGTCCCACCATATTAACTTAAAGATCCGCGCTTTCTTAAAGACTCCTTCTTGGTTTCATATTATCCTGTACCAACATACCAGCTGACTTAAGAACAGCTTCTACTCTGGTCCCATCAGACTTTGAATGGTTCTACCGTATATTAAACTGATCTTTCACTGCAAAACATTTCTCTAGCTACAACTGTAACACAATATTCTGCACCATCTCCTTTCCTTCTCCCCTATGTACTCTATGAACAGTATGTTTTCCTTGCAGCACTTAAGAAACTATACTTTTCATTGAATCCCAATTCATACGACAGTAATAAATCAAATCAAATCAAATCAAATCTTTTATTCCAGCCCTTGAACCATTGCCATCGGTGAAACTACAGCATTCCCTTCCAGGCTTGTGTTGCAGATCAGGGATACGGGGCAGAGACAGTCTGCCACTTATCACAAGATTTGTTCTCATTCACTGCAGAGTACATGCATTGTGAGTGTTTATGTTAATATGAGCGCCCCTGCTTAAAGCATTAGCTGCTTGAATTGATGAGACCTCCAACAAAACACGGTGCACTTCCGCCCCCCTCCCCACCCCTCCCTAATCCCTATCACTCAATACAGTTCCTCACCATACCCCACAGCCAGACCAAAGGAATAGCGCAATAGCTGTGGAGTGCAGCCTGACCGGCACTCCATTAAGGGCCCTATCTAATCCCACAGGGCCAAGGCACAGCATCTGAAGATCACCAGGAAATTCCCCATAATGAGCAGTAAATGTCCGGGTCAGGCCTCCAACCTTTCCAGCACTCCGGGGGCTGCAGTTCCATAAAATATAGCTCTTTACTCCTGTTCAATGTTGCCATGTCAACTCCCAACTTTTATATTAGCAATTGTAAACTGCGCCAGAGTGACATCACGCGACAGAGGTGGGAAACATTAACAGGAGTGGAGATTGGCAAGTCCACAACAACAATCAGATAGTAAGGTATGTAAATACATGCAAACATCCATTACGCTGATTTTCTGCACGATTTGGTCAGCGCCAAAAAACTTGGGAGACATTATCGGGGTGGGAGCATATGTGCGAATCCCAGGAATCGGCCAATGTGAGAATCTCCCAGCCCATTGTGCTAAAAAACTAGATCAGCAGGATGGGAGAATTGTACCCACCCCCCCACAAAGTTTGGCTGAGACAAATTATGGAAAGTTCATCAAAATATGTTTATTTATTTAATTAGTGTCACAAGCAGGCTTACATTACCACTACAATAAAGTTACTGTGAAAACTCCCCAGTCGCCACATTCTGGCACCTGTTTGGAGGGAAAATTTAGCATGGGCAACACACCTAACCAGCATGTCTTTTGGACTGTGGGAGGAAACCTGATCACCCAAAAGAAATCCACAAAGACATGGGGAGAATGTGCAAACTCCACACAGACAGTGACCCAAGCCTGGAATCAAACAGAGTGTGACCACAGTGCTAACCACTGTGCCACCATGCTGTTACACATTTAGTTACGCAACAGTAACATGTAAGAATCTTAACATTTCACTGCCATTTAACCATTGGCAGATTCATAACAGCTACTCAGTATTGCTTGATTTTGGTGCAGGATGGTATTGAAGGCCTTTTATTTTGCCTGTGCTAATCCTCAGCATATGCTTCAATTTCTCACTGTTTGTGGCCCCTTGATATTTGAACAGATCCAATATCCTTCTGCCAATTTAAGGTAGGTGCTCTTTGGCACACAGTGCGGTAACAAAAATAGGAAATCTTGGAACAGGAAAGGGCGAATTTGTTGCATTTTCTCAGCTGTCTGCGGTGTTGCTCAAGACATAATGGTAATCATTGATGACACACTTGTTCATTTGTAACATGATGATTGCGGTGAAGGTATTGATTGAGAACTGGTGCGGCTCACAATTGTTTTTCTCTTCTGCGGAAGGGTCCACAGGAGAAATGCTAGCTTGCCTTAACATTTTGCAGGTGTTGGCTATTTCAGCTAGTTTCTGCTTTTTATTTCATATTTCCATTTTTTCTTCAGAGCTTATGTTTCTGTTCTGTCTGATTGTACAAAGGATATTTTTTTGATATCCAGTTGATTTGATTTCCTTTGTGACTAGAGATCTGTCAGACTTTTATTGGACCTACCTTGTATAAAGTTGATGTCTCTCTACACCCGAGCTAACACTACATCCTGCACTCTCTCCCTTCCTTCTCTATGTATGTTTTGTATAGTGTGCAAAGAAAAATACATTTCATCGTATACTAATACATGTGACAATAATAAATCAAATCAAATTGATCTCATCTTCTTTGACTTGGGAAACTTGCAGGATGAACTGGCAAATCTGTTGTGTTGGTTGTGGTACACACAGAATGATAGATTGTAGAACTGGCATTTAAACCAGACCTGCCTTTATAGGAAGGGGTATAAAGTACAAGAGCTGGCCTTTAATGTTGCAGTTGTGTAAAATGCTGGTTAGACCTCATTTGGAATACTGTGTCCAGTTCTGGTCGCCTTACTACCGGAAGGACGTGGAGACTCTGGAAAGAGTGCAGAGGAGGTTTACCAGGATGCTGCCTGGTATGGAAGGTCTGAGTTACGAGGAGAGATTAGGCAAATTGAGACTGTTTTCCTTAGAAAGACGTAGACTTAGAGGAGATCTGATAGAGGTGTACAAGATTTTGAAGGGGATAGATAGAGTAAACAGGGCTAAGCTTTTTCCTAGGATGGACTCAAATAGCACGAGGGGTCACGGGCTTAGGGTGAGGGGGGTAAGGTATAATTTGGATGCTAGAGGGAGTTTTTTCACACAGAGGGTGGTGGGGGTATGGAATGCGCTGCCAAGTAAAGTGGTGGAGGCAAGTACTCTGGAGTTATTTAAGAAATACTTAGATGGGCACATGAACAGAATGGGAATGGAGGGGTATAGAAAACTGATTTAAAATAGGGATCATGAGCCTTGGGAGTCCCTGGGAAGTGTGTAAATAGATGATGATATTGATGTACTTGTTTTTATCCTACAGGTGCTTTGGTCCACCTTGTTGCCTAACGAGGGGCATACACGCGACGGGTCGTGAGAGGGCTGTTCTTGGATTTTTTTCGAGAGTATCCTACTGCTTCACATCGTTAGTGTATGCTTGACCTGGACCATCTGATGGGCAACACGACAGCTCAGTGACTATCGCTGTGCTGTGCAGATACATGGATTTGGGCCTGTGTCTGTGGGAGTTTGCGCATTCTCCCCGTGCTTGCGTGGGTTTTCTCCGGGTGCTCCGGTTTCCTCCCACATCCCAAAGATGTGCTCTTAGGCTAATTGGCAAAACAAATTCTCCCTAAATTGTCTCAAATTTGGTTTTTAATCCATAGATCTATAAACATGGACAGGGATCGCGGGTAGAAGTGGGAACATCGGGGTGGCGGCGCGGGCTCGTTGGGCCGAGGGGCCTGTTTCCTGTGTTGTTTTGTTCTTTGTTCTTTGTATATCTGTGCTAGAAATACAAAAGCTAACTGTATCAGCTCACTGATACTTTGCATGAGTACCAAGAATTCTTTATCGTATATTAGCAACAGCATTCCACATCTGAGACAATGTTATCAAAGTTTGATTCAGTACACAGAAAGTAAAACAGAAGCTTGATTTTTTTTTAAAAAAAATTTGGTTTTTTATTATTATTACGTGTATTGGTATACAGTGAAAAGTATTGTTTCTTGCACACTATGCAGACAAAGCATACCATTCATAGAGTACATAGAGGAGAAGAAAAGGAGTGGATGCAGAACATAGTGTTATAATCATATTCAGGGTGTATTTCCTCCAGGGAAGGTAAGCCAATTGTGCATTTCAGACATAAAGCGAGTTAACTAAAAATTCCAAAATCTTCTCAATCTTTGAAGTCGTTTTGTCAATCGCTGTTTTTTAAATGCATTTCCACCCACAACACAGGCCCTTCTCTAAGTTACAGAGCCTCACATAAAGGTTTTCTGTAAATGTGCTTTACTCTATTAAACCTGTAAGATATCATGTACAGTGGGAATCAATGTGATTCTTCTAGGATTTTATTGCAATTTTTAGAACAGCTTTTTTTAATTTCCCGTGTAGATCTCTTTTTTAAATGCATTTATATAGTATAAACACAAGTCTCATTAAAAACTGAATAGCTTAAACATTCTTTACTCAAACTTCTTTACTCAAAGAGTAAAGTTCTTTACTGTACAGAGTACAGTTCTTTACTGTAACTTCTTTACTCAAAGAGTGATTAGGGAGTGGAATGCCCTACCTGCAGCTGTTGTAGATGCGCCAAGTTTGGTGGCGTTTAAGAGGTTAATTGATAAGTATATGGAAGAGAAGGGAATGGTTTAGTTTGGAGGGGCATTGCTTTTTATTTTGGTCGGCACAACATCGAAGGCCGAAGGGCCTGTTCTGTGCTGTAATGTTCTATGTTCTATGTTCTATGTGTGCTGGTGTGCGTGAAGGATAGTTAAAAGAGTTAAAATGATGATTTTCATACTTAAAGAAGAAACATAATACAAGTTTGATGTTTCCTTTGGGGCCCCAGTATACAAAGTGGGATCCTGACAATATTTGTTGATTCCAGTATGGAACCATCCAAGAAGGACATCCATTCACCAAGCTATCATAGACGAGTATACAGCATAGAACAGGTCTACTATCTTATGTCTATAAGTAAAAAGAATACCTCTTATGTTAACAGTGAAGAGTACACAGTGGAAAGCATTGCTGCCTCACAATACCAGGGACACAGATTCAATGCCCAGCTTGCAGGATTATGCATATTCTCTTCATGTCTGTATGGGTTTCCTCCGGGTGCCCCGATTTGCTCCCACAGTCCAAAAGATGCGCTGGTTAGGTACATTGGCCATGCTAAATTCTCCCTCAGTGTATCCAAAGAGGCACTGGAATGTGGTGACCAGGGGATTTTCACAGTAACACAGTACTTTGCAGCATTAATATAAGGCTACCTGTGACACTAGTAAAAAAAACTTGAAAAAATACTTGGGTCGTTTATGATAGCTCGGTGAATGGATGTCCTTCTTGGATGGTATTCATCTATAAAAACCAAAATGATTTTAAGATAAATCTTAATTTCTTCTGATTTATCTGATGTCAGCTAGAATGATAGTAGGCATGATTGAAATTAGATGATGTGCCAAGGACTAAAGAAGGACAAAAATAGCCAATATTTCCAGGTCTCACTAATTATTATTAAACTTGGAGTGAGTATTAAGATGAGAATTAATAGCTTGGCTCAGTTGCTTCCAGATTAGCAAACGAAGGATTTAAGTTTTTCTCCAGGAACTGGGCAAATATCAGTATAGCTAGTGCTACATTACCAGAGAGCTGCATTGTTGGAGATATCCTATTTCAGATGGCTCCCATTTACCTGATAAATATTCAATTACACTATTAGCAAAAGAGCTCAGATTTCTCCTCGCATTGGATAGCATGGTAGCACAGTGGTTCACACTGCCGCATAACAGCACCAGCGACATAGGTTCAATTCCAGCCTTGTGCGGAGTTTGCACATTCTCCCTGTGTCTATTTGAGTTTCCGCTGGATGTTCCATTTCCTCCCACAATCCAAAGATATGCAGGATAATATGTCAAATTATCCCTTAGTGTTGAAAGATACGTAGGTTGGGGCGATTAGCTGGGTAAATACAAGGAGTTACGCAGATAAGACAGGGGGTAGACCTATGATAGATGCTAGGTTGGAGAATCTGTGCAGACTTGTTGAGCCAAATGGCCTCGTTCTGCACTGTAGGGATTCTATTCTATTCTGTACCCTGGACAGGATTTCTCCCTCAGTGAAAACCAGATGAATTGTTTGTGGAGTTGTGAGGTGTGAGACTTCACAAGACTTTTAAAGATACTTAATTGGTTGTGAACATTTTCAAGCAGCTGAAAGCATGATCAACTGCTACATAAAAATGCAAGTTTTTTTTACTCTCTGAAACTAGGCTTTAAACTAAGTCTTGTGACTGAAACATGCAACTTGACAAAGTGTAGGAGTTGCAGTACTGATAGAAATGCCAATTGGATTAATTGCTCTGGTGGACAAATAGGTAAGTAGGAGGAAGTGCAAGGAAATAATTACTTGATTGGTGACATTTTACTTCAGCTGTGCTTTCACAATTTATGGTTTTGACTGAATTGCTCAGTGTGACTCTGTAATGTGATCACTCTAAATCCCATTATTTGGTTATAGGTAGCAGAGTCTTTTTTAATGATAAATCCACGCTAATGCAACGCAGAGGATTAATATTTGGAGTAGTGAGAATAGACTGAAATGTTTCATTGACTTGATCAGTAAATACATCCATATTAGGAGAATTAAACCTTGAACATAATGACTGTAGGATTGAGATGTATTGGTCAAAACCTCCCAGCCTTTCTACCCATGGTGATACCCAACGTTGTGTTCCCCGGTGGTGGAAATGCAGAACATGTAAAAACCCTGGAGATATTGGCAGGACCAGAAGCTCCCACTGTTGGTCAATGGCTGGCCATCTCTGCCCACCTCCAGAAAATATGCAAGGTGGCGGAGGGGTAGAGCGGAAAACCCTGTCCAATATGTTGCAATTTATTGGGAAACAATACTTTGTATATTATAGTCATAAAACTTCAGTGTATACTTTGTTTATTGCATTTCTAAACAGAGTGCTTGCTTATACAGTTTAATTCTACAGACAATTTCTAAGCTCTCAATCAAAAGTACATTAACTCCGTGACCAGCCTCTGTTACTCTCTCTGGGGTTCAGCTTGTCTTTTTCTATAAACTCTGGCCAAATAAATCTTCTGCAAAGCTTCACAGTTTTAATCAATAACCTATGTTAATGGGGACTGGATGGCAGTCTGGATTACTGTACAGTTTTTATGTCTCTAGAATCTGGATGTGATGGAATCCATGCTCCATTTTGCTTCATGTCATAAAACTATCCGGTTATGGTTTTTTTTCCTTTGAAATCCTGGATGGATCAATATATCTCAAATTTAAAGTTGACTTCAGCCATCAATGATTCAAAGAGAAGCTCTTTGTATTTATAGCTTGAGGAGCATCGTCACATTGTCTGGATGAAGCCTTTGAATTCTAACTAATCAAATGTATTGATCTTTTGAAGAGCAGTGGATAGCTTTTTAGGATTTCCAAACAGCTGAGCAAATGGTTTTCATTGGTGACAGGTGTCAAAAATGCAAATTTCCAGACATGCTATTGCTACTAATAGTTGCGCTATCAAACTTAAAGTTCATTCTATGGAAAAGGTTTGTTTAACTTGTTAGAAGTACTGAATAAATGTAACTGATAGGTGATTGTTTCTTACAATAGTAAAAGTAAAATGTGAGTATCTCCCACAGTTATGCATTTGATCTGGTTCCTATTTTCTCTGGAGTGTAGAAGGCTGAGGGTGATCTTATAGAGGTCGATCAAATAATGACGGGCATAGATCAGCTAGACAGTCGAGATCTTTTCCACAAAGGTAGGGGAGTTAAAACTAGAGGGCATAGGTTTAAGATGAGAGGGAACAGATACAAAAGTGTCCAGAGGGGCAATTTTTTTCATGCAGAGGGTGGTGAGTGTCTGGAACAAGCTGCCAGAGGTGGTAGTAGTGGAGGTGGATACAATTTTGGCTTTTAAAAAGCATTTGGACAATTACATGGGTAAGATGAATGTAGAGGGATATGGGCCAAATACAGGCAATTGGGCTAGCTTGGGGTTTAAGAAAAAGAGCAGCATGGACAAGTTGGGCCAAAGGGCCTGTTTCCATGTTGTAAACTTCTATGACTCTATTCTGTCTGACATATCATAAAACTGCAGACATTTAAGTACAGAAGAAAATAATTTTGCCCAATTCCTCTGTGTGGCTCTGGTTTTAGACTGGAGGCATCTATTCCAATTCAATTTCTCTACTTTTTCATTGCACTTGTGAATATTTTACTTCATGGGCATATCTAACTGCTTCCCAAATATTGTGACAGAAGTGGCTTATAGGCCACAGGTACAATCTACTTGCCCTGTTCATTGTGAGTGCAAATCCCATTATGGTCACTAAATCTCACAAGAGGGTCAAAACAGGATTTGTGCCAGTGAGATCTTGTTTTGAAATCTTCCCTGCCAGTGATGTGGTCAGGTTCATGCCCAGTGAGGCTGTGATCTTAATTTCCATGCAGTTTAGTACATTTTAAATTTCATTAAAGAGCTTTACGTGGTTGTATCTCCCCACAACATGTCATCCTCCACTGGCAATATGACATCACACTGGTGTGAATCAAAACAAGTCATGATGATTTTGCCGGTGATGTGGAGGTGCCTGGAGACCCCGTGTGTTGAGGGATTGGCTGGGCATGTTCCTTTCAGTGCTTACATTTCTGCTATGAACCTAAACTCATGACTCTGTTGGTCCTGAGTTGCTGATATTATCTTTCTCTTTCATGATTTTTAATGTTTCTGTTAGGTGTCTTATTTATTTTATCTGTTCCACATGTTAAGTTTAATTTAGGCTCTACCTTAGACCAATGATCACAACCTGTGGAAGAAAACAGGATCGTTATCTTACCTGCATAAAAACATCTTAGAGTCATAGAGTAATAGAGGTTTACAGCATGGAAACAGACGCTTCGGCCCAATTTGTCCGTATCGCCTTTTTTTTAAACCCCTAAGCCAATCTCAACTGCCCACATCTGGCCCATATCCCATCTTACCCATGTAACTGTCTAAATGCTTTTTAAAAGGCCTACACCCTTTAGTTTTAGACTCTCCTACTTTTGGCAAAAGATATTGACCATCTAACTGATCTAAGCCCCTCATTATTTTATAGACCTCTGTAAGACTACCTCTTGGTCTTCTTTGCTCTAGAGAAAAACATCCCAGTCTATCCAGCCTATCTTCATGACTCAAACCATCAAGTCCCTAGTAAATCTTTTCTGCACTCTTTCTATTAATAACATCCTTTCTATAATATGGTAACCAGGACTGTCCACAGTGTTCCAAGTATGGCCTTACCGATGGCTTATACAACTTCAACAAGATGTCCCAACTCCTGTATCCAGTGTTCTGACCAATGAAACCAAGCATGCTGAATGCCTTCTTCACCACTCTGTCCACCTGTGACTCCACTTTCAAGGAGCTATGAACCTGCACTCCTAGATCTCTTTGTACTGTAACTCTCCCCATGCCCTACCATTAACTGAGTAAGTCCTGCCCCAGTTCAGTCTACTAAAATGCATCACCTTGCATTTATCTAAATTGAACTCCATCTGCCATTCATCAGCCCACTGGCTCAATTGATCAAGATCCCATTGCAATCGCTATCCACAATGTCACCATAGCAGGAATTCTTTAAATATATTGGCCTTTTTGAGAATTATTCTCTAGTGGGTTATTATTAAACTTTTCTGAACAGATACTAATTTTTCTGTTTTATAGATGCGTGTAGTATCAGTACCTTATTGTGTTATCTTTGCTTCTTTTTGATCCTAAACCAGACCTTCAAGGTTTGGTTAAGATCTGATTTTAAACTAATAATGTTTTGTTCGAAGTAGACTAAATTTGAGACTAAAGACACGTGTTCAGTGAATAAAGCCACTAAAAGAGTAAAACCTATAGTTAGATTCATGCTGGACAAAGGTGTTTGTATGTATGGGATTTGGTTTTGATTCCAAATGTGAATCAACTTGATTCTATTCTGCTTTAGAGGGAGTTATGGAGTGAAGAATAAATAGAAATAGCATGGTTACTTCACAATTGGAGGCCCTTTTAATGATAAGAAAGCTGTTAAGTTTCAGTTTTAGCTGGATATTTTGCAGCTGGAGACAAGACCTCAGGGAATGAACATGTCTTAACTCTGCCAGAAGAAAGACTGGGCAGGACAGGAGCTACAAACAGGCAGGTTTCGTAAAACACAAGTTACTTTCCAGATAACTAAGGAGTGGGACAGAAAGAAAGTTTGAGATGACTAAGTTAAGTGAACAGAGATCAAGGGAAAATTCAAAGAAGAGTAAACAAAATATTCTGAGTTAAGGAGACAATCGCAGTAACCAAATTTAAAGTGGGACAACAGACTTATGATATAAAATGAACATTCAATGCCATCTTTATACTGTCTGGGAATTGAGAGTTAAGGCAATTGTGAACAGTTTGAACAGCAGTCAAGACAAAGAAATCCTCAAGATGTTTATGTAAAATCCTGGACCAAGTTCACTGTTAAAAGTGAAGTGGAAACTTTGTTTAAAAGTGTCATTTTGAAACCCGGCCTGGAATTTGGAATGTAAACTGCTAAGGCAAAGCATTATTGTGAGAGAAGATTTTCAAGTGTGTTATTGGGAGTTGTGTTTGGAAACTCTCACATGACGATCATCCAGGGAATTCTGAGAAAAAATCCACAGACAACTTGCATTCAGAGCGGAGTATGTATTTGACCACAGTTATTTTGTGTGCTTAAAAGGGACTCTGTGTGTTAATGAGACCACCATGGCTTCAGGTATATATTGCAATCTGTGTTTTAGCCTAAAACCGGTGTGTAATTTTAAAATAAAGGGGAGTAGAGGAGTATTTGACTGTAATCCAATTTTTTTTATGTTTATTAATTTTTTTGTTGTTAAACCTGATCAGTGGATCTGTGACTTGGTTTCTCCATGTTTCATTACATTTGAGCCATGATTTCATTCTGGGATCTTCCCATGCAGTTATAACAATGGGTTCATAATATTCCACTGGTTTTGAACAAACAAAAATAAACTTCACTATATAAGATCAGAAAGGCAAAACAATTTACAATATCTATCTTGTACTCTAACACTCAGGGTTAATATGAGATGCATGTAATTAACAGGCAAACTGTGGTTGGACATGCCACACTGCATAATAAACAACAAATGCAACCAACACAGATTCCATGGGTTTCTCAACAACCCAACCAGATATCAATAACACTTCGAATCAACCAGCCAAACTGAAACTCTGTCTCTCTTATGAGGAATTTTGATCTTCACCTTTGAAGATCTTGCCTTGGAATTCTTTTCAAATGTTGTTCCCACTCGGGTGGCATAGATGACCCTCCATATTGCAGGCTTTCAATCTCATCTTTTGAGATTCAATTCTCCTGATTCTAGAATATACATTCAAACACCAGTTCACAAGCACAACCTCAGCTCTTCTGCCATGAGCAGAAAGATACTTCAGGACCAGAATTCTACAACTGCAGCAGGGCTTTGCCAATCCTGCTGCAGTGAACAGAGCTTTGGATTAGCGCAAATACTCTATTCTCGCTGGCATTGCTGGCAAGGCAAATAAGATCTGAAAATCCCGGCCAAAGACTATTTCTTCATAGCCCATTTCCTGTTTGGAACCCGTTTCCTGCTCTCCTTCCCTTGAACTGAACTGGGGCTTTTATCCTGTCCACTCTCTGGGACTCTCCCAGTCCCCTGAGTCTTTGTGATAAACCTGAACCAGGTTTAGGCAGTATACTTTTCTTCCTATAAAGGCACACTAAGCCCAAATACATGAAAATGTCGAACTGTGCATATGCAGTCTGTTCCTAGTATATGCATGCGCAAAAGCTCTAAGGTCCATCGGAAATGAAAGTTCCCGACTTCTGTTCTTAACATTGAGATTTATTTGGCTTTCATTGGCTTTCATAACATGTATAGTCCAATTCTGAACCTTGTAAATATGCTAAACAACAAACTTTCGTGGGATATGGGCATCACTGGCATGCACTATTTATGGTCCATCCTAAATTGCCCTCAACAAGGTGGTGATGACCCATTGCTGCAGTCCATCTGGTGTAGGTGCTATCATGTTGCTGTTAGAAAGGGAATCCCATGCTTTAGGTCCAGTGACCGTGAAGGAAAAGCGGTATGGTTCCAAGTCAAGAGGATGTGTGGCTTCTGCCTTGTCACTGTCGCTGGGTCAAGAGCCTGAAACCTCTCCCGACAATACTGTAGGTGTACCTACACCAGATGTGCTGCAGTGGTTCAAGAAGATGGCTCACTATCACTTTCTTAGGAGTAATTAAGGGTGGGAAATATCTACTGGTCTGACCAGTGACACCCACATCCTGTAAAAGATATTTTAAAAATCATTAATCTTGTGGCACAATATTTTTGTTCATGACATGAAGGATTGTACTTTCTATACTTGGAAGCAAGGATCTGCCAATAGAATTTGCAGTATCTGGGAACATGAATAAAGTGAACGTGAACATTAACATGAACATGTGGGAGAGCCTGAATCGCAATTCTGCACTTGAGTTTAGCTGAAATAAAAACAGAAACTCCTTGAAAAGCGCAGCAGGTCTGGCAGCATCTACAGAGAATGCAATGCAGTTAACCTTTTAAGTCTGTAGGACTCTTCTTTGGAACAGAAGAGAGGTAGAAATGTAACAGATTCTATGCTGTCGAAGAGGTGGAGCAAAATAGAAGGTCAGGTTTAGGTCAAGAGAGGTTTGCCAAAGACATCATGCATCAAAGAGTGTATTAATGACCGTGTTAAAGACTAAGTAAGGTGTAAATTGTGGCCAGATGGGCATTAATTGACACTAAAGGCCACATCTGTAACTATAGCAACAAGCAGATGGGTCACACAACATGAGCCAACAGACTGTAAGAAATTATTTTGTGGAACAAATGTCAGAAAGGTCAGATGGCAGAATGTGTTAATCACAGAACAAGAATTAGTAATCTCTAAATGCAAAACATAATAAGTTGGAGACTGGCCTTGTGGGTGGGGGGTTTGGGAAAAGAGAATAAAGATAAGAGAGAAAAAAAAATGATGAAAATGGAGGACAGAGCTCACGGTCTAAAGTTACTGAACTTAAGTTGAGCTGAGATTGGTGAAGTCTTCACTATTCACTAGCTGTGAAAGGGGCTAAGTGGCATTAATTCATGGTTGTTGCAACTTATTCTCGTCTAAACATCAATCCCTTGCACAAAACTAGCAACACAATAAAGCAAATCGGTGCAATATTAAGTAAGACAGGCTAAAAGAGTGGCTGGTAGGAGAATGAGAACTGTCACAATGATACATAATAATTTTCTAAAGTTGAGGCTAAGACTTACATTCAGTATGCTTTATTGTACATGTTGGTAATTTCATAGCTGATCTGCATGTCTTTATTCCTGACACTGGGTGACTCAATGGCAATGTTCCATTCTTTAGCACTAATTTATGCCTTCCTATTGAATAAAGCAAATTTTCTTGCTCCTGTTTCATAGAATGTTGTAAATTCCTCAATGAACCTCTTCATTTGATATGAAAGCAATCATCCTTCAAGGATAATGAAACTTGTGGAATCCAATAAAAATGTTACCTCATTATTTTCTGAAACAAAATTAAAGTACGAAATGTGAATGGTTTAACATCTGACATTTACTCCACAAAATAATTTCTCACAGTCTGTTAGCACATGTTAACACCCATCCGTTTGTTGCTATGGTTACACAAGTGGCCTTTAGTGTCAATTAATGCCCATGGGGACTTCAGGTACATGTAAAATGACAGACCTGCGATCACTCTGGTAAACATCAAACCAAAAATCAATCACCTTCACAGGGTAATGTCCCTGGGCAAATGAGAAAGTGACTGAAGCCTTCTAGCCTCCCAGCCAATTTTTCAGATGGAGGCTGAATCCATCTTTGTGCGTCTGCACCTCTTTTGTTGTTTATCTGGTGGCCTGTATCATTGAGAAAAATGGCAATCATTGTGTTTGATGCTAATAGCACTTCTCAGGCACTGGTTGTACATTCTGTCTTACAGATCCAGGGTAAAGGTGAGCACACATCATTAAAATATGAAAATAGCTGCAAAACTACTGCCCTTGTTGGAAATCTGAAATAAAAACAGAAAATGCTGGAAAACCTCAGCAGGTCTGACAACAGCTCCAGCTGAGTTTTTCCAGCATTTTTTCTTTCTAATATCATAAAATCTCAACAGTGCAGAAGGATGCTACTTAGCCCTTCGAGCCTATGCTGACAACAATCCCACCCAGGCCCTAACTGCATAACTTCACATATTTACCCTACTAATCTCTCTGACACTAAGGGGCAATTTAGCATGGCCAATCCACCTATCCTTCACATCTTTTGGTGTGTGGGAGAAACTGCAGCACCAGGAGGGAACCCATGAAGACAAGTGGGTTTGGTATGTGGGAGAACATGCAAAAACTTCACACAGACAGTCACCCAAGACCAGAACTGAACCCAGGTCCCTGGCATAGTGAGACAGTAGTGCTAATCATTGTGTAATACAGGTTGACATGGGGTTCAGTAACTGTGGAGCAGAGTTGGGGCACAGATGGAAGTCGGTGCAACAAGTAGAACAGCATATTGGAGTAAAACAGATTTTAGACCATAAGACATTGGAGCAGAATTAGACTATTTGGCCCTTCGAGTCTGCTGCACCATTCAATCATGACTGATATTTTTCTCATTCCCATTCTCCTGACGTCCTTCTTAATCAAGAATCTATCTATTTCTTTTAAAGTAATGAATAAGCTATGAGGGAGAATTGGAAGGAGAAGTGCGCACATAGAATTGGAGAACAGCAGTGGGGATCTTTTTGAAAAGACATTGATAAAGTAGGGAATAAGTATATTAAATTAAAAAGAAAGATATTATGAGGAGTTTTAGAATACAATGGATAAAGGTTTAAACCAAATGAAATTCACAAGGACGCATGATTTTTATTGGAATGGTGATGAAGTAATATGAAAAATGTAAGGTTGAGGGCTGAAAATAGAAAGCTAAGATAGTTGTGAAGGAAAAATCCTTCAAAAAACATCAAATGGAAATATAAAGGCTGGAATTTTTTGGCTATTCTTGCCAGCGTAAACGTCTGGTCCTGCTGATGGCGAACCTCAGTTGTAGGTTTTCTGCTGGCAAGGGGTAGATTTAATGGGAGATCCCATTGGGTGGGATGGTGGCACAGTGGTCAGCATTGCTGCCTCACAACACCAGGGATCCAGGTTCCATTCCTGGCTTGGGCCACTGCCTGTCTTACATTCTCCTCGTGTGCTCTAGTTTCTTCCCACAGTTTACAAGATGTGTTGGTTAGGTGCATGGCCATGTTTAATTCTCCCTCAGGGTACCCAAATAGGCATTGGAGCATGGTGCCTAGGGGATTTTCACAATAAACTTCATACCAGTATTGATAAAAACCTAATTGTGACACAAATAAATAAATAAACTTTAAAACTTTGACAGACACGTGACTAGAAGGTACTGTACTTTTGAAATATATCAGTAAAAGTAACATTGGCAAAATTTGTTGTGAAAAGAGGATTGTTAATTCGTAGATAATTATCAAAAATGTCAGTGGGATTGAAGTGTTTTACATTGATTTTTTTTCTAAAGGAATGAGCATTAGTGAGGAGCTGAATCCTGAAGTGGTAGTAAGTAATTAGGATGGATAAAAGGAAAAATTCCGATAAGCTAGTTATGCTCAAAGAAGACAAAGCACTTGGTCCCAAAGGAATACATTTTCGAAACTTAAAGGCAATGAGGGACTTTAAACCACATCTCTTAAATATTTAGTGGTGATGAAAGTTTAATGTATCTATTAAAATAACCTGTTTTAAATCTGATACATCTTAGAAATTTATATATAAATTGATAATATTTCTGAAAAAATGAGAATCTAACACAATTAGAAGTATAATAATTTACCCGTTAAATGTATTTTTACATCAGATGCTCAAATCATAGGGCAAATAAGCTGCTATGGAGTAATTGTACTAAAATATTATTATTACGAAACTTGTTTCAGATTAAATCTGAAGATTATTATGCTAAGCATGTGCATTTTTTGTAATATGAGGAAAAAACATTGTGGAAAATAGAACATTTTCTCTCTATTTTTATCCAGTGCCTGATTCAAGTGTTGTCAGACCAGCCATGGGATATGTTACATGCTAAGCTAAAGTGTTGCAACAATGGGTTTTGATCCCAGTATTAGGGAGGTACCTCCTACTTTATCAGATTGGTATTTTTTTTTCCATAATAACTGTTCCAGGGGACTTTCAGGTGTGTTTACAGTTTTCAAAATGGGGTGGTCATGAGGGATTGTTAGGATGAGTGAGGGGCATATCTTGGCATGGGTGGAAGGGTGCATGAAGAGATCCTTTTGAACCAACATTCAAAAGGATCCCTCATGCCAACTATGGTTTGCAACTTCTCTGAGGTACCATGAACCATGACCCTTTGAAAATCAGGTCCAACGCCATATGAACGGTGGGGGACAAGGGCATGTCTATCCATGCAATGGAACAGCCAAGAGTTCCAGGTGCAAGCTCATGATCCCAGTCCTAAAAGGCACTCCTGAAAATCAGAAACCTTAGGAATGGAATCGGGAAGCCAAAATCAGCTCCTTGTCGCCATTTTTACCCGTCCACAGAAACACCCGGGCTCCACGGAATCCGCCTTCTGTATCAATACACTATACAAACTAATAACAACGCAGAGAGACTTTTGATTGTCTCATGATGAACCTGATAGCTGTGCATTAGTGTGCAGCAGGCTGCCATAGCAAAGATGAAACATCATATTCTCCACTGGACAAGCTCCTTAACAAGATTCCTTCAGGAGCTGGATGAGCCATTAATTGTCAGTGAGCAAGTGAGCCATTCTCTCCCACCTGCATTTGAATGTTGCAAGGCATCCTGGGATGAGCCTTGGAAGCATACTGCGAACTGACCTCATAGATACGGGCAGTACAATGACACAATTATTAGTCCTGCTGCCTCATAGCTCCAGGGACCTGGATTCAATTCGGGTTTGGGTCACTGTCTGTGTGGAATTTGCACATTCTCCCTGTGTCTGTGTGGGTTTCCTCCGTGTGGTCAGCTTCCTCCCACAGTCCAAGGTGTGCAGGCTGGGGTGGATTGACTATGCTAATTTACTACTTAATGTCAGAGGGATTAGCAGGATAAATACATGGCGATACGGGAATAGGGTCTGGGTGGGATTTTAGTTGATACAGGCTCAATGGGCTGAATGGCCTCCTTCTGCACTGTAGGGATTCTAGGATTCTGTATTTGAAAATACAGCCCACAGTGACAAATCACGTCACAAACGTAGCAATAAAAATTAGTTTTAGGCCAGAATTTGTAGTGGTAAAGATGGCAAAGGTCTCAGCGTCATTTTTGTTGCAGTGTGTAACTGCTAGCAACTTTTGGCATTGGTTCATTTGGAGTGGAATGTGGAAATCCAGAAGCTGTTGGCAATCATGCCCTGCTCCTCAATAGCTTTTG
This sequence comes from Sphyrna mokarran, assembly GCA_024679065.1. Taxonomy (NCBI): domain Eukaryota; kingdom Metazoa; phylum Chordata; class Chondrichthyes; order Carcharhiniformes; family Carcharhinidae; genus Sphyrna; species Sphyrna mokarran. Next base: position 55,054,214 of record JAGIQG010000014.1, read on the forward strand.
CTGTCATTACAGATGGAATCAACACAGAATCAGCAATTTGATAAAGATTTCAACTTTCAATGCAATATTCTTATTGGAAAATTTAATGCAAGTTTAATGTTTGATCAGGAATAACTTAATTTTATGGTGTACCACGTCATAGCAACATCTCTGACCCTGAAAAAAACTAATTCTACAAACATGGAGTCCCATTCCTTCAAATGAATGTACAAAAATTGCATGTATTTTTAAAATCAGAAAAATATATTTATTTTCATAAAATCATAGAATCCTTAAAGTACAGAAGACGGCCATTTGGCCCATCGAGCCTGCAGCGACAACAATCCCTCCCAGGCCCTATTTCCTGTAACACAACATATTTACCCTGCTCATTCCCCCGAAACTATGGTCAATTTATCACAGCCAATCAACCTAAATGTGATATCTTTGCATTGTGGGAGGAAATTGGAGCACCTAGAAGAAACCCATGCAGACACATAGAGAATGTGCAAACTCTACACAGATAGCGAACTAAGCCAGGAATTGAACGCAGGTCCCTGGTGCTGTGAAGCAGCAATGTTAAACACTGTGCCACTGCGCTGTCCTCTTAAATTTTAAATTGATTTATGGTATTTTGGGCAATTCCTTAACTGATATGTATGCACCAATCTTTATTTCACTTTCTGTACAATGATTTAAGTGTGAAATATGATTGCTACTTTTTACTTCCTACTCTACTATCCAAGAAGATTCTTCAAACTGACCTGATACTTGCACTGTCAGTGGACACCGCAAATACTGTACAGAGGTCACCAAACTCAAAGTCGCATCAAAATTGGGAAAACCCATACTCAGGATTTTACTCATGGAACTTGCTGCCTGATAACACGATGGAATCTGAATCATTAAATGGATTCAAGAAGGAGATAGATACATTTCTGATTTAAAAAATGAGTTAATGGGATACGGGAAACAGGTGGAGAGGTGGATTTGAAACCAGGAATAGATGAGCCATAATCTGATTAAATGGCAGAGCAGTCTTGAAGGGCTGAATTGCTTACTTGTACTCCTAATTCCTATGTTCCTGTGAGCACATTTATCAATAAGAAGTCTTAAAACACCAGGTTAAAATTCAATTTTTTACTGCGCTTACCCTAGTCCAACACTGATATCTCCAATCATGGCTACACATTTATCAGGTCAATGACCTTTCACCAGTGAACACAAAATCCTGGTCAATAGCTCCAAAGGATAACACCTTATGATGTGTTGTTTATTTTGATTATTTATGCTTTCTGTTCGGGAGATTACTCGGGCTTTACATTTTGGACAATTCCTGGTGCAGGTCACATTTCACCTAATGTCAGAATATACATCTTAAGTGCAATCTGAGATACAATTGTAGTGTGTGAATGGTTATTAGAGCAAATGCTCAGAGTTTTGAAGTGGCACACACACTTAAACACATAAAATACTTTAGATAAAGAGTGGATTACAATTAACAATGGACACTGCCCATTTTCACTCTGCATTGTCTCAGACTGATGGCCAAGTTCTGCACACATGAGGACGGCCTCGACTGGGATCTTAGGTTCATGTTACACTATCTGTAACCCCCATGACTTGCCTGGGCCTGCAACATCTCACTAACTATCCTGTCTGGAGACAATACACATCTCTTTAACCTAAGCTTCATGCTATCTCCACTCACATTGTCTGTACTTTTAACACTTGATTAGTTGTAAAGACTCGCATTCTTATCAGTATTCTGTGAACTGAGTGTATGTCTTCATATGCTCTGTTTGTGCTCAGAACTCCTCACTCACCTGACGAAGGGGCAGAGCCCCGAAAGCTAGTGGCATTAGTTGGACTTTAATCTGGTGTTGTAAGACTTCTTACCTTATCTCAAGCTGCTATGGATCGGCACAAGCCATTTTAAAATTGCACGGTTTGTTTTTTCAAAAGATTCCCTCTAACTGTTTCAATAGCTTTTACCGTGATATATGTATCTGCTGTCTGATGTGAAGCACTTGTATTTTTCACTGCTATGCATCTGAGGATTAATATTGATTGGTTGTTTTATATTTACGTTGCTCACTGGACGTGCAACTGGAAAAATAGAAATTCAAACTTGCTGAAACAATGCTGTTATTTTTAAAAGGAGATTTGCTTTTCTGCTTTAATGCCACTGTAAGTGTTTTGAAGGGGCATTACGTAGTCAAACAGAAATATGAAGAGCTGGTTATCATTTCATGACTTATGGCTATTAGACGATATCAGCTTGTAGTCTGATATACCATGGATTTTCCACTTATTTGATTATGGATGCCCTTGATGCTGATAGAATTTGGTCAGCTGTTTTACAAGAGCCTTCAGTGGGATTTATGTAAATCCTTTTCATGGCATCAAGGCAGCTTGCCCAGAATGCAGGCTTTTGTCAGGTTGCTGATGTAGGCAAATGATGTGGTACAGTGTTGCCAAATAGTATGTATGTCGGCTTTCACAGCGAGAGGATTTTTTAAATTCATTCGTGAGACATGGGCATTGCTGGCTGGCCAGCATTTGTTGCCCATCCCTAGTTGTCCTTGAGAAGGTGGTGGTGAGCTGGCTTCCTGAATCGTTGCAGTTCATGTGCAAATTCCAGGATTTGGACATAGCGATTGTGAAGGATCGGCGATATATTTTCAAGTCAGGATTATGAGTGGCTTAGAGGGGAACATTCAGGTGGTGGTATTCCCATGTATCTACTCTCTTTCTCCTTCGAGACGGAAGTGATCATGGGTTTGGAAGGTATTATCTAAGGATCTTTGGTGAATTGATGCAATACATCTTGTCGATAGTACACACTGCTGCTACTGGGTATCAGTGGTGGGGGGATTTGATGATAGGGAAAAGGGACGTTCTGTTGCAATTGTATAAGTCATTTGATGAGGCCACACCTGGAGTATTGTGTGCAGTTCTGTTATCTGAGGGAAGATGTCCTTGTTATAGAGAGATATAGAGAAAGTTTACCAGGCTGTTTCCTGGGATGACAGGTCTGTTATATCCGGAAAGGCTAAGTTAGTTATGATTATATTCACTGGAGTTTTGAAGAGAGAGAGGGGTTCTTAGAGAAACTTATAAAATTCTGATTGGGTTGGACAGGGTACATTTAGAAAGAATGTTCCCAATGTTGATTCTTCAAAAGGAACTCTTCAGTTGTAGGCAATAAAATAAAACAAAACTTACTCCAACTTATAAATCAAAGAGAAAGATTTGATAAAGAAACTTCATTACTTCAATACTTGAGGTCTCATTCTGGGCCATTTCAAGCTCCCCCCAATTCCCAACAGATTCTTATTTATACTGAATCAGCTGACCATCACATCATTATGTCATTGGTTATAGTTTATTGAGCCAGCTGACTCTTAAAACTTGTTACCATTGGTCACACTACAACAGATCCAACGTTATCATCGATTACATTCTAATACCCAGTGACGGGGGAGTCCAGAACTAAGGGGTCATAGTTTGAGGATAAGTGCTAAGCCTTTTGGAACTAAGTTGGAACTAACTTCGCCCAGAGGGTGGTGGAATTCACAGAAAGTAGTTGAAACCAAAACATTGTCTGATTTCATGAAAAACTAAAGAAAAGGAATACACAGATAAATGTCCTCTGATTGTCCTTGAGGAATTTTAAATACTGTGGCCGATTTGAGTTAGCTGGCCTTGGAATCAGTCAGATGAAGAATAATTACAAGATCTTGGTTTGCTGGTAGGTTTCTGGTAGGGTTGGCTTCTTGCACCGGGTGAAAGATTTATTCCAAAAGAGAGAGAGGAACAGCCTTGCTTGAAGCTTTCTGGCATCCTTGCTTTGAAATGCTGCGCTTGATGTGTATTTCCAAGAGGTTTTTGGTGGGTCATTCTGTGGCAGCCATTTTTCAATCCAGTATTTTGCATTTTTAATGTTTCTTCCTCAGACATTTACGCATTTCGATGGGTGTCTGTATCACAGGAAATGTCTTTCTCTTCACACATCCCTGACAGTGACATCTTAGCCTCTGATCTTCAACTTGGAATGTGGCCCTGCATTTTTAAGCAGTTTGTTCTGTCTCAGTTCAAACTGCAAAGACTCCGATTAGCTGAAAGATGAAAAAGATCATATTTCAAAAGCAATCGGCCACAGCTTTGTAACACCACACACCTGCTCCTGGCTTGAAGTTACGGTGCCATTCATATATTAATAGCAGCAAGCACTCTTTATCATTGTTTAGATAAAAAAATTTTGGTCAGATGTTTCTGTGACACATTGATGAACAAAGGAATCACCAAACTCACCAACTCTGTCTCCAACACTCAGCTCATCTGCTGCTGAAGCCATCATCCATGTCTTTGTTACATTTAGCTTTGACTGATCTAATGGTGTCCTGGCCAGCCTCCCATCTTCCATCCTACATAAGTTGAGCTCACCCAAAGAATTGCTCTCAATAATCTCATTCATACCATGTCTCAATCATCCATTACGCCTCTGCTTTTTCACCTGTGTTAGCATCTGGTCTAGAAACACTTAGAGTTAAAAATTCTCATCCTTCTTTACAAAACCATCCATAGCCTTCCACAGCCCTGCTAGCTCTGCAGCCTCTGCCATCCCTGCTACTCATCGAGATTTCTATGCTCCTCCAAATCTGGTTCCTTTTGCAACTCCAACTCCCTTCACCTCACCATTAGGGTTGTATTTTCAGCTACATAGGCTCTAGCTCCAGAATGTTCTCCTTGAACTTCTGATCCTCTGTTACCTCTCAATCCTCCTTTAAGACATTGAAGACAATATCTTCAATGTTCCTCAGAATCAAGGAATTGTTTGAAAATTGGAAATAATGAGTTTGGATTTCAATCTGGGACACTCATGCAGGGAGATTGCAGGGAGTATTGTGCCTTATGATTTTGGGTTTATCTCTGTGTTTTCTCACAGAAGTTGGAGTTGGAACCTTAGCAGTAGCTTTGAGAAGCAGAGACAGATATCTGCCAGAAGCTGTAAATAATAATCAGAGGGCTATCAAAAACCAAAACTATTTTCTGATTTTGGAGTTATTGAGCAATAAAGCAGTGAGGCCCATGCATGAGTTGAAATGTCCACATTCGTGAAGTGTTAAGGCGAGTTAGAAAGTCTCCTATCTGGAAGGACTCTTAAGAAATCTCATCTTTCAGAGAATAGCAGGAAAACTGAGGGGAGTCAAAGTAAATTCCTCAGAGCTGTGGCATACCATGATTTGGTCCGAGGATAACTGAAGGAACCCTCAGAGCATACAGAGTGCAGGGGAACTTGGATGCAAATAAAAACACAATTGGAAGTCATCTATTGAGATTTAAAATATACTTAATTACAAAATATATAGTGTTAAGTTAGTAGTTCTTGCTTTGTTTAACTCTTGTACATCAGAAATTGTTGTTTCAAATGTGAAACTTTGTTATATGATTCTTTCAATTGATAACTGGGGGTTTAAAAATTTTTTTTGGAAGTTATTGGTTTCCTTCAAGATCGTAACAACAGTTTTTGGCCGCCTTTCTCAGTATCTCTTCATGAGGCTCAATCTCAAACTTTGTTTATCCACTCCTGAGAAGGAGCCTTTGAATGTGTTGTTATGAGCCTGATTTTTTTTCTTTGATCGGAATATTTCTGAGACCTGATTTTCATAGGGCCACCTGTTAATTGACTGGAAGGTGAGTTGTGTGGCAACCCAATGACAGGGGCAAGAAAAGAGGTGGGGCTGAGTGAAAATGGGCCTGATTTAAATGCAGCGTGACAGCTATTGTGGCAGCGGTCATTGAACAGGAAAGGCAGATGGTTGGAACCTGAGGCAGGGTAACTGGATGAGAGCTGAAACTTGGGACAGGGCTGTTTTTCACTTCATGCACACTGATCTGAGGTAATGAGGGAAGGGCGTGCTAAAGGAGCGTGCACTGGGTGAAGAGCATATCACGAGTGAATAGGAGAAGGTGAGAAAATCAGAGGCCGCTGGGGGCAGTTCTCCTCAGAGGATGGATGACACACACAGACTTGTTCAGCTGGGCACAGCTGCAGAGCCTTGGGAGTCAAACAAAAGGTGGTTTAATTTTGGCCATCAGCAACAGCCTCGCAACACCAGAGACCTGGATTCAATTCTTGGCTTGGGTTACTGTCTGTGCAGAATTTGTACTTTCTTCCCATTTGTGTGGATTCCAGTTTCCTTCCACAGTCTGAAAGACGTGCTGGCTATAGGTGCATTGGTCATGCTAAATTCTCCCTCACTGCATCAGAACAGGAGCCAGAGTGTAGCGACTAGGGGATTCTCACATTAACTTCATTGCAGTATTAATGTAAGCCTACTTGTGATACTAATAAATAAACTAAAGAAGTGTGTGCCCAAATATCAGAGCTCTCTGAGCCAGTGTGGGTGGTAGACTGAGAATGCAGATGTCCAATGTACACATGTGCATATCCCTTGCTTAGGCTTTTGAATATGTGAGCTTCTTCATTTGAGAAAGTAATTGATGTCAGGGAAAGCCATCTGCAACAGAACCCCTGGAGCTGATACAGAAGCTGCACAATGACACACACAGAATGTGTGCCATGACCTGCAACCTTGAGTGATCGATGGAATAGATGTCATTTTCACCCCTCCAATGATCTGGAATGCCAGATAGGGATTGAGACAGATGGAACTGTTAACTCCCAAAAGGGCATCCACTTCCTTGGCCGTCTGATTATGGGAGGTTTTGTTTACTATAGCTTTACTCCATTCTTAAAATTTCAAAGCCAAAGTGCAGAGTAGACTGGGGAAGCCTGGACCCATCTCCCTGTGTGGCAGGGCCAAGTGACAGGAACTGCCTCTATGTAGACAATGGCACGTCAACACTGGAGGTGCTTTCACTGGCACCTTCATGATGAACATGATTAGCATCACACTGATTTATAAACAGCAGGGACTGGGAGTGAGATCTTAGAAGAGCTGAGAATTTGAGTGGAGATTGAATAAAAGTGCAGTAACTGGGAGCCAGAGCAGGGATTTAATAAGAATGGGAGCTGAGAGTCAGAATAGCTCGAGATTGGGTTGTCCCAGAAGTGAAATGACATCACAGGACAAGCAGGCACGCATAGTAAGTTTTCTGATAAGCTTTTAATTTAATCTAACTGAATCATTGATAAGATGAGGCTTGATTGATTAATTAGTATAAATGCTAAATGCTGAAGCCTATTTATAATTTATCATAATTACAATCAGTGCTCAATCACTGAATCAGATCCAGGGAATAAAGTTAAAATGAAATAACAAAGGATGGTAATGAGAAAGAAGTCTGTTTTTCTTTCAGGAAATTAAACTACAAGGTTCTTAGATAATGAGAGTCAAGTTGAAGTATTTCAGTTAACCTCCCTTTAAGATTCTCATGTCCTGGGCAATCACATGTAGAGGAAATGTTATCTGCTGCAAAAGCTCAAGCACTAGGTTTTGGTGCATCTGTTAAGTTGAGATTTTGTAGAAAGAGTGTAGGCAGAGAGGGAATGGGTTACTGGCAGCCAATAAAGGAGGAACAGGTAGGTAGTGCAGGAGTTTCTTGAGTGCATCTCTCTCTCTCCTCCAACCAGTATTCAATTCTGAATATTGGTGAGCGTTAAGATTGATCTTGGGGTACAGACAGAGTCTTAGTCCTGTGGCTGGAGCAGTTTGTACAAGAACATAGAACATAGAACACTACAGCACAGAACAGGCCCTTCGGCCTTCGATGTTGCGCCGACCAATATAAAAAGCAATGCCCCTCCAAACTAAACCATTCCCTTCTCTTCCATATACTTATCAACTAACCTCTTAAACGCCACCAAACTTGGCGCATCTACAACTGCTGCATGCAGGGCATTCCACTCCCTAATCACCCTTTGGGTAAAGAACCTACCTCTGATATCCGTCCTATAACTATCACCCCTTAATTTAAAGCTGTGTCCCCTCGTGCTAGCTTTCTCCATCCTAGGAAAAAGGCTATCACTGTCCACCCTATCTAAACCTCTATCATCTTATATGTTTCAATAAGGTCTCCTCTTAGCCGCCTTCTTTCCAACGAAAACAACCTCAAATCCCTCAGCCTCTCTTCATAAGACCTGACCTCCATACCAGGCAACATCCTGGTAAACCTCCTCTGTACCCTCTCCAATGCCTCCACATCTTTCTTATAATGTGGGGACCAGAACTGCACACAATACTCCAAGTGCGGCCGCACTAGAGTTTTGTACAGTTGCAACATGACGTTGCGGCTCCGAAATTCAATCCCCCTACCAATAAAAGCCAAGACTCCATATGCCTTCTTAACAACCTTCTCGACTTGACTGCCTACTTTCAGGGATCTATGCACATACACACCAAGATCACTCTGTTCATCAACACTATTAAGAATCCTACCATTAGCCCTATACTCTACACATTTATTATTCCTGCCATAGTGCATTGCCTCACACTTTTCCACATTAAACTCCATTTGCCACCTCTCGGCCCAGCTCTGCAACTTGTCTAAGTCCCTCTGCAAACTATAACACCCCTCTTCACTATCTACCACTCCACCGACTTTAGTGTCATCTGCAAATTTACTAATCCATCCTTCAATACCCTCATCCAGATCATTTATAAAAATTACAAACAGCAGGGGCCCCAAAACAGACCCCTGAGGTATACCACTTGTCACCGAACTCCAAGATGAATATCTCCCATCAACCACCACCCTCTGTCTTCTATCTGCTAGCCAATTCCTAACCCAATTAGCTAACTCACCTTCTATCCCATACATCTGCATTTTCTGCAGAAGTCTTCCATGGGCCACCTTATCAAACGCCTTACTAAAGTCCATATATACCACATCAACCGCCTTACCCCATCCACCTCTTTGGTCACTTTTTCAAAAAACTCAATGAGGTTAGTAAGGCACGACCTACTCTTCACAAAACCATGCTGACTATCCCCAATCAATTCATTTCTCTCTAAATAACTATAAATCCTATCCCTAATAATTCTCTCCAATACTTTGCCCACAACAGAAGTAAGACTCACTGGCCTATAATTCCCTGGAAGGTCTCTCTTCCCCTTCTTGAGCAATGGGACCACATTCGCTATCCTCCAGTCCTCCGGAACCACACCCGTAACCAACGACGACCTGAAGATCAGAGCCAGAGGCTCTGCAATCTCCTCTCTTGCCTCCCAGAGAATCCTAGGGTAAATCCCGTCCGGCCCAGGGGACTTATCCAACTTCAAACCCTCGAGAATATCTAGCACATCCTCCCTATCTACTTCGATACCTTCCAGTTTGCTACCCTGTACCTCAGTGTTCTCCATAACTACATTTACATCACCCTGCGTGAATACCGAAGAGAAATATTTATTCAGTACCTCTCCAATCTCTTCAGGCTCCACGCACAACTTCCCACTGCTGTCTGTGACTGGCCCTAGTCTTGTCCTAACCAATCTTCTATTCTTAACATATCTAAAGAAAGCTTTAGGATTCTCCTTAATCCTATCAGCCAAAGTCTTCTCGTGTCCTCTCTTAGCTCTCCTCCATTCACTCTTTAGCTCCCTCCTGGCTAATCTATAGCTATCCATTGCACTAACCGAGCCTTCAATCCTCATCCTGACATAAGCCTCCTTTTTCCTTTTAACCAGCCAATCAACTTTTTTCGTACACCAAGGTTCTCTTACTCGACCATTTCCTCCTTGCCTGACAGGGACATACTTATCAAGGACTCGCAGCAGCTGCTCCTTGAATAAGCTCCACATTCCAGATGTTCCCAGTACCTGTAGTTTCCTAGTCCAATCTATGCACCCTAATTCTCTCCTGATGGCCTCATAATTACCCTTCCCCCAGCTTTAACTACTGCCCCCAGCTTCATGCCTATCCCTATCCATCACTAAGGTGAACGTAACCGAATTGTGGTCACTATCACCAAAATGTTCACTAACTTCCAAGCTAACACCTGGTCTGGCTCATTGCCCAGCACCAAATCCAATGTAGCCTCACCTCTAGTTGGCCTATCTACATACTGAGTCAAAAAACCTTCCTGCACACTCTGTACGAAAACTGACCCCTCTAACGAGCTAGAGCTATAGCTATTCCAATCAATATTAGTAAAGTTAAAGTTCCCCATAACAATTACCCTATTACTTTCACTCCTGACCAGAATTGACTTGGCAATCCTTTCCTCAACCTCTCTAGAACTTTTAGGAGGTCTATAAAAGACTCCCAACAGGGTGACCTCTCCTCTCCTGTTTCTAATCTCAGACCATACTACCTCAACAGACAAGTCCTCATCAAACTTCTTTTCTGTCACTGTGATACAGTCTTTGACTAATAATGCCACTCCTCCCCCCCTTCTACCTCCTTCTCTACTCCGACTGAAGCATTTGAACCCCGGAACCTGCAACATCCATTCTTGTCCCTGCTCTACCCAAGTCTCTGAAATGGCCACAACATCGAAGTTCCAGGTACTGGTCCAAGCTGCAAGTTCCTCCCCCTTATTGCGAATACTCCCTGCATTAAAGTATACGCATTTCAAACCATGCCCTACCCCACCCGTACGCTGCTGTGTTTTACAGTTTTCCTCTATGACCCCCTTACTCTCATCCCTCTTAGCACCCCAACTACTTAGGATCCCACCCCCCCCCGAATCAGTTTAAAGCCCCCTGCATAGCCTTAGCAAATTTTCCCCCCAAGATATTAGTTCCCCTCTGGTTCAGGTGTAGACCATCTCTCTTGTAGAGGTACCACCTATCCCAGAATGAGTCCCAATTGTTCAGGAACCTGAACCCCTCCCTCCTGCACCATCCCCGCAGCCACGAGTTCAAACATTCCCTCTCTCTATTCTTCCCTAAACTATCCCTTGGCACAGGCAAGAGTCCAGAGATAACTACTCTGCCAGTTTTTGCCTTAAGCTTCCACCCCAACTCCATAAATTTCTGCTTAATATCCCCCTCCCTCGTCCCTCCTATATCATGTGTCCTCACATGAACTATGACCTGGGGTTGACTCCCCTCTCCCTTAAGAATCTTAAAAACCCGATCTGCGACATCCTGGACCCCAGCCCCTGGGAGGCAACACACCAGCCCTGATTCACTTTTATTACTATTTACTCTCCTATCTGTCCCTCTAACTATGGAGTCTCCAATTACTAGGCCCAATCTCTTATTCCCCCCACCCACCTGAGCATTCTCAGCAGGCTCACCCCCAGAGACCTGCTCCCTTTGGTCATCTCCAGTTGATTCTTCCTCAACTGTAGCCTCCAAGACAGAAAATTTGTTTTGGAGGGGAACAGCCCCAGGGGATTGTCTACCCGATTGCTTCTTACCCCTCCTCCGAATAGTTACCCAAGAATCACTTTTAGGAGTGACTATCTCCTTGTCACTCCTGCCAATATCCTCCTCAACCTCTCGGATTATCCTGAGTTCCTCTAATTCCAGCTCCAGCTCCTTAACACGATCCTCAAGGAGCTGCAAATGGGCACACTTCCTGCAGGTATAATCAGCAGGAACACTACTGGTGTCCCTCACCTCGTACATACTACAGGAGTTGCAACGGACTGCCTGCACTGCCATCCCTGATACTTTAATTTACTTTAAGGAGAGAGAGAAAACAAACTTCCCACACACTTTTATTATTAGGTTAGAGGAGGGGGGAGGGTGGGATACTTTACCTGTGTAGAGTATCGGGTTTCCTCTCTGTACCAATTTATAGAACTCAGTAAGAATTTAGCAACACCAATTTATAATCCAACCGATTTATTTGATAGTAAAAAAGCTAGACAGAGAAAACTACAACTACCAGCAGCCTCCTAATGACGACTTCCGGTTTCTTGTTAGTTTAAATAAAAACGGCAAAAACTACCCCCGCTCGCTATTTTAAACAAAGAGAAAAGGCCATAGGAAGATTTGGAAATTAATAGTGGTAGGATATCCAATAGTTTGGGCAACAGACAGACACCTCTGTAGTTGTCCACATGGATATGGCAAGGTGATGGCCATGTGGTATTATCAGTAGATAATTAATCCAGAAAAAAACTAAGCTAATGTTCTGGGGAACCAGGTTCGAATCCCACCATGGCAGATGGTGGAAATTGAATTCAATAAAAGCTGTCTAGAATTAAGTATTTACTGATCACCATGAAATCTCTAAAAAAAAATCATTGTCAATTGTTGTTAAAAACCCATCTGGTTCACCAATGTCCATTAGGGAAGGAAATCTACCATCTTTACCTGGTCTGGCCTACATGTGACTTCAGCTCCATAGCAAAGTAGTTGACTCTGAACTGCCCTCAGGAACAAGAGATGGGCTATAAATGCTGGCCAACCAGCGATGCCTATGTCCCACAAATGAACAAAAGAAAATCAGAATGGTCTGCTGCCTCCCGAGTGCCAGGATCAAATAGTAAAAGATTCACTAAATATAACACAATTAGCAGCCCTTTGAAAAAAAATGGATTAATTAAGAAAAGTCAACATGGATTTAAAGGAAAATCCTGGTTAACTAATTTCCTTGAGTTTTCTATGATGTAACAAGAGGGCTGTTTGGGGTCATGCACTTAATGTGGTATACATGGATTTCAAAAAAACATTTGATAAAGTGCCATATAATGGTTGTTCTGTGGTCTGCAGGAAAATATATGTTGAGGTTCCCAGGGATTGCAGTGTTAGGACCACTGCTTTCCTTAGTCAATATTAATGACCCAGAATTTGGTGTACGAGGCAGAATTGTAAAATTACAGAACTTGAAAGTATTGTGAACTGTAAGCAGGGTAGTAATAAACTTCTAAAGAACAAAGACACGCTGGTGGAATAGACCAATTAAATTTAATTCAGAGAAGAATGAAATGATTGTCTCTCTTTGTTCTTCCAACCAAAATCAATCTAAATAAAGGGTAGAACTCAAATGTAAAAAGCAGAGGGTATATGTACACAAATCATTGAAGGTCCTTGGGAAGGTTGAGAAGGGGCTATTCTGGGCTATAAAATGGAGATAAACAGCACAGCAAGGAAGTTATGGTGAATCTGTATAAAATCCACTGGATTATTGTTATTCAATTCTGGGCAACACAGTGTAGGAAGGATATGAGGATATTAGAGAGTGTGCAGGAAAGATTCAATGGAATGGTTTTAGTGATAAGTAAGTTCAGCTAATTTGATAGAGTGAAAAAATTGGGTTGTTCTTCTTAGAGGAAGGAAGATCGAGGATGTTTATTAGAGGCTTTTAAACTCATGAGAGATCTCGAAGAAGTTAGAGTAACAATTCCCTTTGGTGGAAGGATCCAGAACAGAAGAACACGGATCTAAAATGATTAGGAAAAGAAATCAAGGTGAAATAAGGAAAAACAATATTACACAATGTTAAAATCAGATGAGGAAGGCTTAAAAAGCCTTCCCTATTTGTTTAATTGCAAAACGTTTTCTGAAAAGGATACATTTACCAAGTCAGTGAATATTTAACTGTTTATGTGCTGTGCCAATAAAAGAACAAATCAGACAGGTTTTCTTGAGTTCAGGAAAGACACTCTAAATCAATTACACACCAACCTTCATGCACACCACAGGTCTCTAACTTAAGAAATTCCAAAGATTCTCAATCCTCTGAGAAAAGAAATTCCTCCTTATTTCAGTCTTAAATTGGTCCTCCTTTATTCTGAGATAATGCTGTCTGGTCCTAGACTCTCCCATGAGGGGAGACATCTTCTTAGCATTTACCCTGTCAAGAATCTGATATGTTTCAATGAGACCACCTCTCCTCCTTCTGAATTCCAGTCAGTAAAGTCCCAGCCTGTCTAACCTTTCCTCATAAGAGAATCCCTCTGGGTCATTTTAGTGAACCTTTTGCGAACTATCTCCAATGAAATTATATCTTTCCTTAAATAAGGGGACCAAAACTGCTCACAGTACTCCAGATGTGATCTCACCAGTACTTGCACATTTGCAGCAAAACATTTCTACTCCTATATTCCAACTCACTTGAAATAAGGGCCAACATTCCATTAGCCTTTCTGATTCCCTGCTGCACCTTTGTGCTAGTTTTTTGTGTTTCATACACAAATACCTTCAAGTTTCTTTTCTGCAGTTTTTCTCCATTTAAATAATGCTGTTCTTTTGTTCTTCCTTTAAAATGAACAACTTCACATTTTCCCACATTATACTCCATGTGTCAACTTTTTGCCCACGTATTAACCTATCAGTATTGCTTTTTGAATTGATTGTATCTCCCTTGCAACTTGCCTTTCCACCTATTTTTGTGTCATCTGCAAGTTTGGCAATAAAACATTCACATCCTTCCTCCAAGACAATATATTTATTGTAAATAGTTGCAGTCCCAGCACTAATCTCTGTGGAACCCAATTGGTTGAAACTCGCTAATCTGAAAAAGAACTGCTTATCCCCACTCACTGTTTCCTGCTCATTAGCCAATTCTCTATTGATGTTAAGGTATTACCTCCAACAGCGTGAGCTCTTATCTTATGATTTAACTTTTGAGGTATGTTGTCAAACATCTTCTGGGAGTCCTCTGTCCACTCTGGTTGAGACCTCCTCAAAAAACTCTAATAAATTAGTCAGACACGAGTTCCCTTTCATGAAGCTCTGCTGACTTTTCTTCTTAGATTATGAATTTCCAAATGTGCTGCTTTTTCTCCCTTAATAATTGATTGCAACATTTTTCCAAAATTGGATGTTAGGCTAATTGGTCTATAGTTACCTTTTTTTTGTCTCTCTCCCTTTTTCATTTGGCATGTTACATTGGCAATTTTCCAATCCTTTCGGACTTCTCTAGAATCCAAGGATTTCTGGAAAATTACAACCAATGCATCCACTATCTCTGCAGCTACTTGTTTTAGGATCCTAGAATGCAAGCCATCAAGACCAGGGCACTTACCTAGAACATAGAACATAGAACATAGAACAATACAGCACAGAACAGGCCCTTCGGCCTTCTATGTTGTGCCGACCAAAATAAAAAGCAATGCCCCTCCTAACTAAACCATTCCCTTCTCATCCATATACTTATCAACTAACCTCTTAAACGCCACCAAACTTGGCGCATCTACAACAGCTGCAGGCAGGGCATTCCACTCCCTAATCACTCTTTGAGTAAAGAACCTACCTCTGAGATCCGTCCTATAACTCATACCCCTTAATTTAAAGCTGTGTCCCCTCGTGCTAGCTTTCTCCATCCTAGGAAAAAGGCTATCACTGTCCACCCTATCTAAACCTCTAATCATCTTATATGCTTCAATAAGATCCCCTCTTAGCCGCCTCCTTTCTAACGAAAACAACCTCAAATCCTTCAACCTCTCCTCATAGGACCTGCCCTCCATACCAGGCAACATCCTGGTAAACCTCCTCTGTACCCTCTCCAATGCCTCCACATCTTTCTTATAATGTGGGGACCAGAACTGCACACAATACTCCAAGTGCGGCCGCAATAGAGTTTTGTACAGTTGCAACATGATGCTGCGGCTCCTAAATTCAATCCCCCTACCAATAAAAGCTAAGACTCCATATGCCTTCTTAACAACTTTATCCACTTGACTGCCTACTTTCAAGGATCTATTGACACATACACCAAGATCCTTCTGTTCCTCAACACTATTAAGAGCCCTACCATTAGCCCTATACTCTACACATTTATGTTTCCTGCCAAAGTGCATTACCTCACACTTTTCCACATTAAACTCCATTTGCCACCTCTCGGCCCAGCTCTGCAACTTGTCCAAGTCACTCTGTAAACTAAACACCCCTCTTCACTATCTACCACACCACCAACTTTAGTATCATCTGCAAATTTACTGATCCATCCCTCAATACCCTCATCCAGATCATTTATAAAAATTACAAACAGCAGGGCCCCAAAACAGACCCCTGAGGCACACCACTCGTCACCGAACTCCACGATGAATATCTCCCATCAACCACCACCCTCGGTCTTCTATCTGCCAGCCAATTTCTAATCCAATTAGCTAAATCACCCTCTATTCCACACATCTGCATTTTCTGTAGAAGTCTTCCATGGGCCACCTTATCAAAAGCCTTACTAAAGTCCATATATACTACATCAACCGCCTTACCCCCATCCACCTCTCTGGTCACTTTCTCAAAAAACTCAATGAGGTTAGTAAGGCATGACCTACCCTTCACGAAACCATGCTGACTATCCCCAATCAATTCATTTCTCTCTAAATAACTATAAATCCTATCCCTAATAATTCTCTCCAATACCTGTGTTTACCTCATTAATTTAGTGGATATCCTCTCCTGCCTAATTAAATTTGGTAGCTGCGGAAATGATGATAGAAAATGACATGTTTGTAGGAATCATTATTTCCTATGCCTGCCAGCTACCATTTGTGCCCCTAGAGGAATCTAAAAATTAGGTTCCATGTTCATGGAACTATATAAATGTAAGTTGTTGCTGTTGAATTTAACAAGCTGCTAATTATGCAGAATTCAAAGTTTGTTTTCAGAATCTATATAGCACAACGTCTTGTATTAAAGTAATAACCATCCTACATGATTTCCATATCAATCCGATTTTAAAAGTAATCAAATCTTTGTGTGCGTTAAATGCAGAGCACTGATTAATAGCTTATATCTGATACAGTATCAATTTTAATCTCAAAGTTTATCTCGGTAGCTTCGTGAATCTTAATTGAAATATCAAATTGTTTATGGCAATTCAATGTTGACTACCTACATTTTTTTCTCACATTTTTTCCTTTGGTGCAAAGTCAAATGGTATATAATAGCATGCTTTGATAAATGTAAGGATGGAACAGGGCCTATATATATTGAAATTGTCACACAATAATTTCTGTTCCAATACATATTGATAGCAATTACTGAATATTGATGTAAATTACTAAAGTAATCCAAATTAAATTGTTGTGGTGATTCAACTGCATAGCTTTGTATTTTGAGAAAGATATTTTGTTTTATTGGTGACTTCTGTTATCAAAGCAAAGGATGTTGCTATTAGACATTGAAATATCTGTTATTTTGTCACAGTGTTGGGTACAACACAAGATCAATACCAAACTACATTCCCTTCTGCTGCATACTTTAACCAAAAGGACAGTATTTCAGAAATCTACTAATATGTATTTTTCCACTGCAATTTCAAAGTGATGTTACCAATTTGTGCCAAATTATGGCAGTATTGTGCTCTGAATTCTTGTGAATTTGCCCAAATTTATTACAGATGAGAGACATCTGCAGCTGGATGAAAGTGGAAAATTACATCTCATCTGTCTGGGCTGAATTGAGCTAAGTTCTCAGGAGTAAAGAAAGACATTTGCTTACCTGTTATGCAACTCAAGCCCTCTTGATCTAGATTTATGATGACACATTGATACCACACAATCGGGACCAGTAAATGACTCATTTATTCAATTAATATTGTAACTGTACATTAGATTCAGAATAAAATAATTAATTCACTTTTTTTTCTGCATTCACATATTTTGTACACTATTTATCAAGATAATCAAATAATTATCTTTTTTCCTTTTTCTCAAAACGTGATGCTTTATAAATAGAATATCAATAAACTATCGAACCACTGGCAAACCAAAGCTGAAGTCCTGCCCTTTGCCAAGTGCTAGCACTCTCATTTGCATCAGCAGATTGTGAACCTTACTTGAAAAAGTATATACTGGCGCTGGAAGGGGTGCAGAGGAGATTCACTAGGTTGATTCCAGAGTTGACAGGGTTGGCTTATGAGGAGAGACAAAGTAGACTGGGCCAAACTCATTGGAATTCAGAAGAATGAGGGGAGATCTTATAGAAACATATAAAATTATGAAGAGAAATTGTTTCTATGATGAAACTAGAACTAGGGAACATAGACTCAAAATTAGGGGAAGCAGATTTAGGTCTGAGTTGAGGAAAAATTTCTTCACACAAAGGGTTGTGAATCTGTGGAATTCCCTGCCCAGTGAAGCGGTTGAGACTACCTCACTGAATGCTTTTAAGGCAAGGATAGATAAATTTTTGAACAGTAAAGAAATTAAGAGTTGTGGTGAGTGCACAGGTAAGTGGAGCTGAGTCCACAAAAAGATCAGCCATGATCTTACTGAATGGCATAGCAAGCTCGAGGGGCCAGATGACCTACTCCTGCTTCTAGTTCTTATGTTCTTATGTTGTCAGTTCAAGAGACTTGAGCACATAATCTAGGATGACACTTTAAACTAGGCAAACCAAGGCCACATAATCCCTTTCAAATGGGTATAAACGATCCTGTGGCACCATACAAAAAGAGAGTAGGTGAGTTCCGTTTGGACAATGTTTATCCCTTAACCAATATCATCAAGATAAGCTTATCATGCCAATCTCTTTGTAGTGGTGTGGCCCTTTGTTTGGGGGGGGGGGTGCGGGCGGGTGGTGGTGGTGGTAGACATTTCCTGAAGGCCACGTGATCAGCGAGGATCCTATGAATCGCCAGTGAGAAACTGAGCCAACTGGCAGAATGTCGTGGATCATGGGTCGAAGAGGGGCTGGCAATTGGAGGAGAGTGAAGAAGAATAGTTGCATTTGCAATCTAGTCTAATCTTATACATATTTATTTATTCTGTTGGAATTATTATTGTTAAAGTTACACCAAGTTGCCTCAATCTATTACACTCTCCTTGCTATTTTTGGAAGTTTACAATGTGCAAACTATCTGCTGTGTCACAGTGTTTCACAGAACTTCAAAAATATTTCATTGGATGGTAAGTACTTTGGTTGTCTGAAATGTTAATAAGTGCTGTATAAGCACATGTCTTTTTTCTATGTAATGGTTTTGCATTCATAGTCTGACTGAGATCAGTGCAGAGCAATCGGGGCAACTCCTCATCCTAGGAATATTGAGATAACTATTATGGATGTCATGGTCTAAGGTCAACTAATTCAGTGTGAAGCAGGTTGTTCCTGCTCTGCCTGATTCCCAACCATATCAACAGAGCAGCACACTGGCACAGTGATTAACATTGCTGCCTCACAACACAAGGGATCCAGCTTTGATTCCATCCTCGGGTGACTGCCTGTGTGGAGTTTGCACTTGCATTTGTTTGGGTTTCCTCCAGATCCTCTGGTTTCATAGAACATAGGAAAACTACAGCATAAACAGGCCATTCGGCCCATAAGTTGTGCTGAACATATCCCTACCTACTAGGCTTATCTATAACCCTCTACCTTACTAAGTAGAGTGCCCACAATCCAACAATTCAAAGATATGTGCAAGTTAGGTGGATCAGCCATGCTAAACTGCCCCTTAGTGTCCACCTAGTAGGCTAGATGGATTACCCATGATAGATGCATGAGTTTACAGGGATAGGGTAGAGGGGAGAGCCTTTGAGAGTCAATGCAGACTCGATGGCCAAATGGCCTCTTTCTGCACTGTAGGGATTCTATGAAGGAATTTTGTATAATAAAATCAAATTTAGTTTATTGTTATTATTTGTTTTAAGAAAGAACCATCTCCATTCTAGTTACAAAACAAAAAGAAATGCTGGAAAATCTCAGCAGGTCTGATAGCATCTGTTTAGAGAGAATAGAGGCAACTTGTCGAGTCTGGATAACCTTTCATCGTTCCTGTCTATCATGGTTCTACAATTCCCTGCATATGATCACTGCACCAAGGTACAGGAGGTCAGTCAAGAGAGGGGAACATAAAGAAGAGTGGTAATGGTAAAAAGTTCCATAATTAGTCAGACAGATAGCATCCTTTGTAAGCAGGATAGAGCTTCACATGGTATGTTGCCTACCCGGTGCAAGATACATCTCTAAACAGCATGAAAGGATATTGGAATAGGATGGGGAGCATCCAGTTCTTGTAGACCATGTTGGGAAAAACAACTTAGGCAGGAATAGTCAGGAGGACCCGTTTGAGGAACATCAAGAACTAAGAACCAAATTAAAGAACAAGAGCTCAAGGGTTATAATCTCAGGTTATTACCTGAGCCACCTGCAAACTGGAAAAGAGAAAGATTAGGGAGCTAAACATATGGCTAAAGGCGTGGAGTAGAACAGAGAGCTTCAATTTTGTGGTGCACTGACATTAGTATTGGAACAGGAGAGAACTGTACCAATGGGACGGGCTCCACCTGAACTGACGTGGGACCAGGGCTTTAGTAGAAAGGCTAAATAGGGAAGTCACAAGGACTTTAAATTAGTGAATGGAGGGCAGGGCTCAGTAGAAGTTAATAAGGTTTCTAGATCTAGTCGTAGAGTAGAGAGTATGGAAATTGGCAGGAATAAAACTTCAGGCACAGCAAATAAAGAGACAACTATGGGAAGGGAGGCTGTCAATACAGCACTGAGGATACAATAAAAGCATTGTAATTAGAGGTACAATGTTGTGGACATCACAGAGACGTGGCTGCAAGGGGATCAGACGTGGGATCTGAAAATCCAAAAATATGTGTCCTATCAAATGGACAGACAAATGGGTAGAGGAGACAGGGTGACTTGTTGGTAAGAATTGAAATTAAATCATTAGCTAGAAGTGATATAGGCTCAGATGGCATAGAATCTGTGTGGGTAGAGTTGAGGAATAGCAAAAGGAAAAAGACCCTGATGGGATTATGTACAAGCCCCCTGGCAGTCATCAGGTTGTCAGAAAGGAAATAAATCAGGAGATGGAGAAGGCATGTAAGAAAGGCAACTACTCATGTGGGATTTCAATATGTAAATGGACTAGGAAAATCAAGTTGGTAGTGAACCCCAAGATAAAGAATTTGTGGAATGTCTGCAGGGCTCGTTTTTTGAAGCAGCTTGTGCTAGAGCCCACTAGAGAACAGGCACTTCTGGATCTGGTGATGTGTAGTGAAGTAGATTTGATCAGGAACTTAAGATAAAGGAGGCAGTGACTACAATATGATAGAATTCACCTTGCGGTTTGAGAGGGAGACATTGGAATCAAATACAACAGTGCTAAAATTGACTAAAGGAAACCACAAGGCCATGAGGGAGGAGCTGGCCAGATTTGCTTGGAAAGGGAGCCTAGAAGGAAAGACTATGGAACAACAGTGGCAAGAATTTTTCGGGATAATTCAGAAGGCACTACATAAATTCATTCCAAGGAAGAGGAAGCACTTTAAGGAGAGGACGAGGTAACCATGGCAGTCAAGGAGAACATGAAAGCAAGGGAGAGTGAGAAGCCAGAAGATTGGGAAGCCATTAAAAGCAAGCAGAGGATAACTAAAAAAAAAATAAGGGTGGAGAAGATGAAATACAAGGGTAAGCTAGATAGTAATTTAAAAGAAGATTGCAGGAGGTTTTTAGGTATGTAAAAGAGAGAGGCAAGAATGGACATTGAACCATGGAAAAATGAGGCTAGAGAAGTAGTAATGGGGGAACAAAGAAATGGCAAAGGAACCGAATGGGTATTTTGTATCAGTCTTTATGTTGGAAGACACCAGTAACATGCCAGAACTTCAAGAGAGTCAGGGGCAGTGGTAAATGTAGTGGATATCACGAAGGAGAAGGTGCTATGGAAACTGGAAGTCTGAAGGTGGAAAAATCATCCGAACAGGATGGATGCATCCCAGGATTCTGAAGGAGATAGCTGAGGAGATTGTGGAGGCATTGGTGCTAATCTTTCAGGAACCACTGGAGTCGGGGAAGGTCCAGAGGACTAGAAGAAGGCTAATGTAACACTCCTGTTTAAGAAAGAAGGAGGCAGAAGATGAGAAATTATTGCCTAGTTAGCCTGACCTTGGTCGTGGGTAAGATCTTGAGGGTAAAAGAGTGGGGATAAGGGATCCTTTTCAGGATGGCAGCCGGTGATGTGTCGTGTTCCACGGGGGTCAGTGCTGGGACCACAACTTTTCACTATATACATTAATGATCTGGAAGATAGAACTGAGGGCATGTTTACTAAATTTGCAGATGATACAAAGATATGTAGAGGGATAGTGTTGAGGAAGTAAGCAGAATCATTTAAACAGGCTAGAGAGTGGTCAAAGAAGTGGCAGATGGAATACAATGTGGGAAATGGGGGTTATACACTTGGTAGGAAGAATAGAGGCATAGACTATTTTCCAAATGGGGAAAGGCTTTGGAAGTCTGAAGCTCAAAGAGACTTGGGAGTTCTTGTTCAAGATTCTCTTCAGGTCAATGTGCAGATTCAGTTAGTAGTTAGGAAGGCAAATTCATTGTTAGCATTCATTTCTAGAGGGCTAGAATACAAGAGCAGGGATGTACTGCTAAGGCTCTATACAAAGGATCTGGTCAGGTCCCATTTAGAATATTGAGAGCAGTTTTGGGCCCCAGACATGAGGAAGGATGTGTTGACCTTGGAGTGGGCTCAAAGGAAGTTCACAAGGATGGTCCCAGGAATGAAAGATTTGTCATATGAGGAGCAATTGAGAATGCTGGGTGCTATACTCAATGGAGTTTAGAAGGGATGGGGGGGCGGTGTGGATCGAATTGAAACTTACAGACTACTGAGAGGCCTCAATAGAGTGGACATGGAGAGGATGTTTCCGCTAGTGGGAGAGACTAGAACTTGAGGGCTCAACCTCAGAATGAAGGGATGCTCCTTTAAAACTGAGATGAGGAAGAATTTCTTTCACCTGAGATTGGTGAATCTGTGGAACTCTTTGCCACAGAAAGCTGTGGAGGCAAAGTCATTGTGTCTTTAAGACACTTGAATAAGGTTCTTGATCAAGAAGGGGACCAAGGGTTACAAGGAGAAGGCAGGAGAATGAGAATCATATTAGCCATGATTGAATGACAGAGCAGATTCGATGGGCAGAATGGCTTAATTCTGCTGCTATATGTTATGAAGTTATATGCATAATAGTTGAGCCAGCAACTTTTGGCAGAGTTTCAGCAATTTGAAATTTGCTCTCAAGTCATCCATCGCAGCATGTGTCAGAATTGGGATTGAGAGGGGTGGGGGAACATTATATAAAATGGATAGAGATGCACAAAGTGTCGGGGTAAGATTGCACTGTCAAAGATAGTTCAGCAAAAAGCGATCAACATTTCGACTCAGAGTAAATCCTTGAAGTCGGTGAAAAAAAATTAGCATATCTTGCCTATAGATATTATGAATTCAACCTCGCAGACATTCTGCATCATCCATTCCGAATAGCAGAAGCCGGGAGTTAACTCGTTCGCTATCGTGCCTTGAATCGTTGAGCTTCAACTTGTCAAGGACTGACCCTAACGCCAGTGCCAGGTATTGGATAGGAGGCGGGCTACATGCAAATATATTGTGTGCAGGGCACCGTAGACATTGGCTGGAAAGGAGTGATGGGTGTGCCGGAGCGGTGGAGCGTGTTGGCATAAAGATGAGCAGGAGAGGTGGGCGCTGCTGGAGCCGGCGATGCAAAGCGTGGTGCTAATGCAGTTGGTAATACCGACCCTGAGCCCAAAGCAGGTCGTTTCACTGCCCACAGTCCCGCGTTGATCGCGACCACACATTCTTCTGGGCAACACACGAGGAATCTTTGACATTGCCTTTTCCTCACTTGTGACTGACTGCAAGTCTCGGATTTCTCCAGTGACTGCGGGTTATTTTGCAGGTAAAAAAATATCCAAGTGTCACCGCTGCATCTGTGTATATATGTGTGTGTGTGTGTGTTTCCCCTGCATTGTGTTTTAAACCTCTCACTGTTACCACATAGGAACAAGCTGTCACAATAAATTCCCCTGTTTTAACCGCCCGGGAACCTTGGTTGACTTTGTTTGTCAGGAGGCTGAGTGGAGCACTTGGAAGCAATAATATTCCTCAAAGTCTTAACTCCAGACAGTTTTCATTCTCGACAGGACACTGGAGACGCTTCTGTCAGCATTGAAACTGTAGAGGACACTGCACTGCAGGCCATTCGGTCCACGGTGCCTGTGCCAGCACTTGGAGAATCGAATTAGTGCCAGTTCCCAGTTTTTTCCTCGCTCTCTCCAAGGGTGCTACATTGTTGTAAATGTGTTAAAAACTGATTTCAATCTTATTTACTGAGAAATTCAAATTCAATCTGACCGTGAACCGAGGTGATTAATTTAACAGGCGGCACTGCAGGTGATGGATGTCTGTTGGAAGTTAGTTGTCTTGTGTTATTTATTCTGCCCCTGTCTTGTGAGCTTCTGCAACTTGAACTTTTGAAACACTGGGTGTTGAATCAGCGCCCTGAGTTTTTATCCAACTGCTTGTAGCAATGTGCTGCTGATAGATTTAAACTGTCTGGGACATGGTGGCAAAGCCATCACACTGTGCATGATAACTTGTGTATAAAGCTCTGCCGCGCGTCGCGATTAATATGACCGACTTTCAGACTGAAAGAATGTGTGCATGTCAGTCATTGACCTAAAAACATCCTTCAGAGAAAAAAAACTTCCAAGATACCCATGCCCCTTGAAAATCCTCACTGAGTGGCGATTTCTGGCGAAGCAGACTCATATATCTGTTTACCACCCCCCCCCCCCCCCCCCCCCCGCCTTCTATAGCAAGCTGGGAAAAACAACAAGAGTTTAGCATTCTTCATTCGATTTTCAATTGGCCCCAGGGGATGCAGTAACCTTTCTATCTACCATGTCTCCAATGTGTCAATTTAATTATAGATGCGAACTTGAATACCATTTCCACATTTGAATAGCTCTGCAGGTGTTATTTCATGTTTGGCACAACTTTTTTAAAAAACAAAACTGTTTTAGTCCCACTGAAGGATTGAAAAGAGACTTTGAAGGATTGAGGTTACCTTCCCAATCTTTGGATTGATGGGCTCCTGTTAATATTGTTCGCAGTCTCGGGGATTTTGTACTTCAGCGAAGCAATTATCCGAGATGCGCGCAGAAACTGGCACAATACCGGTTTGCTCCCGGAGTTTGCTGTGCAGAGTATTGGAGCAACTTAAGGAGACGAATCACGTATAAAAAAAGCGGAAGGTGGGGGTGGGGGAAGGTGCAGGTATTCACTACTTACTGGGTTGAGTGGAAACCTCGTCCGCAAACATGACTTCAAATTCCAATAGCAAATGAATACCTAAATTGAGAATATCAAGAATGAGAATAATTCGAATGACGACAACTAGAATGGCAACACGTAGAATGGCAATATCTGAAATAACAATATCTGGAATGAGAATATCTAGGACGACAATATCCAGACTGACAATATCTAGAATGACGACATCAAGAATGACAAAAAGTAGAATGACAATATCCTCAATGACAATATCTAGACTGACAATATCTAGACTGACAACAAGTAGAATGGCAGCAAGTAAAATGACCATATCTAGAATAACAATATCTAGATTTGCCATAACTGGAATGACAGTAGAATGACCATATCTAGACTAAAAACAACTAGAGTGGCAACAATAGAATGGCAATATCTAGAATGACAACAAGTAGGATGAGAATATCTAGAATTACAATATCTAGTCTGACATTGTCTGGAATGACATTAACTAAACTGATGATATCTAGACTGACAACATCTAGACTGACAACATCTAGAATGACAAAATACAAGACTGACAATATCTAAACTGATAATATCTAGAATGATAATATCTAAACTGACCATATCTAGATTGACAACAAATGCAATTACATTATCCAGAATGACAACTCGAATGTCAATATCAAAATGACAATAACTCGAATAACAATATCTAGATTGACAATATCTAAAATGCCAAGCGATATTGAAAGCCAAATTAATCGTGATCGCATTCATTTGAATTTCAACAAAAGCTGAAATCTTGATGTATGCACCAACTATCTTATTCACAGATTTGAAGGAGTTTTCTTTGCAGGAAGATCAATCGGGTGCTTCACGCGTAGGCGGATTTGATTTGGAACATTTTTGGTCATTCGTTAAATAGGTGCAGCTGGGGTTAGTTTTTATACTTGGTGTAATGTGTCTTCAAGCAACACTTGTGGAGTACAGAGTTCAGCGGGTAGCACCTCGAGTCTGAGTGAAGTTTCAGTAAGTGAGCTATGTACTATGCTGTAGTAGCCAGAGTAGCTTTGTGTTCTGGAGGGGATGGGTTATTCAGTGAAAGTATTGTCTCAGTGGAGTTAAGCGGTTGTGGAGGATGTGCCAGTTCGGAGAGAAAGAGAGAGAGAGAGCTGTGGTGAGGATGTTAGACCGCCAATGAGCTGTCTTCGCGCACCAGTGCTGAAATGTATCCTCAGCTCCCGTTCAGTTAGATCGCTTCCCCTGCCCGAGTGAACACGGACACACTGCTATCAATTATTGAAACAAGACATCCACATCAAATTGAGTCAGAAATGAGGATGGCGAGAGTTATGAACCTGTGTATCAGGGTTATGTGTATAGCCGTGTAAATGTACATCCGGATGCGAAAGGTGTATTGTTGGGAGAACATTTATGTGGAACAATGTGACGGGAGATTGTGGAGGGACTAAAGTGGATAAAATATCAGATCTGTGCCGGCGATTCTGGATTGCACGTGAATCGCCATTAGATTGTGACCCTCGGATTCAGGGGCCCACATCATTTTAATCCACTTTGAAAATCCTTACCACCTTCCAGCAACCGCCTCCCTCCCAGAACACAAGTGCATGTTAGTCTTTTCGTGGTTGACCATAATAAAATAACGCTGGTGTGATTTGACATTTTGTTCAGGGACGGCACTGGGTTCCTTTGTCTTAATACATTCCCGCTGCACTGTAGGGCATTATGATTTTGAAGTACAGTTTTATTTCCGTATTCCAAATGATTCAATACTTCCACCTTACCATCTGCCAAACCACATTTCCTCCAGCAGCTCAGAGAGCCGAACTCCCGGTGCTGTGGCTTTTAGCAGAGGCAGAGCCGGGACCTTTCCGCTAAGCGAGCAACCACGGGTTTGCCAACGTTGAATTCTCAACGTTGAATTCAATGGCCCGGAATCGATTCTATTGAGGTTGCCCCCTTATTAATGAGTTAAATATAATCATTGCATGGTAAGGTATTGGTGATCTGTTTCCGGGTACTAATATTATCCTGGTTGATAAGGTGTAGTCTGCAGCTTTTGACGAATAGTTAGTATTATATAAACTGATTGCCCTTGGGAAACAATCTGTCGTTAAAAAAAAACAAATTAGTTCTGTGCAGTCTTTACATAAAGGTACCAGAATATACCGATCCTCAGTCGGATCACCCGCATCATTTCTCAACCATTTACGGTGTGGTTGGGCTATCAGTGGGTGATCTGTTCAATGATTTGGATGTTTCAGCAGAAGGCTGAGAAACAGGCTCATCTGCTGATTCTCAGACCGCACCCGCACTGTGTTTCTAATAAGTTCCTCTGCAGGCGGATGTTCAAGTTGAAACAAGAGAATGGAGGTCTGTTGGGAGAAAGATTTGTTTTCACAGAATAGCTGGAAGGTGTGGGAGTTTTCAGAGTATTAAAGATCTGATCACTTTCAATCGAAACGTGAACTACTTTCTTGAACTGCTGCACACCCATGCAGGGCAGCTACATCTACAGTGCTGTTAGGGAGTTCCAGGATTTTGAACCAGTATCTGTGAAGTAACGGTGAATATATTTCCAAGTGGGGAAGGTGAATGATTTGGAGGGAAACTTCCAGATGGTTGTCTCCATGAGTCTGCTGCCCTTCTAGACTCTAAAGGTTGCGGGTTTGGAAGGTATTGTCGAAGGAACCTTGATGAGTTCCTGCAATGCACCTTATAGGGGTGGAGGTGCACATTGGTTATCACTGTTGCTTCACAGCACCAGGAACCCGGTTCAATTCCCAGCTTGTGTCACTGTCTGTGTGGAGTTTGCACGTTCTCCCTGTGTCTGTGTGGGTTTCCTCCTATATTCTGAAAGATGTGTTGGTTAGGTGCATTGACCCGAACAGGTACCAGAATGCAGTGACAGGAGGATTTTCACAGTAACATCATTGCAGTGTTAACGTAAGCCTTACTTGTGACTAATAAATAACTTTTAAATTGTACACACTGCTGCCACTCTGCATCGATGCTGGAGGGAATGAATGCTGACGTGGGGCAAGGAGTGCAGTCTATGGGCTGCTTTGGCTTGGGTGGAGTCAGCGTTCTTGAGTGTGATCGTAGCTGCATTTATCCAGCAAAGTGGACAGTATAGTCTGGAGGTTACGCGTGCATATCTTAGTAGAACTCAGTTCCCAGGTTGAAGTTAATTATAGTGATGCCACTGCTCCTCTGAGCATTGCTGTGAAGAGGAAACTGAAGTTTGGTTGGAAAAGGCTTATCTCTTGTCATGACTCACATCGCAATTTAATTGCAAATCCAGGAACAAAACTGTGCTCTTTATTTGCTGCATCATTGTGTGCTATTTATCTCATCCCATGCAATCATCACCTTCTGAAATCCTCTTGCTGCGTATTCATTAACCACTTTATACATCAGAGATACTTACCATAAATTAGTTTAAACTGTATAACAGACAATGATTTCACATTATCAAGCCACTTAACTCCTTTCATATTCAAAGGATGTGACCAATCATATTAGTAATCCTGACTGACTGGCGACGCAACTGCAAAATAATCACTTCGACATTTGGATATTAATACAAACCTGTGCATGTGTGTGTGTATGTGTTTCACACAAAAAAAAATCACTTCTAGTGAGCAGCTTCATTTTGAAACACTTCAGACTGGTAGAAAGGACTAGAAGCTTTAGACTGAAAATTACAGCAGGTGATGGCAAGCATGGCTAGAGCGACGGGTCTTCCAAAAGCTTTTTAAAAGCAGCGAGAAACGCAGAAAGGTTTGAGGCCAGAATGAAGGGTATGGGGCTGGCCATAGTAAGATCATGAAGAGAGGGGATTTTTAAAGAAATGTTAGATGCATGGCTGTGTATTTTATAAAGATTTTGGTAGAAGGGAGACATGCAATCTGTATATATTTAGTGCATTATAGCCATATTGACTCTAAAATCTTCTTAGAACAGAAGAAAATAAACTTTTATCACACAATATACTGTGTCAAATATAAATATGTCACTGGTGTATCAAAAAATCAAGTTTAGTCAGAACAGAGTCTCTGTTTTAATATTACCAATAGATCATATCTTGGCATCAACATAAGTTATAATAAGGTTATCAAATGTCAGGAATTAAATTTTATTTTGCAATATGTTCATTGCTACCAAGGGAGCATTCTGATCATTTCTGTCTGCATTAAGTCCATACCCATGAAAGCCATCATTGTCATACTCCAGTGGCTTCTTATGCTGCAGTGAATCAATTTTAACATTCTCCAGATCATTGCATCGCCCTAGCTGTGTATTTACTCCAGCCATGCAGCCCTGTTTGCACCCTGTGTTTCTTTAGCTCAGGTCGACTGTTCATTCCCTGCTCCATATGTTGTGTCATTGAAACTTAATTTTTCAGTAATTGTCACCAAATGCACTCTTTGCTAAATCCTTGTTGAGAAAGCATCATCTTTTGCCTAATTCTTTATTTTCCTGTAAATGTGGGGTGACATGATGGCATTGCTGCCTCAGAGTGCTGGGTTCCTGGATTCAATTCCAGCCTCGGATCACTGCCTATATGGAGTTTGCACATTCTCCTTGTGTCTGCAAGTTTGGGTGCTCCGATTTCCTCTCACACTCCAAAGATGTGCAATTTAGGTTGATTGGCAATGCTAAATTGCTGTTTAATGTCAGGCAGATTAGCAAGGTAAATACACGGGGTCATGGGGATAGAGTCTGAGTAGCATTGTTGTTGGTGCACTCAATGGGCTAAATGGCCTCTTTCTGCATTGTAGGGCTTCTATTATGACTTTATTATCTATAATCAGTATAATATTTTCATGTTTTTGGTTTGGTCGGTTTAACATCTGACGGATAGATAATCATCAGGTCTACGAATCCACAGATTGAATAATTAACTCACATCATTGGGGTTTTTGGTTACATGTGGATTTTAGCTCAAACTTCACCTCTTTGGATTAACCTCTAGTCTCTGATATCTCTCTGATATTCACTGCTCCTCTCACTCTCTGATATCCAGTACTGTTATAGATCTGTAAAAATCTCCATTCCTCAATCTTATGATACTTATCCCTCCTGTAACTACAGCATAGGGGATAATGGACTTGTGGATTAGTGGATCTGTACTTCCAGAGGGCATTTGATAAGATGCTGCACAAAAATTTAACACACAAGGTATGATCGTATGGGGTTGGGAGTAAAATATTAGCTTGGCTATAGAGTTGGCTAACCAGCAGAAAGTAAAAGTGAAGATAATTGGACCTTCTTTTGGTTGGCAAACTCAAGTTAGTGATGTGCCACAGATTTCAGTCCTTGGCTCCAACTATTTATAATCTATATTAATAATTTGAATGCAGGGATAAAATGACACTAAAGTAGGTGGGAAAGCAACTTGAAATGAAGAAATAAGACATTTAAAATTAAATATGGAAGATTAGATAAGTGGACCAAAATTTGGCAGATGGAATTTAATGTGGAAAAGTGTGAGGTTATGCATTTTGGTCAGAGGAATAAAAAGGCAACTTATTATCTAAATGGAAAGAAAATCCTTTGGTGCAGAGGAATCTGGGTGTCCTTGTGCCTCAATCACAGAAAGTTAATATGCAGGTGCAACAGATACTAAAGAAAACAATTTTAATTTTGGCATTCATTGCTAATGGGTTACAGTAAGAAAGTAGGCTAAATGCTGTTGCACCTGTATAGGGCATTGGTGAGACCACATCTGGAGTACTGCGCAAAGATTTGGACCCCTTACCTGAGGAAGGATATAAATGCTCAGAGAAGGCTCACTCCATTGATTCCGGGAATAAAGGGCTTATCTTATGAAAAGAGATTGAGCAGTTTAGTCCTATACTCACTGGAATTCAGAAGCATTAGAGGAGATCTAATTGAGGTATGTAAGATACTAAAGGGGATTGACAGAATAGACATAGAGCAGATGCTTCCCCTTGCTAGACATTCTAAAATAAGAGGCCATAGTTTTAGACAAGCGGGTGCAGACTTAAAACAGAAATCAAAAGAAATTACTTCAATCGAAGGGTCATGAATCTGTGGAATTCTCTACCCCAGAGTGCAATGCTGGAACACCAAACACATTTAAGGAGAAGATTTTTTTATGTGATTAATTAGCAATGGAATGAAGAATAATGGGAATGGCAGGAAGGTGGAGATGAGGCCTAGATTAGATCAGCCATGATTGTATTGAATGGCAGAGCAGGTTCGAGGGGTTGAATTGCCTACTCCTTGCTCCTTGTTCTTATGTCCCAGTGATTTTGTGCAATCAGCCTGCTTGACCAACCTAAGAACAGATTAATGTGTGAGCTGAAAGGGACCAGCCAAATATATAGCAATCATATGTTTCTGTGCTATTTTGGGGCCCTCAGTCAAACCTGCTTGTGTTTGATGGGATGGGGATTAATTTGTCTGGAAGGGTCATGAATGTGATTGATTCTCAGACCTGTCATTAAAGCTTGAATCTCTAACATAAAACTGTGCTGGCACAACAATCTATACAATATTGATATTATCCTGTATTGTACTTCACAGGCATGCTGCCCCTGGTTTTATTTCAGACCTACCTTACCTACTCCACCATCACTATCACAATGTCATCTATTCCTATATTTTTACTTTCTCTTAAGCATCTTTTTTTTAGTCATGCTTCTTCTTACCAATTTGTCTTATTATCAATGTGGCGTTTTCCAGCATGTTCTGCTTTACATGATGAGCCTTGAAATCAGATCCATCTGGCTCAGAGGTGAGTACAGTGCCATTCAGCCAAAGTGAGACTGTAGATAGAATTAATAACATTAATTATTAATTACATTTCAAAATGTAATCAATTACATTTTAGCACTTTATGATTTGTTCTAATGCCTTTCACATTTGTACAGATATTCCTCCACAACCTTGGGGTGGCATGATGGCATAGTGGCTAGCACTGCTGCCACACAGCACCAGGGACCCAGGTTTGATTCTTGGCTTGGGTCACTGTGTGGAGTTTGCACATTCTCCTGTCATCTGAGTTTCTTTTGGGTGCTCTGGTTTCCTCCCACAGTCCAAAGATGTGCAGGTTAGGTGATTGGCCATGGTAAATTGTCCCTTATTGTCAGGGGGACTAGCTGGGTAAATGCATAGGGTTATGGGGATAGGGCCTGAGTGAGATTGTTGTCGGTGCAGGCTCGATGGGCCAAATGGCCTCCTTCAGTACTATAGGACCCTTCGATTCCATAATCCTCCTTTCCTTCCATTCTGTTCCTTCATAATAGCTGTTCATTGTGATTTATCTTTCTAATTCTAATAAAGGGTTATACCTGAAACATTAACTTGTCTGCTCTTACCTAGGTACTGTCACGTGCTGTCTGCTTCCAGCATTTTGATTTTGTTGCATATTTCCAAATTTTGTAGCTTTTTAAGTGAAAATTCACCTAGCCTGATGTCGAAATGCATCCTTTCTCTCTGCAGGATCACAACTTTTATTCCTAAGCCCGAGCCTTTAGATACTGACTGGATGACAAGACGTAGACTTAGACTGCATTGATGCACAGTTTAATTTAACCAGCTGTAACCCCTGTGCAATTCACATGAATGCTTGTACAGGGAGCAGCACACTCCCTAATATGTCAGCACCATGCTCCTTATTATGTCTGTGGCTTATTTTTATCTGGATCCGAGTGAGAAAAAGCTCTGTCCTCAGATACAGGTCTACCTTTTCATATCCCCAGATATTAGTCATCAGCAGTGTTACGGAGTACTGCTGACTTGCCTCGCACAGATTACTGTGGTTAACATTGAAAATAGGGATGCATTTTAAGTTCTCTGCAAGTATTGATTAATACGAGCAGTGTCATCATGTACTTAGGCATCGTCATCACCTCAGCAGGACGCCTGCCAACTTATTGTTCATCCATTTAGTGAGCCCGAAGAATAATGGAGTGAATTTTTTTTAATGAGATAACTGAAATGTCTGCAAAGAGTCTCCTGATCGCTTACTTTTACTTCTTTAACAGAACAACTGAAACTCTGGAGAAAATATGCAACAATGTTTGTATCATTTTTCCAGAGCTTTTGCCAACCTTCCAAAGTCATGGAATGAAATGGAGAGACCCATGTAAAATTTTCCTTATGAGTGAATTGCACCACTGAACTATGATTTGTACTTGCCCTAAACTGAGGTTTAATGTAGAGCCAAAGCATAGAATACATGGCAAAACTGATATTCCGGTGTTATTAATTGTGTCTACAGTCTCACTTTGGCTGAATGGCACTGTACTCACCTCTGAGCCAGATGAACCTGGCTTCATGGCCCAGGATGTAAAACGGATGATTTAGGCTGGTGCATCAGTACAGCAGTGAAGTAGTGCCACATTGTTGGAAGTGCTCTTTTTTGAAAGAGACATCTATCTGTTTCGGTGAAGGTAAAAGAATACATTTTTTTCAAGGGAAAGCTCAGGGACGTCCTTGCCAACATTCAACTCTCAGTCAATAATAGAGCTTCATCGGATAGCCATTGACCTTATTCTTGTTAATGGATTATTACTTGCATAAATTGTCTGTTGTATTTGTTTGAAAAGTATTTCATTGGCTGCAAAAACGCATTGGGGTATGCTATATCAAAACAAATATATTACTTTATGTAACAGTGAAACTTTGTGTTTAACAATGCTGAAATCTTTTGTTTTCGTTCTGTGGGATTTTCAAGATGTCAGAACACAAAGCACCTTTCTCAACCTTAGGATGGTCCAAAGTCCTTTGCAACAATGACTTCAAAAGCACTGCATTGATTTTAATGTAGGAGAAATTATTTATCAGGAGTTTACCTCCACCAGTATAATGGCATAATGTATTTGAATTGCTCTCAACGTCTCTTAAGAGTGAGATGATAAAAATGCAAGACTTATTGTGGTAGATTTTAAATAACATTAGGCTTATTGTTTGTTCTGATAACATAACTGTATTATGTGATCTATTGTTCTCAAAGAATGTAGCCTGCCTGGTTTAATTTTCTTCCCATTTTGCTCCAGGGCAGTTTGCATTTTAGCCAAGATGCACAATACATTCAAAAATACTTGTTTAAATCTAAAATAAATGTTTTATTTCTGTAAAAGTAGTTATGTGTGTATCTATGCAAGTAGTACTTTTGTACAAAATAAGTATAAAGAATATTGTGGTCCCTATTCCCTTGTTTAGTAATTTTATTAGTTTTTAAATCCAAGGGTTTTCTGAATTCATCCCAGGGTTTCTCTGACTTCCTCTTACAGTCCCCTAATAATGCCCATTGTTATGCATTGCAAATTATGTTAATTTCAAATTTGAGTCTTGCTGTCACAATATTAGTGCCATGAAAATCTTCATTCTGTTATCCATTCTTATTACTACACCAAAATGTTCTGAGATTCCAATTCCAATCCTATTTATATGCTTAGTTTTCATAAATCCAATGAAATGTCCAGCATTTGATATCTGGTCTTATAAAGCTGTCATTAAGTACTCATGTATGGTTAATACTATAGTGTATGATTAAGATTATAACTATGTCTAAGCTCACAATGTTCATGATAAAGAGTTACTAAGAAGGCATTAAGATAGTCAGAGCCAATTTTATTAAAAAAAGAAAATGTTGGAAAGAGTAACAACGAATGACAATTGTTATCTTGTTTCTAACAGATTTGATCCAATGAAGTCTAATGTACCGTGGTCATTTCTTTCCTTGCTTGGGTTTTGCTTGTTGATGGCAGAAGGATGGTTGGAAAAGAAAACGGCTAGGAAGCTTTATGTACACGGAGCCTCATTCCCACAGGAGGTAACAATGTTTTACATAGCTGCCCATTATTGATTGACTGCTACATAAGTTTGCCATAAATGAGCTATCTCAAATTAAGAATTACCAGTACTCTGCAAAAAACTATTTGCAAAAACCAAATAAGTCACAAAATTGGACCCTCCCTATAATGTTTGTCAGTCATCATTTTCAGAGCTATGTTGTGGGTTTAAAATGAGTGAGCAAAGTTGTATGCTTTTGGTTCACGATATGGACAAGGTGATTGCATTTATTTTTCACTTCCTCCCCATTTCTTTTAATTGATATTCAAACCCTGGAACATTGCAGAGAAGGTCTACAAATCTGATCCCTGGTACTAGATAGTTGAGGCAGAAGTGCATGTGGTGAGGCTTGATATGGTGGGTCATGGATGCATGGATTTTACATGGGTAAATACTCCAACCAGTTAATCCCCCACCCATCAGTGGTTGCATGAGGCCTGCACTCATTGTAATTCCTGTGGTTTATTTAGATGCTGCTCATCCACTTCTTAGCTGGGCACAGAGCTGCTGGTGGCCATTCGGGAAAGTGTTGAAGAAAGACGTTAGGGAGAGATTTGCTGCTCTTTCTGGCCTGACAAAACAGTGTTTCTGACTTGACTTTTGATGATTCTCGTCCTTCCCAATAGCCACCAACCTATGGTGTGAAAGCTGCGACTACTGCCCCAACCAAGTGTTCATTAAAAAATAATCGCAGCACCATTGATCTCAAAGTAACCATTGATTGGCCATTTACAACCTTGTTAACAGAAAAATATCACAAATCAACAAAAAGATGGCTTAATTCGTTGTGAAATCTAAGCTCTGAAAATGAAGGCATGGGTTAAATAGTGTAGAAAACGCCACATCAAATAAAATCCCAAATACAGAGCCAGATGGTCACACACTTCATACAAGGATGGCTAATCAATCTCTATTGTAAATAAGCAATTTTTGAACATTCTATTCAGTTAACCAGGGGTGTTTGCACAATGAATATTCAGATTGGTGCTATGAAAATTCCATGGGAGGCGCTTTGTTAAAAAATTCTCTAACTTTGGGGACAGAAAAGGCATGAAATAATGGATTTGGATTCTAAAAATGGGTAAATTACCCTGATTATATTGGGACGAACTAATTCTTAATTCTAACTTCATACTTGTATATAAATCCACCTTGTGTATAGTTAAAAGAATTCCTACATTTGCTGTAAAAATTCTTGACATTTTTGGGCACTGCACTTGTGTGTAGAGCTTCTATCATTGAGTTAAGGTTGAAGGGAAGACCAAAGAATCTATTGCAGAGTTCAGCCATCCCAATTTGAAAGCTTGCATTTTTCAGTAATTTATCCTGCTGATACTGAGCTCTATTTTACCATTTTGATTCTAAGTGCTGGGCGGACTTGAAACTGGGAGTGTTTCAGATCCGACTTTTAAGACCCTTTCTGAGGTGTCCCCGTATGCATTCTGCCTGAAAAAAAATCAGCAATTCCGAATCATACTGCAAAAGCCTGTGGGCAGGGTTTAACACACCCAAAATCTTGCAGCTCCGATCAGTGCCTCCAGCTATGCACATGCAAAAAAAAAATGGTAGAATGCGGTTCCCCTGCTGTTTCATTCCCTAGCTGGAAAATACTTACCCCTGGCCCCCATAGACATTGCCCCATCCCCACAGCATTACTGACCCCCATATCCCCCCACATCCCCCAGGCCAAACACGGGCCCCACTCCACCCCCCCACTGATCTTAGACAGAGTGACAGCGGACCCCACTTTCTCCCTCACTGATCTCAAGCAGAGATCACTTGATGAAGGAACAGCGTTCCAAAAGCTAGTGGCATTTACTATCAGATAAACCTGTTGGACTTTAATCTTGTGTTGTGAGACTTCTTACTCAGGTAGAGTGACAGTGGACCCACACTTTTCCCTCGCTGATCACAGGCAGAGTGTCAACAGACTCTCCCTTCTGCCTCACTGATCTCAGGCAGAATGATAGCAGACACCCCCTCATCCTCATTGATCTCAGGCAGAGTGGCAGCTGACTCCCCCACTTTCCCCACTTCTCCCCACCGATCTCAAGTAGAGAACCATCAGACACTCGGCACTTATCTCCTCACTAGCTGGAGTGCCTGAGTCAGATGTTTATGGAGCATGTCTGTTTTCACGCCAATTCTGGATGGGCAAACATGGTGGTAAAGGGGGAAAGTGCCAGTAGGGTAGGACATGCAACCCATTTAGTCAATTTAGATGCATGCAAATGCATTTAAATGGCCATCACGCCCATTTTGGGCATGGTCCCAATTGCGGCCATTTTTGGGCCTTGGCAAAGAAGGAATCGGTGCGGAGGTGGGCGCAGATCATGTTACTCACCTCATGTCCGATTTTACCAAGTTTTCACGCTTGAAAATGGGCACAACTTGATGGTAAAATCGGGCCCATTTTCACTTGATTCTTCAATTCTCCAAGTGTGTGTGGTCTCTGTGAATTCTTGTTCCTTCTTTTGTTTCAAATGCAGCCAGGTAGCTGACTGAAAAGTATGAGTTAGAAGCTCTTGATTCACGTGACCTATTTCAACTGAGAGTTTATGCAGATTTGAAATGCTTGTAGAAGAAAGAGAATCCTTAGTTTCAGTGCCTGTCATATTCTCAAATAATGTTAGTTAAAATGGCACCTGTGTATCTGTTTAATGGCTAATGGACATTCAGATTGGAAAGCATAATGCACAAAGTAGTGAAGGTTAATGGAATATTCATGATTACCTGCTGTTTTTGCAATGCAACAACAAT
This sequence comes from Sphyrna mokarran, assembly GCA_024679065.1. Taxonomy (NCBI): domain Eukaryota; kingdom Metazoa; phylum Chordata; class Chondrichthyes; order Carcharhiniformes; family Carcharhinidae; genus Sphyrna; species Sphyrna mokarran. The sequence goes on from JAGIQG010000014.1 coordinate 55,091,714, forward strand.
GTGTGCTTGTATTTATTCTTTATCATTGCAAGCCTTCCCAAAGCACTTCACAGAGTGAATGATAATTGGGCTCATATTAAGGTAGACCAATTGCTAGATGTGTAATGGGAGGTTTTGAGGAGACTGTTGAAAATGATGGGAGATGTATCAAGATGCAGTGCCTAAGGGAGGGAATTCCAGAGTTTGTGGCTGAGGTGGAATTGTCCTTGTGCTTATGAATGTTTCCAGGGAAGGATTTGATTGCAGGAAAGAAAGGTGATATACTAAGGGTCAAAGAACATAACTGGTCAGTTGCTTCTAATTTATGCCCGAACCTTTGGCATTTAGATTCAAAGGATGCAACTTACTGCATGGATTTCAGACCAATGATAACAGAAATTAAAATTTAGCAGATTCTATAATCACAGGATCACAGAACCGAGCAGAAAGAGACCATTCAGCCCATTATGTCTACATGAACTCTCCAAATGCGCTACCACTGAGTTTCATTCTCCCTGCCTCCTCCCATAACCCTGGACATTATTATTTTGAAACAGTTTAGTTTCCTTTTCAATGTTTCAGTTGAACCTGCCTCCACCATATTCTCAGGCAGAGCTGTGTTTCCATGCCCACTTACATCTACAATATATTCTCAACTGAGTCAGGAAATTATGGGTTCAAGCCACATTCTGTAAATTAAGTCTATAATCTAGATTAGCACAGTACAAAGAAAGTGCTGCACTGTCAGAGATGCTGACTAGAATTTTATATTGCTGGGTACACGAATACCCTACGCAGAACCATATGAAATCGTACAAAAAAAGATTAAGTATGGATCCTGATGTCACCACGAACCTGGGCATTATTTTGATCGGCTGAGACATGAGAGTCAGAAGTATGCTTATCAACAATCAAGCCAGCAAGTTAGCCTATTAAGGGGTCAATTGAACACAATTTATTTTATTCAGTCACGGGGTGTGGGCTGGTCAGCATTTACTGCCCATCCCTAGAAGGTGGCGATAAGCTGCCTTCTTGAAGCACTGCAGTCCACATGCTGTGGGTTGACCCATAATGCCATTAGAGTTCCAGAATTTCGACTCAGTGACTGTGAAGAAATAGCAATATATTTCCATTCAGGATGGTGAGTGGCTTGGAGTGGAACTTGCAGGTGGTAGTAGTCCCATGTATTTGCTCCCCTTGTTGTTTTAGAAGGAAGTTGTTGTGGGTTTGGATGGTACTGTCTAAGAATCTTTGATGAATTGCTGTAGTGCATCGTTTTCATAGTACTCACTGCTACTAGTGAGCATCAGTGGTGAAGGGAATAGATGTTGGTAGATGTGGTATAAATCAAGCGGGCTACTTTGTCCTGGGTGGTAGCAAGCTTCTTGAGGGTTGTGATGGGATACTTCCCACTGCACTGTTGGAGCTGCATCCACTGAATTACTCTCCTGACTTGTGTCTTGTGGACAGGCTTTTGGGAGTCAGAAGGTGAATTACTTGCCGCAGTATTCCTATCCTCTGACCTGCTCTTGTAGCCATTGTGCTTTTGTGTTAAGGCCACTTGAGTTTCTGGTTAATAACATTGACAGTGGGGGGATTCAGTGATGGTTACACCATTGAATGTCAAGGGGCAGTGATTAGAGTGTCTCTTATTGATGATGGTCATTGCCTGGCGCGAATATTACTTGCCATTTGCCAACCCAAGGCTGGATATTGTCCAGATCTTGTTGCATTTGAACATGGACTGTTTCAGTATCTGAGGAGTCACGAATGGTGCTGAACATTGTGCAATCATTAGAAAACATCTCCACTTCTGACCTGTGACCTGTTTATCTTTATGTTAGTAGGCAAGTTGATTGGCCAGGTAGCTTTTATCCTTTAGCTGTAACCTCAATCCATAGCAGGATAATCTGTGCAGCCTGAAATAAAGTTAAAAAGGGGACTGAAGTTTGTGTTGGAATATGTTGCCAGAATTTTTTCAATAGTAATGTATTTTTTTTACAGGTCTGCAGCTCCCTAAGGGGCTTCTGTGCCCCTAAGGAAGTACTCTCATTCTGCCCTATGCAGCCTTCCCCAGTGCGTGTTTCACACTGGATGATGGTAATTGACCAGACAGTTTCAGATCCCATTCTGAGGCCGACCGTGGCCAGAAACGCGCTTTTCACCGAGTGTAGGTGCCAAACAGAGTAAAAGTTCAGGCTGCTGTTTTTCAGATGTGATGCCACAGTGCAGGGCCCATTTGCCGGTTCAGTGCATGTAATATATCCCTGGCATTGGTTGAATAAAAGCTGGGGATCTCTGCCATTATCAATCCCTTGGCTAACTTTAACAAAAACAGACTAACTGATAATTAATCTCATTTTGCTCTTCATGGGACTTTGCTGAATGCAAGCTTGCTACTGTGTTTTTGCAACTTCAGTGAATGCACTTCAATAGTCCTTAATTTGAATGCTTGGGGTTAATGTCTCCTGTTCTGCTCAATATACTGTTTGCATTCATTATAGTTCCCTCGAATCCACCTTAATTCAAGTCTGAACAGTGTCAAGTTTATTTTTTAATAATTCCCCATAATTCAGTCTCTGACAGAAAGGACCAGTGTCTTTCCCCTTGTAGACAGTATTTCCAGGATTCCAGCATTTCCCTTGTTCTGCATCAATGATGGATGTGATGTTTACAGTGTGGCCTGAGCAGTAGGTCTCCATACTGCTTCATAATGATGGCTTTAGATTTAAATTCAGTTGGCAATAAAGTTTAACATTTTGTTTGCTTTGATTGCTGTTTTCTTGTGATGAAATCTGGTAAGTGCCAAGTTCACACTGACACTTTGCTGCCTTTCAGTCTCTTCCTGAACTAGTTTGATGCCAATCAGTCATTTCAATATGTAAGACCAGGCACTTACTTCTATGAAACTTCAACTGGTCATAGGAAGGCATGGGGCTAATTTTAAATTTCAGTAGGGGCAGAGCGTTAGAAGTTGCGGACTTGGTGCTTAACATACACCCAGTTCTTTTACATTTCCCTTACTGGGAAGGACATTCGAACAGAGTCATAAAGGGCAACTGATTATGTGATAACTCTAGAGTCTAAAATTAATTTCATGCATCTTAAGAAGAGTCTAAAATTAAAGCACTTTGAGTGAAGGTAAGGAGAATTAAGATTTCCCTGTTGAAGAATTGATATGCAGAACAGACTTCCTATAAAAGGTTTTGGCGATGTATCAATTAATTCTTTCAAAAGTACCCTTGATAAATTTTTAGTTAAGAATGGACTTAAAGGTTTTACAGACAAGTACAGATAGAGGAGCTAACATACTCTGTAACATGCTAATTTCTGTACCATGGCCATCAAAATGCCTGGAACAAAACTGTGAAAGCTTGAGTAATATGACTGTAATAGAAATAGAGATTGTGGAATTTGCTTGGCTTTCCTTGAGGATTGCAGAAAAAGAAATGCAATTTTCATGCAATTAGTCATGCAGAGTTCATGATGGGGAAAATGTGATCTGTACAGTGTGCCAAATGTCTCCCACTAGTTGTATACTTTCTTACATTCTAACTATGTATCCATTTTGATAAGTTTAATTATTGTCAGTGATTACATTGTTATTATAGCACGTGATTACTTAATTTACCACATTATGTACTATTATTACTATCATGGCTTATGGAAACGTTCCTGGCAAAGTATTGTCAACATGTGCAGAATCACTTGAATTATACAATAAGGCACATGCGTTCTAGGAAGACATAGGTCTATAGCAAACAAGCAGAGCAATGCAAATATTGAAAATGTTTCCCAGTTACCAATAAGATGTATATTATTTGAAAGGTAGATTAACCTTTTTGGCAATGTTAGTTATAGTTACGTTGCTGACAATAGGCTTGATCATTAGCATGGCAGTATTACAAATGTCTGCCTGGTCTCCTTGCCTTAAATAGTTTTGCTATCTGAATTTTCCCTGTCTCCTTTTGTGGTTTAGTTGAAATTCTGCTTATGTGATGTAGTTGTTATATGAATGATTTCATGATATTTTGTCAGCTGGGCTTGCAAAGTGCAATTGAACTTGCACAGATAAAATATTTTTTTAAAAAAGGTCATTCAATGAGCCAAAACTTGTGACTCATTTAATTATAAATGTTTTGAAATTAGTTATTTTAATGCTTTGTTCTGTCCTTATTATGTTTTGGCTTTGTTTAGTGATTTTCTAAGACATGTTTAGGTGACTAATTTAATCTAAGATGATACCTATGAGACAGTAACCTTTAGAAGTATTCTCCATTGCAAAGCTGCAATTTTATTACATCCTGTTCCTGTGGCTTAATATCTCTGAAAATATTAGGATTTCCAAATGAATTACTATAATCTAATGAGCTGCAATATACAACGACTTACATTTATTTAGAACTTTTATAATAAAATACCTCGAGGGGCTAAACGGAAGCATCATCAAACAAAGTTGAACATATTAAACATAACCTTTTTGAATTTAGATTGGATAATTAATTAGCAACAAACCCACAACGAGGAGATGCAATCCTAGCCCTGGTCTGGACAGGATAAAATTGTTTCCCTTGGCAGAGAATTTGACAACCAGGGTATATCAATTCAAGATAATATAAGGAAGAACATTTTTTATTCAGAGGTAGTGGATGTCTGGAATTTACTGTCTGAATTAATGGTGGAGATAGAACCCCTAAATTCATTTTAAAAATACCTAGGTCTACAACTGAAGTGCTGTAAGTTACAGGGCTATGAGCTAAGTGCAGGAAGGTGGGATTAGAAAGGACCTGCGTGTCCTCAAGCTGTAGAAATGCCGGCGTTGGACTGGGATAAACACAGTAAGAAGTCTGACAACATCAGTTTTAAATCCAACCAATTTATTTGATAGTAAACTCGTAAGCTTTTGGCTCTATGGCCTTTGTCAGGTGAGTGAGGTGTTCTGGTCTCTAATAGCACACATATCAGCACAGACAGTTTACAGATTACTGATTAGAATGCAAATATTTACACCTAACCTGCTATTCAAGTCTTAAAGTGACTAACAATGTGAATGGAAGGAGCACTGAGCACAGGTTAAAGAGATGTGCATTGTCTCCAGACAGCACAATAAGTGAGGTTTTTTGCTAACCCAGGCAAGTCATGGGGATTACAGATAGTGTGACATGAAGCCAAGATCCCTGTTAAGACCGTCCTCATGTGTGCGGAACTTGGCTATCAGTCTTCTTACTGTGTCCTCAAGCAGGCATGGGCAAAATGGGCCAAATGACCTCTTTCTACGTTGTAATTTTTCTATGGTTTTAAGTTGTCCAGCTGATGCATATAAAGTGACCTAACATTAGCTCCAAGTATCATTGTGCTGTGGGAATCATAACATGTGAAATTACCCAGTAACCTTGAAAATAAAGGGGGAGTTGTGGGGGGAATTGGCATTTTAGATCATAATTCTGCTACAACTTTTCCCAGATGAAGCTCGATTATGAAAAGCTAACTATGGTTGATGCCAAGCAATTGTATTGATGGGCTCATGATTTTTTGAAATAACACCCACAGGAATAATGAAAGGCAATACATAGAAAGAGCTTGTCTCTTCCATTTATCTGTGGTGGTGATCAGTGCAGTGGAACAAGATAACAGACAGCTATAAGCTCTGGGAGTGTAAGATGAGTTGAGGAACATTATCTTATTATGTGCTATACATTATGTGATTTTCTCTTGCAGTAAATGTTTTATTTTAAATAAAATTGTAATATATAGAGAACCTTGTTCAAATCCTGTCAATTATAGCTTACATTGAGTACAATTCACTAATCCAAATGGGTGCTGATGTGACATTACAAGCTTAATGCCAACTTCAGTACAATGCCATAGCAAAAGACCCTGTGATACTGCTCGACAATGTTAATTTAATCTTGTATTAGAAAGACATTTCCTGGAATTTTACCTCTTCCTAATAAAGAGCAACGGTGCAAGATGGAAGGATTAAAATGGCAAGGGCTTCTGTGTGATGTTTCTAATATAATTTTGAGCCCAACCATTTTAACTAGTCTGAAATCAGTCTGAGGAGACAGTTCCTAAGTTAAATGGCAATTGCAACCGGATGACATAATTGATTGTAAGGCATTATTACCGCAGACCTGGTTAAAGATCAGCACAGTCTTAAACCCATCAATAAAAGCTGCCAGAATCCAAGATCCTGACTGCAGAAAGCAATCATGACTGAAGGGACTCTGTCCTGGTAAGATTTTGATTTAAGTTTTAGCAAGGAAGGTTGGGGTGATGTAAATGGATTTCTGAAAGCATTTGATAAAGTGCCACACAATAGAGTTGTGAGCAAATTCATAGATCAGAGAATAAAAGGGACAGTAGCGGCAGGATATAATGTTGGCTGGATGGCAGGAAACGAAGAGCAGCTCTGAACCGTTGTTTCTCAGAGTGGAGAAAGACATGGGTTCTCAGGGGTTGCTGTTAGGACCCATGCAAGTCTGTATTAATGACAGAGATTTTGGCTTGCAGGACACAATTTCAAAGTTTATGCAAAATTTGAAACTGTCAAAAACTATGAGAAGGATTGTGATAAACATCAAAAGAATAGGCAGGTAGCAGCTGAAATTCATTCTGGTGTGAAGACTGAGGAAAAACAATATGAATTAACACAGCCAATTCTGAAGGAGCAAAGGAGGCTGAAAATATGACTGGAATTCTCCAGTCTTTTACACTGGCAGGATTCTCCAGTCCCGCCAGCAGCACAGCACTGCTTGTGGGTTTCCCGCTGGCGTGGGGTGACATCAACGGGAATTCCATTGGCATCAATGGACCAGAGAACTCTGCCACTAGCAAATAACATGCCATTTCCCGCCAGCAGGGAACACACAGCTGGGAAGCCAGAGAATCTCGTTCACACGTGCGCAAATTACCGAAGGTAGCAGGACAGGTAAGAAAACTACAAGTTGTGGGCTTCATCAATAGGACATAGGACAAAAACAAGGACGTTATGATAACCTGTTAAAAAAACCCTGGATTGGCCTCAACTTGAGTATTGTGTCTGGTTATGGATGCCAGATGTTAGCAAGGATGTGAAAGCATTTGGCAGGGTGCAGGATAGATTCACAAAAAAATTCCATAAATAACATATATAGATTTAAGAAGATGAGCTGGTCTCTGAGGAGAAGGAAAGATTAAGAAGAAATCTGATAGAGGTGTGCAAAATCCAGAGGCATCAGGAGTAGATGGGGAAAAATTGTTCTTTTTGATGGGGGAAGAATGTCGCTAACTTCAGACAATTGGCAAAAGAAACAATGGAATCATGAGAAACATTTTCTTCATGCAATAAGTGTTAGTATCTGAATGCACTGCTTCAATGCATGGTACAGACAGATTCAATTGAGGCCTTCAAAAGTGAATTAGATACTTACCTGAAAAAAATTGCTGTACAGTGAAAAGGTGGGAGAGTTGGACTAGGCAAGTTGGTCTTGCAAAGCAGTGACATGGGCATGATAGACTGAATAGCCACCTCCTTTGTTGCAACTCTGATTCTGTGAAATCATTCATATTGTGGGAGGCAAGTTGACATTACAGTTATTTACGCTGAAACCTTTTGAGTAACACTAATGTTCAGTGGCAGTATATATTTCTGCAAATGAAATAACACTTTAAATCTTGAAGGAGAATATAGCTTCATACCTAATGGAATGATTTAATAATCCTTTGTGAGTTAGTGTCCTGAGGTACATGTAGCATAGCGGTGCAGTAATGTGGGGCATAGGTCTTAATACATGGTACTGTGCAATATATCATGACCTGTGTTTGTGGTTCCCTCCTCATAAAACATGCCTCTCATTTTAATAAACTGATTCTGTCATTATCAAAGAAAGCAATTTACATGATTTGTAAGTTGTGTGCCCCACCACGTCAGTACGTTTTATCATCAGAGGAAGAATTCAGATAGAATATATACTGCAAGAAATGAATGGCATTAATATCCTGAATGACTAAATAAGCAAGTGCTCAGCTTGGCATTGTACTGAGATGTGAACACAGAAATCTAGGCTGATTTTCCGATGATTCACTGTCAGGGATGTGCCTACTTTCGGGGAGCACTTTAAACCAAGACCATGCCTGCCTTTCAGCTGCATGTAAAAGATCCCAAGGCATTATGTCAGGGAAGAGTCAGGGTGTTTTTCCTGCTGTCCTAGCCAATATTTATCCCGTTACCAATATCCTTACAAACAGATAACGTCGTCAATCACACATTGCTCTTTCTGCAACTTTGCACTGTGCAAATTGGTTGCTATGTTTCTAATATTACAATACTAACATCACTTTGAAAATAGTAATTAATTCATAGAATTATTGAATCCCTCCAGTGCAGAAGGAGGCCATTCAGCCCATCAAGCCTGCACCAACAACAATCCCACCAGTAACCGCAAATATTTGCTCTGCTAATCCCTCTGACACTAAGGGGAAATTCAGCATGCTCAATCCACCTAACCTGCACATCTTTGGAGTGAGGAATGAAACTAGAGCCCAAGAGGAAATCCATGCAGATACAGGGAGAATGTGCAAACTCCACACAGACAGTTACCTGAGGCCGGAATTGAACCTGGGTCTCTGACACTATGAGGCAACAGTGCTAATGATATGCTACTGTGCTGCCCATAAAGCTTTTTCAAACACTTGATAGCAGCATATGAATGCCAACTCCACCACTACCACTGCCATTATCCACAACCCTCTAACCAGTTCCCAGGCCCTGGCCTATGCCTGACACTGAGATTGCCCCTCCCACAGCTGACAACTTGCCAAGGTGGGAATTTTATTATCTGAGTGTGGACAGAAGTCCCATCTGCTGTAAATCCATGATTAGCTGAGCGCAAAATGTGAGTGGGCTTGTCAGAATCAGCAATCCCCTCCCACTCTCAGGAAGGCAGGTGCCAAGCACTCACCATCCTGAAAACTCAGGTCCATATTTATTTTTTATTCATGCACTGGCATCTGTTGGTGTGGATGATTGATTAATATAGCATCTGTCAAGATTGTGGTACTCCCTGTAACTGAATAACTTGTTGTTACTCACTATGATAGCCAGTGGGCTGAGGCATTGGAAGGCTGCAGGTATCCACTGAATCATGTACGTCCACACGTCAGCCACAAACGTCAGGGGATAAAGTGAGAAAACTGTGAGACACGGGGAAGAGTTTCTTGCCAAATGTAATGTTTCCCACATGTGATTAATCGATGGCAAGAACATTTTGTTTCCCATATGAGATCAGAATCTGAATATGCCAACGAAATGCTTCAGAATAAATCTGAACAACATTACCAAGCTTAACATTTCCTTTTCCCACTTCAGTCCTCAGTACATGAATGTCGACTTCTAGGAAAAAAAACCTTGTCATGGAAGCAGATGAAAGTCCTCCTTTTACATAATTAGGTGCAGGAAGAGAAACAGCACAAATAATAGCATTCAAAAGGGAAAATTTAGGAAAACAGTTCATTGCTCAGTGTTACAAACCCCCTATGATACTAGATGTGAGGTTAACCCAAAATCCTGAAGGATAAGTAGGAATGCTGGTTCTTAATTGTTTAATTTGCAATTTGGTATAATGTGAAGAAAGATGTGCAAACCAGTGGGGAAAAGTTTAGTCTTGATGTCATCATTTAAACAACAAAATGAACAAAGAACAAAGAACAAAACAGCACGGGAAACAGGCCCTTCGGTCCAACGAGCCTGTGCTGCCACCCTGATGTTCCCACCTCTACCCGTGGTCCCTGTCTATGTTTATAGATCTATGGATTAAAAACCAAATTTGAGACAATTTAGGGAGAATTTGTTTTGCCAATTAGCCTAAGAGCACATCTTTAGGATGTGGGAGGAAACCGGAGCACCCAGAGAAAACCCACGCAAGCACGGGGAGAATGCGCAAACTCCCACAGACAAAGGCCCAAATCCATGTATCTGCACAGCACAGCGATAGTCACTGAGCTGTCGTGTTGCCCATCAAATGGTCCAGGTCAAGCGTACACTAACGACATGAAGCACTAGGATACTCTCGAAAAAGAAAAATCCAAGAGCAGCCCTCTCACGACCCATTGCGTGTATGCCCCTCGTTAGACAACAAGGTGGACCAAAGCACCTCTAGGATAAGAACAAGTATATCAATATCATCATCTATTTACTCACTTCCCAGGGACTCCCAAGGCTCATGATCCCTATCTTAAATCAGTTTTCTATAACCCTCCATTCCCATTCTGTTCATGTGCCCATCTAAGTATTTCTTAAATAACTCCAGACTAACTGCCGCCACCATTTTACTTGGCAGTACATTCCATACCCCCACCATCCTCTGTGTGAAAAAACTTCTTCTAGCATCCAAATTATACCTTACCCCCCTCACCCCAAGCCGGTGACCCCTCGTGCTATTTGAGTCTATCCTAGGAAAAAGCTTAACCCTGTTTACTCTAATCTATACCCCTCATAATCTTGCACAACTCTATTAGATCTCCTCTAAGTCTACGTCTTTCTAAGGAAAACAGTCCCAATTTGCCAAACCTCTCCTAGTAACTCAGACCTTCCATACCAGGCAACATCCTAGTAAACTTCCTCTGCATTCTCTCTAGAGTCTCCACGTCCTTCCGGTAATAAGACGACCAGAACTGGACGCAGTATTCCAAATGAGGTCTCACCAACATTTTATACAACTGCAACATTAAAGGCCAGCTCTTGTACTCTATACCCTTTCCTATAAAGGCTAGCATACTATATGCTTTCTTCACACCTTCTCCACTTGCTCTGCCACCTTCAGAGACTTGTTCACCTACACCCCCAGGTCCCTCTGCGTTTCTATACTCTTAATAGGTCTACCCTTTATCATATACCTCCTCCTTACATTCTTTCTCCCGAAATGCATCACCTCACATTTATCAGGATTGAATTCCATCTGCCATCTGTCTGCCCAAGCTACCAGCCTATCTATGCTTATTAAACTACAAAACACAGAGTGTGAAATTCCTCAATATAAAACTAAATTAACCACAGTAATGGCTACATAGACAGTATACTTGAATTAACCTCGTTCCTCATCTATGTTTCTAAAGTCTGAGAATGTTCCTTTTCCCTAAACAACACCCATAAAGTTTACCTTTACTAGCCAAATCCAGTAAAAAATTACCACACACAATTTGTATTTTTATTTAGGAAGCCTTCTTCTGGTTCAGGGTAGTATCTATTGGGTTTTTAAAGCTTTGGCTTCTTAGCACAGAAGTCTGCTTTCAAGAGAGCTTCTGTTTCTAACTGAATATGGCAATAATACTAGTTGCTCATCAGCCGTGCTTCTCTCTGCAGTAGCTCTCCCTGCCACTGACATAGAGTCATAGTGGTTTACAGCACGGAAACAGGTCTTTCTGTCCAACTTGTCCATACTGCTTTTGTTTATCTCGCTTATCTCGTTTGGTCTTATCCTATCCAAATCACTCATCTCAGAAGTCATGATTTAGCATGTAAGAGTGACATGCATTCTTATATTTACACTTTAAATTCCCACCTTCTATCCTTTTAACATCTATGATTTTAAACTCTACTGTTCCCTACTTCACTTAAGTGAATATCTGTTACATTGTGCTAAACTACTTCATATGTCAATATTTCCTTTTATCCAATTCTTTAATCTTTATTTTATCCAAGGGCTTGAAACTCAGTTAGCTTGACAAATTGCAGTATAATGTGGATAAATATGAGGTTATACACTTTGGTGGCAATAATAGGAAGGCGGATTATTACTTGAATGGGTGTAGATTGAGAGAGGTGGATACTCAGCAAGATCTTAGTGTCCTTGTGTACGAGTGGATGAAAGTAAGCGTGCAAGTACAACAGGCAGTAAAAAAGACAAATGGTATGTTGGCCTTCATAGCAAGATGATTTGAGTATATTTGATAGGGATGTTTTGCTGTAATTATAGAGGGCATTAATAAGGCCACACTTGGAGTATTGTGTACAGTTATGGCGCCCTTATCTGAGGGATGGATGTCCTTGCTATAAAGGGAATACAGCCAAGGTTTACCAGGCTGATTCCTGGGATGGCAGGTCTGTCATATGAGGAGGAACTAAGTTGGTTAGGATTATATTCACTGGAGTTTAGAAGAGTAAGAGACTCATAAAATTCTCACAGGGTTCATCAGAATAAATTCAGAAAGAATGTTTCCATGGTGGGGAAATCCAGAACTAGAGATCATAGTTTGAGGATAAAGGTTGAATCTTTTAGAACTGAGGTGAGAAGAAATTTCTTCATCCAGAGAGTGGTGAATGTGTGGAATTCACTACCACAGAATGTAGTTGAGGCCAAAACATTGTCTGATTTCAAGAAGAAATTAGCTATAGCTCTTGAGGCTAACGGGATGAAGGGATGTGAGGGGGAACAGGGGATGATAATATTGAACTTGATGATCAACCATGACCAAAATGAATGGCAGAGCAGGCTCGAAGAGCTGAATGCCCTACTCCTGCTTCTAATTTCTATGTTTCAGTTGGAGAAGAAATATCCAGAATGAGGGATAAGTATATAAAAGACAATGTTATGATCAAGCTGGATATGTTTTTGGCCTCAACTACTTTTTGTAATAGTGAATTCCACACATTCACCACCCTCTGGGTGAAGAGGTTTCTCCTCAGGATGAAACCTACCACAGGTTCTTCCTGAAGAGCAGTTCCACTCTGCCCACATCACACAATTCCTTTAGGAGCCAGTGGTACATTGAGAGTGACCTCTGTCAAAGTACAGATTCTTGGTCCCAAATCATTTGTTAACATATTTACGCTTTGTATTTTGTGCTCATCTCAACAGCAGCAGTCAGCTTAGAAAGGTAAATGAGAGCCTTGGGAATGAATACAAGAGAAAACATGAAAGAACTTAGTTAATGGCAACTCTCAAAATTTGTCAATTTGCTGCCTTATTTATTTTTGTTGTTCATTGTGTTCGATATCCTTGAAGTTAAGATTAGTTTGAAGGTTTACAAGTGGGATTAATCATAGCCTGTTGTTAAGTCAAAGCTCTGTCACAATTTGCACTGACACATTATACATATCTTCAGGAGGCTGAACAGTTGGCTCACACTTTGAAAACTGCATGCCAGTAATTATCTACCTTTTGGGTGGTCAAAATCTGTCATCCAATGTGTTACTTATTTTTACATTTAGCACGTATCATTTTTACACTGTGAAAAATATCTAAAACCAAGCTCACATTTTCAAACAATATATGTTTTTGTTTCTCCCAAGTTCTCCCCAAAACATTAAAGTGCTGAATTTGCATAAAAACTCGAATAATTCCTGCTGTTTTTTTTAAGCAGGATTTTCAAAATGAATCTCCCACATTCTGAGCACTGCAGAGCGCCCGAGCGAAATCCACGTTGAAAATCTGTGGGCAGGGCCTCTTGCTGCTGGAGAGGCCAGCAGCATTGCGCAGAATGGGACACTGCGCGTGCACCCAATCCGTCAGAACGGAGATTGGCGTATGGGCAATGGTCCCACGCTGCTGGCCTTCCGATTGTTGGCCAGCTCGATTGCTGGTCAGCATGGCAGCCCTGCAATGCCAGGGGCCCAGGCTGGCACGGCCAATGTGGCAGCATCCTGGGGCTCTCCCCACCCCCCTCCCTCCCCCTTTACTCCTGACCTTCTGGGGGGGCCTCCATCGCCTCTGTTCCCTCCAGCAGTGAGCTGTTGTAAACCTTGCTGGAGTGAACCATTCCAGGCTGGGGGAGGGGTGGGAGGTAGGAGATGCTAGTGAACCCGGAGACACTTGTCCCGGGCCCACTAATGGAACTCAAATCCAAATTTTAATATTTAAAAAACCTGGAGCCGGAGATGTAAGGAGTCTATGGCACCCAGCAGTCAGCCTGTTAAACGGCCTCCCCGAGAGCAGTACAGCGAGCTGGGAGAACTGCCCCATGATTTTTCATTAGGGGTAGACTGTTTACGATTGTGATGGTGACAAATTTCTTCACTCAGAGGGTGGTGAACCTTTGGAATTCTCTGCCTCAGTGGGCTGTGGAAGCTCAAACATTGAACATGTTCAAAACTGAAATTAACACATTTCTGGAGACTAATGACATCAAGCAATGTGAGGAAAGCATGAGAAAGTGATGTTGAGTTGGATGATCAACCAAGATCTAATTGAATATTGGAGCAGGCTTAATAGACTGAGTGACCTAGTCCCATTCCTACATTCCTTTTGTATGCATTTCACATGCATTCTTACTGTGTTCACCCCAGTGCAATGCCAGCATCTCTACATCAAAAATACTTGATGCCAGGGTACATGTTTATTAAACAAGTGGTTGTTTACTATACCTGCTACCGTAACAGCTGATGTTGGAGATCATAATCTTTTTCTGATTTGTATGCTTGTGTAACTATTGTCAATGGAAGTGAAAGTTAAGCTTGCATTTCATAGAATTTCATGGAATCCCTACAGTACAGGAGGAGGCCATTTGGCCCATCGAGTCTGTACCGACCACAATCCCACTCAGGCTCTAGTCCGGTAACCCCTCATATTTATTCTGCTAATTCCCTTGGCGCTAGTGTTAATATAGCATGGTCAGTTAACCTAGCTCACACATCTTTGGACTGTGGGTGGAAACCTGTGCTATCCTATCCAAGATTGGATTTGATAGCTGTTAGTAAGTTGGTTAAGATTCAATCACAGAACAAAGAAGCTAGAAGGTATATTTTGTTCCAATGTACAAAGGTACAATCCACATTAAAATAGAAAAAATCTATTGAAATATCACCTAGTTTAAACATTAACGAGGTTTGGAAAGTGACTAATCCCAAACGGCCTTGCGGTAACACATAAATGATTCACCCTTAGCCTAAGAAAGATTTTAACATTTAAAGTTACAGTCTCAATTTGTGTAGGTTAGCAATTCTTGCAGAACTTTGAAGCTGCTTTGGGCTCTCATGCCAATCAATTCCAGTTCCTCAATCCCAGCATACATATATCAAGTTTTTTAGGCTCCACAACAAAGATGTAAACAAATATTAACATTTTCCATGCAGCCATTCCCCACCCGTGAGATAAATATTGGAGAAATGGGGGTGAAATTGGATTCTGTAATGCAGCTGATGCTTGAACTCAGAAAATGATGATTGGAATACTTCTGATGCAGCCTGTTTGGTGCTCACGGTTTGTAAGGACATGGGTATAGGTGTGCCTTGTGTGAACCAGGAACATACAGAGCAAAATTATCTGAAGTTTTTCAAAGTGTCATTTTCAGGGAGAAATCTGGGAAGAAACCCGCGACTTTAGGTTCCGCAACTGGCTGAATCCTAAAGAATATAACACCTAGACTGGATCTGCTGCAGGTAGTGAAGGATCCAACAAGAAGGAAAAACATGCTTGACCTCATCCTCACCAAGCTGCTTGTCATAGATGCGTCTGCTCGTGACAGTTTCAGTAGGAGAGACTACTGCACAGGTCCTGTGGACACAAAGCCCTGTCCTTACATTGAGGATACCTCCATCGTTTTGTGTGGCACTGCACCATGCTAAATGGGATAGACTTTGAACAACTCAAGACTGAGCACCCATTAGGAGTTATGGGCCATCAGCAGCAGCAGAGTTGTACTTAATCTGTAACGTTGTGGCCTGGCATATTCTTCACTTTAACATTACCGCCAAGTCAGGCATCAGTGAAGAGTACAGGAGGGAATTCTGGCAGCAACACAAGCATACCTAAAAATGAGGTGTCAACCTGATGAAGCTACAACACAGGACCACTTGCTTGCCAAACAGCACAAGCAGCAAATAATAGACAGAGCCAAATGAATCCATTACCAACCAATCAGATACAAGCTCTATAATCTTGCTACATGCAGCTGTGAATAGTGGTGGACAATTAAACAACTTACTGGAGGAGGAGGCTCCTGGATTAACTCCATTCTCAATGATGGAGGAGCCCAGCATATCTGTGCAAAAAATATGGCTAAAGCATTCGCCATAATTTTCAGCCAGAAGTGTCAAATGAATGATCTATCTCACCCTCCTCTGGAGGTGCCCAGCATGAGCCAGTTCAACTCATTTCACATGATATCAAGAAATAGTTGAAGGCATTGAATACTGCAACAGCTATGAGCTCTGACAAAATTCTGGCAATAGTACAGAATTTGACTGCTCCAAAATTTCCTGTGCCCATAACCAAGATGTTTCAGCTACAACATTGGCATTTACTCAGCAATGTGGAAAATTGCCAAGGTATGCCCTATTCACAAGAAACAAAACAAATCCAACAGGTCAGTTATCACCCCATCAGTCTATTCTCAATCGTCAGTAAAGTAATAGAACAGTTCTATCAATTGGCACTCACCCGTCAATAACCTGCCATTGGATGTTGAGTTTGGGTTCTGCCAGGATCACTCAGCTCCTGACTCGTTACAGCTCTGGTTCAAACATGGATAAAAGAGCTGAACTCCAGAGATGAGGTGAGAGTGACTGCTCTTGACATCAAGCCAGCGTTCAACCTTGTATGACGTTAAGGAGGTGAAGCAAAACTAAAGTGAATGAGAATCAGGGGGAGATTTCTCTGCTGGTTGGAGTCAAACCTAGCACAAAAGAAAATGGTTGCGGTGGTTAGAGGTCAGTCATATCAGCTCTGGAACATCACTGCAGAAGTTCCTCAGAGTAATGTCTGAGGCCCAACCATCTTCAGCTGCTTCATCAATGAACTTTCTTCCATCATAAGGTCAGAAAGTAAAGTAAAAGTTTACTTATTAGTCACAGGGAGGCTTACATTAACACTGCAATGAAGTTATTGTGAAAATCCTCTAGTTGCTACACTCTGGTGCCTGTTCAGGTACACTGAGCGAGAATTTAGCATGACCAATGCACCAAATCAGCACATCATTTGGACTGTGGGAAAAGCTGGAGCACCCGAACGAAGCTCACACCGGCATGGAGGAAATGTGCCAACTCCACAAAGACAATGACCCAAGCAGGAAATTGAACCCAGGTCCCTGGCACTATGAGGCAGCAGTGCTAACCACTGTGCCACTCCAAAGTGAGGATGTTCACATATGATTGTACAATGTTCAACACCATTCACTTCTCTTCAGGTACTGAAATAGTTTATGCCCAAATGCATAATATCCAGGCTTGAGCTGACAAGTGACAAGTAACATTTGTGCCACACAAGTGCCAGGCAATGACCATTTGCAACAAGAGAGGATCTAACTAACCATCACCCCTTGATATTCAATGACATTGCTGTCACTGAATCCCCCACCATAAAAATCCTGGGATTCGCCATTGACCAGAAACTTAACTGGACTAGCCACATAAGTACTGTGGCTATCAGGGCAGGTCAAAAGTTAGGAATCTTGCATTGGGTCATTGACCTCCTGACTTCCCGAAACTGAATACAAAAAAATGTACAATTATCTTCACTATCTCTGCAGCTACTTCTTTTAAGACTCTATGATGCAGGGTACTAGGTCCAGGACTGCTGTTGAATGTGTATTGACAGTGTGGTGCAAAGAACAGTGTAAGACTTTTGTGGAGAATAAGTAGAGGATGTCAGGTGGAGATGCATTTATTGTCGTTGATCGCCCACTTGAAGTTGTTGAACTTATTCTAGCACTGCAGCAAATTGTTTTAGGCCAAACTCCAGGAATTGACCTCTTTGGCCAGCCACTTTCATTTCCTTCTTTGGATATGCTTTGACGGTCTTCAGGTCCCTGTCAGAACCTGGCATCTTATCTCCTTTCCACCTCCATCACTAATACTCCATCAGTACAGCCTCCAGTACCATACCAATAATCCCAGAAGATCTCCATTTGTTTCTTTTTTCTTCACATTATGTGTGGGACATCTTTTAAGTGATCCAGGTTACTGCTACAGCATACTAGCTAAGATCCCTTATTGAGTGTACAACCAGTCTGCAGCATGTCTCACACAGGGCGACAGACTGAACTTATTTCAATGAGGAGGAAGCAGAAAGATTTCCTGTTGCTTGTCTCAATGGGATCAGATACACATTCTGAGTCCCATACCCAAAAATGGGCTGTTTCTAATGTTTCCCTCATGGTACCTTTTGATGTGGATACAATGAAGATGCATTTCTCTTTTACAACTTTACAACCTTGAAGGTTGACAACATTCAACAGAAGCCTGTATTCTGCAGGCAATCTGTGAAATGTATTTTCTGACATCAATTGAGTCTAATGACAATTTCTTACTCTCAGGTGCTTATGTCCATCTCAACTTTAACTAACTGCCTTTGATAGAGATAGAGTGGTTTGCACTTTATGCATAGAGGAAACTATGGAAGGCATTATATTATCTCATATTATAATAGTAATCGCGATAATAGAGTGATTAAGGATTTAAACCAATGAGAACTCCATGGTAGTCATGCTGTCCTATATTCTACATTGTTTCCTTCAGCCATTCAGTCTGAGCTGTCCTATCACCTTTGTTTTGACTGCTTGTTTCTATTTGTCAGGGAGCGTCTAATGTGACCTTTTCATCCAGTTTTGTTTTAATACTCTGGTCAAATTGAATGTTCAAACTCTATACAACCTTCTGGGTTTCCTTTCTCAAACTGATTAACTCCTGCGTTGTGTACCTCTGTAGCATTGTGGACATTGTGGGGACCAGGTTCAAACTTGTAATGATGTTAAACTAAGTTCATTATTGTTACACAGTATCACTCTGTCCATGCGTGTCTGTGCCATGCTCATCTTGATTTCTGGTAATTATTAGGGGAGCTAATCTTGGGTGGACACTGTTTTGAGTGGCAACATATTGACATATCCACGCTCCTTTGATCTGAGTGTAGCAAGATAAATTTCACGCTACCCAGGTTTCATCATTCTTTGCCAAAATCTCTGGATGTGAACCACTATTTTTACATAAGCCAGCTACTGCCACTTTGAAGATCTCTATCAACCTCTGATTGGGTGGAAGAAGTTGAGTTTCAGATAATCGCAGCAAAATATTATCCTTATTTCCATCCTTCACGGAATGTTTTGTCATAGAATCATAGAATTCTCTACAGTGCAGAAAGAGGATATTCAGCCAATTGAACCTGCATCAAAAACAACCTTGCCCAGTCCCTATCTCTGTAACCCATGTATTTACCCTGCTAATCTCCCTAACACTAAGAGATAATTTAATATGGTCAATCCACCTAACCCACACATTTTGAACTGTGGAAGGAAACTGGAGCACCCAGAGGAAACCCATGCAGACACAGGGAGAATGTACAAGCACATAATATTACAATAATTTACTCTTATCAGCCCATTTATCACGTTCTCACTTGCATTCTATATCCGTTCCAAGTGCTTCTCCCTGCTGTAGCCCCTATACAGTACAGCAGTGAAAGAATCAAGTGTCATGGTGAGCAGTTGGGTAAGTGGAGCTGAGTCCACAAGAAGATCAACAATGATCTTATTGAATATCAGAGCAGGCTCAGGGAGCAAGATGATCTAATCCCACTCCTTATTTTTACACACATCCATTCAGTCACTTTCTGTATTCTCTCTGTATAATTGAGTATATGGTGATAGTCTTTGGAATTGCATCTATATCTTGGCTTGACTTTCTCTCCATAAACTGAGTTTTTCAGACAACATTTGTTGGTGGAGCCTCTGCAGTTTTATTTTACCAACATGACAGCAAAGCAATTACTTGACCTCTTATCAGACCTGCCCGAGGTCTACATGTTGTCACAACTTCACCCTTATCTTGAAACTTCAAATATACGCAGCTTTCTGCCATCGTTCTTGAGTCTGAGTCATTTTAACTTAGCTATTTCTTACCTTTAGCTATTATCGTATGGTTTGTAGCTGGCCTGTGTTTATAAACACGTGCCCTTTGTGTATTAGGATGCTTAATCTAAATCTGAGTTGATTTTCATTTCAAAATTAAAAACATCTAATCTAAATGCAAGTTCTATATGCAGGGGTAAGTAATTTTTGATCCTTCACTCTTTAATCAAAGCATGCAATCCTAAATTCGGCATATTTCTAGAACATTCTCAAATGAATCATCTGAACATTTGAACTAATGCATTGCTCTAATTAAAGTATTAGGAATATTACCTGGACAATGACAAAGCTCTCATTCTAGCTTATAGGTACTCAACTATGTTCTAAACTATCTGCAACTATGCATGATTTCAAAGGGTAGACCTTCCCATTTTTTAATGTCAGCATTACTTTAAATAATAGGGTATTTAAACTACAAAAGTAGTTAAAGAAAATGGTTTCCTTCACTACTACTCTGTCTTACTCTCAGAAGGATTTTTAAAGTGTATTTGTGTCACAAGTAGATTTACATTAACACTGCAATGGAGTTATTTTGAAAATCCTCTATGGCAAATTCTCCCTCAGTATATAGTTCAGATATACTGAGGGAGAATTTAGCATGGCCAATGCACCTAACCAACACGTCTTTAGATTGTGGGAGGAAACTAGAGCACTCACAGGGAACCCACGCAGACACTGGACAAACGTGCAGACTCCTCATAGACAGTGACCCAAAGCTGGAAAGCAAACCCGGGTCCCTGGCTCTGTGAGGCAGCAGTGCTAACCATTGTGCCACCATGCTGCCTAATCCCTGGTTAGCCTGCCTGGACATATCTAACTTGATAGGACATACCTTTCTTGGTTTTTCATTCTGAATTAATTGTGTTATGGTGTAGACATAAGAAAATCGGAATGTGTTTAAATTGTAATGCACCATATTATCAAGAATTCATGGACATGAAGAGAGAGCTGGAGAATATGTTACCATCATCCATCTTGTGGATAATTCATGCTGAGTGTTCTCCCTTGCCTTCGGCTGTTCCAATTTCATTGTTAGCTCAAACGAAATGAAACCTAAATTTTGCAAACCCAAATTTTCTGCCCCTCTTTTTAATTGGTCATTCTCTCTGTAGAGGATGTTTTAGTGTGTTGATTTGAAAAATTTCAACATTCTCCGTCTTCCCCCCAATGACCATTTTATCTTGTGCTGTCAAGAAACTAAGCATACCTAAGACTGAATCTACAGTCCATCTTCATAATATTGTTACATGCATTATTATTCAAAGGAGTGTAGTGTGAATAACTGACAAATTTGTGTGCATACCAATTTCCCAAGATCATGCCACACTTCACATCAAATGCAAGTTACTCCTGGGCTTTCAAGCAACCTTGACAGAGTTGTAAGTAGTTCTTTGCAATTTTTCTTTATATGGGGCTGATGGTTAGTGACCAGGCTGCTAAATTCAATTTTCTCGTTGGTTAATGTAGGCAAAGATACAAATGTCTCCATGAGGAAACCATCAATTAACTATTCTCACCTACATTTCTTTGGCTTACACTTGAATCTATTCATGATGGCATTCACACATCTTTCAGACACCCAGGAGAAGTGACTCTATACCTTATTTGGTAGTGCTTCCATCACATACCTTGAATCACTTCCTATTACGCTATTACATAAACTCATGGTAATTAAAGGACGTCATTCACTAGCTCTGGAGGAACATTATTTTCCAATCCAATACTATGACTAACCTTTTAAAATATATGCAATGGATCAAACTGTTTTCTCCTTCAGCAGTTGGCTCGAGTTGAGAAACATGCTGAAAACAACAGAACAGCATTTGTCCAGATTAAACCAAACATTATAGCAATTAAGATCAATTATGCTGCTGCAGTAACAATAGAAAATGCCAGTCATAGACAAAATGGCACTGATAATAACTAGAACAGATCCTGCACCAGAAACATAACAAACACATTTCTTAAAAGCACAGTATCATCGCGGCAGGTATGGACTTGGTATGGGGCAGTGGAAATGGAGTGGGTATGGTGAGGGTGAGAGAGAGTGGGAATGTATGGGGTTTAGGGATGAGGATTAGGGGGCCTCACTCATTTACAGAACTGGCTGAATCTCTGGTAAACAGAAACAGCCTTTATAATCTGCCTATCTTGGCAAATGCCTTCCTGTATTTCCAAAAATAGCAGTCATGATTCCACCTGATCACCTCATTCTACCCTGCCATGAAGATAGTGCTGTGCAGGAGGCATGATCGCAATGTTGGAAAATGGCTTCACTTCCACATCTCGTCTCTAAGATGAACATGGAGCTCAGAATGTCTTATGACATAAACACAACATTATAATAATTTATTAAGTTAGCTGAGGGAAGAAATATTCAATGGAAGGCCATTTTCTACAGACAACTTGCTTTTCTTATAATTGAGGGAATCAAATCAGGAGATGCAGCTTACTATAAGATGCAATCCTAGAGATCATCATAAGTCATGAGAAGAGAATGGAAAGGTTTTGGTCGTGAACTCCTCTTTTTTTATATGGACTGAAGACATTTGATCTTTTTAGGTATTGGTCTTACAAAAACACTCTGTGTTTCCTGCTCGCCCTCCCCCTTTAACTATTGAGTGTTCTCTCCTGATGCTGGTGTGGTAGTCCTGATACAGTATTACCAGATATCTATGGCCTTGCACCATCAGGCTCACTTTCGACATTGGGGCTCCTATACAGTAAATTATCTAAATCCAGGGATACTCATTGAATTCCCTGTCAAGCGGAAAATCTAGCCAAAAGTCTTAAATTAGGATTTATGTGTGGAAGATTATGGGACTTCAGGATCAGCTACATAAGGATGAGGAATGCACAATGATTATTGCAGACAATTAGAACAAACAATTCATTCATTGTCAATTACAAATGCTTATAAATTCACATTGGGAGAGTGACTAGCTATACAAGAAGAGGAGTAGTTAATCATTGGTGAAGCAGAGCGTGGAATGTGCAAAAAACTAAGACAATATAATTTGATTCAATTTGATTTTTGATTTGATTTATTATTGTCAGAGGTATTAATATACAGCGAAAAGTATTGTTTCTCGTGCGTTACACAGAGAAAATATACCTTTCATAGAGAAGGAAACGAAAGAGTATAGAATGTAGTATTACATGTTATAGCTGGAAGTAGAGAAAGACAATGCAAGATAAGTCCATACAAAAGTCTGACAGCGGCAGGAATGAAGCTGTTCTTGAATCAGTTGAAAAGTGACCTCAGACTTTTGTACCTTTTCCCTGACTGAGGTTGGTGGAAGAGACAATAGCTGGGGTCCTTAATTATGTTGGCTACTTTGTCAAGGTAGGGGGAAGTGTAGATAGAATCAATGGATGGGAGACTGGTTTGCAGAATGGATTGGACTACATTCATGACTTTTTGTAGTCCTTTGCGGTCTTGGGCAGAGCAGGAGCCATACCAAGCTGTGATACGACCAGAAAGAATTGAAGCTAATGGGATTGAAAGAGGTTTCAAAAGTTAAACTGAAGGGATTTGAAATACTAAAAAGCAGTTGGAAAGCTCAGTTGGCTAGATGGCTAGAATGTGGAGCAGAATAATGCCAACAGTGTGAGTTTAATCTGCAGTGGCACTTCTCAGGCTTACATCCTTGCACCGCCCCTGTAGTGATATCATGACTTAAGCTCAGCTATCCTGAAACAGTGAAGATGCTACATGGAGAGGGAGAAAGCATCAAGTCGTGTACAGAGACAGTTAGCAATAAGAAAGGAGAAAGTAACGTGAATAAAATTAATGCAATCTCAAAGTAAGAGGAAATGGAGGTGTAGGTTTTGAAGCACATGTGGATAGTTAAAGGTGACTGTGACACACACCTGTGTAGAGATATTATGAATTTAATATATTGTTCCTCGTCCCAACTAAATTTCAACATTCCTACTTCCAGGCTCCACTCATTAACTAATTTCATTATCTCAGCTGGGACGGTGGGTCTACTGAACTTCAAACTCATTGGCGTTGTAATCTTGGTGTTTATTAACTGGCTGTGAGGAAATCTATCAAGCAGTGTGTTTGTTTTACAAGGTGGGAAAAAATAATTATCAAACAGCTGTCTTGAAAGCTTATGGGTAACTGTGCAATATGCTGTAAGCCATAGAGACTGTAATGTTCCTTTGTCCAGTTTGGGTCTACGCTGAATTTGCTGAACTAGTAGATGAGTGGATTTGCTTCAGACTGGATTCCCATTACACACTTATTCAAGACGTGATAGTCACTGACTAGGTTTAAATATGTAGGACGGTCATTTAAAGGAGTTTCTACAGGGTTTAAATGTTATGGGGAGATGTTGAGTTGGATGATCAGCCACGATTGTAATGAATGGTGGAGGAGGCATGAAGGGCTAAATGGCCTCCTCCTGTTTCTGTCTTCGATGTTTCCATGTAGAGGTTGCTGATGGCCAAGGAACTGCTTTGAGAGAATTATAGGTACTTGCAAAAATGATTTCTTATTTACTTCTAACAAGTAAGCAGAATTTCAGCTTTTAATTAGAGAACATGACCACATGAATTAATCATTTTAACCATGAGCAAAAGAAGCTTACCATTCAAGGGATTGTGTTCTGCAGTCTTCTAACTAATTTCTAAAGCTTGTGACAAGGATAGAGTTCACAACATGGAGTGCTGATGTGCCTGTGACAATATCACACTAATGAAATAATAGTCATGATAATAGTGGATAGGTTAATGTGTGTACAATTATATATGCCAACAATCATCAGCTTTATTTTATAGCATGGAATTCAAGACCATTCAAATCACCTTTTGTGTTGGAATACTGCTGTCTGATCAGTCAGTGATTACAGCAATAACATGTTTTATTGTAACTTCGTCCAGATAAGCTAAAGTCATCACAGTTCCAGATGGATTGGGTTATATTCCTTTGAGAGGGACAGCTGACTGGTGTTGATTTAACTTGAGAATCACCACACACTGGTGTTGATTTAACCTGAGGATCACCACACCCCAGATGAGGGGCAAGTTTGAAAAAGCAGAGCCTTCCTGAATAACCTCAGCCGGTATGGGAATTGAACCCATGCTGTTGGGCCTCACTCTGCATCGTGAACCAGCCACCCAGCCAACTGATGAACCACAAGAGCTAATGTGACTCATCAAAGATGGGGAACCGGTCAGCAAGGCTTTGTGTGGTACAGCGTGGGGGCAGCAGAGTTTTTGATAAGCAGAAGCCCAATGAGGTGAAAGGTGAGTATGACTACTCGAGGTGTATTGAAATAGTCAAGACTGAAGGTGACAAAAGAACAGGTGAGAGTTTCAACAGGAGTTGGGCTTAGGCAGGGCAGCAACGAACAATGTTATAGCTCATTTTCAGAGAGAGGACATAGGAAGCTCAGCACACTGTTGAATAGGATGCAGATATAGAGATTCAGCCTGCGATTGTGGCACAAAGAAGATACTGGTGGTAACAATACAGTGTTAATGGCTGGAGAGCCAAAGAAAATAGCTTCAATCTCACCAGTGTTCACTTTACACCAGCTGAATGTCAGACAATTTGTGAGATATCAGAAACAGTGATGGAGCGGAGAGAAAGTGAGAAATACCTGGAGCTGGATGTTGTCAGCATGCCTGTGGAAGATAACTCCCACGGTTACAGGTATCACAAAGGGAAGGCTATGGATGGGAGAGGGTTGTCAGAATTGTAACTTGACACAATTGTTTGCAATAAGCCTTTTTAATTGTCAGATAGCAGAAATCACCACATTATGGTCTTCAGGTAGTAATTTGCAGCTGCAAGTAGATCATATATTACTCATTTGGTTTCTTGACAGTGCACACTGTTCCTTACTTTTCCACTTTTATCTTCTTCCTTTTGCCTTCTTACTTTGAGGGAGATGTAGATCCCCAGCCAGCAATTTCTCCGCATTTCCATTCATGGGATATGGAGAAGGACTACTCATTCGTAAATGCCTTGGGAATGTGATGAGATGGCTTCTTGAATTGCTGCAGTCCATTTGATGTAGTTACACTCATAGCTCTTTTAGATAGGAGTTCCAGGATACCATCCCAGCAAATGCAAAGGAACAGTAATATAGTTCCAAGTTAGAATGATGTGTGGAATGGAGAGGAACTTGCAGATGACAGTGTTCCCATGTTGCATGCTTTTTTCTTCTACTGGTAGAGGTACATCTAGATGCACCTGCAACAGGAAGATCAGTGATCAAAAGAACAAATAGACTCTTCCCCCTTGTTAGTTCTTTCACCACCTCTGCTGGCCCAGTCTAACAGAGATGTCCTTTAGGAGTTAGCCAATAGTGGTGCTATGGAGATTTTTGGTGATGGGCATCCATCATAAATGGGATCCTCCACCCAGATTACATTCTGTGCCATTGCTACTGTTAGGGACCAGCTAAGGAGCTCAAAGGTATCTTATGCAGTTAGCCTAGAGACCCTAACTTTTACTTTTGATTTTGACATTAGGGTGAGCATCAGAAAGTTTTTATCAAGAGAAGCTTTATATAAGAACACAATTACAATATAACAAAAAAAAGCACAATTTTTAGCAAACAAACAACTTAAACATGACAAGTATGATTCTGAACAGCTATCATCTCTGTTGTTCCAACTTAAACAATATCCTATGGACATAAATCCATTTTTGAGAGTCAATTAACACCAAAACAAGATACATTCATGTGGATGCTAGCTTTCCAGCCTTTTAATACTTCTGACAGAAATCCAGACAGCACTTTCCAGAAAAGAATATAACCTCAAACATCAGATCTTCAGAGAAATAAACCTGAAACTCTTAGACAGCAGTGCCTCTCTTTTTCTCTTTGAAGTCTTCAGACTTCATATAAGCTTGATTTCTCCATATAGGCCTCACTCCACCCAGTCATATGATCTTACCTATCAATCAACCAATCAAGTCCTACTCTGCAAAACCCCAAGCGAAAATGCTAAAAACAACAGATCAGCATTAGTCTGGATTAAAACAAACACTTTAGCATTTAGAAGCAATTATGCTGCTGCTGTAACAATATAGGACTGCCGGTGACACTGGTAATAAAGAAACTGCTAAAACAGATCCAGTACAAGAAACATGTTAAATGCATTTCTTAAAGGCACAGTATTGTCACACTACCTTCATTACTTCTTTTTCAGTACTGTTTCTTCAGCTGAAGAAGTGTAGAAATTGGTAGTCAGCGAAAATTTCCTTTCCTACCCATTCAGCGTTCTTCTCATTGCTTCTAATTCTGCCCTGTTTATCAAAAATACTGTCTCCTTTATATTACCATTTTGCTTGGCCATGTGATGCTATGGATAAAATCATTTTCTCCTACTTAGGGTATTTTGTAGTGTGAAACTTCCCCTACATAACTGTTTTTCTACTTCTGTTTTGCTTGTCTCTGCAGTGAAAACCCCATTTTCTACCTTCTTTTTAGTCTTGGCATACATGATCCAAATATTATCCATTGTGACAGTTGGGAGCTTAAGTTGGCAATTCGATGTAAACAGTGGCAATTCCTCATAAGGTTTAGAAGTTGAGGTTAGTTATTAATCATAAATACTTCACTAAATACAACAACTTGCCTAGATAATGGAGTTTAAATGGGTCATTGTCCAAATGTGTAATTTATATTTATAAGATTACTCAGATTACTTTTCCATTAGGGACACAGTCCTTTCCGTAGGTCTGAATATTGGTAAATGAATCAATAAAACTATTATTAGTAAATGAATTCATCCACAATAATCTTACAATGTTCAAGGATGCATATGAGTAGGGATTTGCTTTCATTCGATCTTCACTTGTTGAGAGTTGATAGCAATGAAATATAACATCGTTAAAGATTCCCTGAGTAAGGCTCTTTATTATTCATTATATACTTCAATGTCCCATTTGCAAGAGGTGGCACGGTGGCACAGTGGCTAGCACCACTGCCTCACAATGCCAGGCACCTGGGTTTGATTCCCAGCTTGGGTCTTGGTCTGTTGGAATCTGCACTTTCTCTCTGTGTTTGTGTGGGTTTCCCCCAGGTGCTCTGGTTTCCACCCACAGTCCAAAGATGTGCAGCTTGGGTGAATTGGCCATCAATGTACCTGAATAGATCCTGGAGTGTGGCGACAAGGGCATCTTCACAGTAACTTAATTGCATGTGATTAATAAATAAATTTTACTCTAAATATAGGAGCAGCCTCTTTTGCTGCCTTTTTGAATGAGGAGATAAAGAGTACCGTCAAGATAATTTTACGTTGAATTCCTGGCTTCCCCAGAGAGCATCAGAGTGTTCCTGTCTGCATTTCCCTATTACTGTGGAAACCAGGAACTCAATATGCGAGAACTTTAACCTCTTACTTTCTCCCAGGTATACAAGAGTTCAATAAATCTTTTCCTGGTTGATGAATGCTAGAGAGATTGATGCTGGATTTAAATTTAATCATGCTGGATAGCTGTTCTGATCGCCACAAAGATGACAACCAATGTTTTGATTTACACAGTTCCAAGCCAGATTGCTGGGGTTACTTCAGAAGGACACTCATACAAGCTAAGGCCTCACTCGATTTTCACCATTAGAATTGAGAAGGAACACTCTGTTGCTGTAAGGATTATATATCTCTGGTATATTGAAAAATATATTGACCTTGAAGAGAGTGTAGCACAGCTTAACTAGAATGATATCAGGGCTTAATGCATTAAATTATGAAGGTTGAATACATTGTATTCCTTTGAGTTTCGAAGGTTGATCTCATTGAGATGTTTAGAAAATATCGAAAAGATTTGATAGGGTAAAAAAAAAAATCTTTTTCTCTGCTGTGGGACAAGAACAGCGGACATAACCTTTAAAAACTTCCATTCATCAGGAATGAAATTAAAAAACAATATTGAACATAAAGAGTGGTTGAAATCTGGACCCCCGTAAAAGGCTACGGATATTGACACATGCGGACCAAAACTTTATGCTACCCTTCCCTCATGCAGGTTCCAAGGTACGAGTGTGGGATGGGGGGTGTTGGCGAGAGGGTGTTAAATTGCATGGATGAGATTCTCTCCTGCATCCCACCTGTCCAGACCTAAATGCAATGTCATGGTAGGGTGGAAAGGACCTCAGATGGGAAGCCTCCCTGTCAAGTCCCTATTAAATTGTCACTTCCTGCTCAGCCTCAATATTCCAGCTAGAGGGCATCAGAGTGGGAGAGTGCTGGGGTGGGGCACTTAGAATTTTGGGTGCTCTCACCTCAGGGACCTTGGAGCTCCATCCCAAATAAATCCCCAACACACAATTGCGCCAAACCTCCATCCCCACAGGGCATCTTTACCCTTCTCATTCTGGGAACTTACCTGAAGTGTCGTCTTGGAGCTGAAGCTCAGACACAACATTGCAGTCCCTCTTCTGGGCACAATTGTGCATAAAATGGCTTCCTGTTGACTGAGAGAAATTTTGAGTAAGGCATCAAGAGATATGGTGCAAACACAATGTAAGTGGAGTTGATGTGCAAATCAGTCAAGATCCAACTGAAAACTTTGTACAGTGAAAACACTGTCCTCAGTTCCAGAACAAAACCCATACCGTGAGTAGACCGATAGAGAAGCTGAATTCCAAGCACCACAGAAGTAATGACAAATCCAAGGATATAATGAGATAAAGTATGGTTGTCCTAGCATGTATAAAAATGTTGCCATTAGACTCATTGGCCCAAATAAGTAGATAGGTCAGAAGGATGTTGGTAGTTGAGGAACAGTGTGAAGAGGGGGCTTTGGTTACTCATTATGGGTTTCCCTAAAATCCTGATAAATCAAGTAACAGGACCTAATTCTTTTACAAATTCTCTGTTTTCTTTATTCATTCATGGGAAGTGGGAGTCACTGGCTAGGCCAGAATTTACTGTTTGTCCCAAATTACCCTTTTGAAAGTGGTAGTGAGCTGCCTTCTTGAATCACTGTAGTCCGTGTAGTGTAGGTACACCCACGGTGCTGTTAGGGAGGAAATTCTAGAAGTTTGACCCAGTGAAAGGGAAGGAACAATGATATATTTCCAAATCAGGATGGTGATTGACTCGGAACTCACCTCCAGGTTATGGTTCCCATGCATCTGCTGTCTTTGTACTATGTGGAAGCGGTTGTGGGTTTTAAAGGTGATGTCAAAGGAATCTTGCTGAGTTCCTGCAGTGCATCTTGTAGATGGTACACATGATTATCACTAGGTGTCAGTTATGGAGGGATATTTATGGATGAGCTGCCAATCAAGAGGGCTGTTTTGTCCTGAATGTTGTCAGTTTCTTGGATATTGACGGAGCTGCATTCAACGAAGCAAGTGGAGAGTATTCCATTATGCTCCTGATTTGCACCTTGTAGATGGTGGACAGGCTTTGGGGAGTCAGGAGATGAGCTTTTGCTGCAGGATCTCTAGCCTCTGACCTGCTCTTGTAGCTACAGTATTGTACGGCTACATTAGTTCAATTTCTGGTCAAAAACAAGTCCCAGAATGTTGATGATGGGGATTCAGTGATGGCAAGGCCATGATGGTTAGATTCTGTCTTGTTGGAGATGACCCTTGCTTGGCAGATGTGTGACACAAATGTTATTTGCCACTTGTCAGCCCAAAGGCTGGGTATTGTCCATGTCTTGCTGCATTTTTATATGGATTGCTTCAGTGTCTAAGGAGTCATGAATGGTGCTGAACATTATGCTATGACTAACAAACATCCCCATACCTGACCTTACAATTGAAGGAAATTAATTGATGAAGCAGCTGAAGATGTTTATTGTCTGATTGTAACAAACATACTGAATGTTGGTTGTTTGGGTGGTTAGGGCTGTTGCTCTAGGCCACACCTGAGGAATGAGCATCAGCTAAAGGGTTGACATTCAACAGGGTTCTGATATATTATTAGGGAAGATGTCAATGTCCAGTCAGACTATTGGGGTGCTCAGGGGTTAGTCAGATCTTGGGTAAGTTCACATGGAGACTTGTCCTATAAGTGTTCAAAGTAAAAGTGATGTTAGAATGTGGGCATGCAGCCTCACTCGAGTATTTTAAGAAGTGACTGGTGTCCTGGGAGTGGATTGGTTGCTCACTGAGATCCCAGCTCTTTTAAAACTGTCTGTGGATAGTTTGAGATCTGTCTGTCACATTTTTATTTCTACTCGTTCCAACCGTTCTGGGGGGGTAAAATTACCCCCACTGTGGCACCTAAAGCCCAGCACCTATTATGAAAATAAAATTCACAATAACTACAGCAATGTGTAAGTTATTAGCAAATAATTCGAAAAATTCACAGTGGAGAGAAAGAGAAATAAGAGAAAGACAGCCCAATGTGGTTTATAAGGGATCAGCAATTACTGTCCAGTAAAAACTAGACAAAACAGTGAAGAAGTAAAATTTCAACAATTTGATTTACATTGTGCCTCAAAAATAGTCTGCATTAATTTTCACACAGATCTGATCATTAACAATTTGCTAATTTGATTAATTTATATAAGCTTAGCATTTAAACTAACGGTTTCTTAAGATGGACTTTATCTGGAGTATTAATAATGTTCAAAGACACACCTTTGTCCATGACTTTAGTCACCTCCTCAAAGAAATGAATCAGGTTTGTCAGACAAGACTGATACTTCATAAATCCATGCTGCCTCATTATGAGGAGTGAACATTTTCAAGATATACAAATTTTCTATCCTTAATTTCCCCAACAGTTAGGTTAACTGGTCTTTCATTACCATGTTTCTCTCTTTCACCTATCTTATTTAACAGAATAGCAGGCACAATTTTCCAACCTAAAAGAATGGTTTCTAAATCAAAAGAAATTTAGAAGATAATAGTTTGGGCGTCTGCAATGTTCTTCCCATAGTACATTTAAAGATATGGTATGGAAACCATTTGGTCCTGAGGACTTTTTAGTCTTTGGTGCAGTCATTTTGTTCATTGCTTTTTTTTAATTTTAATTTCTTTGAGACCCTGTCCCTGATTTAACATTAGGTTCCTTGGGACGTCTAGGATTTGGCAAGATTCACCATGCTCATTTCCACAACTCCACCCTTCGCCCATCCCCTCCCCTTCCCCACTGCTCTCCAGCAGGAGCCCCTCCACATTCCTGTTCTCAGCACCAGACCTGGATCTGGAATAGAAAATTCCAGCCAATATTACCATTATCACTGGGACTTTACATTGCTTCTGATTAATCTCCTTTTCCTAATAAAATTGTAAAATTTGAGTTGACCCAAATACATCTCCCAACTTCCTTTTCATATTCTCTTTTTGTAGTTCTTACTGCTTGTTTCATCACAATTTGATGTTGCTTTTGTATTTTCCCATTCACAAGCATCTGTACTTGTTTTTACATTTTTGTATGTGTTTTTTTAAATTACCCCTTCATTTTTCAATGACTGTGCTTTTGGCTAGGAAAGCTCATGCCCCTTAGGAGTATAGTTCTGTATCACATTAAATACATTTTTTAACTTTCACTGATCGTCTGTCATTTTACCCAGGGTGTGGAGATGCCAGCGTTGGTCTGGGGTAAACACAGTAAGAAGTCTGACAACATCAGGTTTAAGTCCAACCGATTTATTTGATAGTAAACTCACAAGCTTTCGAGGTTCCCCTCTTCGTTACCTGGGGAACCTCGAAAGCTTGTGAGTTTACTATCAAATAAATTATTGGATTTAAACCTAGTGTTGTCAGACTTCTTACTGATTTTACCCAGGAACAAATTTGCCCCGGTTTACTTTGGGTAGTGTGTATCTCATCAATCGAAGTCAACCGTATGTAAATGTATAACTTTAGTAGCTGTTTTGCATTTGTTGCACAGTATGCTCCATCATAACATGAACACTTTTAGACAAATGTTCATGAATTCAAGGTTACTAACTAACTCCGGCTCATACAATTAGTATTAAATCTAATATGGTATCCACTTCATTGCTTTTTTCTTGGCATTATCATTTCCCTTGAATATTGATGCTACTTAAATAGATGAACTTTCTTTTATAACCTCTGTGCAGTACTTAAATCGCACATTACAAAAAAGGTTTCAAGACAATAATAGGAATTGTATATCAATCCTCAATAGCAGCTGTAAACTGGTAGCATTCACAGATAGAACAAGAAATCTGGCCTGAACTCACTCAAAAACTCCTGACATGATGATCCAGATTTGGGAATCTAATTTTGGCACCATGGCTGAGTCCTGTCCTCACTGCAGCACTGAGTCATGCAATGAGACTTTGTGGTGAATTTAGCATTTAATTAGAGGTGGTGAATGTAGGGTGGAAGGAGGAGCTACTTTTATAGGGTAAATTTAAAAGACAAGGAGCCATTACTGGGCTTGCCAGGAAGCATGGAGCACACAAAGAGCAGAAAACCAGCGGCATAATGGCCCGTACAAGGGTCCAAAAGCTCACTTATCAGAAACTCAAGCTGTCCAGTTTAAGCAACGACAACTTTGAGCCACTGCATCAGCACCCCAGTTTGTTTAGCCTTTTCATAGAATCATAAAATCCCTACAGTACAGAAGGAGATTATTCAACTCATTGAATCTGTAGTGACCACAATCTCACCCAGGCCCTATTCTCCTAACCCTATACATTTATCCTGCTAATTCCCCTGACACTAAGGACCAATTTGGTATGGCCAATCAACCTGACCTGCACACCTTTGGACTGTGAGAGGAAACTGGAGCACCCAGAGGAAGCCCACACAGACACAGGAAGAATGTGCAAACTTCACACAGACAGTGACCTGAGGCCAGAATTGAACTTAGGTCTCTGGTGCTGTGAGGCAGCAGTGCTAACCACTGTACCACTCTATACAGGATTTCTCATTAACAATCAGTCTCGGCTACTGATAGCTATGCACTAACATGTCTCTTTTCACTCATCCTGTTATTAATTTTGAAGATTTAATGTGATTCCTCACCAGCCTGTCAACACACTCTTCAACAAGCTTAGCAGCAAGTTAAAATTGGAGGCAGGCAGCATGTGGTTATACTGCTCCCCCTCCCCTTAAAAGCTCCAGTATGTTACAGGGGCACCGGAAAAATAATGCTGTCCTAGTGCACTATTTTTAGAGACTATCCAGATCCAATCTCGCCCTTGTGGAAGGTTGAAAATGCTGCCCTTGTAAATTCTTTACTTCAATCTGTATGAAAGTTAAAATTCATCATTACTAGAACTCTGCCTTTATGTCATGCTTGTCTAATCTACGCATTAATACATACTACCAGCTTGCAGCTGCTATTGAAGAGCCTATATACCATTCCCACTATAGTCCTGAAACCCTTTTGGAATGCGCAATTTAAGTACATGAATAGCATAGTGGTTATGAAACAAGGTTATTCATTCAACTGGCATCAAAACAGTATCAGCACTTGAGGGAAAGGATAACGCCAAGAAACAAATTATTTACAGAGAATAGTTATTGTCAATATTCCAGACCGCTATCCTATTTGAAACTTTGGCGTCTCAATGCAGTCACTCACCAGGTGCTTTCAGGCTGTCCTGCTGTCCTGCTCTCTCATTCGTTCTTTCATGAGGCTTGGCAGCTGACTCAGGGGTGCATGCCAGCCAGCCTAATTAGGTTTCCAATACCCTTCCTGCCTCCTCAGCCTCCCTCAGAAACTTCAAGCTGCTCTAGGCTCCTGCTGCACTGCCACTCACAAGCCCTGGCTTTCACCTGGTTAGTTCCACCTTCGCCCCACGGCATCTGGCGCGGTCCCTCAGCTTGTCAAAGACACTGCTTCCTGCCTGCAATGAGGGGCCTGGCCAATTCCCCTGCTTGATGCTCCACCAACATCACCACCTCCTGCTAAAGGCCTCACTACATTTTCTTAATTCTATCTATAAGGTCTCCACTCCTTATCTTTCATTATATATGCTCTCATGATTAAAATAATTCCATTGTTAATTACTTGGACGACTTCTCCTCGTCTACCATTTTCCCACTCTTTCCTTTTGATTTTATAACTTGGTACATTTATTTCCCAGTCCTAGCCGTGTTGCCATTATGTCTTATGAATGGAATTCATTCAATCTGTTCCTTCATATGCTACACATTTTTATAAGATATTGGGTGATATTTTAAAACCACATCATGCCCGTTTTCGGGCACACGATTATTGGAGGAGGGAAGGGGCCCGCAATTGGAATGGGCAGTAGGCACAGGTAACAGGGCCTACATCTCAGACTGAGGGCCCCCACAATTGTGTCAGGGGAGAGATTTGTAGCAACCTGCAGTCGCAGGAAGCTGACAGTGCTCTTTGTCAGTCAAACCCTGCTACCGTTAATGCCCATGTGCAGCATGTGCAGGCTTTCAGGCTTGTTAAGCTCTGCTCACCAGCTTTTGCAGTGAGCAATAGACTTGCTCAAAATTTTGCAGCCAAGTGTGTATGGGGGAGCCTAAAAACGCACCTGAAAATGGAACTGGAACTCACTCAGTTCCATGCTCACCTGGCAGTTAGACTAAATCCCAAGCATTGTGTTTGTTAGATAGGTTTCATTTCTGGGGATCTTCATTTTTGAGCTCACCTGGCTCCCCTTTGTCTGTACGTTATTGTCCATGTTAAGCCTGGCTATAATACTACATCTCTTTATGAAGTGCTACTGAGCCCTGGAGAAAGCAGTCTGGATTCTTCTCACCCTCTTTTAAGTGTCAAAGTATCTCCAACCTGCAATTTAGCTCAACAGCTCCAAGCTGGAGAGATCCAAGATAGAGTCATTTAGTGTAGATGTGTTACCTCAAGACAGTCTGGCTGGCCATAAACCCCCAAATTACACTGCAATTATAGTAGCAGAGGATTCAGCCTCACTATCAGGCTGAGACTACTCAGTGACATATACGGTGCTGCAGGCATGGTAACAAGGAGAAGGATGGCAATTGCTTGTTGATAATAAGAAAAAAGCTTGGGAGCCCAAGCATCTTTTGCCTTTGTTACCTGCTGAGGTTATTAAATGAAGGGAGACCAAAGACGTTAAATACAATATAATGCTGCAATTTGTTGTGCATTTGTCAGGAGCCTGTACTTGAACAATGAACCTCCCATGAGATTTATTTTTCAGAAATTAATTGAAATTAAATGGTAAAGTTGCATTAAAGCACCACAGGAAGGAAATCATGTGAACAAAGTGATGGCTGCCCTGAAAACAGTGCACATGAAGGAAAAAAACTTCATTCAGGCTGAAAAGAATTAGCACTAATCTGGAAGCCTTTTCTTTGCATCCAATTCTGTGAAGTTTTATCTGTTTATTGCACTGCTTAACACTGAAGGCTGGAAGGAACAGCTTGAAGGATGTGGTGCTAATGTTTTTGTGGATCACGATTACCATTAGCATAAATATTAATTTAGAAATTACTGTTGATCAGTATATGAATGCTCAATGTGCTCTTACAAATTTGTTAATTTCAGTTGTGGTCTAAACCACCTAAAATCGCCTGCATTCAAATTACAGCCCTCTGGTATGAGGAGAAAAGTAATTTTTCAGCTGGAATCTGAAGCCCAGCAAGAATTATTAAGGTATTAGTTGTGCAAGCTCCTTTAACACCCTCACAAAGTTAAAGCTCAGTAAATTAATGAAGCCAGTACAAGCATGATTAAAAAAAATTTGCTGCTCCCACTCCACCTCTGTGATTTTTCCAGAGGTGTTTCAGAAACCCTGGGCTGGATTGGGTGGTGAAGGAAGGAATGAGTACAGGCTTGAGTTCAAAATTGTGTTCTGGAATGTGGCACCGGATCCCACCATCTCTGGAATGCAATGTGATTTTTGAAGAGGGAGAATTTCTGAAATCTGCACACTTTGAATTAAGTGCTTGTAGAGCTCATTGATAAGGCATAGGGGAGTGGTTTTAAACTTTCTACTGCTGGGCACAGGGAACATGTCAACCTGGAGGGGGTTCCCGGATTATTTAGAAATAGCGCTGAAGACCCATCCCAAACTTGATCTCCCATTTCCCAAGGGGGCTGAACATGAACCAAGTCACACTTTGGACAGGCACGTTTCATGGAGGATGCTGTACATAAAAACCTGCAGCTGCCTTCAGATAGATCTGATTTTCATAAGGAAGGAGCAGGAACTGACCTATTCACTTTAAGGCTATTAGGAAAGTAGATAAAGTTTTGGGCAGTTCTTTTATGAGATAGGATATCCAATTGGATAGGTCAAGGGACTTCTTTGGATAATGCTGGAATAGCGTAGCAGCTGCCAGAGATGCGGCAAGGGAAATCACTCACAGAGTGTAGGAGAGTGGAGCTACAGGATATGGAAGGGCAACATTTTTGTCTGTGCTGACTTGTGCACCCAGGTAACAGGAAGGAAGGCTTACCAGAGAAGGGAGCATTGCACATTGTGCCAAAGAAGAGACAGAATGGGATCTTCAGTCATTAGTGCCAAAGAGGCCAATGAACATGACCTCAGAAGTCATATTTCATTATGACTGAAATGCAAAAAGTAGCAGAAGTTAATGGCAGCATGGTAGCACAGTGGTTAGCACTGTTGTCTCACAGTGCCAGGGACTCATGTTCAGTTCCCAGCTTGGGTCACACTCTGTATGGAGTTTGCACATTCTTCCCATCCCTGCATGGGTTTCCTCCATGTGTTCTGGTTTCCTCCCACAGTCAAAAAATGTGTGGGTCAGGTGGATTGGCCATGCTATATTGCCCCTTAGTGTCTGGGAGATTAGTTAGGGTAAATGCATGGGGATAGGGCTTAGGTAGGATTGTGATTGGTGCAGATTCAGTGGGCCGAATGGCCTCCTTCTGCATTGTAGGATTCTATGGTTCTAAGCTGAGATGTGCTCACCAACTTATATGGCATGGTCCATAGTCCATGTGAATCATAATCTGTTGATTCTCATGAAGCATCTCCAAAACATCCAGAGTACCTTTTCCTGAATTAGGGATTTTTCCCAACTGTGCAGGCCTGACTTTGGAGTGAGAATTCAGGCTGTATTGCCCAGATTCTGGCACAAACACAGTGGACAAATGGATACCCTGCTCAACTCATTTGAAACAGGTAGAATAGAGCTGACTGCTGAATCAGTGGTGCAGTAAGAAGGCTGACAACACCAGGTTTAAGTCCAACCAATTTATTTGACAGTAAACTCGCAAGCAGAATGGAGAGTTCTCACCTCAGCCAGAGCATGTAACAGCGTTATATGCTCTGTCTGAGGCCAGAACTCTCCATTTGCCTGATGAAGGGGCAAACCCTGAAAGCTTGCGATTTTACTATCAAATAAATCGGTTGGACTTAAACCTGGTGTTGTCAGACTTCTTACTGTGTTTACCTCAGTCCAATGCCGGCATTTCCACATCATGAATCAGTGGCGTACAGAGTTACCATCGGAGTTACTGTCACGTGGTTACCATGGGCTAGTTGACTTTGTTTTTCAGTGTGATAGTGACTGTGTGTTTGGAAAGTGCTGTCAAATTGCTGCACTGCATCTTTTAGGTATAAATTGCCCCCATTGTTACTCAGGCTACCAGTGGTGGAGAGAATGAATGTTTGAGGTGGGGTGGATGGGTTTACAATCAAAGGGGCCACTCTTGGATTTTTCACACTCCTGACTTGTAGATAGTGACTAAGGTCACTATCAGATTGAATTGCTTGTCACGAATGCTCAGCCTTTGATCTGCAGTTAGAGCCACATAGTTATGAGGTTAGTTTCTGGTCAATGGTGGATGCTTCAGCAACGAGAAAGGCATTGAATAACACGGGGAAGCAGTTAGATACTTTTTTTTGTATAAGGGCATTGCCTGGCACTTGTGTGTCATGAATATTATTTGTCACTTATCAGCTCAAGCCTGAATTCTCTGAAGCTTGCAAATGGAAGCGAACACTGAGGTTGAAGCAAGCTGTTCAGTTCCTGGCACTGACTCTGAGATGCCCCCGGCATGATCCTGGATGGAGCCAGTGAGACCCTGCCAAAGACCGCTCCAGCTGTGCAGCGCAGACGTGGTCATTGGCTAATGAGGCAGCATGTTAGATACTGTCGGTCTCAGAGATGGCAGGGGCACAGGTGCATAGAGGGAGCACTTTGTATGTAATTCTCAGTTCCATGTTCCCTTTTACCATCATTTTTATCCTGGATCAGTGCCGAGTTATTCCTGCTGTACTGCTGCAGACTGGATGGGGGACAGTAACTGATGGAACTAAACTATGGACGTGACATCTGCCATCCTGATCAAGGCTGCATACAGAGTGGTATCAGAAGTCTGCATGACTGCAGTCATGTCCTGCATGGACTGATTTGAGAATCTTGCTTTGAGAAGCTCCATGAAGACAGACAGTCTGTATGTGGCAGAACTTTTCATAATTCCCTGCACCACCAATCCACTAGTGACCAGTTGGACTTCCCAGTCATCTCTGTGAATGTGGAAAATGTGTGGTGCAGCTGTCAGTATCTGCCTACATTGCTGTTGCACTTTCCAGTATTTTCCTTTGCACTCATAGCCCCGGAGGTCAGTGTTTGTGATCAACTGAGTTGAGATTGAAAGGAATGGCACCTCCCAGTGTGTATTCTCCATAGCAATCTCTGCTGCCACTGACTATTCCTGCTCAGTTTCTATATTTAGGAATAACCAAATCCCCTGTAACAACAGATGCTCTTGAAGTTTATTTTTAAAACTTTGATACTAATT
Source organism: Sphyrna mokarran (assembly GCA_024679065.1). Classification (NCBI taxonomy): domain Eukaryota; kingdom Metazoa; phylum Chordata; class Chondrichthyes; order Carcharhiniformes; family Carcharhinidae; genus Sphyrna; species Sphyrna mokarran. The sequence continues at coordinate 55,131,152 of JAGIQG010000014.1, forward strand.
TACTTGTGGTGGTGTGACTTTAAGTTACTCAGAAATATACCCTTCACAATTTCACTGTTGGCTTCTCTGCATATGGCTCTGAGCCCTGCTTATAATGGATAAGTGCTTATCCATCTGCCCTGGGGGAAATTTAAGTGAGTTGAACGGTGTGGCTGTTGCTCTGCTTTCCTTCTGTTGTGTTGCGTTGACTCTTGTTTGCTCCCAAATTACGGCGAATACTGGGATGATTTTAATTTGCTTGAATTTGATGGGGGTTAACAAACTTCTTTTTTGTTAAGTGTGCAAACACACAGAGCCATCTTTGGAGATAAGGGAAAGCAGTCGTGTCCAAATTGTGATAGCAGTTACGCAAATTGCTGTCTCGAAACAGATGTTTTGCAGCTGGTCCTGAGCAGGTCTGGTGACCCAGATGAGCTGAATGCCACAATCCAGTGATTTGATGAAGGACTTTTTTCCCTGCCAGCATATTACTTGACAGATGTAATGATTATAGCCGTTACTATTTTGTGGTTAATGAGGCTGAAAGAATCACCGACCAATAGTAATAATGGTTACAATGCTCGCTGCAAAGCATCCATCATTAGTAAAATACTGAATCTATTTATGGTGTGTGGCAATAAGTAAATACTGGCAGACTGAAAATGTGAAAGCATTTGTTAATTGTTCTCTGCATTGGCAGAGCTGGGTATGTTAGTTAAAAGCTTCCATCATATCTGCAGTGCACACAGCCCGTAAACGGCCCTTGTAACTCATCGAGATGAATGACCTGCCAGGCAAGGTCGTCTTAGTACATCAAAGAAATGTAGCTTCCGCACATCCTGTAGGGATGAGGAATAGCTGATAGATTCTGGAGAAGTGATGTATCCCCATACCTCCACCATTGCACTTGTTTGTTTTGAATATCGGCTGCACTGAAATTAAAAGATGATTTAACACTAACTTTGAAGAGAACAAAGAACAAGAAAATTACAGTACAGGAACAGGCCCTTTGGCCCTCCTAGTCTGCACTGACCATGTTGCTCGACTTAATTAAAACCCCCTACCCTTCTGGGGACCATATCCTTCTTATTTCCATTCAAGTCACGTACTTGTCAAGATGCCCCTTGAAAGTCACTACTTAATCTGCCTCCACTAACTCTCTCAGCAATGAGTTCCAGGCACCCACCGCCCTCTGCATAAAAAATCTGCCTCATACAGCTCCTTTAAACCTTGCCCCTTGCACCATAAACCTATGCCCCCTAGTAACTGACTCTTCCACCCTAGGAAAAAGCATCTGACTATCCACTCTGTCCATGCTTCTCATAATCTTGTAGACTTCTTTCAAGTCTCCCCTAACCTCCATCGTTCCAGTGAGAGTTCCTTCCTAAATGCCCTGCCATTACAGATAAGGGTGATCATGCTTAGCATTCTGCGTTCTACACACATTATAGTTGTCGGCTAGCGTTTGACTGACTCTAGGTGGTTGACAAGGAGATCCAGAAGGTTGCGGGAGGCTAATTCTGAAGAAATGTGTAACAGTTGCTGAGATTGTTTTCTGTGAGAAACACATAATGGAACGGCTTTTTCAATTTGCAGTATTACTCTTAACATGCTGGGGTGAGGAGCGGGGAGGGGTGATGGTGGGCGGGTGGGGGAGGGGAAGACCCTGCCAGATGCTGCTACGTCATATTTTATTTGCTCCTTACTGACCCTGTATTGTGTGTTATTTGCCACCAAGTCTCCATACTTTCCTTCTATAATTGTCACGCTGTTGGATTGTGCTGTACTTTTAGCTTACTGATATAAAATGGCTGCTAAAGCTCATCCCTGTAACCCCACGTATATATGCATCCTGACCATTCATGAAGTTGTTTTCTGGAGGATGATTGAAAAGGGCCTGAACAAGAATTGGCGACCATATTTGGCAACGCAGTGCACTCCAGTTTCATATTCATGGAAGTCCTCTTTCAAACCTGTCTTTTTAATGGCATTCCCAATTATCACTCAAAGGAACTCAAGTTAGCCTGTCTGCAGGCTACAGCTGGAATTTTCTGGTCCTGCCCACAAGCAGAATTTTCCATTCCCACCAAAGTCAATGGACTTTTGGCTGACTCGTTGCACCCACTGTGGAGCAGGCTACCCTGGCAGGACTGGAAAATCCCACCCCACCATTTAGAACATAGAACATTACAGCACAGTACAGGCCCTTCGGCCCTTGATGTTGCGCTGCCCAGTGAAACCAATCTAATGACCTTCTAACTTTACTGAATGGTCTAATGACTCTTTACTGAACAGCTTGTCTGCCTGTGCCCATGCCAATGCCTAGGCACCTGTTTCACTGGTGAAGTGAGTGGATGTTTAAGCTGGCAATTGAGTGCCAATCTCCCTTATCCTGCTTATTGTCAATTTGAGCTGCAGTCATTCATGCAAGTGGAGAGTAATTCATTGCACTCGTGAATTGTGTCTTCTGGATGGTGGACAAGTTTTTGAAGAGTTAAAAACCTCTCACCACAGAATAAAATCATAGAATCCCTGCAGTGTAGAAGGAGACCGTTTAGCTCATCGAGCCTGCCCTATCCCTGTAATCCCATGTATACACCTTGCTAACCCCCATGGTGGTTCAAACTAACCCCACATCTCTAGGGCATGAGAGGAAACTAGAGCACCCGAAGGAAACCCATGCAGACACAGGGAAAATCTGCACACTCTGCACAGACAGTGACTCAAGACCGGAATTGAATCCGTGTCCCTGGCACTGTGAGGCAGCAGTGCTAACCATTGTGCCAACTTGCCATCCAGCCTCTGATCTGTTCTTGTAGCCATTGTATTTATATAGCTGCTTCAGGTATGTTTCTATCAATGGTGATTTCCAGGAATGTTGATGATTAGGGATTTAGCGATGGCAATGCTACTGAAACTCAAGTGGAGGTAGTGATGGGCAGTAACTGCTGGCTTTTCTATTGAAGTTAATATCCTAAGGAGGAATAAAAACGTTTCCTTTACATTGTCAATTTCTGTTTCTCTGTCAATTTTATTGAAAGTGTGAGCAGTGAGCTTGTGGTGGAACGATAGCGCTTCTGACTTCAGAACAGAAGGCTGTGTGTTCAAATCACATCAGGATCACGGAGCTTTTAGTCGATGCAGACTTGGAGGGCTGAAGGGCCTGTTCCTGCATTGTAATTTTCTTCGTTCTTTGATTCACTGGAGACCATAAACTTTTAAATAAATGTGGATTTCCAGTGACTAACAGAGAGTATATAAGGCAAGGATACATATTTTACTGTGACAAAATAAAATCAACATTGTCTAAATACAAGGGATGATTTTCTGACTGTGTTAGATGAAGGTGCAAATCTTGTTATGGCCAGGAACTCTCAGAAATGAGGTTTTCCCCACGGCACCATTGGCAACATAATCAGGCTCCTGCCCAGTGAGGGCGTGAAAATGATACCACCCACTTAAATATATTTGAATATACAAAATTGGCTTAATGTCATATCTTCCAGGAATGTCATATGTTCCCAACCTTCAGTGAAGTGACACCGTCAGGAATCATTCCTAGTCTCCAAAAATGGAGATCAAACAGGATGACCATGCTGGGAGCTGGGGCACCCTAACAGCCTGGCAATGCCACTGATTTGATTTATTATTATCACATATATCAGTGTACAGTGAAAAGTATTTCTTCTGGCAGAGAGACCTTAGACTTTTGCATCTATTTACCGACTGGAAGAAGGTAGAAGAGAGAATGTCTGGGATGCGTGAGGTCCTTAATTATGCTGGATGCTTTTCCGAGGCAGCGGGAAGTGTAGATAGTATAAATGGGTTTGAGTGTTGGACTGGATTTCATTCATGGCCCTTTGTATTTTCTTGAGGTCTTGAACAGAGCAGGAGCCATACCAAGCCATGCATCAATGAGAAAAAAAAGAAATGGGGAGTGACAGGGGCAGGGCCTACACAGGGAGAGGCCTGCACATGACCCAATATCAGGATTCACTTAACATGGGGGAGAAGGAAGGGTAGTCTTGTCTTGAAGGCCTGATGCTCATGGTTGGAGAGGACAGGGTCTGGAACAATTTCGGTGATGCCAGTGATAAAGGGGGAGGGACAATCTTTAATATGGCGCCTTGACCTCTGTAAAGCTGGACTTGCTAGCGTGTTAAGCCCCCCCACCCCTCACAAGGACACACGCTTCCCCCTCGCTTTAAAATGGCAAAATATGGGAGGATCTGGATGGAAAACCTGACTGTATTCCTGGAGAAACACACCACATCTCAGCCTGAAACTGGCAAGTCAGCCATTTTCTGAGAAAAAGCCATCAGAGTAAGCAACTATTACATTACAAAAAAGTACTTCCCCCATTAACTAATTAACACAACTGAAAACCTCCCCCATTCCATTTATATGTCATGCTATACTTTCAGATATATCAGTTACAGCTTTCCAGCCAGTCCCTCTGACAGCAAAACCCTGCCGTGACTTTCCCATCACCGGCCGATAGCGGGCTGGCTTCACCACCAATTTGGCATGTGGAAAACTCCTGCCCCAGATGTTGTGGATAACTCTTTTCCAGGATATCAACAGGCTCCCATCTCCCTGTCATGTCAGTGGCCTTTTGAAAGTCACTTCACTTTGCCTTCCAGTGTTATCAGCAGCAAGGCGCTCCCTCGTGACTCCTTGGTTCTTAAGTCACAGTAAGTTTTGTCTCTTCAATCTGAGAACAATTTCCCACTAGTGTTATGCTCGGTGCTAACTCCAAGATAACAATCTTTGTTGTCCTCTGTTGAGCACAGCAGCATCGGTCTCTGTATCTCTTTCTCTCTCTCACTCTTTTACTCTCTGCCTCTCTCTCTTCCCAAGTCTCAGACTGAATCTGACTGAGCCCCTGCGAGTCTTTGACCAGCAAGCCCAGTTGGCCTTCTTGTGTCAAGGTGTGAAAACTGGCACTTCAGTTGAAATGACTTCTGACTTGGGCCTCTATCCCATGACAGGCAAAACACATGGTCCTGTCTCAGGGCAGAGTTCAGTTCAGTCTCAGGAAATTAAAGGAGACATTTGAAAACATGACCACCTGAAGACAGCCAGCCTTTAAATATTAAGTGCTGGTGACCTCCCTGGACAAGCATTTGTTGAAGTAAGTTATTGATATTGAAGGGTCTGTGAGCTGAAATAACATTAGTGGAAATATAGTTAATAACATGAGTATTTCAGCATCCTCTCTTTATGTGAATCTAGCTTTCAGCCAGGCTTTTTCAACTGGTAACCACTCTAAACCTTATAATGCCACTAAGCAATCATCATTTAAACAAAAGCATCCAACAATATAAAAATAAATGTTGCAATTAATCAGTATTCTTTCAATTGTTTGGTTGCTGGAGGCTTATCTTGCTTTCTTATTCCCTCTGTGTTTGCTTGTTAGTGTTCCTGTTTTCTTTGTTTGATTTCGTTTATATGACTAAAATTAGATTCTGAGAAACAAAGTGTAGGATGCTGTTTGTACCTCAAGCTGATAATTTTTTAACAGGGCTAGATTGATAATTTTCAACGAGAAATCCACACAGGACAGGATGGCTAAAATGAATATCCTTTCACCTATTTCAGTAATGTTTACACTGTATATAAATTGTCTGGGTGATTGCAGATTACACAGTATGTATATCTGATTTGAAGACGTACTATTAAGCAAGAATGAAGACTGTAATTTTCTGCCTCAGACTTTTTTTTTGCCAAATTAGAGCTTGGCAGAAAAAGAAAGTGAGTCGCTCTGAAGTAATGTTCAAAGCTGAATTGAATTTAAATCTAGGATCCGAAAGTCTGAATCCATTCAGTATCATGGACCCAAGGAATAATATTGCGTCCAAAGTTTCTCAGAATGCAATGGTGATTTACCCCATATGACTTTGTAATGGCTATTAGGAATACAAAATTCATCTCTGTATTTTTGTTTCATTATACTGTAAATGTTGTTTTTCTTTCATTAACCAGATGTCCATGGTGGAATCATATCTTCTCTCTATAATATCCCATTGGAATGCCAGATGTTCATTGGATACTAGAATGCTTTGGCAGTCATTTATTGTGAATAACCTCACAATAATTTGTTGTAATGTGCAAATCAAGTTTTTATACAAACCATTTGAAGGGAAATTGCCTTCTGGCTTTCAGCAATTTTCAGTGAAGAGCATTTCTTTAAAATGTTGGAGTTGCGCGTCACTCATCTAAATGCTACAGTTTTGGTGTTGAATTTTCTAATGGCATTGTTACACTGCACTGAATGGTGTAGTGTGGATTGGCCATTTCAGTCCAATAGAACTCTGACTATATTAGCTGATTCCATTGCAATTGGGTGCGGGAAAATAAATCTGTGCACAGAATACTAACCCTCGGCTTCACACTGCCAGCAGGATTTTTCGCGATGTGAAAGGATTTGATAGGATAAATGTTTTGTTTCAAAGATTAGAAATTGAAAAAGTGATCATTTAAAACAAAATGGTTAAGAGCTCAGCTGCACATCTATCACTCATTTATTATGCATCTCATTCAGGTGAACTTAATAATTGCAGCGCAATGACAGAAACATTTAAAAGGAGCTGATAGTATGATAGCAGGTGACTGATGCAATAGAACACCACTCAGATTATCTATATGGTAGCACGTTGATTAGCACTGCTACTTCACAATGCTGGAGTTCAATTCCTGGCTTGGGTCACTGTCTGTGTGGAGTTTGCACATTCTCTCATGTCTGTGTGGGTCCCCTTTGGTCCCACAATCCAAAAGATGTGCTGGTTAGGTGCATTGGCCATATTAAATTCTCCCTTAGTGTATCCAAACAGGTGCTGGAGTGTGGCTACTAGGGGATTTTCACTGTAACTTCATTACTTGCAATTCATAAATAAACTTCACTTTTTTTACTTAGATACAGATGCCAACTTGCTAAATTCCCTGGTGTCCAGCACTGTGCACACAGTTCTTTAAAGTTCATTAAGAAGCTTCTTAATGTGACTAAAGATTCCTGCATTTGGAATTGATAAAGGATGCAAGGTCCTAATCAATCAATGTTTTATATTTCCCTGGTTTCCCTTGCCTTGATGTGGAAATGCTGGCATTGGATTGGGGTAAACACAGTAAGAAGTTTCACGACACCGTATTTGTAATGGAGATACGTGTGTCCGATTCTGGAGAACACAACCGATTCTGGAGAGTAGTCCATGGTGAGTCTGATGGTGGGATGACACTTGTTGATGTCATCATATAGCTGTTTCTGTGATTGTTCAGCAGGAGTCCAAAGAAAAAAAATGTTATTGATGTATCTAGTGTATAACATTGGTTGAAGGTTCTGTGCAGTGAAGAAGTCTTGTTCAAACCTGTGCATGAAGATGTTGGCATATTGAGACACGAATTTGGTCCCCATTGCTGTTCCGTGTGTCTGGATGAAGAACCCAGGATGTGGTCCAGGATGAAGCAGATGAGTTGCAAAATTGCATCTGGCAGTTGTCGGCATTGAGTATTGAGGCAGTTGCAACAATGCCATTGTCATGGGGGATGTGCTGAGACATCCATTGTGACGAGGAGTGCTCCTGGTTCAACTACTCCACGTATGCTGAGTTTCTGTAGGAAGTCCATAGAGTTGCAACAAAAGCTGGGGGTTGTTTGCACAATGGGTGCATTGACATAGCTAGAGACGTTCTTGCACAGGGTCCCATTGCCCGATATGATAGGATTGCCACTGTATTTGCCTTGTGTATCTTCAGGAGGCAGTAGAGATCTCCAACACGGGAAGTACGTGGGATGGGAGCATGGAGGGTGCTCTGAAGGTCTGGATCATAGGTCTTGAGAACCCAGTAAGAATTTAGCAACACCAATTTTAAATCCAACCGATTTATTTGATAGTAAATTTGCGAGCTTTCGACACTCTGTGTCTTTGTCAGGCAAATGCATTTGCCTGACAAAGACACAGAGTGTTGAAAGCTTTCAAATTTACTATCAAACAAATCGGTTGGATTTAAAATTGGTGTTGCTAAATTCTTACTGAGTTCTTACTACCCCAGTCCAACGCCAGCATCTCTATATCATAGGTCTTGATCAGAGTGTTGAGTTGATGGATGTGTTCTCTGGTCATTTCTGTGGGTAACTGAGTGTAGTATTCCCTGTTGTTCTGTTGTCGGTACACCTCTTTGTAGTAATCCGCTCTGTTCAGTACAATAATGGCCCCTCCTTTGTCTTCCCTTACTTTTGCCACTTTTCCCCATTGCAAGCCTGCCCCTGTATCCTATGTGCACCCATGCCATCCATAGGATACTGCCAATGCTTGAAGATTTGATCTCACAACAAGTGCTTTCAGTATATCATGTGCTATGTGCTAGGAGTATTAATTATTATTACAATACAATATTAATGAGCTGACCATACATTAGTGAGTGTTGTCAGCTTATTTCTGTGGAAGCAAGGAAAGTACCTCATCAGAATGCTCTCTGGTGGCATTGTGTGGGAACCACACTATTGCAGCTCACCAGGCCCCCCATTCTCCTAACTATCAACATATGAGGCTGTACTTCTGGTATTACGATGAGAAAATTTGCGATGCGTCACAGTCAAATGTCTAGTAAATGACAATATTATTGTTTGTCATTCTAGATGTTTCCCTCTCCTCAACTCCCTGTTTTTTCCTTCAATTAAACATCGAAAATCAAAAACATATGTCAGAATTTTCCCATCCCGTCAGTCATGGGAATCAAGGAGTGTGGAAGATGGACCATGCAAAGGTCTGTTGAGCTCGGGTGGAATTTTTGGGTTTTGGGGTGAATGTGGTGAGAAATTCTCACCCATAATACTCAGTTCCAGCCACAAACTCCAATTCCTTTGCGATCCATTCATCGCCATCCCTAATACTGTCTTCAGCTCAACCAGGTTGCTTATGACTCATGGGTGACATGGTGGCACAGTGGTTAGCATTGCTGCCTCACAGTGCCAGGGACCCAGGTTTGATTCTCGGCTTGGGTCACTATCTGTGTGGAATCTGCACATTCTCTGTGCGGGTTTCCTCCTGCTGCTCCAGTTTCCTCCCACAGTCCAGAAGACTTGCTAGTTAGGTACATTGGCCATACCAAATTCTCCCTCAGTGTACCCGAAAAGGCACTGGAGTGTGGCAACTAGGGGATTTTCAAGTAACTTCATTGCAGTGATGTGACACTGTGACCCTATTTGTGACACTTATAAGTAAACCTTGGCGTCCACGTTGACTCCCAGTTAAACTTTGAACCACATTTCATCTCCATCACCAAGAATGTCCACTTCTAAATCTGTAACATGGCCTGTCTCTTCCGCTATCTTAGTGACCAGCTGTAATCCTCATCCACATCCTTGTCACCTGCAGATGATTCTATTTCATTACTTTTCCAATCAACCTTCAATCCACTGCTTGTGCGAAATTTTAAATCAACCAAAATTTCACTGCCCATATCATACCCTGCACAATATCTAATTCACCTGTTATCACTGCCTTTATTGATCAATATTGGTTACTGGTCCCTGGTGCTTCCAATTTAAGAACTTATCTTCACTTTCTAGATCCTTTTAAGGCCACATTTCTCTCTATTTCGGCATCCTCCTCCAACCTCCCTGAGTGGAATTTTCCAGTTTTTTTGCAGAGTGATACAGCAGGTGGGAAAATGGCATGGAAGCCACCAGCTCTAAAAGTGGCTTTTACCCCCATATTGTTTGACTGATAGCTGACAAATAGTGAGGGATGGGTCCCACAACGTAATGATTGAAGCAGCAAGTTGGGTTTTCGCTTGGGACGCTGTTTTTAAAGTGTTCCTGATACAAAAACTTAAAAATGAAAGCGCATTCCCGAATATCATCTGCTCATGGAAAACCACCCCTGAACACCTACCCTGCACAAGGAACAGAGCCCACTGCTGCTCCCTTCCCCTAACGGAACCTCCCTGCCACTGTCCTGGCACTCTGTTCTGACGCTGTGTCCTGGTGTAGTGCCAGGGGATGATCCTCCTCTCCCTCCCCCCAAGCGATGCGTCATCTGAACTCCTCTGGTAGATTCTGCTTGTCAGGTGCACGCCATGGGAGATCTGTCATCATTCACACTGGTGTACCCTCATGCTGATGTGTATGGATTATATAATGGGAGAGAGGATTATTAGGTACAAAGCTGTGATAACGAGATGACAATCACACCAGGAAATTGCACTGAATAGATAGCATTTTGGGCCTGTCATGCTATCTTGCATTCCAGTCACTATTCATGACTACTGTGAACGGGAGCACTAAATCCCAGCCTCTGTCCTTGCAACTTCGACATTTTGTTCACCTCTTCCTTCCACTTTCCCTATGCCTGGATCCTGTGCTTTTAATTTCCCTCTCCATGTATATATCCTATCACAATGATCCCTTTTAATCACTGCCCATTTACCAATCCTTTGACTTGGCTTCCCTGTTTGATTATACACCACAATATGTTTTTCTACATTAGAGACATATTATAGAGCACGCTAACGGCCATCCCTCAGGAGAGTGGAACATGTCAAGCTTCCAAATGTCCGCTGAGGTTTCTAACACTGGACATATTCTTGGAGGTTGAATCAAAGGCTGATCAGCAGTGCCCCCACACTCTCAACATCTCAATTCTGTTAACCTTCCCACACTAATTAGAATGCAAAAGTTCATCCATTGTTCAATTTCTGATCTTTAGTCAAACAGACTTTTTTTTCCATCTTCAATATCTTTATAATAAGGAAAATATATATAAAACACACTTTTGATATCATGCCTGTATGATTTTGCTCCAGGGTAGCCTGCAGTGGTTCTGTGGAGATGCGTAGAGATACTAAATCAATCAGAGAGGAATGGAAATTCTGCTGTTCCCTTTAGGTCACTGTGTAGGATGTGGGACCAAGCTCCTGGGAGCATCCTTCAGAGGTAGCATCAGCAGTGACTGCAGAATAGAAGCCAACCTCCATAGAACAAATTTCACCTCAGTCCCAACACTTTCCTCAGTTGGATGAGGGGAAAAAACCACCAATGGCAACTGGATCCCTAATCCTCCAATGACATTTGGAACACATAAGGTGCTCATAGGGATGCCACATCTGCTCCTGAATATCCTTGCTGCAGGGTGCTGTGTGATGTGCGTAGGTGGTGGTTCAGACATCTGACCCCCTCAAAGCAGCTGAGAGCAAGTGCAGATGCTTGCAGGCAGAAAATAAAAAAGAGAATTCTTTAAAAAAAAGTTTCCAATCTTAAAGAACTTCAGTAAAGGTTCTGCGGGCTCTTTGAAACTCAATTGCATTTTTAGCAGTTAATCCTGACAGTTACAGTGTCTAACTGAGACGTTTACCCATAGTGGCCAAATCCAGGAAAGCCACAAAGCCTCTGCATCTCAAGCAACATAAGTTTATTAAGCTGTGGCTGCACTGTGAAACAACCCAGAGTACCAGCAAACTTGGGTGATACAAGCATTGGAAAGTATTGTACAAGTATATTCTCCAGCTTCATGGTGTAAATAAAAGAGTTTCCCCATTATTTCATTGCTGTTTGGGGGAACACCTCAACAATATTGACTTCACTTTTAAAGCATTTTATTGATCTACAAGTGCTTTGGAGAATCCTGGAGACATGAAAGGTACTCAACCAATAAAAATTAATACTTTAATGGTGTTAGTTATATATGACAATTGGGAAATTGCTTTATTTTTATTTTATTGCTTTATTTTTCAAGTCCATGATGTTTTACGAAGAACTGCACATTTACTGGACATTGATTGATATTCTGGAGTGCTCATCACTCAAGGGTTATGGGGAAAAAACAGGAGAATGGGGATGAGAAAAGTATCATCCATGATTGAATGCGAGAACAGACTCAATGGGCTAAATGGCCTAATTCTGCTCCTATGTCTTATGGTCATCAGCTGGGGGGACTGGTGGCATGTTTAGGCATGAGTTTTACTGATTAGTGGCAATTAGTCGCCACTGGGGCTAAAAGTATGAAGCAACCCCTGTTTGACAAGCAGAGGGACTCAAGGTGGCATGTTACCACTGGTGGCCAATTCAGAGGCTGGGGCCATTTCCCAAATAAGCTGCATTTCCAAGAATATTAACCTAAGCGGCATCACCACTTATGATGGCCATTTCTGAGACTGCATTTCCAGAGAGAGACTGCCTTAACAGAATTGAGGTAGATAGGAGAAACCCAAGGTGATCGTAGGAGTCATGGCTGCCCAGGAAGCCCCCCTCACTGAAGCATTGTGTGCACATAATGCTCACCCCCACCATCACCTCAGCCCAAAATTGCCAATGCTTGCAGAAGCAGGAATGGTCCTTAATTAGCAGCCTGGCGGGTGTCTGCTATCAGATTTGCAGTTGCCATCCCCTATTCCAGCATAGGAATGGCATCGGGTCCTTTCCCAAAGCCTTCCTCCACCATTTTACCAGAGCACTCCTCACCTCACCTCACCTCATATACACACATGCAACCTGAACGATTCAGTCTTATTTTGCAGTGCTCATATATGGATATTTTGCTGTGTGTGTGTGTGTGTGTGTGCATCTGTTTTGTGACTATCCTGTTTAGAACACTGGCATCATGTTCTGTGATTAGATGTTTAACAGATGTGGATATAAAATTACAGTTCATATTCGGTGCAGGAGTAGTTTCATAAATTATTAGATTAACTTTCATCTTCCATCTTAAGACTGAAATGGTGGCACAGCAGTTAGCACTGCTGCCTCACAGCGCCAGGCACTCGGCTTCAATTCCTACCTTGGGTGACGGTCTGTATGGAGTCTGCACGTTCTCACTATGTCTGCTTAGGTTTAGTCTGAGTGCTCTGGTTTCCTTCCAGAGTCCAAAAATGTGTGGTTAAGTGGAATGGCTGTGCTAAATTACCCCTTAGTATGAGGGGAATTAACAGGGTAAATACATGGGGTTACAGGGATAGGGCTTGGTTGGGATTGCTGTTGCTACGGATTCCATAGGCCTATAGTAGGGACTCAATGATTGTATGATTATCTTCACCAAACCCTTCTGTAGCAGCGTTATTCTTTGCTGCCCAAAAAATCCGGTATATAACATGCCTCAGCTCAAGAACATTTCTCGGCAGAGATCCCCAACATCTCAAGTCATTGAAGTTAATCCTCTTCATACTGTTCATCTGCTTGTGCTGTCTCTCCGAAACATGAACAGTCATATGAGATTTTGTTATTGTAAACCAACTGAACACATCAGAAAGCAAACAATAACGGCAGCATTTCAAGTGCAAATCTTTCCTTATATGAATTCAGTTTTGTGAGTTAGGATGAACAGTAATCACTCCGGTATTTCTGCTTAATGCAGTCAAGCTCCTTTGATTGTGGGGGAAGATTCTCCAACCTTGCCGTGCCGTTAGTAGATTGCACCTGTGACAGAGAATAGCATCTGAGCCTAAAAATCCATTTCGTGCCCAATGCAAAATAGTTTGCAATTCTCCTGACTCCTTTCCAATGGCAGGAACCATTCCATGCTCATCCTCGCCCAGAAAGGGCGTGAGGTAGATCAGCATGCAATTGGCTGATTTCAATCTCATTAGCGAGTTTGTCAAGTAGCCCATCTTGCTCCCAGAATGCACCCACCGCTTTGACATGACGTCACATGGGCACAAATCACTTCTGCTTCTGTAACGTGTGGTTCCAGCACAGCAGTTGCGAAGCAGAGTGAGGAGGTGAGTATCGCTGTGCACCAACCTCCAGGGTATAGGAGAATGGGTCAGGTGCTGCCATTGTGCGAATTGAGGTGGAGGTTTCCATGGGTAAATTGGCTTCAGAGGGTGGGGGGAAGGGGGGGGGGGCCTGGGCTGGTCCATGGGAGGTCAGGGGTGGCTATTAGGTTGGAATCATGTGGTAAGCGTTCTCCCTGCCTGCTGAAAGAGTCCTGAAGGGTTGCAGAAGGCGAATCCCACTGATGTTGCATCCTCCACCCTGCCACCTCTTGGCTGGGCAGATTCCATGGTTTAATACAGACATCCCATCCCAGGCCCCAATAACAGTCACATGCACCTGGAAACTGTCACCCTAATCAGGTGTTAACACAGCTCTGCACACTGCATGGGCTCTGCGGTGCGCTCTGCGATAATCACCCATCTCCTGGAAATCAGGAGGGTGCTCCCCTGCTTTCTATATGTCTGAATGCCATTTTGGGAAGTTTGCACTGAATGTCCAGGTGGGTACACACAGGTTTATACTGCATGGATTCCTGATTGAGGACCTTTCCATAGCCATCCTTTTGCCCTGTGTGAGTGCCGGAGCGCTGAGCAGAGTCTGTCATCTGCCTCATGTCGCCAGCACTGGCCTATAGTATGAGGGGATTGAATCCAGAGAAGCTGGCCATCCGGGGTTGTGGGCAGCACTGTGCCACACAATACTGATCACGCAACTACTCTCGGGCGAGAGAAGGCATTGTGTAGCATAATGGGAAGAGAGTGTACAGTCATGTAAGAGGCTATTGATGTCTGTGTGGCAGCATGGGCCATGCCTATAGCCATTAAACCTCATCCCAGCCACCCAGATGTACGTCTCTGCGCTGATGGATGATGTTGATGATGCCTCTGCCGGTGGTTTCCTCGATGCTTTCCTCCTCAGGGGATCGCGGGTGTGTCAGCGGTCTATATGGGATGGGGGAGGGGGGCATCAACTTCTACAGGCCTGGCCTAATGCAAAGTTGCGCCTGCAATAGAAAACACATGGGGAAATGCTTTGGAGGGAAGGGTATCTGTGCAGATTGGCACTTCAGAAAAGTTCTAAATAGATGAAGGATTGGTGGATCCTCACTTCTGTGACACACCCCGACATCAGAGGGTTGTGAGGGTATGGAACGCACTGCCAAGTAAGGTGGTGTAGGCAGGTATGTTTGAGTTATTTAAGAGATACTTAGATAGGCACGTGAGCGGAATAGAGATGGAGGGATATAGAAGACTGTTTTAAATAGGGATCAAGAGCCTTGGGATGTTCCTGGGAATTAATTGATTCCTATGGACCTTCCAACATACTTTTCTGGCTCATTTGCTTTACTTTTGAGCTTCTGGGGATTCCTTTGAATGTGGGCATAAGATGTGCATGTTACTGATGTTTTTCACTTTTATTCTACAGGTGCTTCGGTCCGCTGCCTTGTCCAACAAGGGGCATACATGCAATGGGTCGTGCGAGGGCTGCTCTTGGATTTTTCAAGAGTAGCCTAGTGCTTCACATTGTTAGTGTACGCTTAAACTGGACCAGTTGATGGGCAACACGACAGCTCAGTGACTATCACTGTTTGCTGTGCAGATACATGGATTTGGGCCAGTATCTGTGGGAGTTTGCACGTTCTCCCCGTGGTTGCGTGGGTTTTCTCCGGGTACTCCGGTTTCCTCCCACACCCCAAAGATGTCCTCTTAGGCTAATTGGTGAAACAAATTGTCCCTAAATTGTTTCCCCAATCTGGTTTCCAATGTGGATTTCCATAAATATAGACAAGAGTCACGGTGGAAATGGGAACTCACGCTGTTTAAATGGCGACATGGGCTCGTTGGGCCGAAGGGCCTGTTTTCCATGCTGTGTTGTTCTTTGTTCTTTGTTCTTTATCACAGTCACTCACAGCTCTCTCAGAAGGCTCTCCTGTAAGCTTCTCCATGTGTTCTTCGAAGGGGGTCAGGAGATGCAACTCAAGGTTCCATCTGCTCTTTGAGGGTATGCGCCATCTTCTCCTGTAGAGACAGAATGATTGAGAGCTAGGTATTTGTTGGGCATTGATTGGGGAGAGAGGGTCTGGGGACAGAGGAAAATAGATGATGTAGCTTGCCACTGTGCCTCACCAGACAGGGGTTGTGACTGAGGTTGCCAGAGAGATTGGAGGTAGATATTTGGTGATGGGATGCTGGACATTCACAAGATATCAGGGAGTGGATCAAGATGGACATTCCAGGTGTGATGGACGGGACTGATGCCAGGATGAGATGGGTGAGCAGCTTGAATCGGATCATTCGTTTTCTTCCAGTATTGGACACCGGTCCTCAGTGTCAGACCACAGGCACTGACTGCTGTGACCACTGCCTCCCAGACTGCATTGGAATCCCTGTTCAGGGGGGCGGGGTGGGGAGGTGGGCAGTGATTTGGGGGGGAGAGTGGGCTGTGGTTGGGAGTACAGGATAGCTTGCCTCCCCTCCATGTTGTCTAGCAGTCATCGATCTCTGCATCGCTGAACCATGGGGCTGATCTCCATGCTGCCATCTTTCTGATGTGATTGGCTGTGAGGATAGTGAGAATATTTAAATACAGCTCCCACTTGTTAACGGCACTCATCTGTGGCCACTCTGGGTGAGCCACGTACCTGGAGACTCCACAAATTAGCCTTTCTAATGGCTACCCTTTCAGTGCACTCAGTATCAATGGATTGTGGTATGGAGCGCTCCAAAGAGACCAGCATAGATCACTCCACTATTCTTGCTGTTATGACACTTAGATGTTTTGGGGGGAATTCCACCCTATGTGTTGATTGCCTCGGAGCTGATAAAGAAAAAAAATCTCTTTATAAACATAAATATATATCGTTTGTTCTTTGTCTTGAGATTCTACCTTATCCTGAAGCTGCAGCAGGTTAGCTGTAATTACTTACATACCTAATCTGATCTTCAAATCCTTCCATTCTGTAATCCTAAAATTAACTCCAAACAGGTCTTTTTACAAGGATTGTCAATCTATTAAATCTCAAATTTTCCCATATTGTAAAAATCCAACTGCTGTCATCAACTTCCTGAAATTTAATTCATAGAAGTAAAGTTTTGACACTTTATTTTCTGACTGCAATACATATCAGTAACACTGAGATACAAAAATGCTGTTTTCCTTATCTCTCTCCCTCCTCCCATTCCTTTTTGAAAAGGTTGGTTTGCTTGAGCTAATATAATTCTAATCTATTCAATCCTTGTACTCTAATGGAATCTTAATCAATGCACACACAATGAAAATGTGCCCCGACAGGTTGATGTGATGCATCTACTGTGTGGGTGAAGTGAGGTAGTCTGTTTTCCGCTTTTTTATGTGCTGGTTTACTTCACGTTTTCAGCCTCCACCACAGTCTAGCAGCAATATCTCTGTCAGTTTACAGTTCCTCAACTCTGCCTCTTTGTGCCAATTTATGGAAATTGCCCCCTTAAGGCCCAGACAAAAGCTTCAGAGTAACTTGGTGGAGCTTTGGCCTCCAAATATGCATAGTGAAGGCCCATTGGTATGTGGACATGCCTTGGCATTTGTGAACCAAGTTGCTAGCTATGGATGAATAACTCCATTGCCTTGTGAATATTTCAGGAGAGTTGAAGGTTTAGGGAATGAACCCTGACAAAAGAAAGCCTGCAGTGGAGCCAAAAGGCAGACTGAGATCTAAATATGTCAGCTTTCCAGCAACAATTGCAAAAGGACCACTGCTAAAAATATTGCTTTGCGTTCCATTGAACCAAACCAGGGAGGTTACTGGGGTGAACATTGACATGTAGTCTGCCCAGGGTCTCCTTGAGTTTTTCCCAGGGTGGCACCCTTGAGAGGACATTCCAGTTTCACTGCAGAATATTAACACAACATGAGAGACAGCAGTTATCACAAGAGTTGACCACCAGGATGCAAACAGTCACCTCACAAGACGGAAGCTGTCCAACTGAATAGATTGAAAACTTATTGGGTAAGATTTAATGACCCTACCCGCCGTGGGAATAGTAACAGGCAGGACAGAAAATTTGGCAGACCATACAAAGGTTTATTGACCTTGGGGAGGCAGGGGGAAATTGGGATGTGTGTGGCCAGAAAATCCCACCTCCTGTGTTTCATGGGTAAGAGAGGGATCTCGAATCTCGACTGATTTTTATACATTCACTCAGCGTCTTCACTTGTTTGCTGTCCTCATTCAGGAAACTGAGTAATGTTGCAACCTCCTGGTCATACTTGGCTCAGTTTTATCATTTTTCAAATGATCTGTATATAAAAGATACAAAGGTATGATGGCCACACACTGTCATAAAGACCATTCAGAAGCTAAAACCTAACCATGTATAACAGTCCAATGGCTAAAAGAATTGCTGTTTCCTCCAATATTTCAATAGTTGAACTGCTTTCCTGTTCAGTGTATTTGTACAGGACCCTTGATCTAAGTGTTACAACAGGTTTTAAATGTTCAGTAAAACCCTGTCAATTGCCTTGTAATTTTCACTAAACAGCAGGTTTTATATGTGAAATCAATTGTGCCTGTGTTAATTGTTTTCTGCTGGTTTTGATTAAGTCAGTGAGCTGCATTCTGTCAGAATTTTATGGCACTCTTGGAGTAAGTAGAGTGTTGTTTGGTAAATAAATGGCGTATTTCCATTGCAGAGAGCCATTCGGAACTTCAGCAAATTGGGGAATGGTGAAAAGGGAATAATTGCAGACTTAATTGATTCAATGACTCAGTTCCCTTAAATTACTACAAAAATTGAACATCTTTCCTGTGTAAAACAATGATATTTTTCTTCATGCTGGGAGGTTGGAAACTGAGTAGCTTAGCGGCTTAGAATGTGCCCTTTTAGCTCTGAGACCAGGAGGGAGACAATAATATTTATATGATCCTTATGTTAAAGTAGGTTGGCCAATCTCTAAACTTATGATCTAATGCTGTCGAAAAAGGCAAATGAAGTCCAGCCACTGGATTCCCAATCCAACTGGTAAAAAGCCATTGAAAAAGGTTTCTGTCAGGAACAACAAAGGTGAGAAACAAGACCAGCGACAAGACATAGCAACTCAACATCAAAGGCCTATCCACGATAAAACTTGCAAAATAATTCTCTGATAGAAATGTGGATATGGCCACTCTGTGAGAAACCAACCTCACAGCCTATTCGTGCTGTTGAGTCCACATTCCTGGCTACCTATTCCTTTCCAGCAGGAATAACAAGGTGTACAGTCTTACCATCTGCATCAAGAGAAGCATAATCAAAGGTGCAGAAGACCTAAAATCTAATGGCTTCTACTCCATCTCTATCAATGTATGTAAGCTGAATATCACAAATATCTTCAAGCCACCAAATGACCTGTGGCCTCACATCATAACACAGCCTGTAGCACACCTAGACATTGACACTGACAATTTCAACAGCCAACATCACATGTCTGGGTTGTTAAAAATACCATGCAATACTAATATTGAAAATTACTTTATTTAGTTACTGAGCTGAAACCATCAATTGAAATTTAAAAAACTGAAACAGCATTCCAGAGACTTAAACAAACAGCTCCTAATATTTGCGTGACTGTACCTTATATATTCCAAAATAATTTAAATGGAGTCAGCCAGTTTTGAAGAACCCATCAAAGACACTCACTTTAAAGGAATGTGAATCAACCACAGCCCTTGATCTAGTTCCTAAACATTCAAACAGCACACAGGTCTTCAATTTGGTGCAGAACAAGCCATTAGATGCAATTATTTTGGAAATGAACTCTGCCTCAGAAAGGTACTCATCCAGCCATAATCTAATCATGTCTAATGTCTGGACCTGGAATCAATTTGCTGTGACTGTGTTTGGCTAACTGGTCAGTTGATGAGAGGGGATCATGTGATACAAAAACCTTCTTTGTATTTTAAGAAATTGCGTTTCACCATGTTATAGAACAGAAGCTGACGCGATGCTAGGTAAGTAAGAACCTGAGTGGGATTCACTCTTTCTTCATCCAGCTAGCAAACTTGAGCCCTGCCTACTATTTTCAACCTGTAGATCCAATGCGCAATGTTTAAAAAAATCAATATTTTTTTCCTATCCTTTCATTTTATAACTCTGTGTGTGCGTGTGTGTGTGTGTGCTGTGAATAACCCCTTGAATGCATCTGTGTGAGAGTTGGAATTTTAAAATCTTTTTAATTGGTCTGCATGTTAAGTATAATAAGTAATATTCTCTTTTTCAAAAAATATCTACAAAGAAATATATAGGTGTGTGTGTGTGTTTTTTTACAGTAAAAACATGTACAATATTAAACACTCACTAAATTTGTGACCATATCCTTCTAAAAAAAAACCAAGGTCAAACATGTAGTGGCCAAAGCCATGC
The DNA here is from genome assembly GCA_024679065.1 of Sphyrna mokarran. Lineage (NCBI taxonomy): Eukaryota > Metazoa > Chordata > Chondrichthyes > Carcharhiniformes > Carcharhinidae > Sphyrna > Sphyrna mokarran. The sequence continues at coordinate 55,151,215 of JAGIQG010000014.1, forward strand.
TCATCCTCTTCGTCTGTGGCATGGTGGCACAGTGATTAACACTGCTCCCTCATAGGGACAGGGACCCAGGTTTGACTCCCGGCTTGGGTCACTGTCTGTGTGGAGTTTGCACATTTTCCCATGTCTGCATGGATTTCTAAACACACACTCAGTTTACAGAGTACTGATTAGAATGTGAGGTTTTTGCAGCTAATCAAGTCTTAAAAGTGCAGACAATGTGAGTGGAGATAGCATTAAGTATAGGATAAAGAGATGTGTATTGTCTACAGGCAGGACAGTAAGAGAGATTTTGCAAGCTCAGGTAAATTATGGGGGTTACAAATAGTGTGACATGAACCCAAGATCCCGGTTGAGACCGTCCTCATGTGTGTGGAACTTGGCTATCAGTTTCTACTCAGCAATCCTGCGCTGTCATGTGTCATGAAGACAGTCTTAGAGAACGCTTACCCGAAGATCAGAGGCCGAATGTCCATGACCGCCAAAGTATTTGCCAACAGGAAGAGAACAGTTAGTGAGATTTTGCAAGCCCAAGCAAGTCGTGGGTGCTCTGTTTTCCTCCCACAGTTAAAAGACATGTGAGTTAGGTGGATTGGCCTTGCTAAATTGCCCCTTTAGCATCAGGGGGACCAACTATAGTAAATAAATGGCATAATGGGGATTAAGCCTGGGTGGGATTGTGTTTGGTGCAGACTCAATGGGCCAATTAGCCTCCTTCTGCATTGTAAGATTCTCTGATTCTATATTGAGATACCTCAACAACAGCACTGAGGGAGAATAAGTGTCATAACAACCATCCATAAACTCAAAGCAAATACATGCAGGAGGGCAGCGGGAATGTTTTTAGCAGATACTTAGAAACCACCATTAGCCAGATTCTGCACCTCCCTGAAAACTACAATTGCTTTACTTAATCACTTTACTTAACTTTCCAAGAGCTTCAGCAAAAGCTTTCAATCCCTTCTGGACCTTGGAAAGTAAACATGTCCCAGAAGAATACAAGGAAAATGAAGACTTCAATTTAGCAACAGATTTCTCAAGGCCCCTAATGAAGAACACCTCATAAGATGACAAGAGTCAGCAGAGAAGATTGACATCCGGCACTCAAGCCAAAAAGGCATGGAAATCTCTATATGGGCCACATGGGAGCATCTGATAAAGAAAACATCCTCAAAGAACATCACTGGCTGAAGTACTCCCATTGACATGGGACTTGAAAAAAGTATCTACCTACGCTGTCACCTGAAGTCCTGTAATCCCTATAGGGACACACTGCACACCTGACTAACTTGATGCTGACAGCCCTACTCTCGATAGCTCACCTTCTCGTTGACTGCAAATATCAACAGCACAATCTGGTAACTGACCTGAGTGGTGAAGTGTCTGGCTTCAACATTCCATGGAAGATGTGGACAACCCTCAGCTGCATGTGGACAGGCTGGGGAAAATGTATCCACTTAATCTACAAGTGGGACATGAAGAATAGTTGAAATTGCGGTTATGGCTACCTAAGTCAGACCATTGTTTACATACTGAACTTTTGCCCTGTGAGGTCCATTCTTGGTGGCATCACAGCCATCAATATTACGTCGGCTGAAGCTGTTGAACAATTGTTTCCTCAACATTGAACTATAAAATTGCCGTACAAATGAAAAAATGACTTCTGGGACCAGAATTTAAATCCAGCCCAGACTTACAGGACCTAAATTTAAACACTGTAAGAAGTCTCACAACACCAGGTTAAGGTTGGGGAACACTTCAGCAGTCATGGGCTTTCAGCCTCTGATCTTTGGATAAGCGTTCTCCAAGACGGCCTTAAAAACTCATGACAGCGCAGAGCTGCTGAGCAGAGACTGATGGCTAACTTCTGCACATATGAGGACGGCCTCAACCGGGATCAACCGGGAATCGGGTTCAGGTCACACTATCTGTAACCCCCATGATTTTCTTGTGCTTGCAAAATCTCATTAACTATCCTGGCTGGAGACAATACACATCCCTTTAACCTGTGCTTAACATTCTCTCTGCTCACATTGTCTGTACCCCTAAGACTTGACTACCTGTAAAGGCTCACATTCCAACCATTATTTTATAAATTGTGTTTGTGTCTTTGTATGCTCAGTTTGTGAACAGAACTTCCACTTACCCGGTGAAGGAGCAGCGCTCCGAAAACTTGTGGCTTGAGTTGGACTTTAACCTGCTGTTCTGAGACTTCTTACTGTGCTTACCCAGTCCAATGCCGGCATCTCCAAAACCTGAATTTAAATCCAACCCAGCCCTATGGGACAAATGTCTGCTCTACCTATGTACACTAAAGGGCATCTTAAGTGAATTTCTAATGAGCAAGAATCATACAACACCAAAATCATTTGGCACTAGTTGGTATTGTCCCTTAACTAGGTGGTTGGTGCAGGAAATAGAAAATAAGCCAGTTATCCAGAGGTTAGGACCAGCGGATATCGTCGGAGATGAGGACAAAGTTTTGTGTGTTATATCAATTCTGGGAAGACTAAGTGCTGATAATGGATGCCTGATAATTAAAGTAACCCATCCCTGAAATCTGACACTCCTCATTTTGATGAGTACAAAATAGTGGCAGCCAGCAAGAAACAGAGAAGAAAACACATAAGAAACAAATGCATTTTAAAGCATTCGCTCAGCTCAGAATTAGCATTTTATGACCTTTATCTTTTAACTTCTGTCGATGCTGGTTTTCCCTTCTTTTGGCATTCCGTATAATTTCAAACTGAATGGCAGGAAAGACTTTAAAGATTGCCTTTGGAAAATTAAAATGTTTTTAATCCAGCCTCTGCGCAAATAACAACTAGATTTAAAAACACAGTTGCTGAGTTTATAATACTCTGCGTGTGTAATGTTTATCATTGATACCTTTGAACAAAAGATTGTGATCTGGAATGCTGAAGGCTATTGCCACTGCCACACTGAGGTTAATCAAAATATTTTTCATCTAGACAAGAAAGTAATATATAAGATGTGCTGTTCAGAACCATCTGGAAAATAGGCCAACATTTCTCTAAAATGGATTGAGTTTTGACTATGTTTACTTGTTCAAATGTTTAACCATTAATGTCCCTGAGATGATTTTGGTAATTCTGATGGTTCACTGATTTAAATAGTGAAATGGAACTGGATTTGTACATTTAATTCTCAGTCCTGTGTAGAATTTCCTGAAACCTGTGCTGAACTAATGGCAAAATGCCATTTGTTTCAGTGCAAAAGATTAAAGAAATTTGGGCACAAGTCATTTATGTAGATATTCATTACATAAGGATATCCAGGGACATGGATCAAAGGCAGATAAATGGAATTAAGCTACAGTTAGCCATGATATGAATGAATGATAGAAGTGGCTCGCAGACAGCCAGAACTTTTTTTAAATTCATTCATGGGATCTGGATATCACTGACTAGCCAGCTTTTATAACTCGAGCCTAATTGCCCTTGAAGGGCAGTTGATTTGATTTATTTTTTTGATTTGATTTATTATTGTCACATGTATTAATATGCAGTGAAAATATTGTTTCTTGTGCACTATTCAGACAAAGCATTTCATACATAGAAAAGGAAAAGAGAGGGCGCAGTCATAGCTAAGATAAAGAGAAAAATCAACTTAATATGAATAGGCTGATGGCAGCAGGGAAGAAGCTGTTCTTGAGTGGTTGGTACATGACCTCATATGGTACATGTATGAGAGTCAAGCACATTGCTGTGGCTCTTGAGTCACATTTGTTCCGATCAGATAAGGGTGGCAGATTTCCTTCCCTGAGGTTTCATTCTCATCATTAGTTTCCTAATTCGAACGCAGGTCTCCAGAACATTAGCTGAGTTTCTGGATTAATAGTCTAGCGATAATACCACTAGGCCATCGCATCCTCTGACCTAGTCTTGTTCCTGGTACCTCAATCTTAATGCCTGGTGGAATAGGTCAGGGAAAATGGCTTATACAATTGCTGGAAAAAGTGGTAAGCACAATTAGGAGCAATTTCAAATCCAGCAAAGAGGGACCAAGAAACTGATAAAGGACAAGAGCGTGTCAGAGCAAATTCATAAGAAATATAAAGGTGGACTGTAAATAGCTCTTTCGGTATGTGAAAAGGAAAAGTTTAGCAAAGACATCACATCACTGGCAGAGACATAAGAATTTATAATGGAGAACAGGGAAAAGATGGAGAAACTAAACAAATTTGGGTGGAATTTTCTCTAAAATATGCAGATTTTCAGAGAGGTGGGAAAATAGACATTCAAGCCACCGGCGCCAATAATGTCTTTCTCTGCCATGTTGGAGAAACAAAAGTTGAGGGACGTGTCCCACAATGTCACACAGACAACTTAGCTTTTAATAGGTCTTTTCTAAGGTGCTGTACCATTGAATTTATGAGAGATCAAAGTGTTCTATTGGAATGGAGAACGTTTCAAAGAATTCAGCTTGCTGGGAAGCTTAACAACTTCAAATCAAAGCTGTGCACTGGGGATGCATACACAGCAATATAAATGAGAACTCCACCCTACCGTGGAGGAATCTCTTCACTTAGAGGGTGGCGAATCCTTGGAATTCTCTATCCTGGTGGGCATGTTCGAAATGGAAATCAATAGATTTTTGGAGAAGAATGACATTGAGGCATATAAGGATAGAATGGAAAAGTGAATTTGAAATAGGTGATTAGTCATGATCTAACTGAATGGCAGAGTAACATCAACGAGTCAAATAACGCAGATCTGCTCCTATGTCTCTAAGTCTCTTTGCAATAGGTTCACTCTGACTCACAATAAGCTATATCATTGGGTATCTATTACAGATACATGACTTGACTCCATTGAAATCAATGAGTAATGATATAAAATATAGAAGTATTGCTGATACACTATGATCCCACTCATCCTTTAATGATGCGTGCATTAAAACATCATACCCATTAATAGTGGGCAAGACAGGAGATGTCCCAATGAGAAACATCTTAAAATTACTGCCACTGTCCAACCGTGCTGAGTTTGTTTCCTATACACATTGTTTACTTGCACCAACCTGAAGCAGCTGCTGAAGGTATTAAAAGTATGTGAGGTCTTGACATTGGTGCTTGTGGCCAGAAAAGCCTTGCTGAGTTTCATTCTGTGGTGACCTTGGCACAGTGTGAATGGTCAAAATATTTAAGAATGAATCAAAACATTTCAAGCTGAGGATTGGCAAGTATTTAGCAAAGCTCTCCTGGTAATAGCCTCTCTCCAAGCTGCTGCCTGATATATCAATGCTATTTTGTTCAGTTACTCTTTTGGCACATTCAGGAGGAATTATAGAAACAATTTATCATCAGCAAATTCGGTCATGTGAACAGTATTGCTGAACTGCTGCTGATTGCATTACATATAAGCAGTTAGCATCAATGTCATAACTCAAATGGCAGGTTAGAGCAGTCCCATGAGTCAGTGCACTGGGTTTAAGGCAGGTGGGAGTTTGCACAGAGAATATCATAGTAGCCAAGGGAGAACTTTGGTCACTTTCAGCGACACATCACCAAGGACATCCTGCCCTCTTTGGACATCAACACTTCCCAACCTCTCACCATTTAAGAAATACTCTGGCAAGAACCACCTCACCCGCTATGCAATCGGAGAGGCAAGGGTCAGACAGTGGAGACCTCCATTAACCTTGTGTAGGAATTTCCAGTCTCCCCCTTTCTGCTTTCTGCTTTCTCTACCAAAGTTAATCATACTTAATCACATTATTTTCCATTGGCCATGTTCTTGCCCATTCACTTAGCCTGTGCAAGTCCCATTAAAGCCTTCTTGCATCACCCTCATAACTCACATTCCCATCAGCAAATTGGGAAATATTACACTTACTCCCCACATCCTAATCAATGGCTTAAGCAATGGTGGGGATGGGCAATGTTATGGAATTGCAAGTGGGCAGTCTTGGTGATGTTGTAGGCATGTGATTAGAAGTTCATTCCAGGGTCAAATAAAATATCAAGATTATGAGCAGCTTGGTTCAGCCCAGGATAGTGATGAGGGAGAGGAATGGAGCCAATAGTTAGAGAATTAAGTTTGTGATAGGGACCAAAGCCATTGAGCTCAGACTTCCCAAAGTTTTATTGAAGGAAATTTCTGCCCATCAAGCACTGGATGTCAGGCAAACAGTGTGATAAATAAAACAGGAGACAAGACAGACAGTGGTAAGGTAGAGCCGGATGTTATCTGTGTTAAATGTTTACTGATGATACCACATGACACAATAGAGCATATAGCTGGGAAGTAAGTGAGAGTCAAGGACAGACCTTTGGGAACACCAGAAGTAAGATTGAAGCAGTGGAAAGTAAAGCCACTGTAGGCAATTCTCTGGTATGACTGGACATATAAAAATGGAACAAAATGAGGACAGTGCCCACAGCTGAAAACAGGTGAAGTGGCATCGGAAGATGATAGTGTGGTTAACTGTGTAAAAAAGCTGCAGACAGATCCGGACAATTGAGGAGTTGTAGATTAATATGGTCACAGTCACGTCAGATGTGCTTTGTAACTTTGATAAGAACCATTGCTGTGGCAGGATAAAAATGGTCTATGGCACAAGTCGAGAAAGAGCAGAGCTGTTATTCCAGTGTCATGGCCAACATTCATTTTTCAACCATTTTAAAACATTAATTGTGATAAGATTGGCAGTAATAAAATTGCAGTAAACATAAATTATTGGCAGGCAAAATTTTGACTACTCTATTTCTCTTTTTTCGCAGCAGAGTGGACCTTCAGACATGGTGAAAAGGAAAGGTAAGGCACTCTAATTTAAATAGGCAGTATACAACTTGCAATCAAGGTCCGACCATTAGAGCTAGGACCTTGACTCAAACATGCAAAATGCCTCACTGCTATTTCAGGTGGGGTGCCCTGTATGCCCACGGTTTCTAATTTTGCAACCAGTTCCCCCAGAATTTATTCCCCTTTTATTCATTTCTCATCCAGAGAGTGGGCAAATTGCTGTTGAGTTCCTGTCCTCAGTTGTATTTAACCTTTAATCAGCACTCAGACGCAAGAGGCCTGACTTCAATCCAACCTGTCTGTCTGGAACAAGATTGAAAGCAGGCAATGATTTGCTTCAGTTTGGGTGACTGACAAATTGAATGGGAATCCGATTGTCACTATTGAAATAAAATCTTGGCATTAAGGGCCTATGCTCGTGACACCTTTTGGGCGGGGTGGGGACAGGATGGAGGAAGGTGGATAGAGTGACACATGCCCCATGCCCTTCCTGGTTTGTACTTGCCCTGGGTTAAAGTTGGCACATAGCGATCAACTTTGCGATCCCATTTATATTGGCATGAATGTTTCTCCTGTTTCTCGGTGATCAGAATTGGATGTGCTGTTCAACAGCATTGGATATTCTATCCGTGCGTTTTTTTTCCATTCACACCAGTTTTATTTGAGGCTTCTCTGAGTGTGACAGGCAACTTAGCACCGATTATGATGAAGCAAGAATAAATTAATGCTGCAAATTTATGCGCTTAAGAACTGAGTTGACTGTACCTTCAGCTTAATTGACTTGCAGCCATTAAAAACCATCAGGTTAAAACTTCTGTGCTTTCATTCTCGATTAGGTTTAAATCACAGTGCCAGAGGTGAAAGATCCAATGACTAGCCACACCAGCTAGTCATTGATTTTCCTTAGGTATTGTATGGAAATCTTTCACTTTTTAAATAGGTGGAAAGTCAGTAGTAATAGGGTATTGGAAACAATTTGCTTTGGCAACCAAATCATTTTAGTGAATGAACTCTATTTTTAATGCTTGTACTTGAAGAACCATTGCAGATATAAGCTTATCACAAGTTAAGCTGACAGAATCATTCACTTCTCATCCTGGATTTGTGTTGAGCGTGGATATGGTACTTTTGACTTTTCTGTGCACACTTGAAAGGCAAAATACTTCAGATGCTGAAAATTTTCAATACTTAAATTAGATGATTGTCAATAATGTCAGTTATGTTTAGTGTTTATCTAGCTGTGTTTCTTTCTCTCTCTGTCCATCATTCCACCTATTTATTGGCCTTTTTCTCTTCCCTCCTTACTTGTCTCTATCAGCCATGGTATCTCTTTCATGTGTCTTTTTACATTTTCACAATCACCTTGTATTTATAAAGTACTTATAATAAAGAAAATGAAATGGTTACAAGGTGCCTCACAGATTGTTCAACTGTTCATCAAACTTTTTCCTGCTATGGTTTAACAGAGTATGCAATACTTGATGATGAAGTTATTGATACAGACGATAGGCAATCTGTAATGATTTCAATCAGGCATTGAGGTTGGCCTAATGGAGTATGAACTCCCTGATTAAGGATCCAATTGAAGGGCCAATCAGGGAGTTTTTGCCTTATACTTATCTAGGAGTGTCAGTTCCTCTGACACCCCCAGAAGTAGTCTAACTAGTAGCACTCTGTGTACTGCTGTTAGAGTTGTAAATAGAGTGATAAATAAAGTGATTTGGATGAATCATAGAATTCCTACAGTGCAGAAGGAGGCCATTCAGGCCATCAAACCTGCACCAACCATAATTTCACCCAGGCCCTATTCCTGTATCTCATATATTTATCCTGCTAATTCCCTTGACACTAAGATCAATTTAGCATACCCAATCAACCTAACCTGCAAATCTTTGGAGTATGGGAGGAAATTGGAGCACCCTGAGGACCCATGCAGATACGGGGAGAACATGCAAACTTCGCACAGTAGTCATGATGTAGAGATGCTGGCGTTGGACTGGGATAAACTCAGTAAAGTCTGGCAACACCAATTTTAAATCCAACCGATTTATTTGATAGTAAATCTGCGAGCTTTCGGCCTTTGTGGCCTTCATCAGGCGAATGAGGTGTTCTGGTCTCTGAAAGCACACATATCAGCACAGACAGTTTACAGATTGCTGATTAGAATGCGAATCCTTACACCTAACTTGCCATTCAACTCTTAAAGTAGCTAACAATGTGAGTGGAAAGAGCACTGAGCACAGGTTAGAGAGATCTGTATTGTCTCCAGACAGCACAGTAAGTGAGGTTTTTTGCTAACCCAGGCAAGTCATGGGGATTACAGATAGTGTGACATGAAGCCAAGATCCCTGTTAAGACCGTCCTCATGTGTGCGGAACTTGGCTATCAGTCTCTGCTCAGTGGCTCTGCGCTGTCGTGTGTCGTGAAGGCCCTCTTGAAGAACATTTACCCAAAGGTCGGAGGCCGAATGCCCGTGACTGCTGAAGTGTTCGCCCACAGGAAGGGAACTGTTTTGCCTGGTGATTGTTGAGCAATGTTCATTCATCCGCTGTCGTAGTGTCTGCATGGTCTCCCCAATGTACCATGCTTCGGGACATCCTTTCTTGCAACTTATTAGGTAGACAACGTTGGACGAGTTGTAAGAGTATGTACCGTGTACCTGGTGAATGGTATTCTCACGTTTGATGATGTCGTCCATGTCAATGATCTGGCATGTCTTGCAGAGGTTGCTGTGGCAGGGTTGTGTGGTATTGTGGTCCCTGTTCTCCTGAAGGTTGGGTAGCTTGCTGCGAACAATGATCTGTTTGACGTTGCGCGGTTGTCTGAAAGCAAGAAGTGGGAGGGTGGGGATGGCCCTAGCGAGATGTTCATCGTCATCAATGATATGTTGAAGACTCCGGAGAAGATGTCGTAGCTTCTCCACTCCGGGGAAGTACTGGACAACAAAAGGTACTCTGTCCACCATGTCCCGTGTTCTTAACAGGGATCTTGGCTTCATGTCATGCTATCTGTAACCCCCATGACTTGCCTGGGTTAACAAAAAACCTCACTTACTGTGCTGTCTGGAGACAATACACATCCCTCTAACCTCTGCTGTTAGCCATTTTAAGACTTGAATGGCAGGTTAGGTGTAAGGATTTGCATTCTAATCAGCAACCTGTAAACTGTCTGTGCTGATATGTGTGCTTTTGGAGACCAGAACACCTCATTCGCCTGACGAAGGTCACAAAGGCCAAAAGCTCGCAGATTTACTATCAAATAAATCGGTTGGATTTAAAATTGGTGTTGCCAGACTTTACTGAACTCTGCACAGGACAGTGACCAGATGCCAGAATTGAACCCAGGTCTCTGGCGCTGTGCGGCAGCAATGCCACACATTGTGCCAGAGACCCCTGGCACAAGAGATTTCTGCCACCACAGACTTATTACATGATCAATCTATATTTTTTAAATTTTATTACTCCATGCTTGAAGCTCCAAAACCAATGCTCAGAGTGAATTGGGCAAACTCAAATCCATTTCTTGTTTGCTCCAAAAACAAATTCGAAATCCAGTTGGATCCAATTCATGGTCCTCACAAGAGAGACAAACAAAATCCAAGTTGAACAGGATGAGACACTGTGCCTCATCTTGGTCTTGATCTGATGCTTGACTGAGCCAAAATGCCAAGAAGTGATCAATTCATATAGTAAGTCCCTTTTTAAGTTTGCCCCATTTAACATTGTTTCATTTTAATGCTGGTGAGGTTTGTGTTCTTGTTTATTGTCATGAGATTTGTTTTAACATTGTTTCTCATCGCCTGTATAACCCCGTGAATGCCATTTTGAGATGGCCTCTCTTGCTCACTGACTTACCCTCCCGCTGCCGATCCCAGACCTGCAGCCTCTCTCTGTGACTCAACTTCTCACTGCCGACCCTAGATCTGTGGCCTCCCTTGACGCACCTTCTCACTGCTGACCCTGGACCTGCAGCCTCTCCCTCTTCTTGACTCAACTTCTCACCGCTAAACCTTCGACCTGTGGCCTCCCCAACTTTCTAACCCCTTCTCTCGCTGATGCATCCTCTGACTGATCCTCTTGCTCACCGCGTTCCTCTCCTGAACCCTCACTGAGAGGGAAATGAGCGGCAAGAGACAAGAGAAGTAAGTTCTCTTCAAGAAGAGTTCTGTTTAGCTTCACCTGATATAGAGATGCCGGCATTGGACTGAGGTAAATTCAGTAAGAGTCTGGCAACACCGATTTTAAATCCAACCAATTTATTTGATAGTAAACCTGCTAGCTTTTACGCCGAAAGCTAACAGGTTTACTATCAAATAAATGGGTTGGATTTAAAATTGGTGTTGCTAGACTCTTACCTAGCTTCACCTGATCAGCATTCTGATCAGTTATTGTTGATATAGGCTTGATGGGCCAAATGGCCTCCTTCTCTAGTGTAGGGATTCTCTGAAAAGGGGATAAAGCTGATCACAAACACACTTGAAGAGCATTTACCTCCTGTAACTCGCTGCTCACCTCCAGAGCCCACGTTCAGAGTGAGGGTCCGTGATGAAGAAGTGGCACAAGGGAGAGTCAGGGAGCAGGAAGGTTGATAAGAGGATGATTCAGGACCTGCTGGAGGCCGCAAATTGGAAGGTCAGCAGGAGGAAATGTCAGCAGCAATTGGGGGGATCGAGAGAATGGGAGGAGAATGTGGTCATCAAGATTGACGAGTGGGAGGAGAAGGAGTAGTAAGGAGAAGATAACCAAATTTCTTTTATACTTTCAAGTCTATTATATTGTAGAAATTATTTCATTTACAAATGTAAGGGAGGGCGATTCACTGGCCCCATTCATCACTGGCAGGAATTGGGAGCTAGGATTAAAACAGGATGATTGCGATGCATCAATTCCATTGGCATTTACTTGGCTCGTCCTGCCAGCCCTGATCAGTTTCCCGCTGAACCCACTGGTTATTCTAAACCATTCATTAGTGAGCGTGAAGGCCGATTCGAAGCCCTTCCACCATTCACCTGCCTCCCCAGCGGTATCTGCACTGGGAAGATTTGGTGCAGCCCATGAGCATTGTGGATCTGGCACATTGATCTCTGGGGGAAGGGTTCAAGGAGGCCAGCACAGTACCATATGCTCTTCTGTCACTGTCAGGCTTGCAGAAAGAGAGACCCCAAGGGTCCAGGTGGCTGGGTGCGCGTGGGTTGGAGGAAAAGTGTTGAACTCGGCACTCTCCCCAGTTAAAAGACTCATTCCATTCTCTGGAACTACTTCCCAGTGGTTTTGTTCAATATTCAGCTCTCATTACCCACAACTCCTCAGCCCTGCACCACCCCTATGCCCCTCTCATGCCATCTCATACCACCTCACACCCAATAGCCCCTGATATCCTCTATGCCAACCCATGCCTCCCACAAAGCCCTGAAGGTCCCTCATATCTTCCATTCCAACATATTTACTGATTCTATGCTCCTTACAGAATTAATGAATCCTAATGTAACAATGACATGCATGGAAACAGTTTAAAAAAAACCTACTGTTATTGCAAACCCGTGAAAGAATCAATCACCTGATCACTAAAGCTTCACAAGCAGAAACTATGAGCAAATGACATCCCTTATTTTGGACCATTGACAAAATAGGTCTGAGAAAACAAAACTGCCAATTGGGTAGTTTTTACCTTAGTGTGCGCTTTCCTGCTGGATTGTAATTTATCCAGATCACTACATTGCTCTTTTGCCTTCACCTGAATGAATCCTCTCCTTCCCTTTTCAGTTTAGAGCCTTGTCTGCAGCTCTAGTGGAATTTAAAAAAATTTTTTTTGTTCATTTATTAGTGTCACAAGTAGGCTTACATTTGCTCTGCAACTAAGTTACTGTGAAAATCCCTGAGTCGCCACATTCCGGCATCTGTTCGGGTACGCTGAGGGAGAATTTAGCATGGCCACAGCACTTAACCAGCACGTCTTTCCGACTGTGGGAGGAAACTGGACCACGCAGAGGAAACTCAGCAGACATGGGGAGAATGTGTGGACTCTGCAAAGACAGTGACCGAAATCTGGAATCAAACCTCGGTCCCCAAACGCTGTGAGGCAGCGGTGCTAACCACTGTGCCACCGTGCCATCCCATCAATTTGCTTGGACAACCTGATATAAATGGAGGGTGATTCCAGTGAAATAACTGCCTCTTATCCAAACACAGGTCCAGTTGGCTTCATGAATCAAACCCCCGTACATTCAACTCTAACCTGTTTGACACTATGTCAATTTTCACGCAGCTGAGGAATTAATTCAAAATTAATATGTCTTTGATGTTCTCTTTAATACTTTGGATACTAGCCTCTCAAACTCCCTTCCTCAGTGGCCTGCCTATGTTGTTGGTGCCTCTCTGGATCATGACAATTAGATCCAGCGTCCTTTTAAATAAAGCCGCCTTCGCTCAATTTTTTGAGCATAATTGAATCATATTTTGTCCTTTAGCTCACTGCAAACTTTGATTCTTCAAACTGGGAATCCATCCTCACCAGCACTTTGCCTGGTGATTAACTCAGAAACAAACCTTCTGCTCAGGATAGCAGCACCTGCTGTGGATTTTCTTTTCCAGTTCTCTGTCTGGCCGACTCTGATAATCTGTGCACAGCAAGGCCAGCTGTCTGGTGTTAAAATTGCACCTTATCTTCAATAAGCTTTGATTTGAGCTTCTGTCTCCATTAACAAGAAGGCCACATGGGCTTGTTTCCAGGCGTATTTAGTATGAAGCCACATGTGCTTGTCTCTGTGCAGATTTGTTTGGAGGTGACAACCCCCTCTTCAGATTACTCTATTTTACCTGATATTGAATGAGGTAATTTAAAACAGAACAGCCTTATAAGGTCCAGCATTTGTAACAGTGTGAATTGCTCTCCAGTTGGCTTGGGACCACTTCCTGCTGTTCCCTGGATTTAGATAGCATTTGAATATTCATATTTCAAGTGTAATAAAATAAAGTTGGCAAGACATGCACTGAAGTTACTTGGGAGAGAAATGAAAAGCCTAGCAATGTCTCAGCTTTAGCTTCTTGCTGCCTTATGTCTGCAGAATAACAGAGGCACAAAGTTCTATTTAAAAAGCCCAGCAGAAATTCCCTGCTGCTTCAGCTGCTTACACAGTTGTTCCCAGTTTCACACCAATGTTTGCAGTAATCGATTTGCACATAAGCCTACTCAGGAAACTTGTTTGTCTCTCCTTCTGGAGTCCAACAACGGGCCTAACAATTTTGTCTAAAGGTGCTATGCCAGTGCAAAATTGCACTGAGGAACTTCCAGACTGAATGTCTACCTGATGTCTTTCACAGATTTCCTCCTTATTCAGAAAGTGGTTAGAATGTAGAACTTCGCTCATGTTCTTTTTTTAACATCATTGTCTCAACTGGACTCACCATATAAATACTGTTGCTACCAGAGCAGGTCAAAGGATGGGAATCCTGCAGTGAGTAACTCACATCCTGACTACCCAAAGTCTGTCTACCATCAACAACGCACAAGTCAGGAGTGTCATGAAATACTCTCTACTTACCTGGAGCAGGGCAGCTCGAACAACACTGAAGAAGCTTGGCACCATTCAGAACAAAGTAGCCTGCTTGACTGGCCTCCCTTCCCCAAGCATTCATTTCCTCCATCACCAGTGAAGTGTGTACCATCTACAAGATGCACTGCAGGAGGAACTCACCAAGGCTTTTTAGGTAGCACATTCCAAACCCATGACTACCAGCATCTAGAGGACAAGGGCACCTGGAAATACTGCCACCTGGATATTCCCCTCCAAACCATTCACCACCCTGACTTGGAAGTATATCGCTGTTCCTTCACAGGTACTAAGTTAAAATCCTGGAACTATCTCCCTAACAGCACTGTGAGTATAGCTACACTACAGGGACTTCCGTTGTTAATGAAGATAGCTCACCAACATCTTCTCAAGGGCAATTAGGGATAAGCAATGAATGCTGGCTTAACCAGTGATGTTCACATTTCTAAATAAATCCAATAAAAACAATGCGGTGTGTCATTTCTGTAGGGAATTTTCCAATCTCCCTCCACATAGCCAGCTTTTTTTAACTGCTGGTTTTCTTTACTTTTTAACCTTAGAAGCCACAGGAAAATCACACAGCCACCAAACCGATTCATGTTAATTACAAACGGATGTTGCCAAAAGATCCTTTTAAATGATTTAAACTGTGGTCAGCAATTTCTTGGAAGATTCTTCTATTTCACAGTCAAAACTTCACCAGAAACTCCACACAGACAGTTAATGCTGGCACTCGCGGCGATGTTTTGACAGTGAAATGGGAAGCCCCCAGGAAATTCCCAGCCCATGTGTTGCGTTTATCTGAGAATTTGTTTATTGCAATTACTCTTGAAAGGAAACAACAAAAGCAGTTCATTGGAGTCACTTTTTTTTCCAGATTGCTCCAGTCACTTAGCAACTGTGACAAATGGCATTTAACATTGAGAAATGGTAGTGAATTAATTTCAGTCCTAAAATAGTGCTTGTAATTACACAGCCAGGGGTATTTCATTAAACAAAGTTCATTAGCTCAAAAGATTTACCACAGGAGCCCTACAAAAGGAGGCCATTCAGCCCCAGTGAACTTGCACCAAACCTCCTAAAGAGCATCTTACCCAGGATCCCACCTCCACTATCACCCCACACATTTCTGTGCTAATTCACCAAAATGATACATCTTAGGACACTAAAGGGCAATTTAGCATGGCCAATCCATCTAACCTACACATTTTTGGGCTGTGAGTGGAAACCAAAGTATTCAGAGGAAATGCATGCAAACATGGGAAGAAAGTGCAGACTCTACACAGTCAACTAAGACTGGAATTGAACCCAGGTCTCTTGCACTGTGAGGCAGCAGTGCTAACCACCGTGCCACCATGCTACCCATGCCTCGTGTGTCTCAATGTTCAACATCACTTTGCCAGAAATTATCAATTACCAAGGTGGATTGAATATTAGGTTTCCATTTTTTGGATGCAGTCAATGAACTGGTTGGATTATAATGCAAAGATTAAAGCTTGACTGTGGTCACACTTTAAACGTTATCCATTCCTGGACACAACAATTATAACATAACATGTTTGTATCAAAATGTTAACCTAAGAAAGTGTTAAATGAGATGAGCATATTGATCCCACCAAACACATTTTTCTAAAGGCCACAATTGATAATCTCCAATGTTAACTCCGTCCATTTAATCTCATAATTACACAGGTTGATTATGCTACAGACTTTCTTTCTAGTCTCCACAGGTGAAGGTCCAGTATAGTCATCTCATATTACTTCTATGGCTGTTTGTCTTTCTTGGTATAATATTTGCACAGATCGGGACTCAAAGAAGAGCAATTAATGTAAACTTGTTTCAAGGAATGCTGACAGAGATTTAGTAAACCTTTTCCTGAGGTTATTCCAGATCCATCACCTTAAAATGAAAATCACAGTGAAACATCCATTTTAAATCATTTTGAAATCGTTGCCAAAAAAAAATGACGAACAACCTTTTTCCCTGCCAGCATTAACATCATACCTTAGACTTATAATATGGCTAGTTTCACTTATGGAGACTTTGTCTCTTTGTTGCAATAAACCCAATCTTAAATAGCAGTTTAATTGGATTTATGTAGTCTTCTTCTTGAAAGGCAGTACCTCGGAGTTGAGGATGACTTGCTTCCAAACTAAAAATAAATTCTCAGGTGATGACGAGTTCAATGTGAGACCTAAAGTCTCTGTCACAGATGGGGCGGACAGTGTTTGGAGGAGTGGAAGGGAGGAGTGATGGGTTGCCATGCACTTCTTCCTCTGTCAATGCTTGACTTTAGCTTGCTCTTAGCGATGAAATTCAAGGCATTCAGCTCTATTCTGATGCTTTTTATCCATTTCAGGCAATCTTTGGCCAGGGAATCCCAGGCATTAGTGAGGATGTTGCATTTTTTCAAGGAGGTTTTGAGGGTGTCCATGAAGTGTTTCCCCTGACTTCCTCGGGCTCACTTGCCATGTAGAAATTCCAAATAAAATGCTTGTGGTGCAGCAACTGATCAGTCCACCTTCGACAGCACTTTCCAAACACGTGACCTCTGTTACCGAGAAGAACAAGGGCAACTGACACATGGGAACACCGTCACCTACAAGTTCCTCTCCAAGTCCCTCACCATCCTGGAAATATATCACTGCTCCTTCACTGCCGTTGGGTCAAAATCCTGGAACTCGCTCCCTAACAGCACTGTGGGTATATCTACACCATAGGTACTGTCTCGGTTTAAGAAGACAGCTCATCAGCATCTTCTCAAGGGCAAATAGAAATGGGCAGTAAATGTTGGCCCTGTCAATGACGCCCACATGCTGTGAAAGAATTTTTTAAAATGAATCAAGTGATCAGTAGGGGATATGTGGGTAGTAGTTCACTGCAGTGCTCATTTATGAGAGCATGAAGAGAAGGTAATTTTTTTGTTAGCAAGTGAATAGATTAGCTGTACTCTTTCTGTGGCACTTTAGATGGTGGGCTCGTGTGTAGGCTGCTAAAAAAACCTTTACTCCAAGATCAAGCAACATTGTGGTCATCTTGGAGGTGGAATATTTTAATCAAACAGCTATTGACACCTGCAGAAATTCAGTATTAAAATCCATAATAAGTATAATCAAGGCATAAAGCATGTAATTTGTGCTTCTTTTACAAATCAAAATACTATGGTAAGAAGGAATTCAACTGTGACAGATTGTATTTAATGTGAGTAATCTAATCATAGACTTTTCCATTACTTCTTGTCTGGACGCTCATCTTCCTGGTTAATGTGTTTGCATTCTGCATATGCAAGCAATAGGATATAATAAGCGCGGATTGTAATTCTGAAAAATACTTCCATTATACTGTACTGTGAGTTTGATTCAGTGCCATATCTGTGGAGCACCAATGCAAAGGCAATTGCTTTCATTGTGTTATGGTAAATCTTCCCTATATGTTCCCCGTTTTCATTTGAATGATGTGTTTTTGATGAGACCTGATTCATGTTGTGTATTTACACTAACCTTGTTTCACATCGGATGTAAAATAGGGCTGCATGCCCAATCGCTGCCATTGTTATGCAGCCTCACCCGCTCCCTGGCCCTCTGGCTTCCCGATCCTTCTGCTGGCCACTGCCATCCTGATCCTGAACTTCCTGCTCCCAACTTTCTCGCTCATCATCCTCTTCCCGGTGTTTAACCTGGTGTTGTGAGACTGTTTACTGTGCCTATCCCAGTCCAATGTCTGCAACTCCACATCATGGCTCCTTCTAGTCATCACCTCTCCAGCTTACTTCCACGACACTGCAACTCAAAAATTCTGTCACTCCATAAGGTTGCTTTCTGCCTCTCATCCCTCAAGCCTTCCCTCAGAGGGTCGGCGAGCGGGAGGGTCAGGAGCAGGAGGGTTGGCCAACGGGTGGGTAGTGAGTGGGTGAGGTGGCTGGGGACAGGTGAGCAGAGGGAAGGTTGTTTGGGAGTGGACAGTTTGAGGAGTTGGAAGATTGGGGAGCAAGATAGGTGGTGAGTCAGAGGGTCAGAGAATGAGGGAGAGGGAGTCAGTGGGAGGTAAATAGAAACTATTTGCATATTTCTTCCTATTTTTAATTTATTTTATTTTCGAAGTTACTTCATTTAGAAATATAGTAATTTTGTAATATAGAGTATTTCATCTTACAATGTTTGATGTTTTCAGAGTTTTTTTTTGATGAGAAAAGACATACAAGACCAATCCAAAGCTTTTACCTGATTCACCCAACACTGGTTCATTTGAAGTTGCACTTTTCAGGAACAATGTTACAATGTTAAGCAAGGAAGTACTCAAAGTACTATGGCGTACACTGGGAACGTGGGCAGGAGATTTAAACTTGGGAAGGACACAGGCATGAAGATAAGCCTTGTTTGTGTACATCCACCTATGTGTGCTTCCAAATCAGTAGCAGAAATCTGGAACACTTCCTTCTGCCTCGGATATGAGGCTAATTGCAGCACCCTGGTTTCTACTGTCTCTGTTGAGACCCCTGTTGAGGTCGAGCATTTATCCTTTATCTAATGGAGAAACTCCCTTACCCTTACCTGGATGGTGCAGCCAATGGTAGAGCCCTTACAAATGCCCCAATTAAGATCAGAAACTCTGCATCAAATGGGAGTCAAACTAGGGGAATGGTTAGACTATTGTGAAGCAGATAGTGACTTTAGTTCAGATTTGCCAATTGGTGAAAACAATGTAACATATAGTAGAAAATTACTCAAATCATTTCAAAATAATGTAAAATACCCACCTGTAGCTTATGTAACCAAGTGTTATTGTTCCCTCATTTCTGTTTCTCTATGGGCTCTGGAAGCTAGACTTTGAGTATGTCTAGTCTTGGAATGTGGGCATTGCTGGCCACTTGAAGGTGATGGTGAGTCATCTCCTTGAACCACGGCAGCTCAATTAATGTAGATACACTCATAGTACTTCTCTGCAGAAAGTCAGGATTATGATCCAGTGACACTGAAAGAGTGGCAACATAGTTCCAAGTCAGGATGGTGTTTGAGGGGAATTTGCAGCTGGTGGTGTCCCTGTGCCTCTGAAGCCCTTGTCCTTCTAAGTGGTGGAGTTTAGGATTAGAGTGCTCATCAAACAAGCTTACTTTGTCCTGGATCGTGTTGAGCTTTTTCAATGTTATTGAAACTGCACTTATCCAGACAATTGAGCCACGAGTATTCCATTATCTTCCTGGCTTATGTCCTGTATATGATGGACAAGCTTTGGGGAGTCAAGAGGTGAATTCCAGGCCTCTGACCTGTTCTTGTAGCCAGCATATTTGCATGGCTAGTCTAATACAGTTTTTGACCATAGTTACATGTATTTGATGGGGGTTTCAATGATAGTAAAGCCATTGTATGCAAAAGAAAGATGGTTGGTTTCTGTCATGTTGGAGATGGTCATTAGCTGGCATTTGTGTGGCATGAATATTACCTGTCACTTATCAGCTCAAGCTTGAGTGTTGTTCATGTCTTGCTGCATGCAGACACAGGTTGCTTCAGTACCTGAGGAGTTGAGAGTGGTACTGAACATTGTCCAATCATCAACAAAAACCCCTACCTCTGATTCATGATGGAGGAAAAGTCACATATGTACAGCTGAAGATGATTGGGCCGAGGACACTATCAAATGAACTAGATTCCCTTGCTCAAGACTGTGATGAGAAATAATTCCTCTCTTTCAATATGCAGCTTGTTTGTGCAGGTACCTCTGGATAATGCAAGTAAATACTTGGTTTGCTGACAGCCATCTTTCTTCATTTAATGCAGTTCAGTATGCCAATACCCTGTGACCCAGAAGAGTCAGTTTCAAGTTGGTGTCCATCTTCTACAGCAGCATTTTGAGACATAAGCTGTATATCAATGTGGGTACATTAATTCACCCATGTAATCATTGAACGAACCTCTGAAATACTGAAGGATTTAAAGTGCAGGCTTAAGAGACCAAAGAGCCTATTCCTGCCCTTAACTCATATGTATGTTTGTAAGAGTATGGATTGATTTGGGGTAAACTGCAATATAGTCTGACTAGGGCCTTAAAAATATAGTACTATTGTTGCATTCAGTTGAAATATTTTTGTCATCAGTCAACAACCTTTTCTGGTTTCATGTTTTAATGTTATGCTGAGATTGAGTAGAGTCAATGCTTTATATGATACCTCTGTTTTTAAATTAACTTTATTTGGATCAAGATACTTGAGACCTGTAAATCTGTGGTACAATCAATGGGAATCACTATGAAGCGCCAGAGTCTCCTTTCTTTCATCCATTTGAAATGTCATTTCTGCAAATTGGATCATGTCAGCAAATCATTTCTTACTCAGAGAAACAGCTAAAGAAAATGACTGAGAGAATGTTGAGAGCACAGGTCTTCTCTGGGTTGGCCATTGGAAGTAAAACATTTTATTCCACCATATGACTAAATTTTCACTGCAGCGCCAAGCAATCCTGTGGAGTAATGGAATGCATGTCGCTAATCTTGATTAACCTATTGAGCTAAGACCGAAGCGCATGGGTTTACCACTTGGAATCAGGGAGGTTAATTCTCAGACTGGCTAGTAATAGCCTGGGGGCTGAGTCACTGGTTGTCTTCTCATCTGTGGTTGCTGAGTGACATTGAGTAAGCAGAACCAGGGGAGGAAAAATTAACAAATTGCCCATAATCCTATAAAGGGGATGGGTTGGGGAAATGAGTGTTTGGTTGTCTTACTGAAATTCTTGTGCTGGACAGTTCGTAAATTCTGACTTTTGGCATTTTGTGGCATTTACTATCCCCAGTCTATACAAACCATTTGTCCTTTGCTCTTTTGGGGACATTTGTTTTCATTTCCATTGGGAATTAATTGTTTTTGAAAACCATTTGTTTAAAATCATTTCTAACATATATAATGAAGAAACCTTAATGTCATCAAACATCTCTCTTTTCATATCACACCCTTGTTGTCCACGGGTTGCTGATCATGGCTAATGTCATCATATCACTACGAGGTCAGAAGAGGTGGCAGGCCTCAATAACTATCTCAGCTAATACAGGGATTGAATAAAAGTTGTTGTTATTCATGCTCTAACCATCCAGCTAACTGAGCAATCTGACCCCACCCCTCTCCATAAAGTATGATGGAGATAAATTAAAAAAAAAGAGGTGGCCCAGTGGTTAGCACCATTGCCTCATTGCGCCAGCAACACAGTTCAATTCCAGCCTTGGGTGACTCTCTGTCTATGTGGAGTTCGTATGTTCTCTCCATATCTGCATGGGTTTCCTCTGGATGCTCCGATTTCCTCCCATGGTTCAAAGGTGTGCGGATAATGTGGATTGGATAATGTTACGTTGTCCCTTAGTGTCCCAAAAAGGATGGGTAACAACACCTCCTCCACCATCATCTTTAACACCACAGATTATGCCCTTAGCCCTTTATTCTTTATGCACTTATGATGAGATGGCCAAATTCCCCTCCAACTCAATTTTCAAGTTTGCTGATGATGTCACTATAGTGGGTCAGATCTCAAACAAGGGTGAGTATGAAAATGAGATAGAGAATCTGGTGAACTGGTGCAATGATAATAATCTCTCCCTCAACATCAACAAAACGAAGGAGATAGTCATCAACTTCAGGAAGTACAGTGGAGGACACGCCTCTGTCTACATCAAAGAGGATGAAGTAGAAATGGTCGAGAGCTTCAAGTTTTTAGGTGTCCGGATCACCAACAATTGTCCTGGTCCTACCATGCTGACGCCTTGGTTAAGAAAGGCCACCAACACCTCTACTTTCTTAGAAGACTAAGGATATTTGGCATGACTGCTATGACTTTCATCAGTGTTTACAGATGCACCATAGAAAGCATTCTTTCCAGTTGTATCACAGCTTGGTATGGCTCCAGTTCTGTCCAAGATCATAAGAAACTACAAAGGGTAGTGAATGAAGCCCAGTCCTTCACTTAAATCAACCTCCCACCCATTGACACTGTCTACACTTCCCAATGCCTCAGAAAAGCAGCCAGCATAATTAAGGACCGCACACACCCTGGACATTCTCTCTTTCACCTTCTTCCATCGGGAAAAAGATACAGAAGTCTGAGGACATGTACCAACTGACTCAAGAACAGCTTCTTCCCTACTGCCTTTAAACTTTTGGATGGACCTATCCCATATTAAGTTGATTTTTCTCTACACCCTAGCTATGACTGTAACATTACATTCTGCATTTTCTTGTTTCCTTCTTTATGAACGGTATACTTTGTTTGTATGGCGTGCAAGAAACATTACTTTTCACTATACTAATACATGTGACAGTACTAAATCAAATCAAATCAAATCAAAAAGATGTGTAGGTTAGGGGAATTAGCTAGGTAAATATCTGATGTTACGGGAATAGGGCATGTGTAAAATGCTTTCTCGGAGCATTGGTGCAGATACAATGAGTTGAGTGGCCCCCTTCTGCACTGAGGAGATTCTATGATTCTAAATTGGTGTATGTAGCACACATTTTTCTAGGCATTATTTAACCACCCAATGCTCAAAAATGAGGTGTGCAATGCTTGCATACACTTATTCCTTATATTCATTTATGTTTGACTTTAGTTTTAATCTTAGCTGTGATAAAACAGAGTGATCAGCTTGAATGGTAATAAAGGCAATGTATATGAGGATACATGACATCATATCATTGGTGCTGAACTAATATCAGGATTTGTTTTCTCAGCTGCAGGTGATTATGAAATATTTTGTTTCACAATATGATGTGTATTTTATACTGTAAATGGTATACACAACAAGCATCAAATACATTAATGATCTACAGTGCAAAAACTGCATTATAAATGCAGAAACAGGAGCTAATTTACACAGTAAGTTATCACAAAAAACAAATCACAGATTAATCTGTTTTGAAAATCTTGGGAGATAAATTTGGTCACCATATCTTCTTGCTCTTTGAAAAATGTGTGATGGAGCCTTCTGCAATTACATGAACAGACACAGATGGCCTCGATTCAATATCCCAGCTGACAATACAGCATCCATTCAGTACTTCACTGAAGAACCAACATCAGATTATGGATTGAAGTACACTATGGGGCCTGAGCATGCAAATTCTGATCAGAGGCAAGAATAGTTCTATCTAAAGTTTATTTATTAGTGTTACAAGTATTACAACATTAGCACTGCAATGAAGTTACTGTGAAAACCTGCTCATCGCCACATTCCAATGTCTGTTTGTGTACACTGAGGGAGAATGCAGCATGGCCAAAGCACCTAACGATAATGTCTTTTCAGACTGTGGGAGGAAACTGGAGCACCCAAAGGAAACCCACACAGACATGTGGAGAACATGCAGACTCCACACAGAGAGTGACACAAGCCAAGAATCAAACCGGGTCACTGGTGCTGTGAGATAGCAGTGCTGACTATTGTGTCATCGTCTGCATTGGAACAAAGAACTCATAATAAATGGTATACTACACCCACAATTTTGCCCTGAATTTTACTTTTTCAGGGATTGACTGCCTTGCAGTAGATTCCAGATTTTGTTCATGTCTTCAAATTACCAGCAAGTTGTGAAACTTCCATTTTCTTTGTTTGGGTTTGCTGAAGCGAATGTTCTGTAATATTATCTTCCATAAATCCAAAGCATCGACTATGTGCTCCTCGCAAATAAGGCATCCCGCTTCCCATTTTCTAAATATTATTGGCAACTTTTCATGTTATCAATAACTGAGGAAATTAAGAGCTGTTAGAATTAAGAGTGTATACATTTAGGTCGCAGTGGGATACCTTTTTACAGTTAAAAGACAAGCAAATATCTAACTGTTGTATTCTTCACAATACAGGTGCCACTTGTCCTTACTTCATTAAGAGATTTTTCACTCCCCAATCCAACGATTTTGACAATATCAATTTTGGTACCAAGAGCTGAGTGGAAATTACTGAGAATGATTTGTCTGTCTTGGAATGACGACTCAGAGCTGATCAACATTAATCAAGCCAAAATGGAGATTTAAGGTGATATGTGAATCTAAAAACTCCCACCTAGTGGCATTGAGTTGCAAACCAATCTATGTCATAAACCGATTAAACAGTCAGCTAATCTGAATAGACAAGTGACATTGCCGCTGTTCATAAAAATGTTCTTTAATCTCCTGGAAACCCATGGAACATTTTTCACTTAAGTTGGGGCACGGTAGAATTGGCAATTTGTAACACTAAATCTTTTATGGATTTCTGAATTCAGTAGGTTTATCCAGCAAGACGATCATTATTGAAAGGGAAATCCAACTTGTTTCCAATAATTCAAAATATTGTGTTATAATACAGGTCAGAAACTCCAAGATGTTTTATGGAGTCAGCCTAGAACATAGATTTTGTACTTTGAAGTTTGGCATAGGCAAGCATAAAGGGGGCAATTCTCCAAGCCCGCAGCGCGGAGCTGTATAATTGATGGTGACTCTCACTTGAATGGATTTTACATGTAATTAGTGGGCCCGGGACTGAGTCTCCAGGCCCGCTGAAGTCTCCCTCTGCCACCAGGAGTGTTTCACTTGAGTGGTATTTATAATAGCTCCCCACTTGCAGGGAGCTGGTGATCATACCACGCTTAAGTGAAGGGGGGGGATGG
Organism: Sphyrna mokarran; assembly: GCA_024679065.1. Taxonomy (NCBI): domain Eukaryota; kingdom Metazoa; phylum Chordata; class Chondrichthyes; order Carcharhiniformes; family Carcharhinidae; genus Sphyrna; species Sphyrna mokarran. Next base: position 55,176,144 of record JAGIQG010000014.1, read on the forward strand.
GGGGGCATCGAGGTCCTCCCCCCCCTCCCCAAGAGATCAAGGCTAAGGGGGGAATCCCCTGGACATTGCCAGCTTCCCAGTGCCAGCCTGGCCTCCTGGCACTGCCCAAAGGGCAAAGTGGCAATGACCAATGGGAACCTTGGCACTGCCTGCCAGCATTGGGCAGTGCCGAGGGGGCAAGGTCAAATGGAAGCAGGGCCTACCTATAGGGGCAGGGTTTCTTGGGGAAGATCAGTGGGGGTGCTGCTGCCACTGTGCAGTCGGCAGTGACAGAGGGAGGGAGGATCGTGATCAGGGCTGGACATTGGGGTGAGGGGGGTGGTTGACCGCCTGGGGGTCCGGCTGTTGGGGGGAATTGGGCTGTCAGTGGGGGAAGTTTGGGGGGTGTTGATCAGGAGGTCAGGATTGCCGGGTTGGGGGGTGTTGAATGTTGAAGTGGGCTGGGGGTAGTAGTGGGTGTCGAAGCTGGCCTGGACACATCCAGGAGTCAGCGATCAGGATGTAGGAACGTCGGAGGGGGAGCGTTGCTGTGCTGGCCAGTAATCGAGCTGACCAGCGATTGGGAACCTGGCAGTGCAGAGCTACTGCGCATGCACTGATCTTGACGCTGATAGATCGGCACATTTGCAGTGATGCACTTAGCACCATATTGCCGGCCTGTCCAGCAGGAATAGGTCCCACCTTTTGAATTTTCATGTAAATCACATTGGTGCACTCTGCAGTGCACAGAGTGTGGGAGATTCAGTTTGAAAATCCCACTCATAAAACCAATGAGATTTCCTCCAGTTTTCACATGATTTTGACACTTAGAATTTTCTGGAGCGGATCGGCTCCATGATATTTCACTTAGATATAATTGAAATTACCCACTAGAGAGCTTTTAGCAAGCAAACTTTAATTAAGAATACAGTTAATATATAATAAGACAATTCACAATAAGTTTCACCAATTACAAACAAGAAGAAAAAACAACCATGTTATTGTTTAAACCTTAACATCTATGAATATTGTTCCCACACAAGCATCCCTAAAAAGATATATCCCCATTCCAGACTTAACACAGAAATTAATTATACTCATATGATGCTGGACCTTGCAGCTTTGCAACACCTGCTGTGACTTAGTCCTTTGGATGGAGAATTGACTTCCCCAACTTGGAGTTCCCAGAAGACCTTGATGTAGAGATAGAGCTACCACTGTCCTCTAATTTTTAAACAGCAAACCACTTCAAGAGATAGAGGCTTTCCTTGCCTCGAGTTATGAACTAGCCACCCAGTCACCAAGAGCTAAAGTTCTAATACCAGTGAGATACCCAGAAACATACTGCTTGTAGTCTGGAGTCAGCTTATAACTACCTAAACTGAAAGTGAATCCTTAGATTCCTCTATGAAGGATCTGACCATAACTTGTTAACCAATCTTCCCCTAACAATCCAAAAAGATGGTAAAACTTGTAAAATTCCAGGACAATGCATTAGGCCCAAATTAAAAATAAATATTGCTGCATTATCCTGTTACAGCAACCATAAAAGATACTGGTACAGACAGTATGGCAACAAGCACAAAAGGCCAGGCCTCTTAAAAGAACTGCAGGGAAACATGACTAAAATGCATTCTTTAAAGATACAGTCACATCACAATTGCCTAATCCTGAACCAGAAAGGTTCCCACTTCAATCATTGATCTGCTAGCAGATCTCAGCTGTGGTCTTGATGAAAATTATATTCGGTATCTGTTTCCCAACATAGGAAAGAGGGAGAGAAAGAATTAGACAGATGCTTACTCCTGATTGACTGATTGTTTATTGCCCAATAATCTAGTTGCCAAAGGGCAAGTTTTTTTTTGATTTTCAGTAGGGATATAATTGGCCTTAGCTATAGTATTCCCATGTTGAATTATCTGCAGTTGCTGATGTCTGGGCATATGGGTGATAAATAGTCAATTGGATAAGGTGACCCTTGAGCTATGAGTCACTGCATTCAGGAGAGAAAAGAGAAATTGAGGTGGATTCATTACATGGGAGGCCAGGTCTCACAAGCCAACACCTTCTCAGGGCACACCTTCTGACATCTCTGTTCTTTAACTCTGTTCCAATCCTCTTAGCTCTCCTTTAAAATCCTTGTTGTCTACTGTTCCCCAAGTCCATTGAGTATTTCTTTACATATTATCCTTTCTTTCTTCTCTTAGTCTTCACACTGAGTGAATCCTCATCATCATTGATTCCGTCTTTCGTCTCAACCATACTTGCCTTTGCCATCTTGCAACTCAATACGTCCTGCACTCTCCACAAGTGTCCTTCCGTTTAAACTCTTCTACCTATATTTATAGTCATCCCCTCAATTGTCCCATCTTAACCACTATCACCTTCAAGTTCCCCTGCAATGCACGTTACACTGATTTGGAACTGGATGGACATTTCTCCGTTGTTGCTGAATCAAAATCCTTCCTAACAGCACTGTGTGTATTTACATCACATGAACTGCAATTGTTCAAGCCATTGGTTCACTACCATCTTCTCAAGGGCAAGTAGGGACAGGCAACAAATACTGGCCTTGCACACAGAGTAGGTCTTCATGTTTGGATGAGAGGCCATCACAATGCATTGATGGGTTAGTGAGATCCATTTCACATTTGTCACATGCCCACTTTTTGCCCTTGATGAAACATGAGTTTGAGCTCTCTGCACGCCCCATTGTCTCAAGTGTGAATTTTACAAGTGGCTGTGAAGTTCCTTCACTCAAGTCCATATTTAATCAGGTATCGCCACAGGCCCTACTGTCTACAGTTCACATACCAAAAGTCATATGGGATCCATCTTAAGAACTTTAATGTTCACTTTTCAAAATGTAGCATTAAAATTTATAACATCGCCATGCCTGTGCTGAGCACCCTTTCTTCATATCACTCATCTGTTCAGCATTCTTCAATACATCTTTCCCTCGGCAAAGCTCTTAAATTGTTTAAAACTGCATTTTCAAATTTGTAGCACATGAACTGTTATTAGGAAGATTCGGACTTGAATAGAATAATTAATGACGCTGACAAAGACATTGAATCAAAAAAATTTCAAAATAATTTGATTGAACTGTGTTTTAAAATGACAAGGATATGAACAGCATACTGATAGCTGATGAACTGGTGAATAATCATGCTGAACCAATCAGTGAAAAACGACGTTTTCAAACTATTTCTTACAATTCATTTGTGTCTTCATTTTATAAATACCCCACAGAAGCCAAATCCCCCCAATCCACTTCACGTTTTATCTTTTAAACTACAGGAAAACTGGTTGCTTTTACCCAGCTCCCTATATTACTTCAAAATATGAGATCAAAATTTTCCACAATTGCCTGTAAGATATCCACAAAGCTTAATATTGCACACAGCCTTGCTCTTCAATCTCTAATCCACAGTATGACTGACATTTCCCCTCCAGCTCTCTGCTTTATCTGAACCAGGAGACTGAAAGGTTACACGTTTCCTGAATGATACTTGCAAGCTTTCCTCTTACCCAGTCCAGCTGGTCCTTTCCACTTCCTGGTCATACCTAAATTGCTGGCATCCCTCTATATAACAATGTGTGATGTAACATGTTCTAATATAATGCGTTATGTTATAACACATGTATAACAAAGGACATCTTTGTCATATGTGTGTTCAAACCTTGTGGTGATCAGGGATTAGTCACTCTCTGTATGATTAATTGTGTAAGAAGTCAAAGTGGTGTCACCCCTCATGGACAAGAGTCCCCATGAATTGTTTAAAAATCTCCCTTCTAACTTTACAAAACACCCAAAGAGCCCTCGCATTAATGACAATATCTTGTCTTTAAGAAATGTATTTTAATCATGATTTTCTGTGGGATGATTCAAGCAGTCTCTAGCATTTTATCAGAGCTATTTTGTCTGCAGCCAGTATCCTCTGTTGTTACTGAAGCAGTTTAACTCATGACCGGAATTTTATCACCCCGCTCTCTACTTGAATTGGAGTGGGTGGAGGGCAGAACTTGGAAAGGTCCATTGACCTCAGATTGGATTTTACTCTTTCAGGATGATCAAGGCTTTAAATTCCCACCCCATGTTTGTTTTAGTCTGAACTAATAATACAGTATTCTGTTGTCTTAGTGTTCCCTGGGATTGTGGGCGGCATGGTGGCACAATGGTTAGCACTGCTGCCTCACAGCATCAGGGACCCAGATTCGATTCCTGGCTTGGACCACTGTCTGTAGGGAGTTTGCATGTTCTCTTCATGTCTCTGATGGCTCTGGTTTCTTCCTGCAGTCTGAAAGACACACTGGTTATGTGCACTGACCGGAACAGGTGTCGGAGTGTGGCAATTAATGGAATTTCAGAGTAACTTCATTGCAGTGTTAATGTAAGCCTTACTTGTAATTAATAAATAAACTTTATGAGAGTAGAGCTTGATAGGGATGATTGACAACTTAGCTCATATGACTGGGAACAGCTAGGCTTTCACAGGCAATTTCAACTTGGTTGTTTTCAGGTGTTGTTTTGGAAGATGCAGAGAAAGAGGTATTCTATCCTGTCGATGAACTTGGAAGGCAGGAAGCTGCTGGAGACTAGGTTTATTTCTCTGTTTGTTGCCTTGTGGATATATCCTTCTCTGAATTGCTTGCATTTAGAACATAGAACATAGAACAATACAGCACAGAACAGGCCCTTCGGCCCTCGATGTTGTGCCGACCAAAATAAAAAGCAATGCCCCTCCTAACTAAACCATTCCCTTCTCATCCATATACTTATCAACTAACCTCTTAAACGCCACCAAACTTGGCGCATCTACAACAGCTGCAGGCAGGGCATTCCACTCCCTAATCACTCTTTGAGTAAAGAACCTACCTCTGATATCCGTCCTATAACTCATACCCCTTAATTTAAAGCTGTGTCCCCTCGTGCTAGCTTTTTCCATCCTAGGAAAAAGGCTATCACTGTCCACCCTATCCAAACCTCTAATTATCTTATATGCTTCAATAAGATCCCCCCTTAGCCGCCTCCTTTCTAACGAAAACAACCTCAAATCCTTCAACCTCTCTTCATAGGACCTGCCCTCCATACCAGGCAACATCCTAGTAAACCTCCTCTGTACCCTCTCCAATGCCTCCACATCTTTCTTATAATGTGGCGACCAGAACTGCACACAATACTCCAAGTGCGGCCGCACTAGAGTTTTGTACAGCTGCAACATGATGCTGCGGCTCCTAAATTCAATCCCCCTACCAATAAAAGCTAAGACTCCATAAGCCTTCTTAACAACTTTATCCACTTGACTGCCTACTTTCAGGGATCTATTGACACATACACCAAGATCCTTCTGTTCCTCAACACTATTAAGAGCCCTACCATTAGCCCTATACTCTACACATTTATTGTTCCTGCCAAAGTGCATTACCTCACACTTTTCCACATTAAACTCCATTTGCCACCTCTCGGCCCAGCTCTGCAACTTGTCCAAGTCACTCTGTAAACTAAAACACCCCTCTTCACTATCTACCACACCACCAACTTTAGTATCATCTGCAAATTTACTGATCCATCCCTCAATACCCTCATCCAGATCATTTATAAAAATTACAAACAGCAGGGGCCCCAAAACAGACCCCTGAGGCACACCACTCGTCACCGAACTCCACGAAGAAAATCTCCCATCAACCACCACCCTCTGTCTTCTATCTGCCAGCCAATTTCTAATCCAATTAGCTAAATCACCCTCTATTCCACACATCTGCATTTTCTGTAGAAGTCTTCCATGGGCCACCTTATCAAAAGCCTTACTAAAGTCCATATATACTACATCAACCGCCTTACCCCCATCCACCTCTCTGGTCACTTTCTCAAAAAACTCAATGAGGTTAGTAAGGCATGACCTACCCTTCACGAAACCATGCTGACTATCCCCAATCAATTCATATCTCTCCAAATAACTATAAATCCTATCCCTAATAATTCTCTCCAATACCTTGCCCACCACAGAAGTACACCACAAGATTGCCACCACAATTTCTAATCATTGGTGTTAAAAGCTGGAAATTTAGTGTCACGTGAGCATTTTTTTTAGTGCTAATTAATTCTGAAGAAGGGTGTATGTTCATGGGATATTGCTTTTAAATTAGAATAACAGAGATAGTTAGCTGTTAAGAATTATAGTGTGTCACATTTAAGTCTTGCAATTGATAAAGTCATGCTAATTCTTTTTGTTATCATAGAGTCTACAGTGCAGAAAAGGCTATTTGGCCTATCAACGCTACACCAACAACAATCCCACCCAGGTCTTATCCCCGTAACCTCATATATTTACCCTTCTAATCCCCCGACTCTGAGGGTCAATTTAGCATAGCCAATCAATCTAACTCACAAATCTTTGGACTGTGGGAGGAAACCAGAGCACCTGAAGGATGCCCACACAGGCTTGGTGAGAATGTGCAGACTCCACACAGGCAGTCTCCCAAGGCAGGCATTAAATCCGGTTCCCTGGCATTGTGAGGCAGCAGTGTTAACCACTGTGCCAACTTACTACCCTATATTCTAAATACGTTCTTAAATAAACTTTGTTTGATAAAAGCTTCCTGGTGGGTTACTTGAATCGTATCGGAACTGAAGAACTTTATGCTCACCAATGCCAAAATCAACTGTAAAACTTAGGGTCCAGGTTAACTTCACAAAACACCTTGGACTTTCTTGCCTGGGCCCTTAACCCATTCCACAAGGTTGACAAGCATCACGCTTTGTCAAAGATTTTACTTCCCTGAACACAATGATAATCTACGATATCGGAGGTAGTTTCAGATTTTCCTTTATGAAGTCCTTCTTGCCTCTGCATCCATACTCCTAAGCATTTGTACCATTGGAAGGTATGCAAGAAGGACAAACCAATACTTGATCTCTTATAATTACAATCATTTGGTCAATTTACAGCTCATAAAAATTTCTATTCCTGGTTCTTTGCGCAGGTGAATTAACCATTGCTATTTTCCACTCACTGAATCTTTGTGTTCCTACTGAAATCAAGCTCACAAGTCAATTTAAGGGTATGGGGCAGAATTTTGTCAGAAAAATTCTAAGTGTCAAACAGACAAGAAAATGGGAGGTTTTCTCACCTGCTTTTTCAGAGTGGTAGATCTCTGTGATTTCCTTTCAGTTTTTTCCCTCTTTCTGTCTCCCTCACTGTTTGGAGACCCCAGTAACATACTCAAGTACTTGTTGTTTCTGAGTACTAATGAAATGCATACAGTCTTTACCAATTCATGGGCATCCTCTCTTTCCAACAATATCTTCCCTAATCCGTAATTCTATCTCACCTTTCCTTTTCTTATCTTTGTGAACACTTTCTTTTTATTCATTCGTGGAGCATTGGCATTGCTGGCTGGCCAGCATTTATTGCCCATCCTTAGTTGTCCTTGAGAAGATGGTGGTGAGCTGCCTTTTTGAATCGCTGCAGTCCATGATGCCAGTAGTGAGGGAATTCCAGAATGGTGGCGACTGCAAAGAAACAGCAATATATTTCCAAATTAGGCTGACAAGTGGCCTGGAGGGGAACTTGCAGAGAGTGCTGTTCCCATTTATCTGCTGTCTTGTCCTTCCAGATAGAAGTGGTTGTGGGTTTATATCCTTGAATATACCAAGTGCCCAGTCTACATCATTTCAAGCCATGTTTCCATATTCTCAACTAGCTGTTTGCACCTGCAGCTCACCAATCTCATTCGCCATAATTTATGCATTTACATTGATTCATTCTTTGGTAGCATTTGGGTATCACTGGCAGAGCCAGCATTTCGCGCCAGTCCCTAATTGCCCTTGAACTGAGTGGCTTGCTGAGGCAATTAAAAATGCTGTGGGTCTGGCATTGCATATAATTAAACAAGATAAGGATAGCAGGTTTCTCATTAATGAACCAGATGGGTTTTTTAAAGTTTTTAAATGCAGATCTTATTAATTAAATTCAAATTTCACCAACGGCCCTGGTGGGATATGAATCCATGTCTCCAGAGTATCAGCTTGGACCTCTGGATTACTAGTCCAATGACATTACCACTATATCTGCCACTGTCTCATGTAAACCTGTCTTCTTTGTTAGCTTTATTTAATATGCTACTACTTCAATCACTCATACTCTCCAACACATTCATTCTTTGCATCTTATTGTTGCTTTCTACTTTTGTTTACTGCTGCTTTTGCATCTCTGACGATTTTGTTTAAACTCTCTCCAGCCGCACTAGTGAATCTTGCACATTGGTCCCAGTCCTACTGTGGTGCAACTCTTTCTCTTTCAATTGGGTGCCTTTTGTTTTAGAATAGTAACTTTTATCAAAGAATCTGAGCCCTGTCTCCTGCATCATTCCTTGCGGCATATTGATCCACCTTATTCTATATACTCAGAACAAACATGGCACTGGGAATAATCCAGAGATTACTACTTTGGATATCCTATTATTTAATCCCTTCTTAGCTCCTGACAAGTCACAACCATTGTATACAATATTTTCCTCACTGAAAAAAGAACACTTGTTATTGTCTGCTTTATTTTAACAACTAATTGACCATGCTCATTCTTTTATAAAATTACCACTGTGATAATGAGGCTTAAACATGTATTGTAGAATGCTGTATCCATTAAACCAAGGCCTTCCATATTGTGATGTTACTCAAGTTAATTTAGTGCATTGTACAACGCTTAAATTCACAAACACATTTCAAGGAAACATAGGTGTAATTTTCAAAAGTGCCTAAAATACAGTAATGACTGCCTACGACTATAAAGCTTTATACCAGTTTTTGTTACAACGTGATTGCGGAAAGAATTATTACAATTATATAAGTTCCGGTGAAATTATGCTTGGAAAACAATGCGCAGTTTTGGTATCCTTAAAAAAAGACCAACTTGCGTTAATAATGTTTTGTGGAAAACAATCACTCAATATTTCAAAGTACTTTACAGCCAGTGAAGAATTTCGGAGTGTTTTCCCTTATGTAATGTAAGAAATACATACTTCACAGAAGACATATTTACCCTATACGGTATTAAACAACGGTTCACTGGACTGGTTCCAGAGATGGCAGGATTGTCCTTGAGGAGCGATTGATTAAACCTGGCTTATATTCCCTAGTGTTTAGAAGAACAAGAGATGAGCTAATTGAAAAATATTAAATTATTAAAGGACCTCGCAAGGTGGACGCTGTTAGCCTGTTTCCCTTGATAGGAAAATCTGGAACATCAAGCCAGAGTCTCAGAGTAAGGAGACATGCAGTCAGTTGGGACTGAGGCGACGAGACATTTCTTCAGTCAAAGTGTTGTGAATCTGTGGATGCTCAGTCTTTGAGTGTATTCATAGCAAGGTTTGGGATACCAAGGAATTAAGGGATTTGGAATAGTATGAGAACATAGAATTGAGATAGATATAGAATTGAGAAAGATCCATGATCTTGTTGAATGGTGGGACAGACTAAAAGAACCATCTTATGTACATCTTACATTCTTATGTTCCTTCGTGACCTTGTGGAGTGTAAATCTTGCCCTGCATGGAAGAGGTGTCTATGACTCTATGTGTCTCTCAAACGGAGAGCCTTCTGTTCTGTGTGCTTTTTGATAGCTGACTAGTTGTTTGATTGGTTTACAACATTGCAGCACTTCTCCCTCAAGTGCAAGGGAGCCATGTCTCAGAGGGAACTCTGTGAGGATAACAAGTGACTGGGAGGAAATGGGCAGAGGTTGCACGTTCTCATAACAAAACAAAATCTGCCTTTCATCGCAGAAAATCTTTTAGCTTTTTGATTGCTTTTAATTCAAAAATGCTTCACTGTTCTGCAATTTTGATCTCCTGATTACTTGGCTCACAGGAAGGACCTGAATACTTGTTTAGAACCAGAGGGGTGCCGAAGGCGTGGAGTTTGATCACCGTTCTGGCTGATGTGGATTTGGGACCTGCCTTTTTGCTCTGTGATGGACACTGATGGCCTTTATCAGACTTGTCTTCAGACAGAGAGCTGAAGAAGACTCAGTTATAGTTAATTAAATCATAGCTAATTTCTACCACGTTGAAACTCCAAAATGTGTAGCAATGCCAGCTTGGAAAAGTTAACATTTTTGATCATGGTAATGACATAACTGAACCAATTTGTTTTTTTTAACCAATTCCAAAGGGAAACCATAGTACAGATTCTAACTGCAATTTTCAAAAACTGATAATCTTAGTCTGCTGAACATTGGAAAATTGCACAGCCAGTTTCTTTTCTCGGACTGGAAATGTCGAACAGCAGTGTATCAATGGATCACATTGCTGGAGCGTTCTTTCAGGCGCAGTTCACTTGTTCCAATTCAATTGCCCTTTCCCAGAATTGAAGATGGGGCAGATGAAATTTCCAATCTGCTGCACCTGCACCTGACAATTTCAGGGTGCTTTGCCATAATAACCAAATCATAATATCAGATTAAAATAACTCTTATGAAATGTAATTAAACTGACTTATGATTTGATCACACAACCCAATCTGTAAGAATTTACATATGCCTAGGGAGACATAGCTAGAAAGGAAGCAAGTTTTAGTGGCACATTGGTTAGCATTGCTGCCTCACAGCTCCAGGGACCCATTTTCAATTTCAGCCTCAGGTGATGGACTGTGTGGAGTTTTCATGTTCTCTCCGAGTCTGTGTGGGTTTTCTCTGGGTGCTTCTGTTTCCTCCCACGGTGCAAACCTGTATAGTTCAGGTTGATTGGCCAAGATAAATTGTGCCTTAATATCAGAGGGATTAGCAGGGTAAGTACAAGAGGTGAATATGAGGTAGAGCAGGGGTGGGATTATTGTCAGTGCCTGTTCAATGGGTTGAATGGCCTCCTTCTGCACTGTAGGGATTCGATGATTTTAAGTTGACAAGTAAAGCTGCTTGGTATCATTTGAATGAGGAAAAGGTGGTCAGTTAGACATATTGACAATCTGACTGTTGGACTAAACTGAACTGGTACTTGATAATAATCCTTTGGTGTTAAATTATATGCCATCACGTTCTTCTTCAACCCTTTCAGGACATTTACTTATTTCACTTCTTAAAAGTTGCAAACAGTCTATTTAAACATCTCATGTACATTTAAAACCATTAAGTGTAATTATAGTAAAGTGTCTTCTGTGTAATGACCCACTTTTTTGTCTTCACATTAATAATTAAAACTGTCAGGACCATTGAAACATAGGAACAGGAATAGGCCATTCAGTCCCTGGAGCCGGCTTCACGATTCAATTAGATCATGGCTGATCTGTACTTCAAATCCTCTTTCCTCCTCATCCATTGATACCACTTAATAAAAATTGATCAATCACAGTCTTAAAAATTTCAATTGATCTAGCATCCATTGCCTTTAGGGACACAATTCCAGTTTTTCTGTATCTTTTGTACAGAAAATGCTTTTTGATGTCCCTTCAAACTGGCCCAGCTCCGATTTTATGGTTCATTTCCATTGTTCTAAATTCCCCACGAGAGGGAATGACTTATCTGCATCTACTCTTTCAAATCTCTTTATCATTTTAATGATCTCATTTAGATTCCCCCTCGAGTTTTTTAGCTCAAGGGACGTCAAGCCAAATTCATGCAACCTGCCCTTATAATTTATCCATCTAAGACCTGGTAACATTCTGGTAAATCTGTGTTATTCTCCATTCAAGATCAAAATGTCTTTCTTAAAACTTCACTGCCCAAAGTGGAATGAGGATTCTATTTGAATTCTGAAAAAAGCTGCGAACAATTGAAAAATCACTGCCTCCTTTTTGTATTCCAACCCCCTTTAACTAAAGGGCAACAACAATTAGATTGTTTTCCACTGTAAACTGTGCATATAAATACTCAAGTTGGTTTACCCCTTCACTGCTGCCAGTTTCACGCCTCTCATGTGACTGACGACTTATTACTGTAGATAACATGCCGCAATGATGCATGATCTTATGGCTTCAGGACATTTCTAAGCACCTTACAGCCATTTAAGTACTTTAGAAGTGCAATTGCTATTGGCATGTAGAAAATGTGCTATCAATTTGGACACAACTAGGTCCCATAAAGTGCAATGTGGTAATTGCTGAAAAAGGTTAACATGGGACTGAGTACAGTGCCATCCGTAGGGTGATGTCAGAGAATACATGACCCACACCTCGGGGTCAGTGTTGGACAGAACTGTGTGTAGAAGCAAACCCAGAGAACAAAAAGGATTATAAGGCCTCCAGACTGCCTGAATCTATGAACCCAGAGACTTGAGGGGATGGAGATGGGGTAGAAGTAATGATGTTAATAGGTGAGGTAAACTGGTATAACTTATAAATACGTTGGATAAAGATTTGAAAAGATATGTAGTATAAAGTAATGGCACATAAATGGTTAAGATGGGATTACGTATAGTAGTGGTGTGAGAGAACACTTAACCCATGCATGGGAGCAGTATAGTGTTGGACAGAGCCAGTTATAAAAGCAAGCATGGAGACAGCTCTGTGCTTAGACCATTAATGTACCTATATATATGTAAATAATTTCTGTTATTAAATCAGTACTTACTGTCAAACAATCTATGATAATGAATGCTTGAAGAGGACTCACTGAACTACATCCAACTCCTTACAACATGGCAATAGTGAAGGGAACTGCTCAAAACCTCAGAGAGACTCAGTAGAAAATTAAAATCTTAGAAGAATGAAAGAAAAATCAAAGAAGCATTCTGATCTGAAGAAAATCTCAAGAAGTGAAGACACAAAGAAATCATCTGTCGAAAGCTCCAAAGAAAGACTTGGAAACTGAAGGCAGGAAGTAAATTCTCGCTGCAACAGAAAACTCCATTGAATTTTGCAGCAGTCCAATTTCAATGAAGTGTGTAGAGTCAACAGATATATTAAGACTGAGCTAAAACTTATAAATTCTGGAATATCACAAGTCTTGAAAAAAGTTGAATTTCAAGAGTACTCAGAAATTGTCATTTGAATTGCAATGTGGGAAATTTGTTCCTGCGCTGGTCCCCAAACACACAGGAGCCAAACTCACTCTAAACAAAAACAATCTAATTAATTAAAAGTTAATTATCGCTGAGTAGGCAGCTTTAATAACTCAGCCAAAGCTGTGATTCAATGCTTTCATGACCCGAGAACATTATGCTAAAGTGGGAAGACTCTAATTGTTGAAAAAATTAAAATACTGATATTTTGAACATTATTACTGCAGGAGCCCACCAAAACAGGCAAGCACTAGAGTTTGTGAAGAAGTGCACAATAATGCTATTCTTCATTTTTGGAAACCCCAAAGATGAAATTGAAATCAAAAAAATTTTAATCATGGATTAGTAATTTTCTCTTCCGGACCACTTTGGAGTCATAGTAAGGGCCAAAGCTGGCGCAAAATTGGGTCTCCTGTTGCAGAAAATATTTAAATTATTGGAATACATGGAGGAGAGTTAAAAATCAGAAGAAATCCAAATTATAACCTATTTGATGAATTTGCTGACAAAGTAATCCTAATGCAATGCATTGATGATGCTGCAGCCAGCTTTGATGAAATAGTAAAAGCCTTTGACCAATATTTTAATCTTCAAGTTGTAGAGTGCACATAGCATAAAAAGAGGGATAGAAGACCTCCAGTGAAGCTATGCAGAGGAAAAGGCATCGCACATGCAAACTACTCAAGGGTGCCGGGGGGGACAGAAACAATTCTGGAAGTTTTAAAAGATAAATCTCTTTGAAAATGTCAACATGTTCCCTGAACTTCAACAGCAGGTGGCAGTGCTGACTCAGCAGACTATCGTTGAGGGGAAACCATGTCACGCTGTAAGAGGATAATGAAGCCACATGCAGCACCATTACAGAATTGGAACAAGACTTCTATTGGCTAACACTGAAACCAAAGTGAATGACACAGATGAAGCTCTGCAGTTGGCAGAAAAAGAAAAGGCAGAAGTAAGATCAGAAAATACTTGTATTAAAGCTGAAAGATTAGAAGTGCAAGGTTCAGCTGACTATGAAACTTTGGAAACATACCAATCTGCAACAAACCAATTGTACAAGATCAACATGACAGCTCAGAGACTATCGCTGTTGCTGTGCAGACACATGGATTTGGGCCTATGTCTGTGGGAGTTTGCGCGTTCTCCCCGTGGTTGCGTGGGTTTTCTCCAGGTGCTCCGGTTTCCTCCCATATCCCAAAAATGTGCTCTTAGGCTGATTGGGTGACAAATTGTCCCTATATTGGTCCCTATATGTCATTAAGACGTTAGGACGGCGGCGCGGTCTCATTGGGCCGAAGGGCCTGTTTCCCGTGTTGTGTTGCTCTTTGTTCTTTGTTCTTTGTATCTGAGCAAATTTCAGGGCTCCACAGGCGCAACGGAGGCTTTGAAAGAAATAGAAATGCTGAAGGTGGAGAACAAATTGCTGATGCATCAAAACATGTGCTTGAAAACAGAATAAACAATCAAAACTGATGAAATTCTGGAACTTCAATCCAATCAGAACGACATGCAGCATAGAATGCACAATATTGAAAAGCAACCCTAGATTTCCAAAACAGTTAAAGAAAATTCTACAGAAAATATTGAGATTCAACATATGAATTGAAAGGGTCAGAGGAGTAGTAGGTAACCATAGAAAAAGATTTGAATTGGAACCAAGAGCTCCAATGGAGTTTTTAAAAACGATATAACAGATCATAAGATAACTTTGCAACAGAGACAACTGAATTGATCAGAGAGCTGCAGGAGTAAATGAAAAACTTGGAAAACAATGGCAAAATAGAGTATTTTAAAAAAAGGATATAATCATGAAACAAGTGGGAATAAAGATTCCATTTTTGAAATGTCAATCTCAAATGTGCATCACTCCCAACCACATGAGGGAAGGGAGAGGAAATATATAGTATAAGAAAGAGTGGGATAAAGTAACAATCATTCATAGCAAAAATAGGAATCAACGAAGAGTGATTTAATAGATGGCACAGTAGAACTGCTGCCTTGCAGTGCCAGCAACCCGGTTCAATTCCAGTCTTGGCTCATTGGCTGTGTGGAGTTTGCACATTCTCCCCATGTCTGCTTGAGTTTCCTCCAGGTGCCTCAGTTTCCTTACACACTCCAAAGATGTGTAATGTTAGGGGCATTAGCAGGGTAAATATGCTGGATTCCAGGGCTTGTGTAAGATAAATAAAAGATGGGTCAGTGCAGACTCAATGGGCTGAATAACCTCCTTCCACACTGTAGGGATTCTATGAATGCCAGAGAACAGAAAAACAAAATAAAAAGCTACCCAGATGCCAGAACAACCTCCAGTTCAAAAAAGTTTACCTTCAGCAACAGAGCCTACCACTCCTCGACATTAGTGAGGGCAAAGTATGGAAGGATTAGACCATCTGAACCTATGAACTCAGAGACTTGAAAGTGGGAGATGGGGTAGTAGTAATTATATTAATACATGGGGTAAACTAGAATAACATATGATGATAAAAGCAAATTATTGAAGAACACATTGCAAATTATCAACTTTGACAAAGGGTCATCTGAATACAAAATATCAGCTCTTTTCTCTCCTTACAACTGCTGCCAGACCTGCTGAGATTTTCCAACATTTTCTCTTTTGATAACATAAAAAGACTTGGCAGAGATGTAGTGTAAGGTTCTGGTGCATACAGGATTAACACGGGACTGTGTGCAGCATCGCTTATATAGTGATGTATGGGAATGCATGTCCCATGCCTAGGGGTCAATGTAGTATAGGACAGAGTTGTGTGTACAAGCAAGCATGGAGACAGCTCCTAGCTTAGATGTTTACTGGAGCCATGTTTCTATTAATTTACTGTTGAACTACCTAAGACCTCAAATACCTTAATAAGACTACCAAACTACATCTGACACTGTGCAACATTAATTAATGGATGATCTGCTTTAGTGATATTGATTGAGGGATAAATTTTGGTTAAAACTGTTCTGCTCTGCATCAAAACAGTGACATTGGATCTTTCAAGCCCAACTGAGAAGGCAGATAGTGGTGCATTTAACTTCCCCCATTAGTACAGCACTGCCTGAGTGTCAGCCTAGATTTTGTGCTCCAATCTCTGGCACAGGATTTGAAGCAAAAGCAAGACTATTACCACTGAGCCAGAGCAGACACCTTCAATACTAACTGAAACATCAGTGTCTGAAACGTGCAATTGGTTGAAATATGTTTTGTTATCTTTATCAAATTGCATTGAATGTTGTTTTCAGAGATTTTGTGTGCATTATCATTGTAAATTTTGAAGGTTGAAGTGGATGCTATGGGGGTTCAAATGTTCTTTTTTAATCTCTTAAATCCTGCATTGTGTTAAAATGTATTGGAGCTTGTAAAGTATTTAAAAACCAAAGCATTTGTGCTGACTGAAACAGACACTGCATAAATTACAGATAAGTGTCCCATGTTTCTGCTAAAAGCCCTTTGTGCTAGAGAGTGGCAGCATTGATTGTGAAACTGATGCTATTTCGATCCTTTTTTGTCTTCAAGATTAGTCATGACAGATGAACAATTATCATTATAGTCGCACAGAATGATTTAGGCATTTATCTTCTGCATTTTGTGTACTTTAGTCATAGCTCAGTCCACTATGGTGAAAAATCAACCTTTGAGCTTTGAACAACAGGGAATCAGAGGGTCTGTTGCGCTTTGGTTAGTCGAATATTGTATTACAAATGGTGCTTTGTTTTAGTATTAAATTGGCAATCTTATCCGGAGGAATCGTAAGGAAAGCTGATGCCATTGATTTACGCCTGTGGGCCAGTGTTGGATGGGTTTACACTTGTGCATGCTGATATTGCTCATTGCTTTAGCTCAAGGAGCCATCCTGTCTACCCTTCCCCATTTTGACCCTCCTCTCCCCAACCCTTGCTACCCCCTGCTGAGGCCTCAATAACCTTTCCCTGTCCATTTAAATTGTCAAAATACCTTTCAGTCTCCCAACAAATCAGGCAGCTTTACAATGGCATCTTGAAATGATGTGTTCTAAATGTTAGCTCAGGATCTGTCCACTCAGGTAATAATTATCTAACACTCGATCTGTTTAAATATTACCATTAGCACAAGTTTTTTTCCAGTGAGAAGGATACAACATAATTTGCAGTTCCTGGTTCATTGGTTAATTTGGTTAATCACGGTTAATTGCAAAACAGAGCATTAAGGATTTCAATAATTAGTATTTCCACTCAAGTCCACCTAATAGACAAAAACAGTCACTGCCATACCACCACCTTCCCCCCCCCCCCCCCCCCCCCTGCCCCAAAGCCTTGGCATCCTGCTCTCTGACCCTCTCCATCCTGCCTCCTACCCTTGTTAAATTTGCACCATCTCTGATGCTGGGAGTGGGAACTGTGCCCTCTTCCCTCCCAATGTCATCAAATTCAGCCTTATGAAAACTGAAGGAAGTGACTGGTGGAGGCTGCGTTTATGATGCAAAGTTGGCTCCAAAAAAAGAGCTTCACCTTGCAGTTATTCCGTGTTATATCTGATCGGGGGTGCTTGATATTATTTGAAGCAGTAATGTATTGCTTTCAACAGTTATATCTGTGACATTGCGAAGCATAAGAATATCACAAATAAATACTACAAATATCTATTGGTTTTGTTTTCTCTTCTCCTTCTGCTTACTTAGTGGCTAAGCATCAAAACATATTTGTTTATGAAGATCTGAGAAGTTGCTAGCAATATTACAATCTTGTACACATGATTGGGTCAGTAGCTACGTCAGAACAAATTGTGACTCATTGCGATGCATCGCATAATTTACTTTTTATTCCTGTAGAAAGAATACACAACCACATCAATTTAAAGATGTACCACACCAAGATCAAAAGGGTGATTTGGAAGCTTCTGATTTTGACTCTGAGTTTTGTTGATGGCATGATGTTGAATTATTTACTTAGTTTGGTAAGTGATTTGCTGATTGTTACATTGGCTGGAATTTTCTGGCCCCCTATCAGTGGGTTTCTAGGCATGAAAGAAGGTGCACTGTTCATTAGTAGTGGGATCTTCTGGTCCCATCGCTGTCAGTGGGGTTTCCCGTTGAAGCCATCCTATGCAGTGGAGATGCCGCCACTAGCAAAAAGCTGGAGAATTCCAGCCATTCTTTCAAAACGACAACACACATGCAATGAGCTGGGATGGTTAGAATGAATAGTATTCTAAAGGGCGAATATTTATTGGAATTAAATTCCTCACTGACAGAATTTTCTGATGCTTTACAGGTTTGTGCTGAACATATTCTGATTTAGCATTCCAAATGCTCGTTTAGCAATGGCAGATTTGTCTTTATAGAACATAGAACAGAACAAGCCCTTTCGCCCTCGGTGTTGTTGCCGAGTTACGTCCGAACCCAAGATCAAGCTATCACACTCTCTATCATCTTGATGTGCTCCATGTGCCTATCCAATAACTGCTTGAAAGTTCCTCAAGTGTCCGACTCCACTATCACGGCAGGCAGTACATTCCACACTCCAATCACTCTCTGCATAAAGAATTTACCTCCGATATCCCTCCGATATCTCCCACTATGAACCTTATAGTCATGCCCCCTAGTAACAGCTACATCCACCTGAGGAAATAGTCTCTGTCTGTTGAATATAATGATGGTTATCCATCTATATCCTGCTTGAATGTACTGAATTTTTTTCATTATGAAACTTGACACCGCACACAAATGTAACTTTTGACTGTAATTATTGTTTTGATTGCTTCTAATTGCAACACAGTTAATTTTTTGCAGTTGCCCATCCAATATGGATCGTCAAATTAAATCTTGTCTCAGGCTCTTTGCTTTGCTACGTTCTATGTTTGTGTCTTCCAGTAAGCTAATTCCATCTGTTGTAGCTCATGTCAGAAAATAAATTGTTCATGGCTTGTGCATATTTTTCATCTCTTGTGTTTTATTATTTGTTCTTGGAAAGTAGACAAAGTAAAAGACAATGTTTAGTGCCTTATCCAGTTTGGCAGTGTCAGCTATAACTCTCACCAACTTTTACAGATGCTCCATAGAAAGCATTCTTTCTGGTTATGTCATAGCTTGGTATGGTTCCTGCTCTGCCCAAGACTGCAAGGAACTACAAAAGCTTGTGAATGGAACCCCATCCATCACAAACCAACCTCGTATCCATTTACTCTGTCTACACTTCCCGCTGTCTCGGCAAAGCAGCAAGCATAATTAAGGACCCCAGGCACCCAGGACATTCTCCCTTCCACCTCCTTCCTTCAGGAAAAACATACAAAAAGTTTAATGGCACTTACCAACAGACTCAAGAACAGCTTCTTCCCCGTTGCTATCAGACTTTTGAATGGACTTAGTTTGCATGAAGTTGATCTTTCTTTACACCCTAGCTATGACTATAACTCTACATTCTGCACTTTCTTGTTTCATTCCCTCTGAACAGTATGTCCGTATAGTGCAGAAGAAACAATACTTTTCATTGTATGTTAATACATGACAGTAATAAATCAAATCAAATCAAAATCAAATCAGTTCCTTTAAGGCATTGAGGAGCAACTAGTTAGTGTGGAAGGAGATTCCATGGAGTTCAGAGAAGACTGGGGTGAATCGATCATTGAAAAGCATGATTTAGTTTTTGTGACATCCCAGTGTGGTTTATGTTGTTTCTTCTTTCTAATTAAAGTCATTATTGTGAGTTCTGTGCCTGAAGGCACACTCCTAACAATTGATTACCAAATCGCAGCTATGTGTATGCTGTGATTTTTACTATGGACAATGACATGGAAGCTGTCCCCCTTAGTCAGAATAAGAGTCAAACCCAATTTTGTTGGCGTTAATCTGAACCATACATGAACCGACCAGCCAACTGAGTTACTCCCCTTCTTATTACCAGCTAGCAAGTAACCAGGTTAATTGAATTCAGGTTCACAAGTTGCTATGTTCGCACTTGAATTCACAACCTCTAGGTTGCTGGTTCAGCATTATAACTACAAGCCTTCTGTTCCTAACTCACCTGAATTGTACTCCATTTTACAATTTTTACTCATGCAGCAGTATTTTTTTATTCTGATCATTAGTTTGGAGATTTTTTGAAGAGAAGGGTAATCAACTGAAGTTGTATCTAATTCTAAGTTTTAAAGGATGAAATTTGTAAACTTACTGGATTCTCTCAATTTTGACTTCATCCTGTGTTTTATGTTTTACAACTATTGGTTAAAGGCAATCCAGGAAGATACTCTATGATGTTTTTTTCAGCCCAAAGATATGCAGATTAGGTTGATTGACCATGCTAAATTGATCTTAGTATTGGGGGATTAGCTGGGTAAATTTATGGAGTAACCGGAATAGGGCCCAGGTGGGATTGTGACCGGCACAGACTCGATAAGCTCATTGGGCTCTTTCTGCACTGTAGCAATTCTATTATTCTATGATTCTTTTTAATGACTTCATAGGTTGAGAACTGCTCCATGATCTCATTCAAAATCGGCTGAGCTGGCTACAGGAAATGAACAGAAACTCAGGCAGTAAAGCCAATATTTCCTTCTCTTGGCCTCTTTCCCCGACTCCCTCACCACTTTCCCAATTGTTGCTTCAGAGTGAGGGGATGGGCCTGAATCCTGGCCAGTTCTTCTTCATATATTCCTATCACTTTATAAAATTGCCATGGGGAATATGGCAGTGGGCATTTTTATTTGCTATCAATTTATTTTCAGTTCTTCCTTTGATTCATTTTTCATCCCCTTTTTTACCTCACTTTCCATCATTTTTTCCCCTTAACACTGTTACCATTTCACCCTCCAGTCCACTAAGACCATTTGTTACCTGTTCCAGATAGTCCTTTGACAGATTGTTTGCCTTTGTTCTGCCATTAACACGTTCTGATCGACTAATGTGCCGCCTTCAGCACTCTTCTTATCCATGATCACCACCATGTTATTCTCTCCTGGTCTTTTGATCCATGACATCTTTGCCAATCTCTCCCTAGTCTACACCTATCGCTAGCTCTCTATTCAGCACCGACTGACCACTGATGCTACTGTTCAGTAGAACTGCCCATCTCTGATTGCCTATGGATAATTCCTCTCCAGGGCCCTTGATTCTAAGGGGGCACACAGTTAATACAGCAAGCCTTCCAAAAGAGGTGCCACAATGCTTTTTCAGGCTTATTGGCCAGGAGGCAAGATCCTTTCCCTGTATTAAATAACACCCACAGAGAGATTTGAAAGGGAAAGACAAAAATGAGGGAACTGAATTCATATCTGTAGTAAATTTAAAATCTTACATCGGCCCATAGTCTCTGACTGGATAACATTAGTGCCTCTCAAAGTACCAAAGAAGAGTCACCCTGAACTTGAAACATTAATTCCGCTTCTTTATCCACAAATGCTGTCAGGCGTGCTGGGTTTTTCTAGTGCTTTCCTTTTATATTATATTCTGAGTCTTGGATCCATGTAGGTCATCTTGGAATGCCAATAGCAAATATTTAAAATGATGGTCTGGTATTGCAGTGGTAATGTCAACAAAATTGTTAGTCTTTTCCATTATTACTCCACTGCAACTGATAGAAACTTTGGGAGTCCACGTGTGTGTAGAATAAAATGGAAATCCAAAAGATCTCTTTGTGATTCTATGCTCCTAACAATTACTGTTAAGTCACCCCATAGTGCAATACCTGAGCAATCAGGGAATTGATGAACATTTTTACTTATGCTTTTCGAGTCTTGTAGAAATTATTGAGTGGAATTTTCCACATCACCCCCACAACATGTTGTGTGGCAATGGAGGCAAATCACCATTGGCCAATGGTGGGATCTTCTGGTCCCACCACAGTTAATAGGGTTTCCAATTATATGCAGCCCCTACCACAGAGAATTCTGTGGTAAGGGTTCACCTTTGGCAGGACCAGAAGTTCCCAACAAACAACAAATATTAACTATATTAAATATTAACTATATTTACAGCAATGAACTTGGCAAGAGAAAAAATGCACAACTAATGTTCAGCCACCATGTTCCACAGTATTTCTGTTAAAATTAATTTTTAAAGCAGTCATTTAAAAACAAGGTCCCATGAAGAATTTATGGCTCATCTTCTGCATCATCATCACTTCCATCGATGTGGCTTTTCGTTGATAAATTTCCTTCATTCCATCTTTTTTCAACCTCTTCCACTTCAGACACAGGATCAATCACATTTTGTGGTTTACTATTTCTGGAAGGGGTTTCATTGTCCACTGTTATTTTGCTATTGTCCTCTGAAGGCAGTATGCTTTTTTTTGGTCGTTTCCTGTTATCCTTTGGTCGTGTTCCATTGTTCACCGATGATTTGCCATCATCCTCTGGCAGTTTATGGCGGGAAGTAACATCTTTGAATGGGTGTGATTGAGTTTGTAATGAAGTACTACATTCATCATTCTTCACTGTTAATCATAAAAATGTATTTTTCAATCTGAAAATTAAACAAGAGCAAAAAGGGGTCATTGCTTTCAACTTTCTGGTTTGCTGACTGTGAGAATGCTTCTGTGTAATTGGCTACTAACCGTACTTGCTGATATCCCTGCTGCTGGATGCCTGGCAATTCCCTTGGTGCAAGATTTAAACTGCTGCCAAGGGAAGGAGAAATCCACATGCCAGAGGATGCCAAATCTTTTGTAGCAGTTTTCTTTAAGGTCAGCATTGTTACACTGTTGCTTTGCAGCTATCTACAAAATCCAGACGTGTGTAGGGTTATTGATCTCTCTTAGTCAAAGTAGAAATTGGACCATAAAGGTTAATCCCAGTCTCAGTCTCCAGTTTGTTTGAGTTTAGCTGAGCTCAGCTGGAATGGTAGTTGGATATTCTAAATAGCTTTAGTGCTGCAGGGCTGCCATCTCTTGTTTTAAACATCAGGTTAATGTCTGATCCAGCAAAATCTACAGAACAACAGAGATTGGTCCATTACAATTTCCATATTTATGCAATAAAGTGCAAATGCAAGAAGTTGCTGCGTCTCTCAGAATCACAGAATTGTTGTGGCACTGAAGGAGGCCATTTGACTCATTGTATCTGCACCAGCTCTCCAAATGAGCATCACAGCACACAGAGCCGTTCCCCTGCCTTTTCCCCATACGCCCGCACATTGATTCTATACCACACATCGTGAACGCAGAAAACTTTGTCTCAGTGGTGTGCAGCTGAGGACAGAATCAAAATCAACCGTTATTTTTCTTTGCTTGATACCTTCTGATACATACAAAGGAGACACTGGGAGCAACACTGGACACCATCAACGTCTGTAAACATAATAGGAGGTGAATTATAGGAAATAAATGACTTGGAATGCGGGCAATTCATTTCCTGCATAGACAGCACAGGGCCAAGGGATGCCAAATTTGAATTTCAAATGCCAAATGATTATAAAATGACAAGATTGTTCCAATTTTGAGATTCTGGAAAAGAATAAGTTAGCCTGAGAAACAAAGCAATAAATCATGTTTCAGATATGGTGAAAATTCAGCGAAGAGGCATTGCCGGCTAGTCTATTTGGAATTTAAGGGAACCAAAGAACAAGGAAGTTCAGAGGGACAAAGATGATCATAGAGTCCATAGCGTGCAGAAGGAGGTCATACGGCCCAGAATCACAGAGTCACTACAATGCAAAGAGGCCATTTGGCCCATCAAGTCTACAATGACTCTCTGACAGAGCATCTTACTTTGCCCATCCCAACCCTCCCCCCCACACACATTTACCGCGTTAATTCCTCTAACCTACACAGCTTTGGACACAGAGGGTCAATTTAGCATGGCCAATCCACCTAACCCGCACATCTTTGGACTGTGGGAGGAAAGTGGAGCACCCAGAGGAAATCCACTCAGACACCAGGGGCAGGATTCTGCGGCAAGACTAAATTCCCACCTAAGGTCAATAAACATTTCCGTTGTCCACTTCTGTACTGCTTTGATTCCATGGTGGACAGGGCAGTAGAATTTCGGCAGGGGAGAGTATGCAAACTCCACACAGACAGTCACCTGAGGCCGGAAAGGAACCCAGGTCCCTGGGGCTGTGAGGCAGCAGTGCTAAGCACTGTGCCACAGTGCTGCCCATGATGCTATTAAGATAGAGATAACACAGAAGCTTGTGATGGAAGAGAGAGAGTGATTGGCTTTCCAGATGATTCAAATTAATGCCAGATTGATAGGGTGAAAGTTTGCCTCTCTAACTACAAGCTCAGCTCAAAATAAAATGATCTTGGCTCAATCTCATTCCTACTGGGTATAAATCCAAGTGCAAGATTGACCAAAATTTGGCAGTAATTTGTTAATCTAACTGATGATGAAGCCATAATAACAGCCAACATGGGAGGGTAATGAAATGTGACATTGATCAGTGTTTCACTGATGACCAATTAAGCTACCTTGGACAGGATTTCCCATCCTGAGGTGGTATTGTAGTGGGATAGAACATGTATCTGCTGAAGTGCCACTGCATCTTGCATCTTGGTTACCAGCTGGATTCATGTCAACAGTGTGAGCTTCTGGAATAATGCAGCACCCAAAAAGATTGCCACAGATTCTAAATGGGCAAATGAGACAACAAAAAGGTGGCTGAACTTTTTTTCTCTGCGATTCAAGACCAAGACTTTGGCCTATGCAAGTAGCTAAACTAGTGAGAGAGGAGATTGCTATGAGGCCCTTGCCATCAGTTAGCTGATAACATAAATTCCCCTGAGGTGGAATTTTCAAATGCTGCTGGAATCTGGTGTGGGCAGTGCAAGAGATTGTATCAGGATTCTGACATCTATGGGCTGGCTTGTGATTATCAAAAGGCTGATGAGGGGAAAGAGAACAGGAAAGCTGCTCACCACCAATTAATAGTCCATTACTCCTTAAGGAATTTGTAAAGGACGAGCGAGTGGGCGGACAAGCTTTTCAAAGTCCAGACTGATGAGATCAAGCAGATCAAACACTAGTGATCAGCAGGGACATTAGAAAGTTTATTTCTGTTTGTGGAAAACTGTATTTTGATGGGGCAGCTTGTGCCAGCTACTGCATTTTCTGTATGTGGTCACTGTCCTCTGTGTTCTGGCTCTAAGGAATTGCCTATTCTACTTAACGCAGTAGTGGCAGGTTCCAACATGTTACCAGCTGACTGGCATCAAGCAAACAACTCCAGCCTCCAGGAGGCACTCTGTACTACTAATTAGATGCCAAGTTCATCTCCTGTTCAATTAGGGTGTTCATGATGTGGAGATGCTGTTGTTGGACTGGGATAAACAAAGTAAGAAGCTTCACAACACCAGGTTAAAGTCCAGTAGGTTTATTTGGTAGCAAAGGCCACTAGCTTTTGGAGCACTGCTCCTTCATCAGGTAAGTGGAAGTTTCTGTTCTTTATGTGCCCTGTTTGTGAACAGAACTCCCACTTACCTGACAAAGGAGCAGCGTGCCAAAAGCCAGTGGCCTTTACTATGAAATAAACCTGTTGGACTTTAACATGGCGTTCTGGGACTTCTTACTGCAATTAGGGTATTCGCGTTCAAAATTAAGGTGCAGTGTCAGGACCCAACATTCAGGCTCCTCACCTCATTCTGAAAATCCGGCCTTTGCTTCAACTGCTCCAAGCCATTGCTCCAAATGGCTCCAAACAGCTCAACTGCTCCAAATCATCTCCCATGAATTGGCCCTGAGAAATAGTGATAAGCAGATCAGAAGTTCTAAACTTCTTTAAATATATCCAAATGATAGAAGAAAATCCCGCATTATGAATGGACTCACTGAAATTTTAAATGAGACCTATGGTTTTGAACACATAAAGTCAATCACTGGCTGAATTGCTAGTGAGTAATACTACACGAGAGGGAGCCAATGGAATCACACCTTATATTTAGATAACACATCAAAAATATCTTTGCATTGGTTGTAGGGAAGAAAGGTTTAAAAAATGATTTGTATTTGGCGTAAAAGCCAGGAATTATATTTGCATTCCCAGACAATTTTGGCATTGAGAATAGTTGTGGCAGAGGAGAACAGGACCCATTGTCATGCTGCACATAGAGAAGGAAAGGGGAGGCTGCAGAATGTAGTGTTACAGTCAGAGCTAGAACGTAGAGAAACATTAACTTAATGCAAGGTAGGTCCATTCAAAAGTCTGATGTCAACAGGGAAGATGCTGTTCTTGAGTTGGTTGGTATATGACCTCAAATTTCTGTTTCACGTTTATTTATTAGTGTCACAAGTTGGCTTATATTAACACTACAATGGAGTTACAGTAAAAATTCCCGAGTCACCACAATCTGGTGCCTGTTCAGGTACACTAAGGAAAAATTTTGCATGATCAAATGCACTGAACCAGTGTGTCTTTCAAACTGTGGGAAAAAACCTGAGCATTTGGAATAAATCCAAATGGGCACAGGGAGAATGTGCAGACTCAGCACAGACAATGACTCAAGCTGGGGATCGAACCCAGGTCCCTGGCGCTGTGAAGCAGCAATGCTAACCACTTTGCCACTGTGGAAAAAGGAGGAAGAGAGTATGTCTGGGTGTATGGGATCCTTAATTATACTGGCTACTTTACTGAGGCAGCAGAAAGTGTAGACAGGGTCAATGGATTGGGAGGAGTGGGGGGTGGTTTGGTTTGCGTGATGGACTGGGCTTCATTCACAACCCTTTGTAGCTTCTTGTAGTCTTGGACGGAACGGGAGCCATTCCAAGCAGTGATACAACCAGAAAGAATGCTTTCTATGATGCATCTGTAAAAGTTGGTGAGAGTTGTAGTGGACATGCCAAATTTCCTTAGGCTCCTGAGAAAGTGGAGGCATTGGTGGGCTTTCTTAACTAAAGTGTCAGTGTGGAGGGATCAGCAAGTTGTTGGTGATCTGGACACCATGAAGCTCTTGGCCCTTTCCACTTCTTCCCCACTGATGTAGACAGGGACATGTCCTTCACTATGCTTCCTGAAGTCGATGACGACCTCCTTCGTTTTACTGACATTGAGGGAGAGATTATTTTTGCATCAGTTCACCAGATTCTCTATCTGTTTCCTGTACTCGATCTCATTATTTTCTGAGATCTGACCCACCACAGTGGTGTCATCAGCAAACTTGAAAATCAAGTTGGAAGCAATTTTGGCCACGTAATCATAGGTATATAACTAGTATAATAAGGAGCTATGGACAAAGCTTTGTGATGCATCAGTTTGAGGATGATCGTGGAGGAGGTGTCATGGCCTATCCTCACTGATTGTAGTCTGTGTGATAGGAAGTCTAGGATCCAGTTGCAGAGAGCGAAGCCATGGCAATCTCCTGTGGAGATAATGGAAGCTGATTATTATCTCAACAGGCATGATATCCTATGAGAAATGTCACAGACCAGTTTGTGGATTTTTGCCTTCTAGACTGTGATAAAAGCAGCTACAAAACTTGGTCAGGGTTGACTACTTCTGGATGTGTCAGCATATGGCGCAAGAGGAAAGATAACGGCAAAATGTTTGCCAGTAGCTCTCACTCTCCTGATTGCTGAAGTGAGCCAAGTCAACAAAACCACAGCTATAAAGGAAACAGGGCAGCTTCTCAGCAGGGCACTGGAACCTCAAATCACTATTCACCTGCTGAAGTTAATGCTACTGATACCAAAAACACAACAGCCACAACATTCCAATATCTACTCTTCATGGATATGTCAAAAACTGATTCATATTTCTTTTTTATTTACAGTTGGACTCAATTCTCATTTCTACTTTGTGTGAATGTATCTGCGTGTGTTTTATGAAATTTCTCACATTTAGTGGCTAATAAACTAACTCTTTCTTTAACTCAAGAAAACCTGGTTAACAAGGTTCCTTTTAAATCATAAATATATTGGGCTGGGGAAAGGTATCCATCAGAGAAGAGACCCTTTGTAAATTACTCTTGTTGCGACTAACAGAGGAGGGCTGAATAAAGAAAGGGAGACAGTTCAGGCCTCCTCAATCACAATAACAAATTTGGAGAACCTCGTCTGGAGATCAGTTACAAAGTATGTATCAATACTCACCTGAATAGCTCGGTCAATCTCAGTCAGAGCACCGCAGGTTACTGTTGTTTATAATTATGGATTGAATCAATTGTATTGAAGCAGCTTCTGAGTGCCAGCAGCTTACATCAACTATGTAATTTTGAATGTGATCAACATCTATGGTCAATGGGGCACTTGGGAATTCTAAAAGAGAAACAGAGATGTGGAATTCTCTGTTTTTTCTAAATATGAACAAGGCAATAGACTACAATCCTGCCATGAAGAATGGAGAACCTTCTTCTCAGCTATTATGTAACTTGGTTACAAGTGCAGAAGGATCCTATTAAAGCCCATAAATAAGGTTTTCCCCACAAATCTGTTGGGCGCACAATAATACTGGCAGAAGCTCCAAGGAACTTGCCAGCTATGGTCTACTGAAGCTCCACTGATGGAGATTTGTTGAAGTTCTGTGATTAGCAACATCAGTAGCAGTGGTTTTAGAATTTTTAATGAAGGTTCATTGATTCATTCCCTCTCTGCAGTTCCACAAGTATAGCCTTCCATTCTGAACATTTTAAGTTGTCTGTTCTTGATCAATATGCCTCCAATGAACTAACTGAGCTAATTAAACCCACACAAGAACAACATAATTCATTTATATGGTGCATTTGCAGTTCTTGTCAATACATTCAGTTTCTAGTATTTATTTAAGCGCACAATAATGGAGGGCATTTGGGTCTACATAATGGGTAAGTGTCATCCATCTTCTGTCAGGTTTATTTACTTAGCATTATTGCCGTACAGTGCAGAACACATAAGCACAGTATTAAAAACTATAATGGCAACTACAATGTCAGACATACGTAGAAATCACACTGTGGGGTGAATTTTCTCATCCCAGCTGCCATGGGAATCGTAACGGGTGGGACAGAAAATTTGGCAGACTATTTAACGGTTTGTTGACTTGAGTGGAAAATTCCAGTATTGGGACATGCATGGCAGGAAAATCTCACCTGATGTTTCTAGCAAGTGATCTAAAAGTCACTACATTTTCAATATTGACAACAAAATCTGGCAAAAGATTTCAAGTGTTAACAATTCTATGTGAAAGAAAATTTACGAGTATCATGACATGAACCAAATTTCTGTAGTTTACGCTGATAACCACCAAAATAGTGTACTTGCAAGTAAATAACTTTTCGGGCTTAGTGGTAGTAAGGCCTTGTATCAATTTATAAAATTAAACTAAATCAAAAATCAGTCTTCTTTTTCTGAAGGTAGTAATTCAATAATTCTTTAATGCACCTCATAATTTATCCCCCTCGTGACTTTCATTTTCCTGGTAACACATCTTTGCACTCTCGTTATAAGCTGGATATCTCTCTGAATGTTTCCAAACACTGGATGCATACTCCTGGATACATTTGCTTACAGAGTTTGAAGTAAACGCTAACACCCCAACTCCAAAAGGATGCATTCAGCATTTGTAAATAATGTTCTGCCCTGTGTATTGCCTGAATCACGTAGAGTCATAGAGGTTTATAGCATGGAAACAGGTCCTTTGGCCCAACTTGTCCATGCCACCCTTTTTTTTTAAAACACCTAAATTAATCCCAATTGCCCGCATTTGGTCCATATCTCTCTATATCCATTGTACCGATGTAACTATCAAACGCTTTTTAAAACACATGATTGGTAAGTTTCAGATGACTCGGAACAGTCACACCCAAATCGTTGTGAATGGCTGAATGTGCTAAAGGTTGACCATTGATACGCTACTGTGAATTAGGATTATTGTGGCCAAAATGGAAAACAGGACACTTTGCCATGTAAGTTGCCACTCTTTAGACCACCGCAGCATAGCAGAGAGTTCACTCTGGAGAGCCCTGGGTTATTTTTCTTAACTTCCAAATAAAGTTTAATATCATCCACATAAGCTGAATTTGGCCATCAATGTCATTAATATAAATCACGTATAAAAGTGACCTAAGACAATTTCTTGAGGGATTTAGTTATTATCAATAAACATTGGCCACTTTCAGGCAGGAGAGACGATGGCCAAGTGGTTTTAACACTAGGCTTTTAATGCAGAAACTCAGTTCATGTTCTGAGGACCTGGGTTTGAATCCTGCCACGGCAGATGGTGGAATTTGAACTCAATAAAAAATATCTGGAATTAAGAATCTACTGATGACCATGAAATCATTGTTGATTGTCAGGAAAAACCCATCTATTCACTAATGTCCTTCAAGGAAGAAAATCTGCTGTCCTTACCTAGTCTGGCCTACATGTGACTCCAGGGGCACAGCAGTGTGGTTGACTCTCAATTGCTCTTGGGCAACTAGGGATGGGCGATACTCACTAGCCAACCCAATCCCATGAATGAATTAAAAAAAAAAGGTCCAACAAAAATGATTGAATCCACTGGTAAAGTTGACCTTTAATTTGTAAGTAGCTTGTGGAAATAGGATTTTTTGATTTCTCATGATTAAAGACTACCACTAAAACTGCACAGGATAATTCTGAGATCTTGAAGTGCATTTTTGCAGGTTTTTATTTGGGTTGGTATTTGTGAGCCAGTTCCTAGTATTTATATGAGTACTGTGAAATTCTGCTCTCTTATTCCAGAAACTATATGACTGATCATTTTTGCTTCCAAGATAAGGGAGATGATGGATTTATTTTATATATTTTACATAGAATAATTTACAGACCCCAAATTGCTTAGACTTTGGCCTGAACAAGTGGAAGTGTGCTTAATATTGCAGCTATTGTGAAGTAGCAGCAGGGCACAGATGCAGTACTGACAGAAACAATCCTTGTAAAAACACAAGACAGGCTGTACGCCGACTCATGTTAGCTTCATTCAGATGTGAAAAGCACAGTTCTGTTCACCTTCTTGACGCATTACAGCCAGTTCCTCTCAATGGGAGGTTAATTGCTCTTAATAATTACCTTGCTGTGATTCCACATGTTCCCACAGTATTTGTATCTGCCTAACCCATTTGTAAAAATGCAATAATCATCGTCACCCAGGTTCCCTCAAACAATCTAACCTCCAGTGTGATTTATCTCTTCCTCACTTACCTTCTGTCACATATTTTTCAGACTGTGCTGCTCTTTTCACCACTGAAAGTACAAACGTTGCCATGGAATATGATTGTTTATTTTATCTTTGTCATTATCTTCCTCGGCTTTATAGTTAAATGCGGACTGGAAGGGTTTTGAAGGATGGTTTTGATGTTAAGCCAGAACATCAGTTTGACTGGCCAGTCAGACATCTGAAGATGCATCATAACACTTAATGCAAATGTATTTACTCACCACAGATCCCTGAAGCAATACATTATCAAATGCAGATAGAAACTTGGAGCCATTTCCTATTGGCTCTCTTTTGCCCAAAATCTTAAACATAGAATCCTACAGAACGAGGCCATTCGGCCTGAGTCTGCACTGACCAAAATCCCACCCAGGATTTATGCATTTACCCCAGCAAATCTGCCTGGTATTGAAGGGCAATTTAGCACAGCCAATCCACCTAACCCTCACATCTCTGGACTATGGGAGCAAAGAACACCCGGAGGAAACCCACGCAGACATGGGGAGATTGTCCAGACTCCGCACAGACAGTGAGCCAAGCTGGGAATCAAACCTGTTGTGAGACAGCAGTACTAACACTGTGCCACCGTGCCATCCTTGTGCCACATACAGCATTTTGGCTGTTTTTAGGTTGCAATTGGGTATGGCGGCAATGGCAAGAAATGGAAAAATACCGATCAGGCTGTGCTAATTCACTATAAAAGGCTTGGCAGTTCATTTTTAAAAATTTTTTTTTAGATTATGCTTCTGTGGGAGTGCTTTACACCAGCTTTATTTTGCTGAAAGTGCAGTGCATTGGAGTCTTCAATTCCAAAGGACATCCACCAACATTTCCCCAGATGAATGCAGCTCAAGACTCCTGTGCTGCTGAGTTTATTCTTTGGAAAGCCCAGGGCTGGAGCAGAATGGTCTTGAGAAAATTGAATCTTAGCCTCAATGTTGGACTGCATCCTAAAAGTCAACTGGAAGTAGACTTGCCACATGCCAGTCTGTCCTGCAGGTAGACTAAACTGATGGAGAGTTGGACTTCCTTCCCTCATGCAGGAAGTTGGTCTGCCCTCGGGAGCTTCCAGCCAATTGGATTTGCCAACAGCTCCATCGGTCCCGGGAACACCAGAGCTAAGTATTTGGAGTTACTGGTATTGCAGTAAGATAACCTGAGGGAACCTTGGTTGTCCCAAGAAGATAGATCCTGGGGTTTTGGAGTGGGGAGGGATTTCAAAGACCAGAAAGAGAGGAATGTGGGGTAAGGCTCTATCAGGCAGTTGATGCTGAAAGAAGTAGGGAGACATTTGGAATCAGTGCACTTGATGTACACAGGGACATCCTGCATAGGTAGATTTTTGATTGATAAGGGGATCAACGGTTATGGGGAAAAGTTGGGAAAATAGATTGAGAAATTTATCAGTCACGATTGAATGGTGGAACAGACTCAATCAGTCAAATGGCCTAACTTTGCTCCTTTATTTCATAATCTTATGATCGTATGAATGATGGACCCCCTTTCTTCCTGCTTCACTTGTGAATTAGCAGTGTATTATTCTGGTCTATAAGCATGTTAACAAGTCTAAGGAACCCTTAAATATTTACCTGCAGATGGCTGCTGATTTCAGTGCCTGTCCATCTAGAATCTTATTGGGTGAGCTCAGGAGGGGGCAGAAAGATAGTGGACTGGCCACTCAACCTACCCCACATACTTTTGCTAGGGGCATCAACCCATTGTTTAGCTTACGAATAACTCCTTCTAGCAATTGATCCCTTAGCTAACAGACTGTTTTGATTTGTTGCATTCTATTCCTCTAACTATAACTTCAAATAGCACGGGTTCCGAAGCAAAATTCCTATAATTATCAGATTAATCTTTCTGCGTCATTTTAAGTTTTTGTCAGGGATTAATTTATAAACAGTAAGATTAGCACATGTTACATTTTTGTGATACACACTGTCAATTGAATGCATTTGCAATATGCTGTTTGTGTTTTTTTGCATTAGCATTTCAGACTGACCTGCTTTGCTTCACTTTGCTAATCATTCCAAAGCCTGAATGAAATTATTGATGTTGTTTCCTTTTATTAACAGCGATGTTACATGTGTCTCTGAGTCTGAATACTTTAGGCTCTAATCCCACGCCAGAGACTTGATCATAAAATCTGTGCTGACAGTCTATCCATGAATGAATACGACACTTTCAAAGGTGCCATTTTTCAGATGAGATGTTAAACCAGAGCCACGTTTGACCCCTTAAGGGAATGTAAAAGGCTCCATGACACTATTGAGGAGGGGTTTGTTCCAGTACGCAACTCAATATTAATTGTTAAATGTTTATTCTTAAAACCAATCATTAAAATGATAAATCATAGCTTTTGTAACTGCCCGAGTTGGGTGGGCATGGGCAGGCCATTTTTAAAAGCCTACATGATCAAAGCCCAGAAAGAAAAGGAGAGGCACATCATTCTGAGCATGCTCTGTGCACTTTGAGGTCACTGTCCTCAAGATATCATCCTCCTTTCCTTCTGTGTCTAAGGGATAGACACCCATTTAAAAGGGAGACGAGGCAACATTTGTTTCATTCAGAGTGTTGTGAGTTTTTGGAACTCTCTCCTTGAAAAGGTGGTGGAAGCAAAACTTTAAATATTTTTAAAGCAATGCTGGATAGATTCTGGTAAAGGAGAAAGTGATAGTTGCTGGGGATAGCCAGGGTGCATATTTGCAGTTACTATCAGGGGCTTGAAGAGTTGAATGGCCTACTCCTGCTTCTTCTTTGTATATTCGTATTAGCTTGTTATTATCACATTGCTCAATGTGGTATGTTTCTGTGCACAAATTGGCTTCATTCATGCTTCTTTTACTGCTTTAACTAATAAGAACATTGTTTAATCAAAGAGTTATAAATACTACAACTCTTATTTACAGTAGTTTTTCACTTAACTTTCTCCTTATGTAATGAAAATAAAAAAGTCACAACAACAGTGCTAAATTGAAATATGACTGGAACCAAATGGATTTAACTGCTAAACAAAAAGAATGGCCAATTAAATACACATTTCAGGAAAATGCAAGTTAATAGGGTGCAAATAGTTAACTGGAATCTTACCTGATTTAGAGAAAGAAAACTTTTGATATGGAGATCTGACAGCAGAATCCAAGACTTCAGGAATCACTGCATTCCTTCTGCAGGGAAGCATCCTCAATAATCTTCAACTGCCAAACTAATGATTTTCTCTCCAATACAAGAGGAGAATTCAGGCTTTCAGTGAAAAGGTCACTTTGTTCAGATCCAGTCATAATGCCAGTGAAGCAGTCCATGCCAGCCTAGAGCAGGATGTAAATAACATTCAGACTTGAGCTGAGAAGTAGAAGGTAGCATTCATGCCAAATCAATGCCAGATAATATTCTTTTTACAGAAGAGAAAAACAGTCATTTTGCCTTGGTTATTAATGATAAGGCTATCACCAAATCCTTTATAATCAATACTCTTGAGGTCAAATATTAGAACATAGAACATATAACACTACAGCACAAACAGGCCCTTTGGCCCACAAGTTGTGCCGATCATATCTATACCTACTAGGCCATAAAACTATCTGTAACTCCCAATCCCATTAAATCCCATGTACTCATCCAGAAGTCTCTTAAAAGACCCCAGCGAGTTCGTCTCTACCACCACTGATGGCAACCGATTCCATTCACTGACCAACCTCTGAGTGAAAAACTTACATAGAACATAGAACATAGAACATTACAGCACAGAACAGGCCCTTCGGCCTTCGATGTTGTGCCGACCAAAATAAAAAGCAATGCCCCTCCAAACTAAACCATTCCCTTCTCTTCCATATACTTATCAATTAACCTCTTAAACGCCACCAAACTTGGCGCATCTACAACAGCTGCAGGCAGGGCATTCCACTCCCTAATCACTCTTTGAGTAAAGAACCTACCTCTGATATCCGTCCTATAACTCATACCCCTTAATTTAAAGCTGTGTCCCCTCGTGCTAGCTTTCTCCATCCTAGGAAAAAGGCTATCACTGTCCACCCTATCTAAAACCTAATCATCTTATATGTTTCAATAAGTCCCCTCTTAGCCGCCCCTTTTAACGAAAACAACCTCAAATCCCTCAGCCTCTCTTCATAAGACCTGCCCTCCATACCAGGCAACATCCTGGTAAACCTCCTCTGTACCCTCTCCAATGCCTCCACATCTTTCTTATAATGTGGCGACCAGAACTGCACACAATACTCCAAGTGCGGCGCACTAGAGTTTTGTACAGCTGCAACATGATGCTGCGGCTCCTAAATTCAATCCCCCTACCAATAAAAGCTAAGACTCCATAAGCCTTCTTAACAACTTTATCACTTGACTGCCTACTTTCAGGGATCTATTGACACATACACCAAGATCCTTCTGTTCCTCAACACTATTAAGAGCCCTAACATTAGCCCTATACTCTACACATTTATTGTTCCTGCCAAAGTGCATTACCTCACACTTTTCCACATTAAACTCCATTTGCCACCTCTCGGCCCAGCTCTGCAACTTGTCCAAGTCACTCTGTAAACTATAACACCCCTCTTCACTATCTACCACTCCAAACCTCTAACATCTCCTCTGTACTTGCCCCCCAGCACCTTAAATCTGTGTCCTCTGGTAGCGACCATTTCAGCCCTGGGAAATAGCCTCCGAGAATCCACTCTATCTATTCCTCTCAACATCTTATAAATCTCTATCAGGTCGCCTCTCAACCTTCATCTCTCCAGGGAGAAGAGACCTAGCTCTCTCAACCTATCTTCATAAGGCATGTCCATCAATCCAGGCAACATCCTTGTAAATCTCCTCTGCACTCTCTCAATCGCTTCCACATGCTTCCTATAGTGAGGCGACCAGAACTGCACACAATACTCCAATTGGGGTCTGACAAGTTGCAGAATTACCTCCAGACTCCTAAACTCAATCCCTCTATTAAGGAAAGCCAGTACACCATATGCCTTCTTGACCACATCCTCCACTTGCGGGGCAGATTTAAGAGTCCTATGGACACGGACCCAAGATCCTTCTGCTCCTCAACACTGCCAAGACTCCTACGCTTGATATTATACTGCTTCATCCCATTGGTCCTGCTAAAATGGACCACCACACATTTATCAGCATTGAAGTCCATCTGCCTCTTCTCCGCCCAGTCTTGCATCCTATCTATGTCTCACTGCAACTTCAGACATCCCTCCAGACTATCCACAATACTACCAACCTTTGTGTCGTCGGCGAACTTACTAACCCATCCCTCCACTTCCTCATCCAGGTCATTTATGAAAATGACAAACAGCAAGGGTCCTAGAACAGATCCCTGGGGCACTTCACTGGTGACTGACCTCCATGCAGAAGAAGACCCATCCACAACTACTCTCTGCCTTCTGCAGGCAAGATGTAGAGATGCCGGCATTGGACTGGGGTAAACAGAGTAAGAAGTCTGACAACACCAGTTTTAAATCCAACCAATTTATTTGATAGTAAACTCGCAAGCTTTCGGCTTTATGGCCTTCGTCAGGTGAATGAGGTGTTCTGGTCTCCAATAGCACACATACCAGCACAGACTGTTTACAGATTGCTGATTAGAATGCAAATCTCATTCACATTCTAATCAGCAATCTGTAAACTGTCTGTGCTGGTATGTGTGCTATTGGAGACCAGAACACCTCATTTGCCTGACGAAGGCCATAAAGCCGAAAGCTTGTGAGTTTACTATCAAATAAATCGGTTGGATTTAAAACTAGTGTTCTACAGGCAAGCCAGTTCTGAATCCACAAGGCCAAAGCCCTTTGGATCGCATGCCCTCTCACCTTCTCAAGAAGTCTTGCATGGGGGACTATATCAAACGTCTTGCAGAAATCCATGTAAACCACGCCCACTGCTCTTCCTTCATCAATGTGTTCAGTCACATTTTCGAAGAACTCAACTCGGTTCGTAAGGCACAATCTGCCCTTAACAAAGCCGTGTTGACTATTTCTGATCATATTGAATTTCTCTAAATGTTCATAAATCCTATCTCTCAGAATCCTCTCCATCAACTTACCTATCACTGAGGTCACTCTCACTGGTTGGTAATTGTCCAGGCTATCCCTGTTCCCCTTCTTGAAAATAGGCACCACATCCACAATCCTCCAATCTTCTGGAACCTCTCCCGTCTCCATTGACAGCACAAAGATCATCGCCAGGGGTCCTGCAATCACTTTCCTCACCTCCCACAATAACCTGGGGTACATCCCATCTGGACCTGGTGACTTATCTACCTTGACGGAATTTAACAGTTCCAACACCTCCTCTTTCTTAATGTCCACATACTGAATCTTTTCAGTTTGCCACAATCCTGTAGTACAACCCCCCAGATCACACTCCACTGTGAATACTGAGGCAAAGTACTTATTAAGCACCTCTGCTATTTCTTCTGGTTCCACACAGACTTTTCCCCCTTCACCTTTTATAGATCCTATCTCTTCTCTTCTCATCCTTTTACTTTTCACATATTTGTAGAATGCCTTGAGATTCTCCGTAATCCTACCCTGCCAAAGCCTTCTTGTGACCCCTTCTGGTTCTTCTAATTTCCTTTTTAAGCTCCCTTCTACAAGTCTTATATGCCTCTAGATCCATAACATCCCCTAGCTCCTTGAACCTATTGTACAACTTTCTTTTCTTCCTAACTGGGTTCATCACAACCTTTGTGCACCACGGTTTTCTCAACCTACCAAAACCTCCTATTATTAACCAGAATCAGATCAGAAATATCAATATTGTGGTTGTAAGACTGTGACAGGGGCTCGGTACCCCTGAAATAAGTGGTTCATAGAATCATGTAGTGCAGAAGGAGGCCATTCATCCTATTGAGTCTGCACCGACCATATCCCCAGACCCTATCCCCATAACCTCATTCTTTTACTCTGTTGGTTCCCCCTGACACCAAGGGGCAATTTAGCATGGCTAATGCACCTAATTCACACGTCTTTGGACTATGGAAGGAAACCGGATCACCCAAAGGAAGCCCATGGAGACATAGGCAGAATGTGCAAACTGCACAAGCCAGGAATCGAACTCTGGTCCCAGTGTTAACCACTGTGCCACCACATGATTCATCTCCTAACCTTCAAATTCTCTTCACTATCTACAAAGTTCAACTCCTCACTGGTCTGACAGTAAAACCACACCTACACTTGAGGTTTGACATCACCCAAAATACTTTCACCCTGTCACTGAACCCAATACCCACCCCTTCTACCACCAGGAAACGGGAATCAGTCTGCATTTTCTGCAGAACGCATTATAGTAATTCCTGTTGTTCATCTTCAGTGCCACGAATTACAAGAATAGCAATATTCTGAGAACAACATCACATCAAACTTACACACTCTCCTGACCTGGAAATATATTGTTAATGCATCTGTGTTGTTGGGACAGGATTTGAAAATTCTATTCTAAACACCTTTTGTAGGACACATAAGGAAGACAAAGTTTAAGGAAGATGGCATGCCATTGACGAATCAGGGGAACTAGAGATGGGTGATTAGAAATAACCATACCAATATCCTCCATACTCCTGGAACATAGTATTTGACTTGAATAGCTTGAGCCTCTCAGATGCATGGGTTCAGAAAAGCAACAGAAATTTGTAAATTATTTGATCATGTTTTTCCTGTGAGGGAAGTCAATATCATGCTACATCGCAGCTGAAAATGCTTGTTTTTTTTACCCCCACGCAACTAAAACTTTCTTCCAACTTGACTGAAAACTGATCTACAACCAATCAGAAATCTGATTATTAAACTTTAACTTGACCGTACCATTTTTCCAACTCTCTCTTCTATCTCAAATTCCCTTTTTGCTGAAAGCTAAAAGCAGGTAACCTGCTAATCCATTCGTTATATAAATTCGTCTTTGACCATGGGTTGTGAATGTTTCTCATTTCTCTGTGGGAATAAAGACTTCCACAGTAATAGATGTTATTTGATTTGAAGGGTCACTTTGGTTGCAATAAAATTGTTTAGCCAGCATTGATTCAATTCTGTAAAAATAGTGAAAAAGGATTTGTTGAATTATTTTTTGTACTGAGAAACATTATCCTCTTGTCAGTATAAGGCATCACTGTAATGGATATGGTTCTTCAATTGTTTCAACCCATGACAAAATATTTTGTCACACATACATTACCACTTACACGCAAGAGCAGCAATTTCAGACCTCTCCCTCTGCCGGTCTCACCATCTCACCCTTTCTCCAACTTTTCCTTTCGCTGTCTCTCCATCTCCCTGTCTTTCCCAGTGCACATCTCTCCCTCTTTCAGCCTCCCCCTCTCTTAGTCTCTCCTTCTCTCCGACTCTCCTTATCTCAGTTTCTCCTTCTCTTGGTCTCTCCCTGTCTCGATCTCTTCTTCTCTTGGTCTCTCCCTATCTCCATCTCTCCCTTTCACCAGAGCACTCTCTGACCACCTTTCCCTCTGCCCATCTCTCCCTCTCTCTGTTTCTGCCTCTCACCATCCCTCCCTCTTATCTCTCCCTTCTCCCTGCCTCTCCTTTCTATCTTTCCCTCTCCCATGTCTACCTCTCCCCACTCCTCCCTCTCACCATCCCTCCATCTCATCCCTCCCTCTCCCCATCTCTCCTTCTTTCTGTCTCTCCCTCTCTCCATGTCTACCTCTCCCCATCCCTCCCTCTCACCATCTGTCCCTCTCATCATCTTTCCCTTTCCCTTCTTTCCTCTCCTCATGTCTACATCTCACCATCCCTCCCTCAGGAAGTTAGCATTAATAAAGAAATGGTTTTTGGGAAATTGATGGGATTGAAAATGGATAAATTCCCAGGTCCTGATAATCTTCATCCCAGATTACTTAAGAAAATGGCCTGGGAATAGTAGATCCATTAGTGGTTATTTTTCAAAATTCTTTGGACTCTGAAATAGTTCCTACAGATCAGAGAGTAGCTAATGTAAGCCCGCTATTCAAAAAGGGAGATAAAGAGAAAACAGGGAACTATAAACCAGTGAGCTTAACGTCGATACTGGGGAAATTGCTCGAGTCCATTATCAAGGATTTTATATCTCAGCATTTGGAAGGCAATTGTATAATCAGAGGATATAACTAGTGGAGATGACCAAGAAGAACCAGTGGATGTGGTTTATTTAGACTTTCAGAAGGCTTTCGACAAGGTTTCACATAACAGACTATGTTACTATATCAAGTTAAAGCATGTGGGATTGCAGGTAATGTCTTGAGATGGATAGAAAGCAGGTTAGCAGATAGGAAGCAGAGGGTTGGCATAAATGGGTCTTTTTCTGATTGGCCATCAGTGATTAGTGAGCATTCGCAGGAATCTGTACTCGGACCCCAGCTGTTCACATTATATATTAATGATTTGAAAGAGCAAGTTGAATGTATTTATCTCAAATTTGCAGATGATACAAAGTTGGGAGGGAGGGTGAGCTATGAGGAGGATGCAGAGATGTTTCAGCATGATTTGGACTGGCTGAATGTGTGGGCGTCTGCATGGCAAATGCAGTCTTTTGTGGATAAATGTGTGGTTATCACAATAATAGAGAGACAGATTATTACTTGAATGGCTATAAATTGAGAGAGGTGGATACTCAACAAGACCCTGGAGTCTTTGTGCATCAGTCGCTGAAAGTCAGTGTGCAGGTACAGCAGGCAGTAAAGAAGACATGGTATATTGACCGTCATAGCGAGAGGCTTTGATTATAGAGATAGGGTTCTTTTGATGCAATTGTGTAGAGCATTAGTGAGGCCACATTTGGAGTATGCAGTTTTGCTGTCATTATCTAAGGAAGGGTGTCCTTGCTACAGAGGGAATACGACAAAGGTTTACCAGGCTGACTCCTGAGATGACAGGTCTATCGTATGAAGAGAGATTAAGTTGATTAGGATTATATTCAGTGGAGTTTCGAAGAGTGAGAGGGGATCTCATAGAAACCTATAAAATTCTAACAGGGTTAGATAGGGTAGATTCAGAAAAAAATGATCACAATGGCAGGGGAGCCAAAACTAAGGGTCATAGTTTGAGGATAAGGGATGAACCTTTCAGAACTGAGATAAGGAGAAATTTCTTCACCCACAGGATGATAAAGATGTGGAATTCATTACCACAGAAAGCAATTGAGGCCAAAATGTTGTCTGATTTAAGGAAGAAATTAAGTTTATTTATTAATATCACTAGTAGGCTTACATTAACAATGCAATGAAGTTACAGTGAAAATTCCCTGGTCACCGCATCAGGCGGATACACTGAGGGAGTATTTAACATAACCAATGCACTTAACCAGCATGTCTTTGGACTATGGAAGATATACTTCTTGTGGCTAAAGGGATCCAGGGATATGTGGGAAAGGGAGAGATTAAGATATTGAATGCAATGATCAGCCATGATCAAAATGAATGGCAGGGCAGACTGAAAGGGCCGAATGGCCTATTCCTGCTTCCAGTTTCTTTGTTTCTATGCCATTTATCTTTCTAATTGCACGCTGAACCTCATGCTAACTTTATGTGCTCCTTGTGCAAAAACATCAAAGGTTCTTTAAACATCAACATGTACATATTTCACATCTTGTAAAAAATATTCTGCTTTAGTGTTCTTACAACTTCACATTTCCTTTTGCTACATTCCATCTTGTTGTATGGATGTTAAAAATGGGCAATATACAGCTATCAAGAAAGGGAGTTGAACATCTTTCATTGCTGCTGTTTGCAGCACATCTCATGGAAACAAGAATTTCAGATGTGGCAGTCCTGCCAGAGGCAAAACTCACAAGTATGTTGCACTGATCAAGCAGATCAAGTGAAGTTAGTCTTCACTAACTTGAGCACATTTACAGAAAAGAATAGAATCTCTACAGTGCAAAAAGAGGCAATTCGGCCTATTGAGTCTACACGAACTTTCCAAAAGAATGCTTTACCTGCAGCCTATCCCCATAACCCTACGTATTTACTTTCCTAATCCTCCTTATCTATACATCTTGCAAAACTAAGGGATAATTGACCTTAACTCACAGATTTTTGGAGTGTGGGAGGAAACCAGAGCATCCGGAGGAAACTCCTTGCATGTTCTCCAGATACAAGGAGAACATGCAAACTCCACACACACGGTCACCCAAGGCCACAATTGAACCCAGGTGAGGTAGCAGTGAATGAAAGGCAGCTGCATATTTAAGATTTTTTGTACCGGGTGATAGCTGGATCCAGTAGGACATTAGGGCGGCATGGAGGCACAGTGATTAGCACTACTGCCTTACAGCACCAGAAACCTGGATTTGATTCCTGGCTTGGGTCACTATCTGTGTGGAGTTTCCACATTCTCTCCGTGTCTGCGTACATTTTCTCTGGGTGCTCCAATTTCCACCCAAAGTTCAAAGATGTTAGGTGCATTAGCCATTCTAAATTGCCCCTTAATATCCCAGAATGCGTAGTTTGAATGGATTCGCAGAGTAAATGTATGGGGATAGGGGCTGGATGGGATTGTGGTCAGTGCAGACTCGATGGGCCTAATGGCCTTCTTCTGCACTGTAGGGTTTCTATGATTTGATGATTCTAAAATTCACTTCACGGATGCTTGTAAGCTTGACATGAAAGCCCTAAGACTCTTGCACCTAGGAGAGACTAGCTGTTGACCGCAGAAAATGATAACATCACTTGTGGGTTGCTGTGCGTCACCATGACGACCAATAGCTTATGTAGCTGAAGGCAACAACGCCAAAAATAAGAGCCCACACCGACACCTGACAAACTGTGGCAGCACTTGTGGCAGAACGGGGCTCTCATGGATTAGTGTCTTCAATCATCAGCTAACGTAAACCATTTGAAATGACATTATCTCCAGTGGTTTTGATTTGCTGTATGTCCTTCATCTCATATAGATGGAAGGATACCATTGATGACAGCAAAGTCAACCTGATCCCCAATGAATGAGACAGTAAATTGGAAGGATTGGATTAGGCCAGCCCCCAGAGAACGACATTATTTAGATCCTCAGATCAGCCTTGATGGTGTATTCCAGAGTTAATAACTGCACAATCTCTCGGGGATGCATCTTTTTTGAACTGATTCGAGGACACTTTGTATCCTGACATCTGTACTTAACCTTTGAACTCTATTAAGGCTCCAATTTACATTGAAGCCATTGCTGCAAAACATTATTTACATTGTAAATGTAAATTAGCCGCATCGCACTTGAACTCCCAGCTGTAAACGGTGACATTATTTGCACCATTAGATTATTTAAATGGTGGAGTAATTTGTTACGGCACTGAGCCACTTACAAGACAGTTCTTTTCTGGTTTTAGATGAGGGGGACTTCAGTTGCAACAGTCCAGAGGCTCTGCTTGGCAGCTGCTGTTGAATTTAAATGAAGATTTATGAATAAGAATTAGAGTAAGTGCGGTGTCAAAATGAAAATACTCTCTCTGTGTTGTTAGGTGAAAATGGCTGGAAGGTGTTGTAATGTATAGGTTCACTGCTTAACCCAACCTGTTTCGATGCTCGAAGCTGAGGCTGTGCGATTGTGACTTGTGGTAAACAAATCAGCAACAAGTGAATGTACTCTGTGGCAGCTTCCTCATACGTGCCAACCCAGGAAATGTGAGAAAGCTGATAAACAGCTTTAAAAAAAATGAAACAAACAGGATTACCCTTGCTTTACAGAACCCATTGGAGTTTTCATCCATTAATTTGGATGGAAGCAAAACCAGGCAGGTTCTTTAATCAAATCTCGGCACCAGATTGTCTTCCCTGTGCTCTAATTAGACAATGCTTGATATAAACTGGAAGCTTAGCCCATGGTCCATTGAGTTTTATGACCTGCATTGTGCAACATCAATGGCACTGTGATTAGCACTGCTGCCTCACACTGCCAAGGACCC
Source organism: Sphyrna mokarran (assembly GCA_024679065.1). Classification (NCBI taxonomy): domain Eukaryota; kingdom Metazoa; phylum Chordata; class Chondrichthyes; order Carcharhiniformes; family Carcharhinidae; genus Sphyrna; species Sphyrna mokarran. The sequence goes on from JAGIQG010000014.1 coordinate 55,220,078, forward strand.
AGGTTCAATTCTGGCCTTGGATGATTGTTTGTTGGAGTTTGCACATTTTTCCCCGCGTCCGCATGTGTTTCCTCTATATGTTCTTGTTTCCAGCCACTGTCCAAAGATGCGTGGGTTACATGGATTAACCACACTAACGTGTCCCTTAGTGTCAGGGGGATAAACAAGGTAAATATGGAGGATTACAGGGATAGGGGCTGGTGGGCTTATTGTTGGTGCAGGCTTGATGGACTGAATGGCCTCCTTTGACACTGTAGGGATTTTTCATTGATGTTCCCTGCAATTAGCTACATTTCTCCATGAACACATTGCAAAAGAAAGACTTGCATTTATTTCATACTTTTCAGTGAATGAAGAACTTACTGAAGTATAACCATTGTTGTAATTTATTTATCTACCTAACTTTCACATTCTCAATTTCAGTCCAAGCAGCCTCAGAAGGAGCACTGACTGGATTTATCTCTGGGGCATTCAGCATACTGCCTGTCCAGTTTACGTGTTAACAGAGAGGGAGAAAATTTGTAACAGACAGTGCTTGGAACTGGTTGAGGCACACTACAAATAGAAATTGGTCAGCAGTGGAAATAGGAACCAACGTTTTGCTTGCCTAGATTGGGGAAGTTCAAAGTAAATGCAGTTTCCTTGTCACCAACCTTTCTGACTTTAGCCACATTGGTCCAAATCAGAGTTGAAACCTAGAACCTGGGTAACTCAATAGTCCATGGAGTCCATTTACCATCCAGACTATATTCTCTTCAGCAGGATGTTCCATCCAGTCTAACCTTGGTCTGTAACTATGATTTTTGTTCTTCATTTTAAGGCCACAGATACATACGTACATACAAAAAAAACAGGTCAGAAATGACCATCAGGCTTCCCCCATCACACATTCTAATAACTCCTGGGGATTAAAGGAAAGCAAGAAAATAAAATAAAAATTAACATTCCTCAAGACGTAGTGAGTGAATTAAACCAAAAAACATAAGAGCCAGAATATTGCGCTCCCAGGTGGAATCTGAGGCGGGAAGGAGGAATGTAAAATTGTTTGATCAGGATTCCCTTTGAGATCCGATCTACCTGACCCAGATACAATTTTACGGTGGATGGGTGGGGCTTCAAATAGAAAGCTGGCTTTTTCCCTATTTCAGGATCTTAAGTGGCCACTTATATTTCTTTATTTATCTATGAGTTGTGGGCGTTGTTGGCTAGGCCAACATTTATTGCCCATCCCTATTTGCCCTTGAGAAGGTCATGGTGAGCTATCTTTTTAAATCATTGCAGTCTATGTGCTATAGATATACACATTGTCAGCAGTTATCCTAATCCTACGTTTACCACCAGTGAGGTTTCCAGCGGAGCTCAAGATCCAGAAACCGCAGTTCTCGCCAGTGAGTCAGCGACATCAGATCTTCCCTATCTCTCACGAGCAGCGTGAACCTATTTACATATATTTCCATGGATATTAAGATAATTAACACATCATTTTGCCATACCTCGATCCCTTGTCATATCTTCAAACTGTGCCGATGTGATGTCATGCTGGCGTTTTTTGCAATAGGTTCACACAAATGAGAACCTGACATAGGAATCTTCCTGTGTGCGCAAAGATGAGGATAACCCCCACGGGATGAGGTTCTTAGCCAGGCAATGACCTGTTAATGTTCCCTGGCAATGTCTCCTGGTGAATGTTGACACCATGCCATCTGGGCACTGCCACCCTATGCAAGGGCGTGGCCCCCGTTGGGAACCTTATAGGGAGGGGGGCTTTCATGCAGATGGAGTGGACTGGGAGTGGACAGATGAACAGGGGATGTCAGTGATGGCCACTACAAGAGAGATGGGTGCATGGGTACCTCCAACTGTGCTGGGGAAGGGGCCGATGTTCGTGGGTGATGGGAGGAAGTGATGGGGCAAGCGATTGTGGGAGGTCGGAGAGGGGGTGATGTCAGAATGAATACTGGCTCCACCCTGAGTCCTCCATGGGTGGATAGGGGGAGTTTATTACAATTCTGATCAAAGTGAGGTTGATATGGCAATTGTACAGATTGTGGGGCTTATTGCAGAGTTCCTGCAGAGTTCATCAGACAGAAGTAGTGCTTAGACATTTCAATGGTCTGCTCAATGACATTTCTAGTGACAGTATGGCTCTCATCATAGGTATGTGTTTGGGTTGCACACTGGAGATGTGAGGCACATGATCAACGAATGGATAGCCTTTGTCACCCAGTAGACCCTCTCTGCTTTGATGTAATGTCTCAAATACTGATGGTACAGCAGCCTGGCATAGAATAAAGATACCACTGCAGCTGCCAGGATACCAGGCATTCTATACAGTGTGCTGAACTGGATCTCACACCAGCTACGTATTGGAACATTTTGCATTTGTGGAACTTTCTGCTTGTCATGTACCTGGTAGATTTAGATGCAACACCACAAGCAACTTGTGCTCAAATAATGACATCTGTGGGGAATTCCATTATCCTGGTGAAGCCACACTCTGTCTACTTCTGTCTGCCAAGGGACAAGGTAATATATTCCCCTTTCCTAACTCAGAGTATTATAGGTGCCACTTCTTTCAGTCTGGAAGCGTCCTGACACTAAGAGGTTCATGGTTATGGTCATGTTTACAGTGGCATTCTTGCCTTGCGGCAAGCCCTCTCCTCTCTTTAAGCAACTTCTGTGGTTCTTTGTTGCCTCAATCATTCTGCCTGTCACACTGCAGGCCTAGGGGGCTGTTAACTCTCACATCCATGACTGGTGATAAGTGATCTCATCAGAATCCTTGAAATGAGAGGCAAAGCCAGAGAGTCATGCAACTCCACTCCCAGTAGACTTCACCAACATCAAAATTTTGGACCCAATAGGAAGCTCTGCATGACAATTCAGCCCATATTTGGAAGATAAAAATTAAATGTAAGCAAAGAATTCAAACTGGTGTGCAATGTTTTAAAATGATGACTATTACATCTTTGAATGATTAGCTTACAAAAGGAAAAATATGTGCAGTCATGCATGTGCACATACAATCCTCTATTATTTACAAAGGTAAGTCAGCTGTTTGTGAAGTATTTTTGACAGCCTTTCAGTTCACTAGAGCGATTACAGGCCTTTTCCTTCTGCATGGGTTGGAACCCAGCTGTTGCTGAGCAGTAATGGAGCTAATGGCCCAGCACTCAGTGAATTGCATGTCTGCCTGGTCTTTCTCTATTCTCAATTTAAACCTCACAATTTCAGGTTTCTGCCTGGTCCCATTTCCAGCTTGAGACTCGGGCATTGTCCGGTCACGCACTCTGTATAACTCCCCCATCTCACTGAATTATTAATGAGACGGCACTACTGACTGACTCAATGAGCTCAAGGTACTCAACAATCTGAATCTTCAATTACCATTGTACTGTAATCATTTAGATTGTACTTTGAGGCATTTCTGAGTTGCTTGCCCATGTTTATGCTGTTAAGTCAAGTGCCCTTATTTTAGTGGCAGAATCAGGAAAGCTTTGCTACTTCACTGAACTTGTGCTAAACCTGCTGTGAGTGTTTGATATTGACATTGGGTATCAGAAAAAGAAAACTGTTCCATTCTTAAACCATGAGATTGTTGAAGCTGAATGGCGTACTATTGCTGTTATTTTCAGAGAATCATAGAATCCCTATGTTGCTCCCCTAGAAGATGACAAGGGGGATATAATAATGGAAATGAGAAATGCTGAGGCCTTAAACAAGTTTTTTATATTGGTCTTCACAGCAAAGGACACAAATAGCATACCAATAATTGACGGTCGTGGAACTGTAGGGGGTGAGGACCTTAAAATGATCACTATTACTAAAGAAGTAGTGCTGGGTAGGCTAATCAGACTAAAGGTAGACACATCCCCTGGTCTGTATGGAATGCACCCAAGGGTACTGAAAGAAATAGCAGAATAGCATTGGTTGTAATTTAACAAAATTCGCTGAACTCTGGGGAAGTGCCAGCCGATTGTAAAACAACTAATGTAATGTCACTGTTTAAAAAAGGAGGTAGACAAAAGGCAGGTAACTACAGGCCAGTTAGCTTAATATCCATAGTTGGGAAAATGCTGGAATTTATCATTAAGGAAGAAATAACAGGGCACCTGGAAAATAATGGTTCAATCAAGCAGACACAGCATGGATTCATGAAGGGAAAGTCATGTTTGACTAATTTACTGGAATTTTATGAGGATATAACAAGTGCGGTTAACAAAGAGGAATCGATGAATGTGATGTTTTTAGATTTCCAGAAGGCATTCGATAAGGTGCTCACATAAGATAAAGGTACACGGAGTTGGGAGTAAAGTGTTAGCATGGATTGAGAGTCGGAATACATGGGCGCTTTTCCCAGTTGGCAATCAGTGACTAGTGGCGTGCCGCAAGGATGGGTGCTGGGGCCTCAACTGTTTACCATAGACATAGATGATCTGGAGGAGGGGACCGAGTGTAGGGTAACAAAGTTTGCAGATGACACAAAGATGAGTGGGAAAGCAAATTGCACGGAGGACACAGAAAGTCTGCGGAGAGATTTGGATAGGCTAAGTGATTGGGCAAGGATCTGGCAGATGGAGTATAATGTTGGGAATTATGAGGTTATCCACTTTGGAAGGATAATAGTAAAATGGAATATTACTTAAACAGTGAAAAATTACAACATGCTACCGTGCAGAGGGACCTGGGGATCCTTGTGCATGAATCACAAAAACCCAGTCAGCAGGTGCAGCAGGTGATCAAGAAGGCAAATGGAATGTTGGCCTTTATCGCGAAAGGGATGGAATATAAAAGCAGGGAGATCTTGCTGCAACTGTGCAAGGTACTGATGAGGCCGACCTAGAGTACTGTGTACAATTTTGGTCCCCTTATTTAAGAAAGGATATATTAGCTTTGGAGGGGGTACAGAGAAGGTTCACCAAGTTGATTCCGGAGATGAGGGAGTTAGCTTATGAGGAGAGATTGAGTAGACTGAGCCTGTACTCATTGGAGTTTAGAAAGTTGAGGGGAGATCTTATAGAGACATATAAGATCATGAAGGGGCTAGACAGGGTAGAAGCGGCAATGGAAACAAGAAGTAGGTGCATAGCTTCAAAATACAGGGGAATCAATTTAGAACAGAGTTGAGAAGGAACTTTTCCCTCCCAGAGGGTAGAGAATCTTTGGAATTCTCTGCCCAATGAAGCAGTAGAGGCTACCTTGTTGAATGTGTTTAAGTCACAAATAGATAGATTTTTAACCAATAAGGGAATTAAGCGTTATGGGGAGCAGGTGGGTAAGTGGAACTGAACCCACTATCATATCAGCCATGATCTTATTTAATGATGGAGCAGGCTCGAGAGGCTGGATGGCCTACTCCTGCTCCTATTTCTTATGTTCTTATGTCCTACAGTGCAGAAGGAGGACATTCAGCCCATGGAGCCTGCACTGACAACAATCCCATCCAGGCCTAACCCCTGTATGTCATTTATTTACTGCTGATCCCCTGACATGAAGGGGCAATTTAGCATTGCCAATACGCCTAATCTGCTCACCTTTGGAATGTTCAATTGTGTACAACTTCAATGACCAAAAAAAATTAGCAAAAGGCAACAATTAGATTTAAACTCTGAACTTCTTCCATATATCACATATCAAAGTAGAGGAGGATGGATAGCAAGAAAAAGTGTCCTTATTGTTTAAAAAGAATGAAAATAGCTTGGAAAATCTATAATTCTTTAAGAATAAACCACTAGCTACTTCTGGAATTAATGCACATTGAAAAGGCATTGAGACCTCCTTCAGTGGTTTTCGTCACAGAGAAAATGCTTTTGTCCAAATAAGATGATGAATTCCTGCCAAGAGTCCTGTAGATCGGACTTAATGCACCTAACAGGTAGAAAGGACACTGAATTGGTTAGTATCTTTCTGCAAGCTAGAAAATGATATTGGCTGGAGAACTTCAAGTATGAGTGAGATATTGGGCACAATTTCCCCAGCCTTGAAGTGGCAGATTCAGATGTGTTGGTGATGATAATGGAGAGGATGGTGCAGATAAATAGTAGAGGGAACCACCTCAGGACAGTTCCCTGACTGAATCCAGTCATGGTGGGCAGGAATTCACAATGGGCAAGTAACAGGCTGACAGTTTAAATAATGAAGGTCCCGAAAAGAGGAAATTTAGAGGGCACATTGCCTCATGGGAGGCTGCTAGCTTAATGAAGACATCCTACCTGCATTAGGTTGGGGATTCTTTGGAAATGAAGGCTGGATCCCCCAAAGAGGGGGCCGCAGATGTCAAAGGACATTCCTGCAGCCCCAAAGACACAAATAGAGTAACAAACCCCTGGGAGCTGAGGGTCCTTCATTGCCTTCGCTGTTTAAGAATAGATCTTGACTGTTCCAAGCATGCCTCTATTTTAAAGTTGGCCGCTATTTGCCTCAACAATGCTCACCTCCCTTAGTGGGATTCTGAAGGCTCAATGGCTGCTGGCACTGTGAGTGCCCAACGGCATCCTTAATGAGTGCACAGGCAGCCAATTAGGAGTTGTTCCCTCAGTTTGGCTCGTGGCAAGTGCAGACTCAATGCCCCATTTAGTCCTGACATCAGGTCTCAAAGGCTAGCGGCAAACTTCTGCCCATTATCTATGTCAAAACAAGCAGAAAATTGGGCTTCTAAGTAAGTGACTGATGAGTTGATAGAGTTTTCAAAATGTGCAATGCAGTGTTAGTAAGCTAATTTAAACTCGAAGAGAAATGCTAATCAGCTGCACACTTGCAAAATTTTAATAAGTATTTAACAGTAATTAGAAATTCTTCATCACAGCATACATACTTCTCAATTATAGCAGGGCTTACATTGTTAGCTGAGGAACTTAGACTGTGGAGAAGTGATTCTCTTGATGATTGCTGCTTTACCAGTTTCCCTAAGGTGGTGATAACACAGAGTTTGATTCTTTAAACTCTGATTATGTATTTTATTGAAGGTGCAAGAGAGATTACAACTGTATAAAATGTATTTTTCTTCAGTACTGTATCCAGGTTGCTCATTAGTGACATATGAATACATTGTATTAGGAACAGTGAAATGATTTTTTTGCTTTGATTTTCTGTTCAGAATGAATGAATAATGTAAAAAAAAGTTGAAATATAATTCCTGCTGGTACTTTCAGTACAGCTAGCTGAGGGGTGGTAAAGTATATGCTTCACATCGGTCCAGATCATCTAATCTCCAGATCACTAGATGACCCCAAATGTGCCAAGAACTCATCGAAAGTCCCAATATGCTGCCTCAGTTGGAATTATCTGGGAAGTTTGAACTTCCAATGGGCAATTCCCTTGCTCCCTGAGACTCTCCAAAAAAGTCTCCTACTCTGAGTTGTCTTCCATGGACTGTGGGCATCATTGACCAGGCCAGCATTTATTGCCCATCCCTATTTGCCCTTGAGAGGTGAATATGAAAGAATGAGGGGTGATCTCATTGAAATATATAAGATTTTAAGGAGCTTGACAGGCTAAATGCTGAGAAGATGTTTCCCCTTAAGGAAGGGACTGGGATCAGGGAGCATAGTCTCAGAATAATTGGATGTTTTATCCTGGATGGTGTCAGGCTTCTTGAATATTGGAGCTGCACTCATTCAGGTAAGTGGAGAGTATTCCTTCACACTCCTGATTTGTAAATGGCTGAGATCTCTTGTGGAGTTAGAAAGTGAATTACTCTCTAAGAGTAACCCGCTTTTGTAGCTACCGTGTTTAAAAGGCTGGTCAGGTATAGTTTCTGTTGTTGATAGTGTGGGATACAGCAATGGTAATGTCATTGAATGTAAAGCGAAGTTGTTTGGATTCTGTCTTGTTGGAGATCATCATTGCCTGCCACTTGCAAGGCATGAATGTTATTTGCCACTTATCAGTTCAAGCATGAATGTTGCTGCATATGTGCACAGACTGCTCCAGCTTCTGAGGATTCACAAATGACATTGTATATTGTGCAAACATCAGTTTCTGACTTTATGATGAAGGGATGTTCATTGATGAAGCAGCTGAAGATCATTTTGCCTGGGCCATTATCCCGAGGAATTCCTTCATTGATGTCCTGGAAAAGAGATGATCGATATCAACAATCACAACGAGCTTCCCTTTGTGCTAGGTTAAACTTTAATCAGTGGAGAGTCCTCCCTAATTTCCATTGATACATGGAGCTAGGATTCCTTGCTGCTACGTAAGGTCAAATGCTGTTTCGGTGTCAAGGGTAGTTACTTTCATCTTACGTTTTGGAGTTCAGTTCTTTTCTCTATGTTTGAACTGATGCTGTTTTAGGAGCTGAGTGGCTTTGGTATAAACACTTTGCTGTTTATCATGATTAGACTGATGTATGGTAAGAGACTAGGTTGAATTTGTCCTTTTTTTTGTGGACAAGACATACCTGGACAATTTTCCACATCTCCACATGGATACCAGTATACTGGAGCAACACCAAATATACCTAAAATGAGGCATCAACCCAGTGAAGCTACAACACAGGATATTTGCACGATGAACAGCAGAAGCAGCCAGTAACAGACAGAGTTAAGTAATCCCATAATCAACAAAACAAATCTAAGCTCTCCATGCTGCCACATGCAGCCATAAATATCCCCATCCTCAATGATGGGGAGCCCAAAAGGGCATAGCCTAGCCCTGGAGCACAAGTATCATTACCAGAATATTGTCAGCACCCAAAGTCTTTTCAGTATCCACTGTCTTTAACTGTTTTTGGTATTGAGTGAATTAAATTGGCTGAAATCCGGCATCTGTGATGATGATAACTTCAGGAGAAAGCCCAGATGGTTCATCCACTTGTGACGCTGCTGACTGAAGGTTCTTGTGAATGCTTCAGCTTTATCTTTTGCACTGATGTGCTGCGCTCCCCCATCATTGAGGATGGGGATATTTGTGGAAGCTCCCCCAGTGAGTTGTTTAATTGTCCATCGCCATTTGTGGCTGAATATTGGTAGCATGGCAGAGCTTAGATCTGTTCTGTTCATTGTGGGATTTCTTAGCTGTGTCTGTTACTGGTTGCTTCTGCTGTTCATCACGCAAGTATCCTGTGTTGTAGCTTCACCTGTTTGATACCTCATTTTTCGGTATATCTGGTGTTGATCCTGGCATACCCTCCTGCACTCTCCATTGAACCAGCATTGGTCCCAGGCTTAACGATAATGGTATTGTGGGGGATGTGCCATGAGGTTACAAATTGTGGTTGTAAACAATTCTGTTATTGCTGATGGGCTGTAGTGCCTCACCAATGCCCAAATTTGGGCTGCTATATGAAATCCATGCCAGACAACAAATGGAGGGTACCTTCAATGTAAAGACAGACTTTGTCTCCATAGGGACTGCGCAGCAGCAAGTCTTACTGTTATGGACAGATGTCAAATATGTTTTTCCCTCTTGTTTCCTTCATTATCTCCCGTAGTTGTAGACTAGCAGTTATGTCCTTTAGAACTTAGTAAAGTTTCACAACACAATTTTAAATCCAACCAATTTATTTGATAGTAAATTCGCGAGCTTTCGACACTATGTGCCTTTGTCAGGCAAATGCAGTGTTCTGGTCTGCAATAGCACTCATACCAACACAGACAGTCATAGATTGCTGATTAGAATGCGAATCCTTACATCTAACCTGCTATTCAAGTGTTAAAGTGGCTAACAATGTGTGTGAAGGGAATCCTGAGCATTGGTTAGAGAATTGTGTATTTCCTCCAGACAGCACAGTAAGTGAGGTTTTTTGCTAACCCAGGCAAGTTACGGGGGTTACAGATAGTGTGTCATGAAGCCAAGATCCCTGTTAAGACCGTCCTCATGTGTGCGGAACTTGGCTATCAGTCTCTGCTCAGCGACTCTGCGCTGTCGTGTGTCACGAAGGCCCCCTTGAAGAACATTTACCCGCAGGTCGGAGGCCGAATGCCCATGACTGCTGAAGTGTTCGCCCACAGGAAGGGAACTGTTTTGCCTGGTGATTGTTGAGCGATGCTCATTCATCCGCTGTCGTAGTGTCTGCATGGTCTCCCCAATATACCATGCTTCGGGACATCCTTTCTTGCAACGTATTAGGTAGACAACGTTGGCCGAGTTGCAAGAGTATGTACCGTGTACCTGGTGAATGGTATCCTCACGTTTGATGATGTCGTCCATGTCTATGATCTGGCATGTCTTGCAGAGGTTGCTGTGGCAGGGTTGTGTGGTATTGTGGTCACTGTTCTCCTGAAGGTTGGGTAGTTTGCTGCGAACAATGATCTGTTTGAGGTTGTGCGGTTGTCTGAAAGCAGGAAGTGAGGGGGTGGGGATGGCCCTAGCGAGATGTTCATCAAGATGTTTAGAACTTGGCCAGCTGGGTCAACAAAGAGACTAAAGGTGGACAATAAATGTGCCTTTGTTAGCATTGTCCACATTCTAAGGCTAGATGAGAAAAAGAGACAAACGGACACTATGCTCACTAAATATGTTTAAATTTTGTTTTTGCTTTGGCAAAGCATTGGCAAAATAACCGTGTATCAATGTAAATAGAGGAAAGTTTTGGTCTATTATCTACTGTGTGCAGATGCATAGGACAGACTTCTTCCTAGTTCAGTGCTGATTGGAAATTTCACAATTGCCAAAAGGAAACTGGAAAGATTGAAATGACACACTAATGCAGTTGGGAGAGCTCCCTCGAGATTGATGTGAGGCATGTCACTGAGGTAGTGTTGAAAGATGTTTTTGCTTGCTGCTGGCGATACTGTAAGTGATTTACGGAAACTTGACACTAAGACTGGATGAATAAAGTGGGAAAGTGTTCCAATCTCCAGTGTAGCATTTCTTACCTGGATGATCTTTTAAAAAAAAAATTCCCAAAAGGAGAAAAAAAAAACAGATGAAGGAGTACTTGAGAGTGAGTGGGTAAGCATTCCAGTCACATCTTCTCAATTCATCACTTTAGCAGCTGACTGACCTCCTGAAGCCCTCTTTAAAGCCTCTGCTTAGCAATTCACTGCAAAATTGCATTTCTATACCACCATTTGGACAAATGTAAAACAATGTGAAAACTAAAGGCTGCATTTTTGTGAGGTTTTTCATGACCTGTATACCTGAAGTTTCAGTTATGTGAGATAGTAACGTTAAAATATTACAGGAAATTATCATTATTTATAGTCTATAGTCCAGGGTTGATTGTTACATCTAAACGATTTCTCTACCAGATTAACACTTATTTGCAATTCTGAAATCAAATTAAATGCCAGTGGGAGGAATCTGTTAAATTGACAGACGTGTGTTTGTAACATGTGGTGCCTGGAGAATAATTGGCAACCCAATCACATATTACTTACAGCACAAAAATAAACAACTCGGCAAAACAGGTCTATGCCGGTGTTAATGTTCCGTGTGAATAACTCCTACTCTTCTTCAGCTCATCCTATCAACATATTTTTCTATTCCCTTTTCCCTCATGTACTTATCTCACTTCTCATTAAGTGCGTCTATGCAAATTGTCTCAACTGAAGAAAATAGCACCAACACATTCAGGCTTTCCTGATAGTTAGAATCACTCAGTTCTGGTCTCATTTTTGGAAATAATGTTTGCATTTTCTCCAGTTTGTTTTGTGATGGTGTTGTGGCTCACTAGGTAGTGTTCATGTATCTGAAGCAGCAGCTTTGGGTTCAGCTTCCACCCCAGAGCTTGAATTTCCATTCTGATGGGGAACACATTTCCACTAACTCTGGCAGCCGCCATTACACTCTAATGATTGGCATAAGATGGGTTTTCCACCCTTCACTGAGAAGGAAGCCTTGCCTTGGAGAGTTCCTGGCCAATCTCTCCAGTCCCTCCAGTACAGCACTGCAGTGGCCAGAAGAGGCATGATGTGGAGATGCTGGCATTGGACTGGGGTAGACACAGTAAGAAGTCTCACAGTAAGAGCACTGCTCTTTCATCAGGTGGAGTCCAAAAGCTAATGGCTTTTGCTACCAAATAAACCTGTTGGACTTTAACCTGGTGTTGTGAGACTTCTTACAGAAGAGGTGTTGCAGGGAGCTGCCTGGCACCAGGTACCAGGTAGTGGCAGAAGTTCCAAGAAGGGGAACGTAAGCAGCTCCCAGGTAGTCAGTGGGATAAGTGGCGAGATGGGGATATGATTGGGGTCTCAGGGATAGACTGGGATGAGGAGGAAGGTCCAGATATACTAGGTCACAAGGAGACAGTGTCCCCCAATTGGAAACATTTGGAAATAGGAACAGCATTCGACTCTTTGAGGCTGCTCCGACATTCATTATGATTATCCAATTCAAGAGCCTGTCCTGTCTTTCTCCCCATCCTTTCATCCCCTTCATCCCTAAAGCTATATCTAAAAACAAACTGGAGGAGATTTTCCGACCTCACCATGCCTGGCACAGATTGCGCGAATTCTGGAAAATGGTGTGTGACCCTAAAACTCGAATCCATGCCTGGTGCCAAATGGTTTACAATAGATTCTTCCAATTAGGCGTCATCCAGAAATTTTGATATTGTACGTTTGAAAATGTCCTTTATCTTTCAGCACAAGTAACGTGTGACAACATATTTTGTTATAAAACAGGAAGAGCTGAAGGAACCACATTCATTACAATAATGCCATGCATATGGCAGGTTAATTTTTCTCATGGCAAAAATAATTTAACAAATTGCTTGTGTTGTACATTCCAAGTGAATTTTCATGTAGCCACTGACCTTTTAACCAAATAATGCTGACAGAGCTCTTACCACAGAGAATTGGCAAACACCCAATCACCCGTCATTCAGATTGGAGCTTACGCAATGAATGAGCCAGTCAGTTACCTGCTTCTATCTCTCGGTCTTTTGGGCTATTTGAAAGTGTACAAGCGTGACTTGGAAATGGGAGGGGAAAATGGAAAAATGATAAAAAGCCAGGTCCCACATTCATTTCCTGAATTATTGATCAATCGAGGTCGACGGTAAAAGCCGTAGCTACATAAAGGGAAGAATGTAACAGAAGCAGAAAAAGACCATGCAGCAGCAGGAATTGATGGTAGAAGTTAACATGGAGTTTCAACTAAGCTGTTACATTAATGATGATGGTGAAGCAAGTTACCCTGAGGAGGGTTTAAATAAAACTGTACATGAGAAAGGAAATAAGTTCAACAGGAATCAATCCCTTCTGCCCTTGGTAGCATCCAGCTAAGTGAATTAAAATGGTGGTACTGCGGCAACACTTTAAGTGTGACGATAAATCTATTCCTTCGATAAACTTATTTCTTTCACTTTTGCTAATATTTTGAGAATTCAACAGTTGATCTGTCCATGCTTTTAGCTACAGCCTTAGAGAAATAGAAGAAAAACAAAAGATGGTAATTCAGTTATTTTCAGACAAATGTTTAGGGATAAAATAGATGTTGGGCTTTGTCCTGGAGTGTGTCCTAATGGATAACTCAAAACTAACTAATTAGATCATCTTTATTCACAGTCCATGATGATAGCGAGGATGAAAAAATGAGTGGTGGTCACATTTAACATCTGCTAAATTATAGAACAGGAAGACATAAAAAAGAAAAATGTATTTCATCCACTCCATCATATCTTGTTGTATTCCCCGATGCTGTCATCTTTCAGCATTATCTCCTCCCCATGTGCAAGTATCTTTCTGAATTGATTTGATTGTTTAATTGTATCGTTACTACTCTTTGCTGTCTTTAATGCGGGTGATATTACTGATTTCCTTTTCAAATGAACAGATCCATTTCAATTAACTGTGATGGGTGTATTTAAGCCAAAAGTTCAATTTTTTTCAGTAAAACCTTGTGACATCATGTCATGGTTATGCAATGCTCTGCTCTTCCCCATTGCTGACATGGAGAAAAAATATTACAAATTAGGGGCCCAATCTAAACCCAGGAAAATCCGAGATGCACGCAGTGGCGGCTGGCATAATACACATGTGACTTTTGAGTGAAGCCCTTTTCTAACAGCACAGCAGGTGTACCAAAACCAGAGTAGTTGAAGAAGCTGGCTTACTGGCACTTTCTCAAGGGCAGTTAGGGATGGGGCAATAAATGCTGGCCTGGCCAATGACACCCACATCCCACGTTGAAAGTCAAAAGCACAGTTTCAATTTCTAATTCTCCTCTTCCCCTAGGAATGTTCATTTGGCAGTAGATGCAGATTTCCAATCCTAATGTTATTACTGTAAAATACATGGCTAATTCTTGCTGCCAGTTCGAACACTGGAGTGCATATCCTTTCCCAGCTGATCCTGGAGCCATGCTGTATCTGGTCTCTCGCAGTGGGGCAGAACTCTGCACATTAAGGGCGGGATTTTCTACTGCACTCACCCCAAGACTGGAAAATCCTGCCTGAAGTTAATGGATCCTTGCATGATCTGCCTCTGCCCACTACGATTCCTGTGGCGGGCAGATGGGACGGAAAAATTCCACCGGGATTTTACCGGCATGCCCGAGTTTACCGAGGCTCGTAAGATTACATCCGAAGCCAACGGAGAATGCTGTCCTGCGAGCCCCAATTTCGGGACAGGTGTGCCCGTAAAATCAGGGTTGAAGTGTGTGTTGCTGGAGAGTGCATCCTTACACACGGCAAGACACATTCATGTTCCTTGAGGTAAAAGCAAAAAATGCTGGAAGTATTTAGCTGGCGAGGCAGCTTCTGTGGAGAGGAACAGAGTTAACGTTTCATCTAACAGATCACTCACCTGAAATGTTATCTCTTTATTCTCCACAGGTGCCACCTGATGTTCAGAGTATTTCCAGCATTTTTCTGTTTTGATTTCAGATATCCAGCATTCGCAGTATGCTCCTTTTCGATTAGTGTCATATTCCTTGAAGGTCTGGGATGAAGTACGTATCTGATTACAGTCTCTCTGCTGGATTGTTGTACTGTCCTGGTATAAGATTGCATTTTCCCTTTTGTTCAGAATATAAATGGCCAAGAAATCAAGCGCGACACTGTTGTTATTTTCTAACTTTAAAGAATTTAACTTGACATACAACGTGACAGTACCAGAAAGAAAGTATTAACTTTCCATGCAACCTCTTTCTTTCTGGCAAGCATAACTGGAGGAAAAAAATTGATCAGATTCCTTATCCTCAGAGAAAATAAAAATACTTTCCAATATCATCTGATTTTGATGCCATCTGCAGGTTCTCCTGAAAACCTTGTAGAATTGATTGCTTTATGTGGTTTACTTTCCAAAGCCTTGGCTAAAAAATTGGCTCTGCTGCTGTCCAGTATTTGCTGCAAGCTGTCAAGCATTATTTTGATGCAGGCCAAACAAAAGAACGATTTTAACCATATCAGAAATGGATGTTAGGTTATTAACATATGCAGATTGAGCCTAATGTCTACTATTGCTCTTCTTGCAATCATTTCGACAGTGCTTGAGGAAGCCAGGACCAGTGCTGATTGCCTTTGGGAAAGACAATGCATGGAACAAAAAGGTTATTACTGATCTTAATGGCTACTAATCCCGAAATCTGGCATCTTCCAAACTCTGAATCCAGACACTCCCCCAATCTCGCTCTCTCCCAGCTCCAGGCCCAACCTCTCAACTCCATCCTAACACTCTACATTATAGCCACCCCCATCCCTCACCAATTTTCTTTCCCAAACTGTTTTTCTGCTGTGTGGCCATTCACACCTTCTTTTCTCTCGATGGACTATCATGAGTAACCTTTCCCCTTGTTTTGTGTTAATGACTTGTCTATCATTGCCTCACCTTACAGTATAAATATCTCCCACTTTCTATGCCTTTTAGCTTTGACAAAGGATAATCTGGATTTGAAAAGTCAGTCGTTTCTCTCCTTAAAGATGCAGATGCTGCCAGACATGCTGAGACTTTCCAGCATTTTTCCTTTTGGTTTCAGATTCCAGCATCCACAGTAATTTGCTTTTATTTTGTGATCTTATCAGCATTCCTACATGACATAAGTTTCTCTTAATATGCTGAACAATGTGCTCCCTTAATTCTGCTAATCTGATTTACTATAACGGCAAAGTTTTCATTCTAAATCAATTAGTTTACCTTCTAAGACACAGATTAACAGTGCACAATTTTTCATTAGTGAAGCACATATCCAATTCCTGGTGGCATAGGATGGAACTCAAATTTGCTTTAGTTTCTTTACCACTGTTCAGGTTAACCAAACATAGCAGTTGGCTTTGCTGATGAGTGCCTTAGAATTTTGTTGGGGCTGAGGAATTGTATATTGCAATTTTAAATATTTTAATTCAGATGTCTGATTAGTTATATCTTTTCTTGTCTGCTAAATGAACCCAATATCCTTTGCACAAGGTGATTTTGAAGCTCATAAATAGTAAAACCGGTTAGTGCACAGTCTCTTGTTGATCACACTTTCCATTAATGCATTTTCCAATCCTTGTGGGTCCAGAAATTCATTCAGTTTTAATAATATGGAGAGAGATGTTGATGCTAGGCCTGTTTAATTAGTCAGTTACATCTGAATTCATGTTCATTACAGGGAATATGCAGAGACCTAATGATCCTGCACTCGGGTCTGCGTTCTCCGAGTAAGGTCTTTTTACACTGGGGATTTACCTCGGCTTTTAGTCCAATTCTGCCTGCTAGTTCTGGCTGACGATTTGGCAGATGCAAAAAATTGTTAATAACCTTGAGAAAGAGATCACAAGAAAAAAAAATCCCTGGGAATATAAATACCTCAACCCAGACACAGATATCAATTATTAAAGCGAATGAAATTTTACCATTATTCCTCCCAGGGCATGTACCTTTTACGCTGCCTGCTGCTGCACAGACCTTAGAGTACATTGTTGATGGAATAAAATTTAGGGGTCAATTTTAATCTTGCACGCTCAAAGGAATGTTTGAAACTCTGTCCTTTGATCTTGGCGCAGGATTCCCACGTTCATGGATTTTCGGCCCTCGTGTGTAATCCTGAAAAATCTACTTTTGTGCTGACTTTTGAAGCAACTCTGTGGCTGACAGCAGGGTGCCTGCAGGAAAAAAGGCCCCAAGTATTGTCAGGTTATTAAACCGTATGAGACAACATTGCTATGTTTTGGTTGCACATCCGGTTGCGATCAATAGGATAGTAATCCGGAGTTGACTCCCCACCCACGCTCCCACGCCTCCCTTTGACTTGAGACATCGAGGCCAAGTTTATGAATATCTAATACCTTTCTGGCTGAGATCGGCTAACTCAGTTCTGTTCCTGTTCTGTATGCCTCAACTGCACCACTGTCTTTCCAAGTGATAGTTAGGAGCTAATCCATGCTGGCTCCACCAGTGACTTAATACCTGAGCGTTGCCAAATCTAAATGTTGCCTGCAGTGAGTTAAGTTGCCATTCAGAGCGCACAGGAATGAGTTTACCAAGGCACTGTAAATACTGAATCGAACAAAATGGGACATGGGTTGGGAAAAGAGTTCCAGTACAGAAGAGGCTCAGTACATTGCAGAATCTACTATAAGGTGCATTCTACTCTACAGCACTGAATTGGGATTTACCTTCCTGTCGACTTTATGTTCTTGCGATATGAACATTTAACATGAATCCAGCAATAACTGGATGGAGATTGCCTAAAATACTTTCAAAGTAAAGTTTATTAGTCACAAATAAGGCTTACATTAACACTGCAATGAAGTCACTGTGAAATTCCCTTAGTTGCCGCAGCCTGGAGTTTGTTCAGATCAACGCAACAAACCAACACGTCTTTCAGAATGTGGGAGGAAGTCAAAATATCCGGAGGGAACCCACAGCCATGGAGAGAACATACAAACTCCACACGGACAGTTGCCCAAACCGGGAATTGAGCCCATGTCCCTGGTGCTGTGAAGCAGCAGTGTTAACCACTGTGCTACTTTGCTGCTCAGTGTGCTACCATGCCGCCCATTTTACTTGGGATCTTTGAAGTTGGCAAGGAGATGACTTTACCTTCACCATTTGAGTTATTTTTCAGCATCTTTCACAGTGTTCACTATCAGTTTAGTAACTAGGGGTGGGATAATCCGGACCCACCAGCCCTGAGACCAGAAATTCATGTCAACAAAAACTTTCATTGGTCTACCAAATTTTCTGTCACGCCATTGATAGTTCCCATAGGGGGCAGGGCTGGAAAATTTAAACCCAGTTGTTGAAAATATGCTTGAAATTCCCTTCATCCTTTTTCTTTTCCCCTAAGTATTTTATGAACAGTATGCCTTGCCTGTGTAGCGCACAAGAAGCAATACTTTTCATGGTATCCCAATATGTGACAATAATAAATCAAATCAAAAAATAATTTCTTTACAGTAGACCTGCAATATATCTGTAACTACAGGGACCAAGCTAACAGATGTAAAATTTTCTGTTTCCAAGAACTGACCATGTGAGGAATAGGAGTTATTTTCTACTCCTCAAATAGTATCTTTTCTAATTAATGAGTTGGCAAAAATATGAAACCACAAATTCTCTATCTTTATTTGCTGAAATACCACACTTTAGGAAACATTTCATGGTCTTGATTTTTTTACAAATGTTACAGCACCCCAGAAATGATACCCATTTTTTCGGTCTTTACTCTGTCTGAACTCTGATATATATTCCAATCTTCCAACCACCAAAAGCAAAAACTTATTTTTTGATAGTTAAAAGCTACTGCAATTCAAAAAAAGATATTCTGAATGACTTTTAATGTCAGTTATTATTTCAACGGTTTTTTTTGAAGTCCTCTTTATCTCCCCTACAATGGCAAAAGATTATTTTAACAATTCATTTTTTAAAATATATTTTATATATTTCCAAATATCTCTCTTTCTTTGTGTATATCTTTTACAGCATTGGTATTTTCATTGCATTCTAATTCATTAAGAAATTAGACCTGTGTTTCAATAATTTACCATCTACTTCCACTTGGTGCGTTTAGTTGACATTCACACCAGTATGTGCATAACATGCATTTTTCTCTCAGCATCGTTATCCAAATTGACTGTTTCACATCAACTCTTATGGTTTTGGAAGGTAGTTTTCTTAGAATCTATTCGACTGTTTGAAGTAAAGAGAAAGTAGTTTTGGAATTCCTCCTGGACAATTGAGTGAGATATCAGAACATTATAATGTACGCTGTTCAATCTGCCACCTTGCCAGAGATTTCTAATAAATAGTCCTTCAGGCTCATTGTTGAGGATTTTTTTTCTCATCTTTTTATTAATGTTTTGTTGAACGTGCTTGAAAAGGGAGTGATATTAAGCATTAGTATGTTTTTTCACATAAGTTATTGCCTTACATAAGAAAGCACAGAATAAGAAAAAATCCTTTTAACGTACAGATCATGACAGGTTTTCCCTTTTATAAATTTGATCCTATTTATTTAACCTCCCGTGGTAAAATTTAGCAAAGGTACACTGTGTTTTGTAAAGATAATCAAGCAAATTGCTAGCACATTTATCCTCCCCCATTGTTAATTATTGTCACCTAGTGCCAATAGTGTTCCAGTATTCCAGTCTATTCCCCAATCACTCCCATGAACCATTAAACCCCACTGAGAGCACCATCATTTCAGTCAATGCTTATTACCAAAACACACAAGACTTTTCCGTATCATGTCACAGGTAGGTTGACATTAACCCTGCAACGAAGTTATTGTGAAAATCCCCTAGCCCCCACACTCCCATGCCTATTCAGGTACACTGAGTGCCAGTGCACCTAACCAGTATGTCTTTTGGACTGTGGAAGGAAACCCACGCAGGGAGAACGTGCAGGCTTCACACAGACAGAACCCCAAGCTGGGAATCGAACCCGGGTCCCGGGCATTGTGAGGCAGCAGCGCTAACCACTGTGCAAAATTCTCAACTAGATATTAGTTTATCTTGTTTTAAGAGGGACATGTCACGAGCTGCTTTTGATGACAATCTCCTATTTATTCATTACTCTGTGGAGTGGAAATTCTTCTAATTAGCCTCATTTCAGGCTTGTTAATTTTAAGCATATATTTTTTATGTTATGTGCTGAGAGCCTCCTTATGTTTACATCATCTCTACCTCACAATATTCTAAAGATGTGTATCATGCCACTCCATCCCCTCTCCCCCAACCCCTTCAATTTTATAATCTGTAATGTAAACAAATTTATGAATCTGCCCTCGGCAGCATCCTCGTCCTTTGCATTTTAACCTGTTTCCAGTGCATCAATGTTCTTTTGAAGATAGCATGTCCAATTAATATTCCAAAAGGAGCTTCACCAGTGAATAACAGCAAGGCTTGTTATCAAATGCCTCAAGATGCATCCTTATGTTTGATTAAATTTGTTGATTATAGTTTTCAATTGTATTCATTTGGTTTCTCTGCAGCATGGTAAGAAAATCCACAATTTCTTGGGTTTGGTTAGATTATGGTCACGTCACTGAACTTTTCCAGTTCTGACAAGCAGATATGAGTCTGAAGCATTAACTCTGGGTAGAGTTTAAAGCCCAATGCTTTAGGGGGAGGTGTGGGGCTGGAGTGGGAGTAAGCAAGGTGCGGAAGGTGGAATTTCATCAAAAAGGTGGCAGATATAGACCCTTTCCGCCAGCACTTTGACTAAATCCATGATGACGGGAAGGCCCGTGGTCAGGCTTTCTGCCCCAATGTCAATTAACCCTGACCCTAGCTCTAACCCTTAAATGGACAAATAATTCCTACCTGATCCGGCATAAGGCATTAACCCCACAGCTGGCAAAGAGGTCGCCATATTGTGATCAGACAAACAAACATACATGTTGCGTGCAGGTTCCCAGAATTGTTGCGGGGAGAGTTGGGGTGGGGACGGCGGGGGGGACATTCAATGACATTCAATGTCTGATCGAGGGATTCAATGTCAGAAAGGGGAACCACCTGAGAGCCAGTGCTTGCACTTGCTGTCATGCCCTGCAATTCATCCACCTCCTGCCCCACTGCCATCAAACACTTGTGGCCTGGAATCCAGTGCTGTTGCTAGACTTTGGGTGGGCGTTGTAGCAGCAGTAGCTACTGTCTGCCAGACAATACTGCCACTCAATGAAGCTGTTGTCCTCTGGTTAGCTGACAGCTGTAGGCAGATGTGCCTTCCACCTACAGGGCTCTTCATCATGATGAAAGGCCCTCTTTGGTGTCTGTCCCTATTAGAGGTGATGTTGGGTTCTTCTTGGCTCTCGAGCCAGTGGGCAAGTTCTCCATCGCCTCGATGAGCTACCAGTCCAGTCTGTGTTGGCAATAAGAATCTTAACAAAAACGATTTTAGAAAATATGGGTACTGGTTCACAGAAAAATCTTATTTGAAGATCACAAAAGTGGCTAGTGCAAAGAATACCACACAAAGTGGGAAAGGTGCTTTTTGGTGTTTTGGATTTCATGCATTGGTGGGGCAATTTTCACCAAATGAAATAATATTAAAGTGTAACAACTTTAGTGTAAGCTGTGAAATACATCAGTTAACCCGAACACAGGAAGGACTCACAGCAGCAAAATAATGACCAGGTAATCTGTGTGTTGTGTTGTTGTTTGAGAGTAAGTATTAGCCAGCACACAGGAGAAGTTATGCCATGGGATCTACATAGTACAGCTAGTGGGGTGGGGGGAGGGCAGTAGGGGGGCCTTGGTTCATTCCATCATCCAAACGACAGTGCTGCACTTGAGTGTCAGCCTAGATTGTGTGCATACGCTCCAATCCACTCTGGCAAGATTGGCATCACTGAATCCCAGTTCATATTGATGCTCATTTTAACCTAAGATTGTTTAATCTTCAAGATAATTTTAAATTTATTAATGTTTAATTCTTCATAGCATCTTGTAACAAATTTGCATGCAGTCTGCAATGAGAAGTCTCTGTCAGACACTTCGCATTGCAGACGCAGGTAATTTTGCAGATCTGGAAGACTGTTTGAAGTGCTCTGCGAAGAAATTAAATGTTATATTTTCTTTCTTTTCTTATAGTGTACTTAGGCCAAGATGGGGCTTGTGAAAAGAACTACTGTGGCCGTGGACAACAGTGTGTCATCAGTAAAGAGACGCAACTGCCAGAGTGTGTATGTATTCAGCAGTGCAAACCCAATTATATACCGGTTTGTGGGTCAGATGGGAAGTTTTACGCGAATCACTGCGAATTGCACCGTGCTGCCTGCCAACAGAAAAAGAGAATCCACATCGTGGACAATAAAGAGTGCTTCTTCCAAGGTAAGGCATCGTGAAGCAGCAAGAATGAAGTTTAACTGTGGATCATCATTGTTCAGTCTTGCTTTGTGTTCACTCCCAGAAGCATATGTAACCTGCCCTGGGATCCAAGATAAGAGCTTATTAAGCCACAAGTGATTATAAGTAGTCCAGCAGCATTTGTGCAGTGATATTTTCTCAAATTATATCATTGCTTGTCATGAAAAAAAGAGTCAATAACTATGCCAAGGGCTTTCCTGAAATGAAAAAGATGCTTGAAGTAGATAGTTGCCATATTTCATATTAACAAAAGTTGCTATTGGAGGGTTAATTGTATTGTGACACATTGGACACAATGTAAGTGATAAAAATCATTTATTTATTTTATACGTTTTTGACTAAAAGCTATAGATCTCCATGTGATTGATGATAGTGCCGTGATGTTCTTTGCTATTATGCGCTGATGAATTATTTCTTTCATCCTCCACTTTTGTTCTGTGTACCCATACTTAAATATTTTTGAGGCCATTCTAAGGTCATTTTGAATAGAACCTTTGTTGTTGACAGGGAGGGTAAACCCTCACTGTGTACTCATGCCTTAACCAAAACGTGAAGGGACTGTACCCAATCTCCTTTCAGGGCTTACTTTTGGAATGTCAGGCAACTAAAAACAAAATACAGGGGCTGCAGGAAATGCATTAATGCCACCTCAGTTTCGTTTGGCAATTTTTCAAAGCTGTAAAGGACCAGAACAAAGACACAGTGGTTAGCAAGGCTGCCTCACAGCGCCAGGGACCCGTGTCCAATGGGAGAAAGACATTGGCACTTCTGCTGCGTGTTTGCAGCACTTATTCTTTTGTTTCACATTTCCAACATTTTTTATGTGCATTTGGCTGAATTTGGACTGGTTAATGGGGGATCAATAACTTCACGAGGAAAAGGTTTGAATTTAAGTTATTTTGGTACAGTAACATTTAATTATAGTTAATATAATTAACTATATGCGGGGAAACTGTCTGTGTGGACTTTTCATGTTCTCCCCTTGTCTGTGTGGGTTTCCTCTGGGCGCTCCGCTTTTCTCCCACAGTCCAAAGATGTGTATATCAGGTCGATTAGCCATGCTAAATTGCCTCCCTAACGGTGGGAATTTACTGCCTCACTCATCCCACAACTTTAAAATCCTGCCCAAGGTCAATTGAATTGACCTTTCCATTGTCTACACCTCACCCACTCCAATTCCCATAGTGGGCGGGAAGGTAAAATTCAAACCGTATGTCAGCAGAATTAGCAGGGTATATACATCGAGTTATGGGGATAGAGCCTGGGTGGGATTTTTGTCAGTGCAGACTCTATGGACTGTTGGGCCCCTTTCTGCACTGTCAGGATTCCATGATCCCACAATTAAATGAGAGCAGATACTATAATTAAATGTTACTGTACCAAAATAACTTAAATTCAAACCTTTTCCTCGTGAAGTTATTGATCCCCCATTAACCAGTCCAAATTCAGCCAAATGCACATAAAAAATGTTGGAAATGTGAAACAAAAGAATAAGTGCTGCAAACACGCAGCAGAAGTGCCAATGTCTTTCTCCCATTGGACGCGCTGTTGAATCCGTTATCTCATCCAATTAACGCTGAAAGGCACAGTTGCAAGTGAGTCATGACCATGTGTCTTCTTGATAGTTGTTGGGTCTGCTGGATGAGTAAATAGTGTGTCAAACATGATATAACATCTTTTGTATTGACCTGCACTGTAATACATTATCAGAGACTGTGTCATGTAATATGGAAGATCTTGTCACGCTCAATTAATGCAGTTAACCGCTTCTCTTTTACATGGCAATGCTGTTATCATGGCGGCTCTCTAGATTACGTCACAAGCACGGTGGGGTATGTTTTTCAGTTGCAATGCTAAAACAACAGAATGAACTTTCTCCCAAGCCAAACCCCTGGAATTTTCCAGGGTTAGTCAGAATGAATTCATCATGTAGAATGTTGATCAGAATGGCTGGGAATTCATCAAAGAAGGAGGGAGTCCACAAAAGCATTATGCTGTGTAAAGCTGAATGGATGATAAAAATTCACTTTGAAGATTTAGGAAGTGTTAGGTACCTGGAACTCATTGCTGGGGAGGCAGTGGAAGCAGATACATTAATGACCTTCAAGGGGTGTATAGGCAAATACATGAATAGGAGGGGAATAGAAGGATATGATCCCTGGAAAGATAGGGGGTTTTAGTTCACATGGACAGCATTGTCGGTGCAGGCTTGGAGGGCCTATTCCAGTGCAGTAATTTTCTTTGTTCTTTATTGTCAATGTCTTTAAAATATTGATACTGTTGGTGCGCAACCTCACCAGCAGCGGGCATGGATCAAAGATTCAATACTATTGAACGACCAACCTAGAAAAGTGCTGCCCTGGCACAGAGAGGTTTGTGAAATTACCTCTTGTATTACAGGCTTTGCAAAGGATTAGCAGAATCATGCTGGTAATGCATATTCAGGCAGTATAAAGCATGTGGGTGAGTAATGGAGAAGCACTGCCCTCACAACACCTGCTTAGCAGTTGCCAGAGTGGAAATGCTGTACTAAGTCTTCAGTGCTAGAAGGATTCCCCTGTGTGGCACTCCAAGGCAACCTCCTCGAAGAGCACCAGTCAGTGCCAGACATTCTACGTATTGTGTACAGTGATTGCAGTACCTGGAAATAACAATCCAACATGGAAGTTCTGCTTTAGAAAATTATCAGAAATGAAAGACAAATCCCAGAGTCATTTGTCTTGCGTATGTCCCACAGAATGTTGCATTTAAACTTGTGTTATATTTAGTGCAGACACTCTAAGTCCAGAATGAACTCAGGTTTGATTCTCAACAACTTATATCTGCAGCACACTTCACTGAATGAATTGCCTCAAGGCACTTCACGGAAGCATTATAAAACAAAGCATGACACCAAGCCATAATAAAGAGATATTAGGGTTATATGATCAAAAGCTTGGTCAAAGGGGTAAGTTTTAAGAAGCGTTTCAAAGGTGGAAAATGAGGTAGAAGAACAGAGAGGTGTATGGAGGGAATTCCAGAGCTTGGGGCCTAGATAATCAATGGTGTAGCCATTATAGACAATGCACAAGAAACCAGAATTAGAGGAGTGCAAGTGACTTGGAACATTGTGGGATTGAAGGAGATTACGGTGATAGGGTGATAGGGTAAGGACATAGCAAGGTTTACAAGGAAGGATCAGTATTGAAGGAGAACATGGAGTTTTTAATGACCTCAAATTAATGGAGGAAGATTGTGGGAGTGTAGTGGAGGTGAATCTAGAATTAATGAAGGTATACGAATGAGAGTTTCAGCAGCAGATGAGTTAAAAGAATAAAATTGAGCGATGTTATGAGGTAGAAATAGATGGTCTTAGTCCTGGCATGAATATGAGTTTGGAAGCAGCTTTTGGAATCAAGTGTATGAACTGATTCAGCTTTTTAAAACATTTAGTCTTTTACAGGACAGCCATTGTTGGCTAGGTCAGCATTTATTGCCCATCCCTAACCGCTCTTGAGAAAGTGGTGTTGAGCTGATTTCTTGAACCGCTGCAGCCCATGGGCAGAATTTTCCACTCCCGCCCAGTGGCTTCTGATAGTGCTGTGGACGTACATTCCATCTCTTTTGACTAGGCTATTGGCTATTGACTAGGGCTATTGACCAGGCTCAATTTGTCCTTTTTGTGGACAGGATATATTTGGACAAATTTCCACATTTCTGAGTAGATGTCAGTGCTGTAGCTGTACTGGAACAGTTTGACTAGGGGTGCAGCTAGCTCTGAAGCACAAGTCTTCAGTTCAGTTAACAGAACATTATCAGGGCCCGTAGCCTTTGCAATATCCAGTGCGTTTAGCTATTTATTAGAATGAATCAAATTGACTGAAGACTGGCATCTCTGATCCTGGGGATTTCAGGAGGAGGCCTAGATTAATCATTCAATTGACACAACTGGCAGAAGGTTACAAATGCTTCAACCTTGTCTATTGGACTGAAATACTGGCATGTAGAATCATTGAGGACAAGGATATTTGTGGAGCTTCCTCCTCCAGTTACTTGTTTAATTGTCCACCATCATTCACAACTGAACGTAACAGGACTTCAGAGCTTAGATCTGACCCACTGGCTGTGAAATCACATAATACTCTCGCATACTACTTCTGTTGTTTGGCATGCAAGTAAACTTGTGTTGTAATTTCTCCAGGTTACCACCTCACACTTAGTTTTGGCTGGTGCAGCTCCTAGCATTGCCCAGCTGCCCTTTTCATTGAATAAGAGTTGATCCCCTGGCTCCCTGGTGGTTCACTGAGATATACTGTCCTTTGAGGTTACAAATTGTGATTGAGTACAATTCTGCTAAAGCCAGTAGCCCTCTGTGCCTTCATGGATGTCCAGTTTTGAGTTGTTTTGAATTTACCTCATGTAGCACAGTGGCAATGCCACAATAGGATGGAGGGTATCTTCAATATGAAGGTGGGATTTAGTCTCCACAAGGACTGCCTGCTGTTTACTCTTACCATACTCTGAGATCCATCTGTGACAGGTAGATTTGTGAGGAAGAAATCAAGTAGATTTATCCTTTTTATCCCTTACTATTCACCACAGAACCAGTCTAGCAGCTATGTGTTTTTGGACTCAGACAGCTAGCTCAGTGCCAGTGCATCTCAGCTACTCTTGGTGATGGACATTGAAGTCTTACACCCAGAGTAATCAGCGGGAGGTTTTCTTGTTCATGTTTTAATCTAATGTCATTGGCTTCATTGGATCTAGAGTCAATGTTGAGGTCTCCCAGGGCAATTCCATTCCTATTATGTGTCACTGTGCTGCCATCTCTGGTGGGTCTGTCTTGCCGGTGGGACAGGACATATCCAGGAATGAATATGGTGATAATCTTATAAGGTATAATTCGGTGAACATGACTCAGAGTGCATATAAGGGTCAATAACTTTGTTGTGGACTGGAATCACATGTAGGTCGTACTAGTTAAAGACAGCAAATTTCATTCCAATAAGAACATTAATGAACCAGATGGGTTTCTACAACAGTCAACAACGGACTGTAATTTTATGTTCACCATTACTGAGATAAGATATTAATTCAGATTTATTCCAGATACTATAGGGGGATTTGAACCTGTACCCCCAGAGCATTAGTCTAGGCCTCTGTATTGCTAGATCTATAACATTAAGAGTATGATACTGTAGCCCCATGTTGCCAAGGAGATAATTTGAAACAAACCAGAAGTATGTTGTCCTTATTATTAATGTGGCATATATCTAGCTGTAAGAAGGCTTAGCCACATTTTCTCTTCCCTTAGTGTGTGTTATAATCTCACATTACCAAACTTGGTAACTGTAAACCCCCGCAGCGCAATCACAATTAAAGTTAACACATATCCATTTCAGAGAAGAAGAGTCCTATGTGTTACGAGGCTATGCCCCTTTGATTTTGAAAATATGGGGCTATAATTTTCTTGGAGTGGCAATCATCATCAAATTGCTACTCCATTCTGACTTACTTGTGTTTAAATCCTACATTGCCTTCCTCGCCCGACCTTCCTGACTCAGGCTGGAGCAAGATTCAAGCAGCGAAGAATGTTCCCAGCTCCTGGGGAGAAGTGTAAAAGAAGCATAGCAAAGGAAGACGGGCCCCCTTTTTACAGCAGTAGCCATTGTAAAAGTACATATTTAATTGTCCCATTGGAAATGATAGGCCAAGGAGTAGGTAAGTATTTCAGGAATTGAATTGGAGGTAGAGGATGGAGGTCTGGGCAAAAGATGGGGGAATGACAGACATCAGTGGATGGAGTCAGACATTGGGGTGGGGGTGAAAGGATATTGGGGGGGGTCGGATATGAGGGAATAGCCAATTAAACACGGGGGGTGTCTGGTTAGTGCAAGAGTTGGGGAAAGTTGGATATCACAGGAGAGTCAGACATTACGGGGTGAAATTGGACATTGTAGGAGTCTCGGGCTGGGTCATGTCATGGGGGTGCTGATGGGGGTCATCTGAGTTGTGAGTGGTCTAGTCACGAGGGGATTGAGTCCGATTGGGCCAAGGAGTCAGGTTGAGGTGCGAGTGAGAAATTTTGTGTGGAAGGTGGGGGGAGAGGGGGGTAGGAAGCATCTTACGGGTGCTTAGGGTGGAGATTATGGGGTGTCAGGGTATCCTATGTAGGGTTTGGAGTAGGTGTTTAAAATGGTTCCTTTAAAATTAGAAGTGTTTTTATCTCTTCTAACTCTTTCAGGTAACTATTAATGCATCACAGGCAAAACCATCCAAAGTTAATGATTTTAATAACTTTGTCAAATTGTTCCCAGTGCAGTGAAATTGTCAGGGAGAAGTTAGCACTTCTGAACAGTTGCCATGTAAAACCTTAGCTGGGAACTTCTGAGAGCACATCTTTGGGTACCCCCCCCCCCCCCCCCCAAAATCCCCCAAATCCAACACTGTGGAGCCAGGAAGTTATGGTTCTATGATTTTTTTACTTTCAACTGAATACTTTGCAATTTAAACTGAGACAGAGTAAAATGCTTAAAAATGCAAGACCATATCCCAATGTGAAGATGAAGAATAAACAAACATCCCTGAGGGGATCATGAAGCAAGAGACATTTCCTATAATCTAGACATCCATCAAAAGTTGTAACGGTCTAAGGAAAGGAAAAGTACTCAACTTTGAAACAATGGCTGCCACAAACAGACCAACTCAAAACCTTTTGGAAATACACAATGAATGAAGTATTTCAAGGCAAGGCTACACAGCCACTTAAGAGCAATTGCAGGCAATATCAAAAAAGTTTTCAGCGGAAGAAACAGTCTGAAAACTGGTCTCTCCCCCTCTCTCACCCAGCTCATGAAGCCAACTCTACCAGTGAACCTAGATTGCAAAATAATTCAATATCTTCCATATCTGGCCACATCTAAGAAACCAGCTAACTCAAGTTCGATGCAGCATTTAACATCTATGCCTCAAGGACAATCAAAGGACACTGAGACATATATTCCTATTTCTTAAATGTGTGTGGTGTATGTGTTTGGGTGTGCATTTTTGTTATTTTTGTTGGGTTTAGTGGCGAATGAATCTTCTTTTTCTGACTCAAGAAAACCTTGTTTAATGGCTCCTTATTGCTTACAGTCTGAATAATTAAATACATTTTGATCTAGAAATGGCATATCCTCATGCTAAAGAAAATTAGCCCTTTGTTATGACCATAATGAGGAGGTTGGATAGGAGGAAGCAAGTTCACCCTTTTTCACCTGGTCTTAATATACATAAAATTGTATGATGCTATTAACATGATCGCCAAATTGCAGGGTAGGAATTGATTCTCTAATTAAATCTGTTGTGAGCTAAATCTTCCTTTTCTTACAAAATCACTGAAGTGACACACATTGGAATATTGTGCTTATGTAAGTCAACTATTGCCTCCATATCACACATAAATATTTAATAGGTTACTGAATTAAACAAGAAAACCATCTTAGTAGTTGTGTAAGCACTCTAGTCTTTCTGCTCAGTGAATTAGGAAAAATAAAGTTAACAGGAATTCATTGACATCTTGTGGATCAGAGAGAGTTGAAAAAGTATCTAATGCAACTTTTCCAGAGAAAGAAAACATTACCTGGGAAAAAGAAAATCTCAGGACATAGAACATAGAATATAGAACATTACAGCGCAGAACAGGCCCTTCGGCCTTCGATGTTGCGCCGACCAATTCTGAAAAAAAAAGCAATGACCCTCCAAACTAAACCATTCCCTTCTCTTCCATAAACTTATCAACTAACCTCTTAAACGCCACCAAATTTGGTGCATCTACAACTGCCGCAGGCAGGGCATTCCACTCCCTAACCACCCTCCGGGTAAAGAACCTACCTCTGATATCCGTCCTATAACTATCACCCCTTAATTTAAAGCTGTGTCCCCTCGTGCTAGCTTTCTCCATCCTAGGAAAAAGGCTATCACTGTCCACCCTATCTAAACCTCTAATCATCTTATATGTTTCGATTAGGTCCCCTCTTAGCCGCCTCCTTTCTAACGAAAACAACCTCAAATCCCTCAGCCTCTCTTCATAAGACCTGCCCTCCATACCAGGCAACATCCTGGTAAACCTCCTCTGTACCCTCTCCAATGCCTCCACATCTTTCTTATAATGTGGGGACCAGAACTGCACACAATACTCCAAGTGCGGCCGCACTAGAGTTTTGTACAGTTGCAACATGACGTTGCGGCTCCGAAATTCAATCCCCCTACCAATAAAAGCTAAGACTCCATATGCCTTCTTAACAACCTTATCGACTTGACTGCCTACTTTCAGGGATCTATGCACATATACACCAAGATCCCTCTGTTCATCAACACTATTAAGAATCCTACCATTAGCCCTATACTCTACACATTTATTATTCCTGCCAAAGTGCATTACCTCACACTTTTCCACATTAAACTCCATTTGCCACCTCTCGGCCCAGTTCTGCAACTTGTCCAAGTCTCTCTGCAAACTATAACACCCCTCTTCACTATCTACCACTCCACCAACTTTGGTGTCATCTGCAAATTTACTAATCCATCCTTCAATACCCTCATCCAGATCGTTTATAAAAATCACAAACAGCAGAAACATGGCAAAAAATATACCCAGTTTCCTTCTTGAGATGGAAGGTAGCCAATTGAAGAGGAATATTAGATACTTGAAAAGTCCACGAGGGATATTTTAATCCATTAGATCAAAAGTCAAAGAGGAATAGTGAATCAGACTCAGAACTTGCAAGTGAGACTTTGATTAGGATCCTTCCACTGTTGTGTAAAGGGCACAAAGTTTGTTGAAGAGTTACAAATGGAGCTTCAAGAAAGATAGGTGGCATGGTGACACTAACCTTCTTGCCTCACAGCTCCAGGGACTTGGGTTCAATTCCTGTCTTGGGTAACTGTGTGTGTTGAATTTGCATGTTATCTCCGTGTGTTTGCATGAGTTTCCTTCAGGTGCTCTGGTTTCCTTCCACAGTCTAAAAATGTGCACGCAAGATGGATTGACCATTGTAAATGTGCGGGGTTATAGGGATAAGGTGAGGGAGAGGTCGGAGATAAGATACTCTGTCAGAGAGTTGGTGCAGATTAATATGGCCAAATGGCCTCTTCTACACTGTAGGAATGCTATGATTCTACAAAAGATGATCGTGGATTTTGGAAAGAAAGATAATTTGGATGTGAGCAGTCCTCGCAAGGAGAACAAAGCTTGATGATACTTTGTGTGATCTGATCAGTTCTGACAATGGGTTAAACCAGTTGTCTGCCAGATTAACATAATTCTGTGCCCCATAGACATGAAGGAGTAAAAATGATCCTAACGCTTCAGGGAATGACTTGTGTTTGAGAGATTTTACCGTGGACAAGGACATTCATGTGAAGGTGAAGGAATGGTTGAGGACATTAACAGCTGTGGAAACATCATGCCGAATAAAACTTCAAGTACAAAAGAGAATTCTTAATTTAGTCAAAAACTTGCCCCCCGATTGCCTGCTGGAATTACAGCACAGCAGCTCAGGATTGAGATTCTTTAATATTACTACTGTTTATTTTTCCTTATTATTTTATCACATCACACAAACTGAAAAACATGTTCCTGGCTTGTGTAATATAAGAGGCGAATTTTTTTTGTCGTCTTTTTCCACACTGATATCATGGGCCAAACTTTCAACTGCACACTCATGAGGCTCACAAAAAGAGCACTTGACACATTTTTCACATGGGGATTGGACCAGGGCATTTTGTGAGTTTGTGAGGAGTGTGAACACTGAGACAGGCTGGCGAGAAGGCCAAACTTGGTTGTCCAACACAACAGCCCAGTTCCCCAAACTTTTTAAAGGCCATCTAAACCTAATTCCTCACCTCTTCACACCCCCACATACCTCGAGGACACCCTCTAACCCTTGATATTCTCCCACGTCACTATATGTCACCTTACATTTGTCACATTGCCTCATACTTTCCCATGCCCCCCCACATGCTTCCTGGCATTTCTCCATGCCACCTCAATATTACTCATTGTGCAAAATACACCATTCTCAGGAACCATACAATAGCAATGGGAATTACTTTACATTCTTTGGAGAATCATTAAAACTCATAAAACCATCCAATCCTTCCAGAGATCCAAAGGAAATACCTGAGCAGAAGTGTGTTTCTACCCTGTTCCAAAACATTATTGTGAGAGTGTAACAATGCCTTTTCTTGTTGGGCATTGGTAGATGCCTTGAATATCATTTACAGATTATTTGTTGAGATTTATAGTTGAGCACAGTCATGTATGTGATGGCACTCTGGGGAAAATAGTGGTGATTTTGATGTTCGGTATACAACGCCTCAGGGAAGCAAGGAACATGGTCTGCAATAAAGTAGTCCATAACAATTATTTGCTTTCTACCATTTATGTCATAACTAATAGTGTTTTACCATGCAGAATCTTCTCTGTATCAGAGAACAAATTGTGATCAAAATTAAAAATATTCACAGCACTTTTGAGAAGTTTGAAAAACACTGAATTATTCCTGAATGGATTATTTTCTTCAGATTTTATTTTTGTCCATGGCTCAGAGAGAGAAGGAACCATTTATTTCAAGGACTTGTACTCTATATAAAAATTACACTCCAAGATTGTGATTACACTGAGAAACTTGACCCCAAAATTACATGAATCCAGTTGCTTTGGACAGACATAGTGCTGTACATGCCAATCAGACCAAGTTGTTATTGATGACTAATTCATGCTGTAACATTAGCATATTCTATGTTTAGTATGGAAGGAACATGTTCTCAGTGATTGCACACCAGTTCAATCCATTTCACTCAATCCCTTTCAGTAAATTTAAGCTGCATAAATTTTAAGCAACAAATATTGCAGTGATCATCTGAAGGGACAGTCGTAAAAGTTAAATGCTTTGTGCGACCCTAATTTTCATTTTTCTCAATTAATCTGGCAACTTTCTAATGGTTTAATCATTACTAAATGTAGAGAAGTGGTGTAATGAGGCAATGTACCTCAAAATCCAACCAAAAACGGACAGTTTTAACCCAGTCCACTGCATTTAAGTGACAGCATACTCAAGTTTGTTTAGTGGTTCCCATTGTTTCCTTTGCTTCTTCCTTTGTATAATGTATTATAATTGTATAATGTTTAAAATGATACTTGAAACTTGTACATCTGATGTGTTAAGTGTAATTTTACATGATGTAAATTTTAAATTTAAACTTTTACAATGACAGCGATAAAGTAGTAATGTGAAGGCCAGTACAGTGTCTCAGAGCTGGTCCATAAGCTGATGATCATAGTGCAATTGATATCCTTTTGTTTATGGAGACTGTTTAAAATTTAGCTTTATTCTTCAGGCAGTCGATTTGTCTGGAAAACATTTAGCTCAGATGCTGTGAAAGCAGGATAATTACTGATTACAGCTCACAGTTCTTTACTTTGATAGAGCTAATGGACTTATATCTATACAAGTGATTCTTTGGGATTTGATTGACAGGGTTATGTGATGAACTGATTAGTGGACACAGCTGGGTCTGTAGCAGAAAGAAGAAACTTTCGCAGTTTAGATTTAGAGATCTATGTGGGAATTGTTTGAAGACAAATGCGCTGCAAATTGCTTTGAAATTCATTTTTCCCCAAAAATTTCAAGACTGGCAACTATGGTTGCTAACTATATTTAAAATGACATGTAAGTCTGTAAGATGAATGTTGTTTATTTGGAAAAACAACAGTCATAAGCTAGAAAGTAAAGTTGCTTTCTTTGATTAGTAAGTATTGTTCAACTGTTAATGGTTGAGTTGTTTCATTTGTTAGAGTTATATTTACACTCTGTAATTAAATAAAATTTGTTTTACTGTAAATGTTCCCTGATTTGTCAGCAGAATTAGTCCTGGAGTGAAGCATCCTATCCTCATATTAATGCCTAAATAGAAACATTGTAGGGATCTAGTCCAGCATTCATATGTAACTTGGAATTCTTGTCCAATAGCCTAACAAGATTAAGAAGTAGCAACATGAGCACAAGCTCAGGTTGCTGCTTACTCTCCACACAATCTTAATCACACTCATCTTGTTCCTACATCTCATTTCCTTCACCCACTCATCTCTCGAATGTTGGTATTTTGCTGTCTCAGTCATTAATCAGCTGAAAGAATTACATGGCATGTTAACTCCCAATAAAAGATGTTCTGTGCTCTATTCTATTTTCCTGTAATATTCAATAGTGGACAACAAGCTGTAGTTTCTGGAACTTTTTTACCTTCAGATGTACGTGAGAAGCTGTGTTTTGTTTTTGGAATGGCTTTAAGTCCAAGTGATGCAGGAATATAGCAAGTTATTTTCAGGGAAATAATTTATGGAACTTCTTTTATTCTTTCATTACAAAGAGCTTAGGATGGCTGCAAGAAGCAAAAGCCATCATGCAAGATATTTACATCTGGCCATTCAACACAATTTACCAATCAGGGAGCTGGAATCATGACTGCACACTGACACTGTATTAGAAGGATGTGCTTCTACTATCCAGAGCTCATGTCAGCTGCCAATTAAAGCATTGCAATCCATATAGACAAATAGCACGTTATTATCAATGAATGTCAATACAGGCCTGAACCTTTATGTCCCCAGATTCTTCCTGTGTACACCAATGACCTTACCCATATCAGTTTATCACTGGATTAAGAAGAATGGAGCCTCTTTATAAATCTTACTCACAATGGACCCTGAAAGAATCCAACCTATTGTGGACAGAACAGATTTTCCTTAATAGAAGTGCTCTTGATTATTATTTTGCATTTCAAGACATCTGGGAGTCTCTTCAATTCTATAAACTCAAAGAAGTTCTATTCAATCAGTGTTCAAATATTATGGATGGAAACTTCTGGCCATTCATCCTGGTGGAATTTTCCAGTCTCACTACGGTGTACCCCTGTCCCAGGTTTCCCAGAAATGACGGGTGCATTAAATGGCAAACCTATTGACAACGGTGCATTGAAGGATCCTATCACCGACAATTAGCAGACTGCCTCCACTGCCATAAGATATCTGACAGGTTGCATGGGAAGTTCTGCATATCTCTTCACTTTTCACATTGTAAAGATGTCCTGACTTATTCATATTTTGTCAATTCTCCCTGAATTGATGAGCCAAAGCACTACTTCAGGTTAGTTGACTGGAGATAAGTGATGTCACCTGGTACTCTGACTTAGAAACTTTCTAAACCATTCACGCTGACAAAGGCATTTGACATCTAATTAGGCATTTGAAACAATTTGACTTGAATTGCGTGGACAGTCAGAAAACAAAAGTCTCAATTCACATCATTTCTCAGATCTGATAAAACTCTACAGTACAACTCCCAAGCACACCAAGAAAAATTGTTGCCTGCTGCACGCTGCCTTAATGCAACATTCAAGAAGATATAATACTAGGAACAGCATGTTGGAAAAACGTAAAACAAAGAGCAGCATGTCAGAAAGACTTAGTAATAGGAACAGCATGTCAGAAAAGCATAATACTGAGAACAGTATGTCAGAAAGATATAGTAATAAGAACAGCATGTCAGGAAGACATAGTATTCAGAACAACATG
Source organism: Sphyrna mokarran (assembly GCA_024679065.1). NCBI lineage: Eukaryota > Metazoa > Chordata > Chondrichthyes > Carcharhiniformes > Carcharhinidae > Sphyrna > Sphyrna mokarran. The sequence continues at coordinate 55,255,852 of JAGIQG010000014.1, forward strand.
TTGGAAAGGTATAGGAATAGGAACAGCATGTCAAAAAAGCATAGTACTCAGAACAGCATGTTGGAAAGGCATAGTAATAGGAACAGCATGTCTGCAATCTACCAAGAAAATATATTCAGTCAGATAGAATTTACATGTGATTTTGATGATGTGGCTAAAAGGCCTGATAATAATGATGGATGTCTGGATCTTGTAATAGCTGCCTTTACTGTAGACAGTCCCTTCGTTTACCAATTGATTCCTGCAGTTCACTTTTTAATCTCCTGCTTCGTCTATGCGTCTCTTGAAGAGTGAAGTACTTTCACCTCGTATACACTTGAAGATCTGATTGTTGCTTTTCCCACCTTTGTCAGCTGCTGATAATCACAACAGCTTTTCTTTGCAAGGAGAAAATGGATTGGAAATGACAACATTTAACATCACAGTGAGAATGATTTCAGGTGCAGTTTAACTGCAAACACTTCTGGTTGGAGTATGGCATGACTACACTTTATCAGGGATATTGGAATGCTGCATAAAAATTGTGTGCATTTGGAGGGAGAATGTTAAGTTGTCATGTATGAAGTTTCCTGAGAATATTAACCAGCACATTTATTTTTGGGGATCTGGTTTTTGTGGAGGTGAGTCATACTTTGAGCATTCTTTCAGGCTGGGCATGGGTAGCTGTGTCTTTATTTACCATTTGTGAGATCATTAAACTGTTTCCAGCACTGTATGACCGTGTACATTTTCCAGTCCTGCCTACCTTGGGAATTGTCACAGGTGAGAAGGAAAATGTTACGGATCATTTAAAGGTCTGTTGACTTTGGGGCAGGAATTTCTGGTCTTGAGGTGGGTATGACCAGAAATTTCCACCCATACACTGACCAGCTAAGATACCTGCATAATTATCTGCAAATTTTAAGAGATGATGATTGCAAAAAAAAACGAATCACTGCAATGGTGAAAGCTTCCATGCTTTCAAAGAAGGGTACAGTGGCACAGTAGTTAGCATTGCTGCTACACAGCACCAGGGCCTCGGGTTCAATTCCAGCCTTGGGTGATTGTATGGTTTTCCTCCGGGTGCTCCAGTTTCCTCTCATACTCCAAATATGTGTAGTTTAAGTGTTTTGGCCAAGCTAAATTGCCCTTCAGTGTCCAGAGATGTGTAGGTTAGATGGAAATTAATATTATAGCACTGTTCAATATTGTACTTCTATTGTAACAACATATAGAATGGTTAGCATGACTGCTTCACAGCACCAGGGATCTGTGTTCGATTGCCGACTTGGGTCACTGTTTGTGCGGAGTCTGCATGTTCTCCCTGTGTCTGCATGGGTTTCCTCCGGTTTCCTCTCTCAGTCTGAAAGATGTGCTGGTTAGGTGCATTGGCCATGCTAAATTCTCCCTCAGTATACCCAAACAGGCACTGGAGTGTGGCAACTAGAGGATTTTCACAGTAACTTCATTGCAGTTTTAATGTAAGCCTACTTGTGGCTCTAATAGAACATAGAACATAGAACACTACAGCACAAACAGGCCTATCGGCCCACAAGTTGTGCTGAATACATCAAAACCTACCCAGCCATAGACCTATCTATAACTCCCAATCCCATTGGATCCCATATACTCATCCAGAAGTCTTTTAAAAGACCCCAGCAAGTTCGCCTCGACCACCACTGATGGCAGCCGATTCCATTCACTCACCACCCTCTGAGTGAAAAACTTTCCCCTAGCATCCCCTCTGTACTTGCTTCCCTGCACCTTAAATCTGTGCCCTCTCGTCGCGACCATTTCAGCCCTGGGAAATAGTCTCTGAGAGTCCACCCTATCTATTCCTCTCAACATCTTGTAAACCTCTATCAGGTCGCCTCTCAACCTTCGTCTCTCCAGGGAGAACAGTCCCAGCTCCCTCAACCTGTCTTCATAAGGCATGCCTCCCAATCCAGGCAACATCCTTGTAAATCTCCTCTGCACCCTTTCAGTAGCTTCCACGTCCTTCCTATAGTGAGGCGACCAGAACTGCGCACAGTACTCCAAGTGTGGTCTGACAAGGGTCCTATAAAGCTGTAGCATTATCTCCTGACTCCTGAACTCAATCCCTCGATGAGTGAAGGCCAGTACACCATAAGCTTTCTTAACCACATCCTCCACCTGGGAGGCCAATTTGAGAGTCTTATGGACCCGAACCCCAAGATCCCTCTGCTCTTCTACACAGCTAAGACTCCTACCTTTGATAGTGTACTCATTCATCCCGTTGGATCTGCCAAAATGGACCACAACACATTTATCCGCGTTGAAGTCCATCTGCCACTCCTCCGCCCAGTCTTGCATCCTGTCGATGTCATGCTGCAACTTCTGACATCCCTCCAGACCATCCACAACACCACCGACCTTCGTGTCATCGGCGAACTTACTCACCCATCCTTCCACTTCCTCATCCAGGTCATTTATGAAAATGACAAACAGCAAGGGTTCTAGAACAGATCCCTGGGGCACTCCACTGGTGACCGACCTCCATGCAGAAAAAGAGCCATCCACAACCACCCTCTGCCTTCTGCAGGCAGCCAGTTCTGGATCCACAAGGCCAAAGCCCCTTGGATCCCATGCCCTCTCACCTTCTCAAGAAGTCTTGCATGTGGGACCTTGTCAAATGCCTTGCTGAAGTCCATGTACACCACGTCCACTGCTCTTCCTTTGTCAATGTGTTCAGTCACAATTTCGAAGAACTCAATTAAGCTCGTAAGGCACGACCTGCCTTTTACAAAACCATGCTGACTATTTCTAATCAACCTAAACTTCTCCAAATGCTTGTAAATCTTGTCTCTCAGAAGCCTCTCCATCAGCTTACCAATCACTGAGGTCAGACTCACCGGTCGGTAATTTCCAGGACTATCCTTGTTCCCTTTCTTGAAAATAGGGACCACATCCGCAATCCTCCAATCCTCCGGAACCTCTCCCGTCTCCATCGATGACGCAAAGATCATCACCAGGGGCTCTGCAATGACATCCCTCACTTCCCACAATAATCTGGGGTACATCCCATCTGGTCCCAGAGATTTGTCTATCTTGATAGCATTTAAAAGTTCTAACACATCCGCTTCCTTAATATCTGCATACTCAATCTTTTCAGTCTGCCGCAAACTTGTAGTGCATCCTCCCAGATCACTTTCCACCGTGAATACTGAGGCAAAGTACTCATTAAGCACCTCTGCCATTTCTTCCGGTTCCATACAGACTTTTTCCCCCTTCACCTTTTATAGGTCCTATCCCTTCTCTTCTCATCCTTTTACTTTTCACATATTTGTAGAAGGCCTTGGGATTCTCCTTAATCCTACCAGCCAAGGCCTTCACATGACCCCTTCTGGCTCTCCTAATTTCCTTTTTAAGCTCTCTTCTATAAGCCTTATACTTCTCTAGATCCCCAACATCTCCTAGCTCTTTGAACCTTTAATACACCTTTCTTTTCTTCCTGACTATGTTCACCACAGCCTTCGTGCACCACGGTTCCCTCGACCTACCAAAACCTCCTTGTCTCACCGGAACGTTGTCATGCAGAGCTCCAGACAAGCATTCCTTGAATATCTGCCACCTTCCTTCTGTGCTTTTCCCCAAGAACACCTCCTTCCAGTTTATTCGGCCCAACATCTGCCTGATGTCTTCATATTTCCCCTTATTCCAGACAAACACCTTCCTAGCCTGCCTGATCCTATCCTTTTTCAATGCAAGGGTGAAGGAGATAGAATTATGATCTCCATCCCTAAGATGCTCTCCTACTGAGAGATCCATCACCTGTCCTGGTTCATTAGCTAGTACCAGGTCCAGTACAGCCTCTCCTCTCGTAGGCTTGTCCACGTGCTGTGTCAGAAAACCCTCCTGAACACACCTAACAAACTCCTCCCCATCCAAACCCCTTACCTTTGGGATATTCCAGTTGATGTTTGGGAAATTGAAGTCTCCCATCACAACAACTCTGTTATTTCTACATCTCTCCAGTATCTGTTTCCCTATCTGCACCTCAACTTCCCTGTCACTACTGGGCGGCCTATAGAATACACCCAGCAACGTCACCGACCCTTTGCTATTCCTAACTTCCACCCACAGAGACTCCGTAGACATTCCTTCCTCGGTATCCACCTTCTCTGCAGCCATGACACTGTCCCTGATCAACAGTGCCACTCCACCACCTCTTTTGCCTCCCTCCTGTCCTTCCTGAAGGATCTGAATCCTGGGACCTGTAGTACCCAGTCCTGTCCCTGAGACATCCAAGTCTCTGTAATGGCCACCACATCACAATCCCAAGCAGCAATCCACGCCCTAAGTTCATCCACCTTATTTACTACAATCCTGGCATTAAAATAGACACACCTCAGCCCCTCAGACTGGACATTTCCCTTCTCCCCACTCGTCTAACCTGCCTCTCATCCTGCCTAGAGTCCTTCCCTACCTGGGAGCTAACTTCCTTGCTCCCAGTCTCCACATCACTATTCCCTCCCCCTAACCTTTCTAGTTTAAAGTCCCCCCCAGTATCCCTAGCCAGTCTTCCCGCCAAGATATTAGTCCCCCTGGGATTCAGGTGCCACCCGTCTTTGCTGTACAGGTCACACCTGCCCCTAAAGAGGCCCCAGTGATCCAGGAACCAGAATCCCTGCCCCCTGCTCCAGTCCCTCAGCCACGTATTCAACCTCCACCTCATACTATTCCTGCTCTCACTCTCCCGAGGCGCAGGCAGCAATCCTGAGATTACTACCTTCGCTTCCCTCTCTCTCAGCTGCCTACCCAGTTCCCTATAATCCCTTTTCATGTCCACTTCCCTCTTCCTGCCTATGTCAGTAGTACCTATATGTACTACAAATTCCAGTTCCTCACCCTCCCCTTTCAGGATGTCTGGGACGCGTCCAGAGACATCCCGAATCCCAGCTCCAGGGAGACATACCACCATCCGCGACTCCCGTCTGCGTCCACAAAAACGCCTGTCCGCCCCCCTCACTAGGGAATCCCCTATAAGCACTGCCTTTTTGCTCTGTTTTTTAGGTTTTTGTTTTAGTTCAGCTCCAGGGAGCTGGCCACCGCTGCCTCCCTTGGATGAGCTGTCCCCCACAGTAGTACTCAGGCAAGAGTACTTATTTTGAAGGGGACATCCACCGGTGTACTCTCCATCACCTGAGGTTTCCCCTTCCTAATAGTTACCCATGTGCCTTCTTCCCTTTGCCCTGGTGTGACTATTTGTCTGTAGCTCCTATCAATAATCTCCTTATTCTCCCTAATGAGAATAAATAAGCTTTAAACTTTTATCTTGTATTCTGGATATGGAAACTGGCTGAGGAAATTTGAACAGAAGAAAATATACTTTGTGAGTAGTGGCTGCCAGCATTTGAAACCAATTGATGAGAAAGAGAAAAAACAAATTAAAAATAATTGTTTGCTGACCAGTAGTATTCAGATATTGTACCCTGCAAATGATGATGAACCAGTTCAATGCCAGGATATTTTGCTTAGCAAAATGAACATTGCTGCAAACTTTGATTTGATTTATTAGTACTACATGTGTTAGTATATAGAGGAAAGCCTTGTTTTCTGCACACTGTACAGACAAAGCATACTGCACATAGGGAAGGAAAGGAGAGAATGCTGGATGCAATAATACAATCATAGCTGGGATGTAGAGAAAGATCAACTTAGTACGAGATCCTGATGTTTTCTAAAAGGGAAAAGAGTATAGCAGGAGCAGATTGCACAGTAGAACATACACTTTGTTCTTGCATTGAACACCTTCTTGCCATTGGCAGTATTAAGCTCTCCCAGGTCAGATTTAAATGCAGTTTAAATGCAAGCTGTATTGGTCTTCGTGAGCAAGAAGACAAATTTAGTGTAGTTCTATGAGCAATTAAGTGCTCTCTTGCTATTCTCATCAGCAACTAGACTGAAAGCTGTAAACTCAATCCAAAAAGCATTTGTTAAGCAGCAGCAAAAAGGAATTTTTATTTCAGGAGTATGGGCTGATTTTAATCTAAAGCAGTGGGGAGAGAAGACATCATCCTAAACCATGACACCACCCAGGATGTTCTCGTAGCATTTTTGTTGCATCACAAGAGGAAGAAGAATTGCTTTTTAAATGTAAAATTCTAGGCTATTTCTTCACAGAAGTGATAAATGCTTTGAGAAATGACAAATGGGGAGACACTTAGAAAGAATCTGTAGCTTGATCACAAAAACAAATATTATTTTAAAAATAGGTTTGTGTACTAATAATATTCTTTAAAGCTGCAGACTTTATAATGTTAAATTATTATTTGTTTTTCCAAATAGAGTTTGAATAATTTTCTCTATAAAGCCACAACATTGACAGATGAGCCCTGAAACTGGTCCTTCGCTATATAAATACACACAACAATTCTCATAATCATTGAATCCCTGCAGTGCAGAAGGCGGTCTTTTGACCCATCGAGCACTGACCACAGTCCTACACAGGCCCTATTCCCATTACCCCCACATATTTACCCTGCTAATCCTCTTACACTAAGAGGCAATTTAGCATGGCCAGTCAACCTAACCATACATCTTCGGACTGTGGGAGGAAACTAGAGCATCTGGAGGAAACTCATGCAGACATAGGAAGAATGGGCAAACTGCACACAGACAGTAACCCAAAGCCAAAATTGAACCTGGGTCCCTGACACTGTGAAGCAGCAGTACTAACTACTGTATCACCATGCTGCCCATAGATTATATCAATACAACTTTTTAATTGGGGGGCTAGGAGACATACAGCAGTAAGATTCTCATTTCATTCCACATCTTTTGTTTATCCTTCATGGTGTATGAACAGGAGATAACCAGCTCTCAAGCTTCTGTCAATGCTTTTATGGGTTGTTCCAGGCTGGGATTGGGTGTGGGGTGGGAAAGGGGTTTTGGGAAGAGAGCAGTATAACTCCTATGTTTTCCTTCGCACTCACTCATCAACCATCTGCAGCAACCTGGGGAAGGCATGAGGGCTTCTTCAAAATGGGTCAGCATTGTTCTGACTTTAAATGAATGTAAGTCAAATATCATTTTATTAGATCAAATAATAGTCAGGAAAATAAGTGCAGACACATAAACATTTAAAAAGAAGAATAAAATTAAATAAAAATGACAGAGGTGCCGGGAGATTGTGATATTTCTGCTGTTGTTGTTTGTTTTTATAGATACATTTGTAATGGAGGGAAGTATTATCAGTATTTTTTGTTTCATGTTTGGAACTATCCTCCATCACAAACTGACTACATCAATAAAACCATAGAACCATAAAACATTACAGTATAGAAACAGACCTTTTTCTGCCTAATCCCACTGATCTGCACCTGGATCTTATCCCTCTTTACCCTTCTCATCCATGTACCTGTCCAAGTTTTTCTTAAATGTTAAAAGTGAGCCTGCATTCACCACTTCATCTGGCAGCACATTCCATATTCCTACCACTCTCTGTGTGAAGAACCTTCCCCCCCCCACCACAATATTCCCTTTAAACTTTTCCGCCTTCACCCTTAACTCATGTCTTCTAGTTTTTTTTTTCTCCCCTAGTCTCAGTGGAAAAAGCCTACTTGCATTCACTCTTTCTATACCCATCATAATTTTATACACCTCTATCAAATCTCCTCCCATTTTTCTACACTCCAGGGAATGAAGTCCTAACCTATTCAACCTTTCTCTGTAACTCAGATTCTCAAGTCCAGGCAACATCCTTGTAAACCTTCTCTGTACTCTTTCAGCCTTATTAATATCCTTCCTGTAATTAGGTGACCAAAGCTACACACAATACTCTAAATTTGGCCTTGCCAATGTCTTTTACAACCTCACTATGATATTCTTATACTCAAAACTTTGATTTATAAAGGCCAATGTACCAAAAGCATTCTTTATGACCCTATCTATCTGTGCCGCTACTTTTAGGGAATTATGTATCTGTATTCCCAAATCCCTCTGTTCTATTGCACTCTTCAGTGTCCTACCATTTACCTTGTATGTTCTACCTTGTTTTGTCCTTCCAAAGTGCAATACCTCACACTTGTCTGCATTAAACTCAATCTGCCATTTTTCAGCCCATTTTTCTGGCTGGTCTAAATCCTTTGCAAGTTCTGAAAACCTTCCTCACTATCCACTACACCTCCAGTCTTTGTATCATCAGCAAATTTGCTGATCCAATTTACCACATTATCAGCCGCATCATTGATATAGATGACAAACAGCAATGAAGCCAGCACTGATCCCTGTGGCACATCACTAGTCACAGGCCTCCACTCAGAGAAGCAATCCTCCACTATCAGTCCCTAGCTTCTTCCATTAAGCTGATATTTAATCCAATTTACTACCTCTCCATGTATACCTAGTGACTGAACCTTCCTAACTAACCTCCCAGGCAGGATCTTGTCAAAGGCCCTACTGAAGTCCATGTAGACAACATCCATTGCCTTCCCTTCCTAGTAACCTCCTTGAAAAACGCTAATAGATTGGTTAAACGTGACCTACCATGCACAAAGCCATGTTGACTCTCCCTAATAAATCCCTGTCTATCCAAATATTTGTAGATCCTATCTCTTAGTACTCCTTCCAATAATTTACCTACCATTGACGTCAAATTTACCAGCCTATAATTTCCCGGATTACTTTTTGAGCTTTTTTTAAACAATGCAATAACATGAACTCTCTTTCAATCATCCGGTACCTTACCCGTGGATACCAACATTTTATATATACCTGCCAGGCCCCCTGCAATTTCAACTCTAGCCTCCTTCAAGGTCCGAGGGAATACTATATCCAGTCCTGGGGATTTATCTACTCTGATTTGTCTCAAGACAGCAAGCACCTCCTCCCCTTTAACCTGTATAAAATAATAACACAATAACACAATTAAATTTAGTGGAAGGAAGGAGGGAACCTGGTGGTTTATTGTAAATGGAGTGACTCAGTGGCATTAATGAATTATTTTTGATTTCATATGTTATTTTGTATGATATGACATTATGTATATTGTGCAGCAGAAGTGACCACAAGGTTTCTCATCAATCTTTCTTTCACTACTTTGCTCCTTTCATTAGGATAGGTGAGGTCCCATCTACTTTCTGTTCATAGCTATTTTTTCCTAAATTTATTTGTTTCCTCAAATAAATTTGAGTTGTGACAATTGTGAATTCATTCAGTTTCATCGTCTAGACTAAAGAGTGAAGTAATTCTCTTGCGTTCAGCTGTGTGATTTTAATCCAGTAACTTGCTGACAATTCCCCATAAAACATAAATATTTAGAATTGGACACTGCTTGGCAGGACACCAGCATTTTTATCTTAACTTCAGAAACATTATGATATGAGAGATAGTTTTATGATTGGTTTATTTTAGTGACTAACCTTCTGCATCTCAGATGCCTGATTAAAGTTGAGTTGTGCCTTCTTCAAGTCTCCTGGACTTCTGTTTAAAATGGGAATTAGGCCCTTTACTTGTGTTCTTGGATCATTTTCACAGCTTCACTTGTGTCCTAAGAACTGAGTAATGTGGAAACCGGTATAAGCAGATGTGTTCTACATGGTTCATCAGCCCTGTCAATTAAAAGTAAAGCTTATTTATTAATCATAAGTAGGATTACATTAACACTACAATGAAGTTACTGTGAAAAGCCCCCAGTTGCCACGCTCAGGCGTCTATTCGGGTACACAGATGGAGAATTTAGCATGGCCAATACACCTAACCAACGCGTCTTTGGACTGTGGGAGAAAACGAGAGCATCTGGAAGAAATCCATGCAGACATGGGGAGAACGTGCAGACTCCACACAGGCAGTGACCCAAGCTGGGAATCAATGCTATGCTGGTCTCTGATGCTGTGAAGCAGTAGTGCTAACCAGCAACAAAAATTATGATTATCTCATCCTCCAGTGTGTTCCCAAACACTCTCTACTCCTCTCACAAGCCCTTATATTGCAGTTGCCTGAGGACCATAGCTGTGAGACAGATTTACCAAAATGCAGAAGGGTGAATTGTCAGTGCAGAGGTGATAGACTTACAGCTTGCCCATGTTCAGTTAAATGAAGATGAGCCTGTGCTTGCCTGGTTTGGGTGTAATTTGTGGTTGCATTGCCGATAGGAAATTAGCAATGCAGATGCTAACTAAAGGTCCTCGATGACATTCTGCTTCTGCTCATACTCAACCCCACTATGCCCCAGGTTACCTGTAAGCAGTTTATATAATGAAGCCCTCCTTCATTATTAATGGTGAGACAAACTCTGCTGTTCAACAACCATACTAAATACACACCTGAGATGAAAAACACAGACTTTAGTCAATCAAACCTGGCAGCACTTCATCGCATGTATCATTACTTACTCAGTCACTTGCAAGCACCAGGCCAGAGAATTAGAGAACAAATTCTAAAAGAAGAATTTTACCACTCTATTATGGTGGGGGTGAGACTGGAAAACTTGTCCAAAAGTCCACTGATATCGGCAAGACCAGAAAATCGCCGCAATAGGGCCGCAAAATTCCTCTTCTAGAATTTGTTTTCTAATTCTTCTGTAACAAATATCTCTGGCCTAGTGCTTGCAAATGAGTGAGTAATGACGTAGCAGGAGGAGCAGTGAAATCTTTCCCCTAGATATGTGTTGGTAACCATGATAGAATTATAGAATCCTACAGCACAGAAGGAGGCCATTCAGCCCATCGAGCCTGCATCTCACCTAGGTCCAATTCCCATAACCCCACACATTTACCCTGCTAATCCCCCTGACGCTAGGGTCAATTTGACATGACCAAACAACCCAACCTGCACATCTTTGAAAATGAAAGCCTGAGATTGCGTACCAACCAACTCAAAAACAACTTCTGTCAGACTTTGAGTGGACTTACCTTGCATTAAGTTGATCTTTCTCTCTATCTTTCTACTACAATCTGCACTCTCTCCTTTCCTTCTCTATGAATGGTATGCTTTTTCTGTCTCTTTTACAAGAAACAATACTTTTCACTGATACTAATATATGTCATGATGTAAAGATGCCGGCGTTGGATTGGGGTGGTAAGAACTCAGTAAGAATTTAGCAACACCAATTATTAATCCAACCAATTTATTTGATAGTAAAAAAGCGAGCTTTCAACACTCTTGTGTCTTCCTCAGGCAAGTGCAGTGTTCTGGTCTACCAGAATTAATAATTGGATTAATAGTTGGATTAATAATTGGCGTTGCTAAATTCTTACTGACTAATATATGTGACAGTAATAAATCAAATAAAAAGAACAGGAGCGGCTTCCCTGTTCTGGTGCCTTAGTTTCCTTTGGGAAGCAGATTGGATCATCAGATGTGGAAACTAGCAGCTGCTGGGTCAATGTAACACACGTTCGATGGAAGTCTGGAATGATTCTGCAACATCAGATTTCAGGGTGGTAGTGATGCGCTCAACCATCACAAAATGCTGCCTGTAGTGTTGACAGGCCATAGGTCTGTTTGCAACCTGCCTATAATGCAAAAGAGTTGTAGGACTGTTTGCAGCATGTAGTGTAATTCTATAATGGCTTCCTTTATTAAGTGCCTCCATGTCCACTCCAGCTCAATCAACTGCAGATAAGAAAATATATTCTTATATGGTAAAGTGAGATGGTACCTTGCATCTGGTATTTCCTGCCTCCACTGCTATCCTTTCAACCTGATCCACCTATGTTGCTCTCCCCCAGTGGAACCAAAGCTAGAAGGGAATTCTTGATTGAAGAACCATTGTGTTCTGACTGATGTAGAAGTTGGTGAAAGAATGCAGTGTTGGCTTTTCAGCAAGTGGCACAAGGGCAACTTAGAAAACACCCAAAGAACACCACAAATGACTGAGGAATTAGCTTTTAACCACACTTGTAAAATTCCGTCTCAGTTTTAAATTCTCTTCTGCCCTTTTATTAATGTCTAACAACCCTGACAATCACCTTCTTTACATTCATGTGTTTATCATCTCTGCTTTGCTCAATCACACCAGATTAAACCTGCTCACCACCCCCCACCCCCATTTGTGAAAGTCTTGTTCGAATTCTGCTCTGTTTCCGACCACAACAATTTGCTTAATCCATGTTTTAATCCTGCTCCCAAAATTGTCACCTTAAATTATCACTTGCCTTATCTCTCTAATACAAATTGTGGTACAGAGGGATTTGGTGCCCTTGTATATGACTCCTATATGTTAGAATGCAACTGCAGCAAGTGTTTTGGAAGGCAAGTAGAATGTTAACCTTTATTGCCAGGGGTTTGAGTATAAAAGAGGAAGTCATGCAAAAAAACTGGGCAGGGCATTGGTGAGATCACACTAGAGTACCAGGGACAATTTTGGTTTTCTTAAGCAAGGTTATATGTAACTGGAGGCTGTTCAGAAAGGATTGACTCGGTTCATTCCTCTGATGATGAAGTTGTGTTATGAGTTTGAGCAGGTTTGACTTATACAGGTGGGATGGTCATGTAAAGGCCTATTGAGGTTGGGCAAGAATCTCTGGTTTTCAGATGAGTGTGGCCACAGAATCACACCCATGGTCTTCCATTTAAGACAGAGATGAGGATGAACTTTTCTCTCAAAGATTGTTAATCCTTGAAACTTCCTATCCCAAAGAGCAGTGGGGGCGCATACATTCAAGTCTGACTTAAGTCTTTGATCTTCAAGATGTCAAGGGTCATAGTGAACTGGAAGAAAAGTGGAGTTGAGGCCATAATCAGATCAGCTGCATTGAGTGGCAGAGCAGACTCAAGTGGCTGAATAACCTCTTCCTGCTCCTGGTGTTCTTGTGTTTTTAAATTCTTCCTCACACCTCAATTTATCCCCTCTGCAAGGATGATGGTTTCAATTCTTGTTAAATGAAGCTTTGTGTTGTCATATTTCGTTTAGGTATCATCATGAAAAGAATCAGCGCTCACTAGAGTAGAACATTGTAAAATCACAAGAGGGAGGATTCTTTACAAGGTCACCTTGACCCAAGGGCTCAACACAATATTTGACAGATTAAAGTGTACAAATAATGTCCACTGTGATTGTAAGTCAATTCAGTGGCATATAACACGCTGATTAATATGGCTACAGAGGTGTTCACACAATGACAATATCAATTTCATGTATGTGTGTCTGTCGTAAACATTCTAGAATTTTGAAAAGGTTTTCTTTACTAAAGTGTCATAGTGAAAGTCAAATTTGTTAAGCAAAATGATACTTAACACACTGTATATTTAGTTTTGAGTTGCCCTAGCATGGTTCATAAAATTACTTTTTTTGTGTGAGTTCTGTTGTTTATGCAAACGTAAACTCACCACATAAAGTTCTGAAGGAGATGTGGAGGTCATTCAGAATTCTCCAGTTGACATCCTAACCACTCCTTGTGGAAGAAACTGCACATTCTTTGTGGCTGTACTTCATATGAGATGGAGGTCAATAACTTGGCTGCACTGGAGGGAATTAATTTGTCTTCATCTGAAAAATGGCCAGAGGAATATTAAAATGCAGAACTTGCTAATTTTGACTGCTCTCAAGTATAGATGCCAATTTTTTGACAGAAGTGCAAAGGTCATATCCACTACCTCTGACTGACTTTGGACTTTCTTTATTTCTCTTTCTTTCAAATGACCTTCTTGGTTTTAAGGAATCAAATACTTTTTCCTAAAATAATACAATAAACTGGAAAATACTGCATTCCAGTTCACTTAAGCAGTCATGTTATTATACTTAGGTTAAGATTGTAATGATTCTTCAAAGGATTTGTTGCTAAATAGAATGGAAAATGTGTCAGTCACCCAAGCAAGATCTCAGTTTCAGTCTCTGGCTGTTATCATTACTGGAGCAGTAATAGAACATAGAACATTACAGCACAGAACAGGCCCTTCGGCCTTCGATGTTGCGCCGACCAATATAAAAAACAATGACCCTTCAAACTAAACCATTCCCTTCTCTTCCATATACTTATCAACTAACCTCTTAAACGCCACCAAACTCGGCGCATCTACAACTGCCGCAGGCAGGGCATCCCACTCCCGAACCACCCTTTGGGTAAAGAACCTACCTCTGATATCCGTCCTATAACTATCACCCCTTAATTTAAAGCTGTGTCCCCTCGTGCTAGCTTTCTCCATCCTAGGAATAAGGCTATCACTGTCCACCCTATCTAAACCTCTAATCATCTTATATGTTTCGATCAGGTCCCCTCTTAGCCTCCTCCTTTCTAACGAAAACAACCTCAAATCCCTCAGCCTCTCCTCATAAGACCTGCCCTCCATACCAGGCAACATCCTGGTAAACCTCCTCTGTACCCTCTCCAATGCCTCCACATCTTTCTTATAATGTGGGGACCAGAACTGCACACAATACTCCAAGTGCGGCCGCACTACAGTTTTGTACAGTTGCAACATGACGTTGCGGCTCCGAAATTCAATCCCCCTACCAATAAAAGCTAAGACTCCATATGCCTTCTTAACAACCTTATCGACTTGACTGCCTACTTTCAGGGATCTATGCACACATACACCAAGATCCCTCTGTTCATCAACACTATTAAGAATCCTACCATTAGCCCTATACTCTACACATTTATTATTCCTGCCAAAGTGCATTACCTCACACTTTTCCACATTAAACTCCATTTGCCACCTCTCGGCCCAGCTCTGCAACTTGTCCAAGTCTCTCTGCAAACTATAACACCCCTCTTCACTATCTACCACTCCACCGACTTTAGTGTCATCTGCAAATTTACTAATCCATCCTTCAATACCCTCATCCAGATCATTTATAAAAATTACAAACAGCAGGGGCCCCAAAACAGACCCCTGAGGTACACCACTTGTCACCGAACTCCACGATGAATATCTCCCATCAACCACCACCCTCTGTCTTCTATCTGCTAGCCAATTCCTAACCCAATTAGCTAAATCACCCTCTATCCCATACATCTGCATTTTCTGCAGAAGTCTTCCATGGGCCACCTTATCAAACGCCTTACTAAAGTCCATATATACCACATCAACCGCCTTACCCCCATCCACCTCTTTGGTCACTTTTTCAAAAAACTCAATGAGGTTAGTAAGGCACGACCTACCCTTCACAAAACCATGCTGACTATCCCCAATCAATTCATTTCTCTCTAAATAACTATAAATCCTATCCCTAATAATTCTCTCCAATACTTTGCCCACAACAGAAGTAAGACTCACTGGCCTATAATTCCCTGGAAGGTCTCTCTTCCCCTTCTTGAACAATGGGACCACATTCGCTATCCTCCAGTCCTCCGGAACCACACCCGTAACCAACGACGACCTGAAGATCAGAGCCAGAGGCTCTGCAATCGCCTCTCTTGCCTCCCAGAGAATCCTAGGGTATATCCCGTCCGACCCAGGGGCCTTATCCAACTTCAAACCCTCAAGAATATCTAGCACATCCTCCCTATCTACTTCAATACTTTACAGTTTGCAACCCTGTACCTCAGTGTTCTCCATAACTACATTTACATCACCCTGCATGAATACCGAAGAGAAATATTTATTCAGTGCCTCTCCAATCTCTTCAGGCTCCACGCACAACTTCCCACTGCTGTCTATGACTGGCCCTAATCTTGCCCTAACCAATCTTCTATTCTTAACATATCTAAAGAAAGCTTTAGGATTCTCCTTATTCCTATCAGCCAAAGTCTTCTCGTGTCCCCTCTTAGCTCTCCTCAATTCACTCTTTAGCTCCCTCCTGGCTAATCTATAGCTATCTATTGCACTAACTGAGCCTTCAAGCCTCATCCTGACATAAGCCTCCTTTTTCCTTTTAACCAGCGAATCAACTTTTTTCGTACACCAAGGTTCCCTTACTCGACCATTTCCTCCTTGCCTGACAGGGACATACTTATCAAGGACTCGCAGCAGCTGCTCCTTGAATAAGCTCCACATTCCAGATGTTCCCAGTCCCTGTAGTTTCCTAGTTCAATCTATGCACCCTAATTCTCTCCTGATGGCCTCATAATTACCCTTCCCCCAGCTATAACTACTGCCCCCAGCTTCATGCCTATCCCTATCCATCACTAAGGTGAACGTAACCGAATTGTGGTCACTATCACCAAAATGTTCACTAACTTCCAAGCCTAACACCTGGTCTGGCTCATTGCCCAGCACCAAATCCAATGTAGCCTCACCTCTAGTTGGCCTATCTACATACTGAGTCAAAAAACCTTCCTGCACACTTTGTACGAAAACTGACCCCTCTAACTAGCTAGAGCTATAGCTATTCCAATCAATATTAGTAAAGTTAATGGTCTTGCCATCTTAATTCCATGAAAAAAAACAGATTTTTTTTTGAAGTTTGTAGTATTTGTTCCTGTAAATCTTGCTTGCGATGTTGATCTATTCTTCATTATGACTATCAAAGAAAAATTGCTTGTGATCTTGAGGGTATAATTCACTGGTCTTAGAATTGCAGTGAAATTCAGTGCAGTAAATGACTCATGGTTCTTGATAATCAATTCATCTGATTTTTGGATGTTTAGAAGTCTTAATTGAATATCATTATATTCAGCAAGAACAAACTTCAAGAAACACTAACGTGTGTTCTAATCTCAGAGATCATAAAAGTCTGAAGAACACATTACACATTGTGCATGATGTGGTAGAGTAAAAGGTAATATGCTGATGGAATATGAATATAATTAAACTAACATAGAATTTTAAAAAAAGGCTTGCATCACGCGTATGAGGTTAGAAATTTTAGTGTGAATATTCTTCTTAAATTCCTCTCTCTTCTAAATAATGGATACATAAACCAACTTAAAATGAAAAAGTTAGCATGCTGAATTGAACTAATGACCTTGCCCAGAGTAATTTTGGGGTCTTATTTATGTGCTTTCTTGATGTCCTTACTGGTCTATTCCATCGAGCTGATGTGAGCAGAAGAAACTATGATGGAGCACGGACTAGATTAAGAAGGTGAGAGGAACCAGCATTGTTTCAATAAGATTAACTTAATCTGAATGTGGTCTTGGATGACCTTCACACAGGGCTGAATTTAATGGCCCCCTGGGATGTGTTCAAAGTTCTAGAATATTTACTCCCAGCATTGGGAGAGGCATCAAAACTCCACCCTCCTACCTCTGGACTAGTGGAAACTGGTAACAGGCAAGTGTCAATTTTCCAGCCTGCCATGTCTCTCTGGGTTAGCTGGTGGATGGTCAGGTGTTGGTGGGAGGGGACAGAAAAGGGGATTGGCTTCTTTCCCCTGGGATCGGCAGTCCCAATATTGGCCACTGCTTCTGGTGGCGCAATCTCAGAACAAAATGTTGTCATCTGTCTCGCCGGCCGGTAGCTCTCAAAGATGGGCTTTCCAGTCCAATGTGCGTAGAAGGCATTCCTCTAGCCAATTAAAGGCCTGATGGGTGTGGATCCGCCTCATACTGGAGTGGGGGATAGACAGGAGCACCTCTTCTTCCTCCTTCACCTCCTCGCACCATTACCAATCCTTCCCCCCCCCACCCCAACTCTGTAAAATTCAGCCTTTAATGTGGACATATAAGATATATAGATACTGGTAATTTGTGACATGTTCGCTAGTGAAGAGCTTTGAAAGGTTCATGCCTTTGCCTGCTGCACAGTAGTCATGATGCCACCCACCTGACGAAGGGGGATCCAGTTCCGAAAGCTAGTGGCATTTGCTACAAATAAACCTGTTGGACTTTAACCTATTGTGATGAAACTTCTTACTGTGTTTGCCTGCTGTAATCAAGGGAAAGACAACAGTCTCTTCACAATATTAATGTCCTTAAAAAAAAGGAAAAGACTTGCATATATATTACACCTTTCAGGACTTTAGGGTGTTTCAAAGCCCTTTATAGTCAATTACTTATTTTTTTTGAAATTTAATCATTATTGTAATGGCAATTTGTACACGAAAGGGGCGGGGGGGTGGATTCTCCCATTCCGCTTGCCACGGGAATGATAGTGGGCAGGGGGTGGACGATGCAAAGGTCTATTGGCCTCAGGAGGATTTCCCGGTGTCGGACCGAGTGCGGATGAAAAGCTCTGTCCCAGTCTCACAAACAACAATAAAATAAAAGCAGGTAATTTGCATCTTTCGGTAACTTATGTTGACAGATAGGAATTGTCCTGATCACTTGGGTAGAGCTTTGCTGCTTTTCTTTGCAGTTGTGCCATGAGATCTTTCTGTCAATCCAGAGGGTAGCAGACTACACTTAACATATAAGAGATGTTTTCAGAAGCTCACAAATATTAAAGTTTCATGAACCACAGTAATTACACTTGAGCAAAAGTTAAAGATTAGAGGATTTCCCATAGCACTGAATGTTAATTTTTGATTGAAAATGTATGAAGGAGCATTTTTCTTCCATTCACAGGGAACATTCCAGTTCACCATAGTTGAATTTCCACGTAAAGTTATTTATTAGTGTCACAAGTAGGCTTACAATAACACTGCAATGAATTTATCATGAAAATCCCCTAGTCGGCTCGCTCCGGTGCCTGTTCAGGTATACTGAAGGAAAGTTTAACATGGCCAATGCACCTAACCAGCACTTCTTTCGGACTGTGGGAGGAAACCGGGACACCCAGAGGAAATCCAGGCAAGCATAGGGAGAACATGCAAATTCCACACAGACAGTGACCCAAGCTGGAAATCACACCCGGGTCCCTGGTGCTGTGAGGCAGCAATGCTAACCACTGTGTCTCCATGCTACCTAATTTAGGCATTAATTAAGAAGTGCTCCGTCAACTTCTGCATGACTGGTAGTGTGCTTGACTTTTGTCAGGATTAGATTAATTCTGGGTAAAATTTAAGTTGCTATACTGGGATTCAATCAGAGAGTGCTCTGCAAATCATACGTCACTTACAACGATGAATAAATGGAAATTCTCTAACTTTAAAGTAGTCAACAAAGGGTAACACAAATACCCCAGTAAAACCTACTGACTGGTAGAATACATAAAGATGCAGGAAACTGATGAGGGAAATAATATGCCAACCTCTTATTGAGGGCTGTCAGAATGGAGAAAGTGGGCTATTGTCTTTTTGTCAATTGATACAGGAACTATAACAGGATGGTTGTGTTACTAGCTAGGAATCTAGAGTTTGGAATGGTGATCCAGAGATGAGATAAATATAGATTAATAAAATATGGGCCGGAATTTTACTGCCCAGCCTGCCATGTGAATCGAAACAGGCGAGGAGCGGAACTTGGGAAGGTCCGTTGATCTCCGGTGGGATTTTACAGTTTTGGGGCAAACAAGGCCACAAAATCTCAGCCACTGTGTTTGCATACTGACCATGAAACTCCCAGATCATTGTAAGAACCTATTGGCTCGTTAACATTCTTTAGGGAAGGAAATCTACTGCCCTTATCTGATCTGAATCACAGACCCAAAGCAACGTAGTTGACTCTTAACTGCTTTTTGAAATAGTCGAGCAAAACATTCAGTTGTATAAAATGCTATGAAAATGACTTCATTAAAAATAAAACCACATATATTACTCGACAGCAACCTAACCTAAGCGATAGATATGACAAAGACACATTCAGCTCAGTCACACTTGCAAAATCCTCCTCACTAATATCTGTGGAATTGTGCCAACATTAGGAGAGCAGTCCCACAAACTAAGCAATGGCCTTATTTATTATTGTCACATATATCAATATACAGTGAAAAATATTGTTTCTTGCACAGAAGAGATTCAAAGCATACCGTTCATTGAGAAGGAAACAAGAGAATGCAGAATGTAATGTTACAATCATCACTAGGATGTAGAGAAAAATCAACTTAATGCAAGGTAAGTCCATTCAAAAGTCTGATGACCGATGTGCCCTTAACCAAGCTGTTCTTGTACAGCTACAACATGGGCAATCAGTCCACAATAAAAATGCCCAGGCACAATGACTAGGATTCTCCCAAAAAAATTCTAAGTCCCCAGCCTGGGAGTATTTTGCGCTGATTTTTCAACACGGTTTCCAGAGTGAGTCTCCAACAAGCTGTGCAATGCAGAGTACCTCAAAGAGATTCTCTCTGAAAATCAGAGGGTGGGACCTATTCCCGCCCAAGAGGCCAGAAGTATAGCATTGATCTGGCCATTGCACAAGCCCCGAGCTGTCAATGCAGAGTTTGACACGTGCAGTGGCCCCTCATTGCCATTGCTGGTCTTGCAGAGTCTCTCATCCCTCAATCGCTGGCCTTCCGGGCAAGCCCTGATGTACAACAGGGAAGGAACAGCGATATAATGCCAAGACTGGAAGCTGTTTTGCTTGGGGAGTAAATTAATAGTTGCCAAATAAAAAGTACCAGCCAATGACCATCTCCAACAAGTGAGAGTCCAATATTTGCTTTGACATTCAACAGCATTACTATAGCTGATTCCACTATCATGAACATGCTGGCGGGGTGAGGGGTTGGGGGGGGTTCACCATTGACCAGACACATAATTAGATGAGCTACATTAAAACTGTGGCTACAAAACAGCAGATCAGAGGCTTGGTATTATGTGTTGAATAATTCACCTCTTAACTCACCAAAACCTGTCCACCATCTGTGAAGCACAAGTCAGGGTTGTGATAGAATAGTGTCCATTTGCTGGATGAGTGTAGCTCAAGTAGTATTCAAGAAGTATGACTTCAAGTAGGCCAAATCCGTTTGGTTGACAGTCTATCCATCATGACTTCATAACAACAGTTACTGATGACATTTCTGCCCGTTATAGGAATTGGCACTGGAAGATCTGTAGAACTTGTTAGTTACATGTGTCCATAACCGATAATGAGTCTTGGACAATGGGAGACGTATCAGAATTTGGTGATATAAGTCAGGCTTTCCAAATGGCCCACACGACCTCCTGTTTCAGATGATACAACTCTGTGTCTGGCTGCTAGCTGGCCTGGAGTTCTGCAGCATTATGCTATGGGCAAGTGCACACAATCTGAACTGCCTTGTTCCCCTCCATTTCAGATGAAAGCATCCAGACACAGGTCACATTTGCCAGATCTCTACCCATTTTTTTTTTGCTCACAGGATTATCCAACAAGAAATATTGTTGGCAGCTCCTTTCCAAGGTTGTAAAATATTATGAAATGAATGATGGCATTTCGGCATTTACGCAATTTTTATGAAGAGAACTGCTTTCACAACTCATCCATAGAAATTCAGCATAAGACCCACTGGGGACTGAACGTGTTCAATGTGGATTTAAAGGAGCAAATGCAACAAGACAGTAGTGTTGTTTAAGATAGCTATGGAACTGTTATTTTTCTTGGCGCAGTCAGAAGGTTTCATTCATGGTGTACTGGCACTGTCATATCCATGATACATCCATAGATTTGTAACATGGATTCCTCAATGGAAAAATTGCTCTACTTACACCTTCTAAGACAGAGGAAAATGCAGAGGAGAAGCAGGTGTTTGGTAGCCACTCAAGACTGCACCAGCAGAATATAGCATCTAATTGTCATTATCCTTCCAATTGCATTTACAGACAGAGAAGCAGCCAGCAAGATTTGCCAAAAATGCTCATTCCTGTATAGTCAGATTCAACAGGGAGACAGGAACAGAATCCTGTCACGTACAGCAAGCTGACCTGCACTCTATCTTCTCCACAGCGAACAAGCTGAAGCCAACAAGCTTCTGCAAAGGAGCAATGAAGACAAGCAGGAGAAATTTGACCATTCTGCTGCACAAACTCTTGTTCAGGCCACTTCGAAGTTCACATTTGCATGAACTGCTCTCATGCTCTGACTAGATACACCATCATGGATAATGTTTTGAGCTCTTATTGAACTACCAATTGTTTCTCATCTGCCCACAGGCAGCATGATGGCACAGTGGTTAGCACTGCTGTCTCACAGTGCCAGGAAACCAGGTTCAATTCCAGCCTCAGAGTGACTGTCTGTGTGCAGTCTGCATGTATTCCCTATGTCTGCGTGGGTTTCTTCTCGCTGTTCCGGTTTTCTCCCACACTCCAAAGATGTGCAGGTTAGGTTGATTGGCCATGCTAAATTGCCCTGCGTGTCAGCGAGATTACAACACCAGGTTAAAGTCCAACAGGTTTATTTGGTAGTAAACACTACTAGCTTTCAAAAGCTAGTGGTGTTTACTACCAAATAAATGTGTTGGACTTTAACCTGGTGTTGTGAGACTTCTTATTGTTTTTACACCAGTCCAACGCTGGCATCTCTACATCATGTCAGGGAGATTAGCTGGGTAAATATATGAGGTTACAGAGATCGGACCTTGATGGCATTGTTGTCCGTGCAGGCTTGATAACCTCCTTCTGAACTGTATGGATTCTTATGATTCTATAACAGAACAAAGCTATTTTCAACAGGAAATTAATTCTGGTTTTTCTGTGGTTTCCATAAAATTATTTACAAACACTGTTCTAGCTAACCCAGATTGATGGGTGGAATTTGTTTCCATGAATAATGACTAAGTGATCTCAGAATAGTTCCTAATAGCAGATGGCACAAACTAAAACATTAACTCTTACCCACACAGGGAATAGCTAGCATGTAGGATAGAAGTGTCATACAATGTCACGGAGTACATTATCAGAGTATGGATTAGGCATGCTGCTAACACAGAGTAGTAGATCCTCTGACTTTCCCTGCATTATACTTTTTCTACAGCTGCTTGGTGTCAAAAGAAGAAAAACGTTCCATTGTCAAACACTAAAATGCCTCCTTGTGATTAACAAACAGTTCATCAAGTAAAACAACATTTGATCGTGATGTGATAGCTCTACTTCGAATACCCAGCTCTAACTCCTAGCCTCCCCTGTGCATGTTTCATCATTAATCAGCTGTGATCCAGGAGATTAAAGGTAATGAAATATCTACCTCCGAGAGAAGGTGAAAACAGCCTGTTATGAACTTGTGCCAACCATTTAGGTGACTGCATCAATCACAAAATATGGAATCTGTCTAATTGCAATGTGAGCAGGGTCAGAAAGAAAAGTTTTCATATGGATGTCCATATTTTGTTCATATTTTCCTCCATTTCTTCCTCTTTCCCTAGATATTGACTTCTTGCAATTATCTGTTTGCAAAGTCACCGGACACACTGATGTTGCTTACCATGTTCCATATGTGCATGTAGACAATAAGTCAAGCCATATGATTATGAGTGACACAGTAGTTAGCACTGCTGCTTCACAGCGCCAGGGACTTGGGTTCAATTCTGGCCTCGGATGACTGTCTGTGTGGAGTTTGCACGTTCTCCCCAGGTCTGCATGGATTTTCTCCAGGTGCTCTGGTTTCCTCCCACATGCCAAAGATGCATAGGTTAGGTGGATTGGCCATGCTAAATTGCCCCGTAATGTCCCAAGATGTATAGATTAGGGGGATTAGCATGGGAAATTTGTAGGATTATGGACATAAGGTGGCAGGAGAGGGTCTTGGTAAGATATTCTGAATTGGTGCAGACTCAATGGGCCGAATGGCCTCTTCTTCACTGCAGACATTCTGTAAGACATTTGCAGGCAAGTTTAGTATTGCCCTCCACTGATACCTTTGTCCAGCAAAAGGTATTGCAAAACCATCCTTTTTCATCCTTTTCCACTCAGGGTGTCTGAAGCCAAATGTTGTATCAGCTCCTGAACTGGATGAAACCAGACAACTCAGTACAGAATTGAGAGGAACTTGGAATGTTTTTAAATTTGTATGCCTCAGCTATTTCCAATTTTTTAAATGAACCATCTTAAATGAAAATGTTCTTGGACTCTGAGCTGGTCGGCCAGGTTGATGTGTTGTCAGGTATGTCAGATTAAAAAATGTTCAGATCAGTACCGAAGCGCATCAGATTAAAGCTTGATTTGAGTGACCTTCACTGAATTAAATGGGGATATCCTCCATTAAGTTCCCAGGAACTTTCAAAAATTCATCAAAATAATGGAGTGTGAACCTGTACTGAACCTTGAATATGTAACCATAGGAATAGGAAGTTTATTGTTGGCAAAGAGCAAACTTCCCTGGCTAAATTCCAATGAGTAAATTCATAATCAATAGGCAGTAAATCTAGTCATTTTAAAACTAGAATGAAAAAGGTCAATCAGAGGTCAATTCGTATTTCAACTTGCAAGGAAACATGTATGCTTCAACAAATAACAGCTAACCTTGTGCAGCATAGTGGCACAGTGGTTAGCACTGCTACCTCACAGTGCCAGGAACCTGGAATCGATTACCTAGCTTGGGTCACTGCCTGTGTGGAGTTTGCACATTCTCCCTGTGTCTGTGTGGGTTTCCTCTAAGTGCTCCGGTTTTCTCCCACAGGCCAAAAATTGCAGGCTGGGTGGATTGGCCAGGCTAAATTGCCCCTACTGACAGGGGAATATCCAGGGTAAATGCATGGGATTATGGCAATAGTGCCTAGGTGGGATTGTAGTTGGTGCAGACTCGATGGGCCACATGGCCTCCTTCTGCACTGCAGGATTCTATGATTGTCATTAAGTTTTGCTGTTTAAAAGGTCCTTCTATAAAAATAATGGAATCAATAGACAAGATTTTCTGGCTGCACTCAACCCAAGATTGGAAAATCTTGCCCAAAGTCAATGAAGATTTTCATGGTTCTTATCCCCTCTACTACAATTCCCATGGCAGGTAGGTGGGATGGTAAAATTCCATCCAATAAATAATAATGTCAAGTTGAAGTATTGTATAATACATGACCTGATCTGGAGACGTACTAACACCATTTCTCTCTGCTGACTCCACTTAGTGTGGACACATGCACTGAAATCCTCCGACCTCACCCATGTCTGGAATTCTCCAGTGCCGCTCAGCGAATGAATGGCTGAGTGCCAAATTCTCCATTCTCATTGGCGGTGGAAAAGATCCATTCTCTCATTAACAGTGGAGGTGGACAAGATCAAGAGTTTGATCTGTCACAAGCAATCAAAGAGTTATTAAATAATGCCCAAGTATATGGCTGCAAAGCTCGACTCTATAACTTTGTAAGCTTTGAGTTTATGAGAACTTGTTGCTGAAAAATCTGATGGGGGAAGTTAACTTACAATGACATCTGGCACAGCCCACACCCATTCTATATTGGGAAGGAAGTTAACAAGAGTGTCCCATTTGTGAACTGGGTGCATGCAGAGAGGGCAAATCCTGCCATCAGTCAGCACCCAATCTACCACTTTTGATCTCACAGGCCCGAAATGTATGTACAGCTCTCTGAGGGTGTTCTACAATAGCCCTATTTAAAAGGATTACAATGAAACTTTCAGATAAGTTGCTTTTGACTTTCTTTTGATGCTTAGTGGAAGTGATTGTGTACTGTGTTGTTGGAGGAGTTCACACAAGTTCTCTGAGTCAAAAGGGAGGGCTGCTGGATTAATTGGTGTAGATTTGAAAGGCTTCTTGTGCAGAAAGCTAGGGGGCAAGCATTGCAGTCCCACTTGGGCTGCATTGTGACAGAAAGACCAAGCAGTAACAGCAGAGAGGAGAAATTGTTTACAAAGAAAAAAGGAGGCGGACTCTCAATAGAAATTGTAGTTTCCTACTTTCTTCCTTCCTTTTCGGATAAAGGAATCATAGAATCCTATGCAGAAGAAGAAGAAGGCCATTTGGCCCATTGAGTCTGCACTGACCTCAATCCCATTCAGTTCTAATTCCTGTAAGCCCACATATTTAACCTAGCTAGTCTCTCTGACACCAAGGGGCAATTTAACATGGCCAATCCACCTAACCTGCACATTTTTGGAGTGTGGGAGGAGCACCTGGAGAAAACCCACATAGACACAGGGAGAATGTGCAAACTCC
This sequence comes from Sphyrna mokarran, assembly GCA_024679065.1. Lineage (NCBI taxonomy): Eukaryota > Metazoa > Chordata > Chondrichthyes > Carcharhiniformes > Carcharhinidae > Sphyrna > Sphyrna mokarran. The sequence goes on from JAGIQG010000014.1 coordinate 55,281,582, forward strand.
AAATGGACAGTGACCTGAGGCTGAGATTGAACCCAGGTCCCTGACGCTGTGAGGCAGCAGTGCTAACCACTGTGCCACCCACACTATTTTCCAACTCAATGGAACCTTCCCCAATCTACTTTAGAACATTAATATACATGCATCAACTATCTCATTACCCACTTCTTTCGAGGTGCTGTCCATCGGGATCCAGGGATTTATCAGCTCGCAGCTCCGAGAATTTGCTCTGTACCACTTCCCCGATTATTGAAATTTTCTGGAGTTCAGCCCTCCCTCCCGTTTCCTGAGTTACAGCTATTTCTGGGATGTTACTTGCATCCTCTGCAGTGAAGGCCCATGGGAAATGTATGTTCAGCTGCCACCATCATTGTGCTTTTTTTGTTAAGTTTGATACCACCATTAATGTTTTTAGTTAATCACAGATGCTGGGTCAACTCTTTCTCATTGGAATGTATCTATTCTGTGTATTCTGAAATAGTCTTCAATGTCTGCCACTGCAGCTTTCTTGACTCATCCGTTCATTTTGCTTTTTGCTTCATGTTTTTGCCCTCATAATTGTCCTTATTTAAGTTTAAAGTAAGAGGGCGGAATTTTCCCAGAAAATTATGACTTTCCAGATTCAGTTAGAAAATTGATGTGCTTCTTCCAAGAGATACAGGCAGATTTTCTGTCCAAATCCCCTACACTTACTGTTTTATACCAGGAAGGCATGTCTTGTGCCTTCATTATGAGGGCAGGGCCTAAAGATGCCAACAATGCCACAAAGATCAGAATTTTATTTTTAAAGGGAAAATGAGGTTATAGAACCCATCCTCCCCACATCAACATTGGGACCATCCCCATCACTGATCGCTGGCATCAACCTCTCTCTTCCTGAAAGATTGCTTGCATTGGGGCTCTCCCAATGTGTCTCCCTATGGGCCCCACCCTGGCCTCTCCCCATCAGACCCTACCCCCTTTTCACCGCATACCCTTTTGGTCCCACCCCTTGGCATTGACCCGTGGCAGTCAAGGGCCAATGCCAGGGCTATGCCACTCACCATCTAGGGGCTACACTGACTCCCAAGCCCCCAGTGCAGTTATTATTTATAGTCTCCATTTTTGGACATAGCTAGAAGATCAAACATTAAGCTGGTTTTGGATATTTAAGCACATGTTAATGAAAGGCAGTCAGCTTCATTCCCTCATTAGGTGTGAACTTGATGATGTTGATGATGGAGGGGACAGAGAAGATTTCATTCTGAGACCTTCCTACCACAGGTCCCATTATGGTCTTCTTGTGAGAATTTCCAGCGATAACAGGATTTGCACTTGCACTGAATGGGGCCAGAAAATTGCCTCTTTAGTCTTAGACCTATTGTTTTCTCCCTTGATCTGAATGTAAAATTTCAATCATTTTGTGATCACTGCTACCTCAGAGTGCATTCATTGGGGTCATTAATTGATCCTCTCGCATCGCACAATACCAGGTCTAGTGTAGCTTGTTCTCTAATTGGCTCCAGATGTGCAATTCTGAAAAAACTATTCCGTATGCTTTCTATAAATTCCTCATTTAGGCCAGTTTCCCCAACAGATTTTTCAGCCTATATGTAGATTAAAAACCCTGTGATTATTGCCATATCTTTCTGATAGACTTTCATTATTTCTTCCTTTATACCCAGCCCTACCATGTAGTTGCTTTTCAGGGGCTTGTACACAATTCCCATAAGCGTCTTCTTGTCCTCACAATTTCTCACCTCTACCCAAACCACTTATACCTCTTGGTTTTACTGAATTTAGATCATCCCTCTCTATTGTGCTAACATGAATTAACAGAACCACTCCTCCTTTTTCCTAGCTTCCTAAATATCATGTACCCATAAATATTAAGATCCTTATCTAAGTCACCCTACAGCCACGTCTTTTCCTTTCCACTTTCTTCACCACTGCATCGGAGACCCTGGGAGCCCTCTCTCTCTCTCTGCTTGCTGCACCAGTACCCCTCTTCCTTCTGAGGAACGCTTTCAAAGGAATTTCCAGCCCCTTTAGAAGTTGCACACGTGTTTTAAGAATTTCAGGATAGCTAGCTTCATTTAAACTTGCTGAGAAGGGACCCATGACCCAATACATGCAGTGTTGGGTTGCATGTCCCACTGGTATATTTGGACAATGTGCTGCCTGCAATGCTTTCCTCAGAAGCTGAACAATTGTGGATCATAACCCCAGGTTTTATCCAGTTTTCAGCCCTATATGTAGAAATAGAACCAGAATTTATGATTTTAAAATGGAGACCATTGTTATGTTGATTGTTAATATGTTGTCAAGCAGTGGGAACATTTATTGACAAATAATTTAAGATTACAAAATACCTGTCTTGGCTCAGTGTTATAACACTCAAAATTATAGGTACATGCACCACTCCAGATATTAAACAGTGCAGCACTCTCATATGAGATGCTAAACCAAGGCTTACGTTTGTGCTCTCAGGGACATAGGGATTTAGGAACTGTTAGATTAAAAATCAAGGCTGATCTCAGTTATTTTTCAGAATTTGTCATTGGCTGGGAAAATACCATTATCCGAATATAGACTGGATAAATACTGATGTAAAAAGGGAGAGATTCTGAAATGCACACTTCCTTTACCAGCATGTTAAGGAAGGTAGCATTGTCAAAACTGATTCTGGCAAATGAAATGGGGTGGCACAATGGCACAGTGGTTAGCACTGCTGCTTCACAGCACTGGAGACCTGGGTTCAATTCCCAGCCTGGTTCACTGTCTGTGTGGAGTTTGCACATTCTCCCCGTGTTTGTGTGGGTTTCCTCAGGATGCTCCGATTTTCTCCCACAGTCCAAAGATGTGCAGGTTAGGTGCATTGGCCATGCTAAAAGCTCCTTAATGTTCCAGGATTAGCGCATAAATATATAGGCTTACAGAGATAAAGCCTAGATGGGATCGTTGTCGGTGCAGACGTGATGGGCCAAATGGCCTCATTCTGCATTGTTGGGATTCTCTAGATTTTTCTTAAAAAGCAGTGGGGTAAATGGAGCATGCTTCAGCAGGGATATATGGGAAAGAATGACTATAAAAATTTTAGTTTTAGCATAATTATAGAAAAAAGACAGGGAAGAATCAAACATTACAATCCTCAGTGGGAAACAGTTAAAAGTTGATTCTAAAGGGTGTCTTGTCTAGATGGATTGGAATCAAAGATTAAAAGATAAAACAGCAAATGACTAATTGAAAATCTTTAAAAAACAGATAATTTGAGTACTGACATGCTGAACCTCATGAGAGGGAAAAGAGAAAAGTCCAAAGCTCTCTAGGTGATTAAGCTTCAGGAATTAAAATTTATTGTAAAATGATACATTGGATAAATATCAGGCTCATTACAATGTATAAAATCAAACTAAATACAGAAGTTATAGCAAACTGAAAAAAAGAGTAAGAAGAGCTAAGAGAGTACATGAGAATAGATTAGTGAGTAAACATAATCATGGTGGCACAGTAGCTAGCACTATTGCCCCACAGCTGGGTTGGGTGACTGTCTGTGCGGAGTTTGCATATTCTGCCCATATCTGTGTGGGTTTTCTCCAGGTGCTGTGGTTTCCTTCTACAGTGCAAAGACGTGTGGATTAGGTTGATTGGTCGTGTTAAATTGCCCATAGTGTCCTGGGATATGTGGGTTAGAGGAATTAGCAAGGTAAATGTGTGGGGTTGTGGGAATAAATCCTGGGATAGGATTGTTGCCGTGCAGATTCGATGAGCCGAATGGCCTCCATGTGCACTGTTGGGTTTCTATGATCTATGATTCTATAAAAGGGAAATCTAGTACAAACATTTAGATTGTAAAAGGGTAGTCAAAGGAATATTGAGGTCAATTAGGGACCAGAAAGAAGATTTATTCATGGATGTGCCTCAATAAAAGAGGAGGTCATAGAGAAATTGGATATGATGAAAATAGATAAAAAGTAAGGAACTGAAAAGTTGGCAAATCTAGATGGCTGCATTCTAACGTACTGAGGGAAGAAAGGATTGAGTTTATAGAGTTGCCATAATCTTCCAATCTTTCTTAGATGTGGAAATGGATCCAAAGGGTGTGAAGATTGCTAATCATAACAACTCTCTTTGTCACCAGTTTGACGATGTCCTCATGAAGCAAAAACAGAAAATGCTGGAAAATCTCAGCAAGTCCAACAGCATCTGTGGAAAGAGAATAGAGCCAATGTGTCAAGCTCTATATTCACTGCTTTTGCTTCAGATTTCAGCATCCACTGTGTTTTGCCTTTATCCTATGATCTCCTGAAGTCCTGCATTGGATTTGTGATTTGGTGTGTAACAAAAGAAACAAATATCAGAACTTGAAAAGGAGTGGAGGGTCATTGGTGTGCAATAGACATCCCCTTACTCAAAGAAAAGTACATTCTCAGATTGCTGTATGCATTCAGATATTCCAGAGAGTGTCAGCTGTATTAGCAGCAACTGGAAACCTATCACTGAAAATATCCATTTTTGTCAAATATGGTGTAAAAAAAATCTTGACCTTTTCTGAATTACTGGTTGCAAGCTGGTTCTGCCCAAGTCAAGTTCGTTATTAATAACTCAATAAATTTGGAAGACACTTCATCATCTGTAATGAAAAATAAATCTTGGCTCAATGATAATCTGAGAATATCATTTTCCTTTGGCGTATTAAATTTTCTTTCACAGTTTTCCTGTAAACTTTTATCTTTAATAATGTGTAAACCGTTCTGTGGAAGTTTGGAATATTGCACTATGTTCCTATTGGGAATTTTAAGGACAGTGACAACACATTGTAGCATTGCACACTTTACTCAAATAATCCAATAACAACAATTTGCTTTTGTCTCAGACTTCTGTGATGTAGAAATATTTCCAAGAGGTGTAATCAGAGGAGAAACAATGGACACAGAAACAAATAATGATACATTAACAAATGTATCGAAAAGATTGTTAAATGGTTGATTTTTAATAAATGAGGTGAGATTCTCCAGCCTCCCATCCATGTGTTTCCCAGTGATGGAAGGCGGTGTACTATTCGCTGGCGTTGGGATTCTCTGATCCCGCCACCAGCAATGGGATTTCCCATTAATGTCAGCCCATGCCCGCACAAAAGCCGTGGACGTGGTGAGCTTCCAGTTGTACCGGAGAGTCCCAGTGGTGAGAAAGCTGGTGAATTCCAGCCATCGTGTCCCCTCATCAGGTGCTATTGCCAATTATTTGAAGTATGCATCTGCTAGTTACCCTAAACCTATAAGACCCACAATACATAGATGCAGAATTAGGTCACTCGATGGATCTGCCATTCAATCATAGCTGATAAGTTTCTCAATCCCAGTCTCCTGCTTTTCCTCCGTACACTTAGATCTTTTTACAAGTCAGGAACATATCTATCTCATCTTAAATACACTCAATGACCTGGCCTTCACAGCCTACTAATGCCTTGCCAGTGAAAACAGTTTATTCTTATTTATTCTTACTCTTCGTTGCTCTACCTGTGATATTGGCTGCAGGGAGGAATCACGAAGGAATGAACAGAGTTTATGGATGAGGCAGAAAATGATAGCCATATTGTTCGCAGTAATAGAAAGTCCTGGGGAAGACCAGTCTGTTTGCCTCCTGAGGCCTTGGTGTTTCAGGATTGTACTCCCTCCTGGTGCAATTAAATTGAAGAGATGGACTTGGCAAGGGGCTTTGAATTTCGATATTCCCTATTGAAATTTTGCGTGATACTCTAAACCTTGCACTCAAAGCCCGAGTTATCTTGGCCACAGGAGAGTACCTTGACTTGTCAACACCTTTATGAAATGGCAATCTTACAGATGGTCTGAACAAGCTGCTGTGTATACAGCAGAGAATAAAGGATGGCAAGGAGCATGTCTAGGCTGTAACAAGGTAGAAGGTTCAAACCGAATTGTAAATTACAGAACAAAGCTCAAGCAGTTTACACAGATATCCAAACGTGTGACATTTTGAAGACACACGTTTTTGACAATTTCCTGGTCATATTAGATAGAATTGATTTTTGCATTTTTCTCTTGGGTTTTTTACATTAATCATGCATAACAGTTAGAATGCCTCTCTTTATATGTGACTTTGAGCGGTTTAACAGGAAGGAAGGTGTCTCACAGAATTATGAAGCTGGAGCAGTGGCATAATGGAGTCAGCACTGAAATATTGCTGATTAAGCAATGCGCTGCCTAAAACAGTGCTGATTGAGGGAAATCTGAATTATAGGGGAATGAAGTACCAGTCACCACCTCAAAAATTAACAACTCACCACAAATGCGCACACAACCTTTTTCTTTCTAACCAGCTTAAACAGACATAAGCCTTTCTCTCCCAAATATGTGTGTAAGAATATATACTGGAAGCCTATCTAAGGGCTAATCCACTGCAGCAAGTGCTGATAAGTGCGCTTACGATTTATTGTATGGCAAATTTTTGATCTTGGCTAGATTTCAAACTGAAACTTAATACCTGAACTAAAAGGACATGAATGAGCGTTGAGAAGGGAAGTAACTAGTGACATTTGCCATGAAGGTATAATAGAACAGACAACGATTTAAAAACATACTTTACCACAGAATATAAAATTGAATGCATAATTAAATTTTAGTTCATTGTTCCATGCATTGTTATAAATGAATCATGTTAGTCCTGATAAATATGTGAGATCTGCCATTGTACTTAGGCCCTGCTGTTTAAATTGTTAATAAAAGGGCCATTCTGAAGTGGTCAAGGTGAACCATAGACTTGTTGTAAAATAGGTCTGTTGTTGTTAACTAAGGACGAAAATGAGGTTATTATTGGTGACATGAATGAATTGATTCAAGTATATTCTACTTGAGTGACTATTATTTCTGTGCAGGCTTTGCACACATAGCAAAGGTAATGTTTCCCTTAATCACCAGGTGAGAAATGAGCAATAGCAAATTTGCCTCCATTTTACGCACACACCGCAGGTGCAATTTTTGGGTTTGTTAGCTGTGGGTGCAAATCCTGTTATGGCTGCTAAATCTCGTGGGATTTTGGTTTGAGATATCCCCCCAACCCTCCCCCCAGCCAGTATGATCAGAACGTAAGAGCACAAGAAATAGGAGCAGGAGTAGGCCATCCAGCCCCTCGAGCCTGACCCGCCATTCAGTAAGATCATGGCTGATTTGATAGTGGTTCAGTTCTACTTACCCGCCTTCAGCTTTGTAGAAACATAAAAACTAGAAGCAGGAGTAGGCCATTCAGCCCTTTGAGCCTTCATTTTGATCATGACTGATCATCGAATTCCATATTCTGATCCTTCCCTTCCTCCCATATCCTTTGATTCCTTTAGCCCCAAGAGCTAGATCTAATTTCTTCTTGAAATCAGACAAAATTTTGGTCTCAACTACATTCTGTGGTAGTGAATTACGCACATTCACCACCCTCTGGGTGAAGAGATTTCTCCTCTAAAGGTGAATGATTTTTAAGTAGCTGTTAATTAATCCTCAAATTATGATCCCTCGTTCTGGATTTCACCCACCAGAGGGAACATTCTTTCTGGATCTACCTGTCTAACCCTGTTAGAATTTTATAAGTTTCTATGAGATCCCCTCTCATTCTTCTTAACTCCAGTGAACATAATTTTAACCAGCTTAGTCTCTCCTTATATAACAGACCTAACATCTGAGGAAGCCTGGTAAACCTTCACCAAGCTCCCTCCATAGCAAGGAAATCCTTCTTCAGTTAAGGACTGCACACAATACTCCAGGTGTGGCCTCAGCAACACCCTATACAATTGCAGCAAAATATCCCTAGCCTTCTACTCAAACCCTTTCACTATGAAGGCCAGAATGCCATTTGCCTTCTTTACCATCTGCTGTATCTGCACGCCTACTTTCAGCAACTGATGCGCAAGGACTTCAAGGTTTCATTGAGTATCCACCTCTCCCAATTTACACCCATTCAAGTAATAACCTGCCTTCTTATTATTGCTACCAAAGTGGATAACCTCACATTGATCCACATTATACTGCATCTACCATCAGATGCCCACACACGCAGCCTGTCCAAATCAAGCTGAAGTATCTTTTAATCCTCCTCACAGCTCACTCTCCAACCCAACTTTGCATTGTTTGCAGATTTGGAGATAATACATTCAGTTGTCTCTTCCAAATCATTAATATATAATATGAACAGCTGGGGACTGAGCACAGATCTGTACAGAACCACTAGTCACTGACTGCTAATCAGAAAATATCCATTTATGCCAACTATTTGTTTCTTATCTGCGAACCAGCTTTCTATCCCTCTCAAGACCTGCAATCCCATGTGCTTTAATTTTACATAGTAGTCTGTTATGTAAAACCTTGTTGAAAGCCTTCTGAAAGTTTAAATAAACCACATCATGTCGAGAAAAGGTGTCAACCTGATTTCCATTAATTAACAGCTATTTAAAGATCATTCAACAGTTTTATGTTGTAGCATCCGGCCAGGTTCAATTATGTTCCCTGGTGATGTTACTTCACACTAGCATCAATCACGACTGGTTTTCAAAAATTGGCATTGCGCCCAAGGGCAGTACAAGAGGGAAGTGCCAGGAAGCACTGTAGTGGACAAAGAGGTGGGCACTACCAGGGGACACGGCTGGGGAGGGGGGAACCCCTCATAAGCCGTCCAGTAGACTTTAATTTGCCACTACCAATCAGGAGGATCCCCCATTGATTGGCACTCAATTGCCCAAGCAAGCAACGTGTTATCAGGAACTAGGCAGGAGAGAGGGGCTGGAAGGGGAGGGAGAGAAGAGGTGTTGTTGGTGGTGCTAGTGGTTGCCACCTCTGCATCTAATGCTTCTGACCCCCCTTGTCGGCAACCCTTCCTTGTGACCCCTATCCCACTCACCTGTCTCCAGGAATGCATCACTTATCCATTACGAAGGTTTCAGAGCAATAGCGACGGCAGCCTCCATTCCTGCCCATCTGATAGCAATTCACAGAGGGAAGATTTCCACCAATCTCAGGCTCTGATTACATGTGAGATCCGTCCAGCTCAATGCCTGCTGGACAGAAAAGACTTGCAGCTCTGCCAGTTCTGTAAACGATGTGCTGGGGGGAATTGGCGGTGGGGGGGGAGGGGGGGGGTGCGCAGATAGTGGTGGTGGGTTTGGCAGTTGGTGAGGTGGGGACATGGTTCACATGGACTAAACTTCACCATCTGGGAGTTGTGAAATTTCATTGGCTTTGTTCAAATTAAATGAAAGCAGTAGGTGAAGCTAAAAGAAAATTGCCGATGTGATGGCCGTAGTGTGACAATGGGCAGCACGCAAGCTCCCAGGTTTCCCATTAAAAGTCTCTATTTATCAAGCTTTTTCCACTCCTTGCCTTTTTTAATTGATCTCTCTTCACCAAACCAGTCACTTATCTCTTTCCATTCCTGCAACACTTTTCTCTTGTGTCTACAAGATCTATAGCACTAACCTGTTCTAATTTCAAACTTGTAGCCCATGTGCCTACAGTGCAGTTTTAGTAAAGTATCTGAAATTATCCAGAAAGACAAACATAGTTTCATTTTCAATCATACATAAAGGTTGAAGAGTATTTAAAAATTATCTCAGCAGAGGAATCTAAGTAATTTTTCTGTTGAGGACTTTGATGTGTTAGTTTCACAATTATTTGTCATTCTATTTGTAAAGCCATTGTTTTGAATATCTCTTGCTCTGTCACAGCACTCTATAACAGAAAAAATATTTACAAAGAGTGGTTTATAAAAAATAGATAAAATTGTTTAACTAGAGAATTTCAGGACTGCTGCGGTATTGTTAATTGCATATTAATAGTGTTTAATTGAATCTAGGTGGCAGACATTGACTGGGGTATCACAAACACATGTAAAGAGACACGTACCGATATTTAATTAGAGGATGTACACTTGTAGGCTGGGATTCTCCGATCTTGCTCATCCTACCACCACTGCCAGTGAGAACGGAGAATTTGGCGTTCAACCAAAACTCCATTCACTGCAGCGGGACTAGAGAATCCCAACCTAGGGTGAGGTTGGAGAATTTTGGTCATAATGTGTTGGGAGTTTCAAATCTCAAGATTTAGTGTAACTATCATTTTGTAGTTTGAATTAATATATTCTTTAACATTTTCTGCTAAAATTGATGGAAGCCATTTTAATAAAAACTAAACCATTGTCATTGGAAACTAGCCAGATTAGTTAAGCAGACAGCTTAAATTGTGAGACAATTAAAGATTAATTAATTCATTAATAGATATATCAGAAAGGCCGTAATTTGGAATACTAATCTTTATAACTTTTAAGATTATGAACATATTATTCACATTTGATTGTTAATACAGATTCCTCAAGTGCATCGATAGGATGAACACACATTCACTGGAATTTACCACTCTGCCCACCATGGAATCGAAGCGGGCAAAGGTGGGGACAACAGAAATGTCCATTGATTTTGGGTGGGAATTTCTGGTCTCGCTGTAAAAACTACCCAAAGGTGATTCTCCCATCTCGTTACACTAATTTTTTTTGCGTAGCAGGCAAGGACATTCTTGCATTCTCGCCTTTTGCAGGATTCACGCATGCGTTCCCACCCTAATAGTGTCTCCCAACCCAAGTTGATTTAATTGGGCAGCATGGTAACATAGTAGTTAGCGCTGCTTCTTCACAGCTCCAGGGACCTGGGTTCAATTCCGGTCTCGGGTCACTGTCTGTATGGAGGTTGCACATTCTCCTCATGTTTGCATGGGTTTCCTCCGGGTGCTCCAGTTTCCTCCACAGTCCAAAGATGTGCAAGTTAGATTGATTGGCCATGCTAAAGTTGCCCCTTAGTATCCTGGCATGCTTAGGTTAGAGGGATTAGTGGGTAAAATACGTCGAGATATAGGGGTAGAGCCTGGTTGGATTGTGGTTGGTGCAGACTCGATGGGCCGAACAGTTTCCTTCTGTACTGTAGGGTTCTATGATCTATGATCTATTGATCTTAGCCAAAAGGCCAAGGAATCTATTAAGCAAGTATTTTGGTGCCAATGGAACCATGCTGAAAATCACAGTATCCAACATTTGCATGCATTTACACATCTTACCATCAGATTAGCAGGTCCACAACAACAATTTCCACTCTCATTAAGATTTCCCTGATGTGATATCACTCTGGCGCGATTTACAACTGCTATATAAAAGTCAGGAGTTGACTTTTATATAGCAGTCAATTCCATGTATTGTTGGGGGGAAAGGCTGGAACAGCATTGAACAGGAGTAAGGAGGTAAGTTTTACAGAGTTGCAGCCCCTGGAATGCTCGGGAGGTTGGAAGTAGGGCCTGGAGATTTGGTGCTTGCTGTGGGGAGCTTCCTGGAGATCTTCAGGTGCCGTGCCCTGGCTCTGTGGGATGGGATAAGGCCCTTGGCAGAGTGCTTTCCAGGCTGTACTCTGTAGCCACTGTGCTGTTCCTATCTTCTGGCTGTGGAATGTGGTGAGGGACTGGACTGAGTGTGGACAAGTTTCTTTCCAGCCATCTTCCTGGCTTGAATGGCTGTGTGTCCGTAATTGCAGCTGACACACAGCTCTGGCTGAATCCAGGAGCAGTGTGTTTGGGCCAGTCAGGGACCTGTTCGTAAAAAGTCCTTGAGAGAAATGTAAAGGAAACCTTGTTTCAATAGAGGGTGAGCCATCTCCCAACGTGCTAGCTGACTTTCATTCAACAAGGTACTGTGTCCAGGGGCTGCAATGCTCCAGGCTGTTAAACAACAAGGGGAAATGCTTGCAGGCAAGGGTTGTGCATGATAGCACAACACTATTTATGTGCAAGACAGCAGTGAGGCCAATATGTGTGAATTGGGGGGAAAGGGAATGGGGAATCCAACAATGTTCGGCTCATTGGGGGATAGGCAAACCAGCGAGTGGGTGATTAAGAGGCCAGCGACGTCCTTGGGGAGGGAGAGTGAGAGGCCAGCAATGTCTGTTAGCAGCAGGGATGGCCGGGAGGGGGTGAGGATGGACTAGCCAGTGACATCTGTGGGTGGAGGTGGAAGGTGGGTAAGAGGCCAGTGATGAGGCCAGTAACGTCTGTGGGAGGTTGAGGCCAGCGGTCTCAATGGTAGGAGATGTTTTTAGCAATCTCCCAGAAATGTGCTCATGCATGGGGTCCTGCTCATCATGCTGATTTCAGCCTCTTCAGACAAAATAGGCCCAGCCTCCTGGTTTTTAATGATAATCACACTTTGCACCGCTGAGGCCATGAGAGTGTGGGAGATTCATTTCGAGAAACCCACTGAAAAAAAAATGTGATTTACTCCAGATTTCACGTGATGGGACCTGAGAAGCAACTTTTCACATAGAGGCTGGTGTGTATATGAAATGAGCTCAGTAAAGTTTTACAACACCAATTTTAAATCCAACTAATTTATTTGATAGTAAATTCGTGAGCTTTCGACTTTATAGCCTTCGTCAGGCAAATGCAGTGTTCTGGTCTGCAATAGCACTCATATCCACACAGACAGTTACAGATTGCTGATTAGAATGCGAATCCTTACATCTAACCTGCTATTCAAGTGTTAAAGTGGCTAACAATGTGTGTGAAGGGAATCCTGAGCATTGGTTAGAGAATTGTGTATTTTCTCCAGACAGCACAGTAAGTGAGGTTTTTTGCTAACCCAGGCAAGTTACGGGGGTTACAGATAGTGTGTCATGAAGCCAAGATCCCTATTAAGACCGTCCTCATGTGTGCGGAACTTGGCTATCAGTCTCTGCTCAGCGACTCTGCGCTGTCGTGTGTCACAAAGACCCCTTGAAGAACATTTACCCGCAGGTCGGAGGCCGAATGCCCATGACTGCTGAAGTGTTCGCCCACAGGAAGGGAACTGTTTTGCCTGGTGATTGTTGAGCGATGCTCATTCATCCGCTGTCGTAGTGTCTGCATGGTCTCCCCAATGTACCATGCTTCGGGAACTCCTTTCTTGCAACGTATTAGGTAGACAACGTTGGCCGAGTTGCAAGAGTATGTATCGTGTACCTGGTGAATGGTATCCTCACGTTTGATGATGTCGTCCATGTCTATGATCTGGCATGTCTTGCAGAGGTTGCTGTGGCAGGGTTGTGTGGTATTGTGGTCACTGTTCTCCTGAAGGTTGGGTAGTTTGCTGCGAACAATGATCTGTTTGAGGTTGTGCGGTTGTCTGAAAGCACGAAGTGGGGGGTGGGGATGGCCCTAGCGAGATGTTCATCGTCATCAATGACATGTTGAAGATTCGCATTCTAATCAGCTGTCTGTAACTGTCTGTGTGGATATGAGTGCTATTGCAGACCAGAACACTACATTTGCCTGACGAAGGCTATGAAGTCGAAAGCTCGCAAATTTACTATCAAATAAATTGGTTGGATTTAAAATTGGTGTTGTAAAACTTTACTGAGTTTACTGAGTCCAACGCCGGCATCTCTACATTATGAAATGAGCTGCCAGAGAAAATGGTTGAGGTAGCTACAATAGCAAAACTTAAAAAGATTTGGATAATTACATGGGTAAGAAAGAATTAGAGGGATATGAGCCAAACACAGACAATTGGGACTAGCAGGGAGGCACTATAGTCGGCATGGACCAGTTGGGCGGAAGGGCCTGTTTCTGTGCTGTATTGGTGTCTAACTGTATGGCTTCATGTTGTGGGAATCAGACTTTTTTCATCCATTGGTGGGACTTTGTGTTGTTGTTTGGTCAGCATTTATTGTCCATTCCTAGTTGCCCAAAGGCAGTTGAGAATCAACCACATTGCTGTGGATCTGGAATCACATGTAAGCCAGACCAGGTAAAGATGGCAGATCTCCTTTCCTAAAGACATTAATGATGTGGACTTTGCTGACAATGATTTTATGGTCATCAGTAGATTCCTAGTTTCACATGTTTTTTTGTTGAATTCAAATTCCACCATCTGTCATGGCAGGATTCAAAGCCGGGTCCCCAGAACATTAGCTGAATTTCTGGATTAATAGTCTAGCGATAATACCACCCTGCCATCACTCCCCTTAGAATATGAAGCCTAAGAATATAAGAACATAACTTGTTAGCCTTGACTAGCAGGACTGAATCTGCCTTTGTTTAATGAGCCTCAGTTCTAAATGATGGGCATCTATGTTAACCAATTAATAATTGGCATTCAGCCTAGCTACAGACAAGAGATATAGTTTGAGAAGAAGCATTGCCTCAAAGCTGAAACTATACGTAATTTGCTAAAAACCAGTGGGCTAACAGACTCTGATGAAAGGTCATCCAGACTCGAGACATTGGCTGTACTCTCTTTCCACAGATGCTGTCAGACCTGCTGAGATTTTCCAGCATTTTTTGTCTTTGGTGAGCTCATGCTTATTTCAGTTTTGACAAATTATGGACCAATTGGCTATTTTCCAACAATTAGCTAAGGTAGGCTTTCAGTTTGTAAGATATATAAAAAAGGATTTTGAGGCAGAGAAGCACAGGTCCACAGAGAGGTGCTGACAGCTGTTTCAATGTTTTTCAGAGAAATCACTTCATGATTTGGTCTGAAGAAAGTGGGGAGAAGTCTGTTAAATTGTTAAAGTCTTACCATCTCCTGCTAATTGCTATTAATTGACACTTTGCTTTTTATTTTTCTGACTTGTCAGCTTTTTAATGGTAAATTTCTAAATTTGTCTTTTCTTGCCATGTGGTTGGGTCTCTAGAACCTGGTGTGATTTACTATTGGGGGTGTTATTGCAAACAAGGAACCCCATGAATCTTAATTCAAATAAACCAAAACATTTTTATAAATATAATCAACTGTTAATAATTATGTTCATAATTAAACAAGTTATAAACTTTTGTGCTCTAGATTATATTTACAGCCTCAGATATTTATTAATGAATTACTCATTCTTTAATTGTCTCACAATTAAGGCTGTCTAATCTGGCTGGTTTCCAATAATACCAGTTTAGCTTTTATTAAAATGGTTTCCATCAATTTTAGCAGAAGATACTTCAGAACATATTAATTCAAACTACAAAATGGCACTAAAATTAATGATTTAAAACTGCCAACATCAATAAACAAATACAAAACTGAATAAAAGGGCGGTACAGTGGTTCAGTGGTTAGCACAACTGCCTCACAACTCCAGGGATCCAGGTTTGATTCCCGGCTTGAGTCAATATCTGTTTGTGTGGAGTTTTCATATTTTTCCCATGTCTGCATGGAAGTGCACTGGTTGCCTCCCAATGTGTGAGGGAGGGTAAATGCATGCGGTTGTGGGGGTAGGGGCTAGGTGGGATTGTAGTCGTTACAGACTTGATGGGCTGAATGGCCTCCTTCTGCACTGTAGGATTCTATGATCCTATGATAAAGAAGACTCCAATACTAGTTTTCACCAGTTGACTTTCCAAAGTGCAACAAAGTAGCAGAGATTAGTTGATAAAAAGTTAACTTTGAAATTGGGCAAAATCTCAAATTGTTTTCTGTACTGTATGGTACTCTACCTGCTCCAAAAAGCACAACAGTTAGTTCCACTTTGTTTTACATGAATGTTTTACATGCAAGACTGGCATCTCGGGGAAAATTCGGAAAGCACTTATGCACGATATGTCAACAAAATGAAGGAGATTGTCATCAACTTCAGGAAGCGTAAAGGATGTCTACATCAACGGAAGAAGTAGAAAGGGTCGAGAGCTTCAAGTTTTTAGGTGTCCAGATCACCAACAACCTATCCTGGTCACCCTGTGCCAACGCTACAGTTAAGAAAGCCCAGCATTCGCTTCTATTTTCTCAGAAGACTAAGGAAACTTGGCATGTCAGCTACAACTCTCACCAACTTTTGCAAATGTACCATAGAAAACATTCTTTCTGGAATAGCTCCTGTATTGCCCAAGACCACAAGGAACTACAAAAGGTTGCAAATGTAGCCCAATCCATTATGCAAACCAACCTCCCATTCATTGTCTCTGTCTACACTTCCCGCTGCTTCAGCAAAGCAGCCAGCATAATTAAAGATCCCATGCATCCCAGACATTCTGTTTTCCACCTTTTTTCAAGAGCAGCTTCTTTCTTGCTGCTGTCAGACTTTTGAATGGACTTACTTGCATTAAGTTGATCTTTCTCTACACCGTAGCTATGACTATAACACTACATTCTGCACTCTCTCGTTTCCTTCTCTTTGAACGATATGTTTTGTTTGTACAACGCACAAGAAATAATACTTTTCACTGTATGTTAATACATGTGACAATAATAAATCAAATCAAATCAAATCAAATTATATGGAACCATCTGAGACAAAATCCAATTCAAGAGATATTGTGCATGATAAAAGAGAGAGCCATAGAGGATGGAAAGGCCCTGGTAAGGTGGTAGACCATGATGGAAAAATTACACTTCTCAAACATGACAAACTGTTAAGGTTTATTCCTCACAATAAAATTGGATTGGTTGCAAAATTGTTCGCTGAGCAGCTGATAGAAGTATTTTGTACCTCAAATGTTCACGTATTTGTGCTGAAGAACCGGTGGAACAGGATATGGTAAATCAAGGACTGGATATGGTAATGTGACTGTTTGTAATGCACAGGATAGATGCACCCGACGGTCAATAGTCCAGAATGGATATTCAGTGATCTGCATCGCAGAGGATCTGAGTAAATGGAGAGATGTGAAAATTATAGAATGTGCAAAAAAAGCTGCTGGCATGTTTAACTACTGCTTGAATGTTCTGGATTATGGCCAAGAAGAGAGGTCCATGGATTGGCAGAGTATGGTGAAAGAGTGGAGAGTACAAAAGAGGAGTGCAAATATTCATAGTATATCTATGAAAGAAAGAACTTGCAATCATGTGAGAGAGTGATTTTACAGTAATCAGCCTCACTGACATAAAATTGCAGTAGAGACCATAGCTTGATTAGATTGTGCAGTGAAATAAAGATTTCAGAACAAAATAAACCAAAGTCCTCATAATTGTGAGTTTGTGGTGGCTGCCAACAAACACGAGGATAAACTAATATGCAAAAGAAAAGGTAATTAGATAGATCAAGAGTATTTGGAGTTTTTTTGGAGGTAACAGAGAATGAACAACTTAAATTATCACACAGATGGACTTGTACTGAAAACATCCTTGTAGATGAAATTTATAGGGCTAAAGTGTGGCTTGTTACTATGGTATTTGAAGAGAAATTGAAGATACAGGTATCAGAGTGGTCTTTCCCACAATTAAAAAAAACATCTTGAACATTTTTGGATATTTTGGCCACATGTTCATGGAAGTATAGATCTATTAATATAAAAGTAATGTTTTTATAGGACGATATGCCTTAGCAAAAAAATTTCTAAAACCATCGAAGTGACAGCAGATGCAAAAGGAGATCTCTGGAAACTAAGCAAATGCATCTATAACCTATAAATTGCCAATAGGCTATGGTATTTTTGGGCAGGATCTGTTTTGCTGAGAAGAGATTGTACTCAACTAATCATAGATCCCACAATACTGCTATCATAAAGAAAAACTTATAGACATGTTCAGAAGTATGAAAAGCCTCCAACTGACCAACTTCATGATCATTAACCAACGGGTCTGTGCGTAACTTGGAGTTCAAATCAGCTACCCATGTGTAACAACAATGAGCCCCCATTTGCAGTCTACATACCAATGACCTGGGTGTTACTATGTCTATTACCATTACCTTACAGACAAATACAGGCATTGGTGAGATCACATTAGAAGTACAGTGTCCAGAACTTGTCACCTTGTTCAAGGAAAGATGCCTGATAGGGCGGTAATTAGCTAGGTTGGATCTGTTCCATTTCTTGTGTATAGGACATACCTGGGCAATTTTCCACATTGCCAGGTTAACACCAGTGTTGTAGCTGTACTGGAAAATCTTGGCTAGGACGCAGCAAGTTCTGGAGCACAAGTTGCCAGAATATTGTCAGAGTCCAGAACCTTTGCAGTATTCAATGACTTCAGCTGTTATCAAGTGGAGTGAATCAAATCGTCTGAAGACAGAGATGGATCATCCACTCTACACTTCTGACGGAAGATTGCTGTGAATGCTTCAGCGTTATCTTGTGCACAGCTATGTTGGCTTCTCCATCACTGTGGATAGGGATATTTGAGGAAGATGCTCCTCCAGTAAGTTGTTCACCAGTATTCGCGACTGGATGTGGTAGGATTGCTGAGCTCAGATCTGATCCATTGGTTGTGGAATGGTCTGGTGCTGCTTATTACTTGCTGCTATGCTGTTTGGCACACAAGTATTCCTATGTTGTAGCTTCACCAAGCTGACACCTCAATTTTAGGTATGCCCTCCTGCACTTGTCATTGCACTAGTGTCGATCAGCTTGCAAGGTGGCAGCAGTGAATATACAGTGCCATGGACTTACAGATTATGGTTGAGAACAATTCAGCAGCTGATGGCACACAATGCCTCATGGATCCCCACTCTTGAGTTATTAGATCAGTTCAAAGTCTATCCCATTTAACATAGTGGAGTACCACACAACATGATGGAGATATCCTCAATGTGATCATTCTTACCAATAATATCATGGACAGATACATCTGCTGAAGGCAAGTTGATGAGGATGAAGTTGGGTAAGTTATGTTTTTCCCTCTTATAACTTATCTCACTCCCTGCAGTTGACCCAGTGTAGTAGTGATGTCCTTTAGGACCTGGCCAGCTCAATCTGTGGTTGTACTACCGAACCACTCTTGATCATAGACATTGAAGGCCTCCACCCGAGTCCATCTTGTGCCCATGTGATGTTCAGCATGGAGGAGTACTGATTCATCAGCTGAGGGTGTACAATATATGGCAATCAGCAGGAGAGGAGTGGTTACTCAGAACAGAAAAAGAAACATAACGGCCCTTGGACAACGGTGCTGCGAATTGGTATCAAATAGAAATACTCTTAATAGCCAATTTGCACACAGTAAGATCCTACAAACAGTGAATTAAATAAATGATCAATTAAATTGTTATTGATAGTGTTAATTAAGGGAAAATTAAGAGAACTCCCTCTTTTTCTCCAAATAGTGCATTTGAATGTTTTGATGGGGGCCTCAGTTTAACGTTGTGTGGGATTACAGGAATAGAGCAGGGGAAAGGTTGAGTAAAATACTTTCTCAGACAGTAGGTCCAGACGTAATGGGCCAAATCAGTCTGCATTGTAGGGATTCTATGATATTTCATCCAAAGGATGAAACAATGATGATAATAATGTGGCTTTCAGTGAGAATTACAATGTAGGCTTTGTGTCCAAATGGATTTTGAATCTGACCTTCTGAATCACGTATCTGAGTGGTACCACAGAGTCAAACTGCAAAGTATTGCTAAAGGCAAGTCTTTTTGTTGTCTTTGCTTTTGGCAAAGTTGGACAAAGGTGTACTCTGTTGACCACCACTTATTTCAGAGAAACATATTAAAAAAAACACTTTATTTTTCGATGTGCCTCCCAGCTTTCTGTTGTTCCTCTATAACTTGTTTCCAAACAACAGAATTGATGGCTGGAATTCTCCAACCTCACCTACAGCTAGAATTCTCCCGTACCGCTGCAGCAAATAGTGATTAGCCTGAATGCCAAATTCTCGTTCTCACCGGCAGCGTTGGGAGGTGGTACAACATTGGAGAATTCCAGCCAATGTGATACTGAAGCTGTTAAAATTGGAAAAAGGATTCCTGTGCAGAGATTAGACAAAGCTGCAGAGGAATTTCTTTAGCCAGAGAGTGGTAAATCTATGAAATTCATTACCGCACAAGGCTGTAGAAGCCAGGGCACTGAGTATATTGAAGACAGAGATAGATAAGTTCCTGATTGGTAAGATAAGGGGATCAAAGGTTCCAGAGAAAAGGCAGGAGAACGGGGTTGAGAAACGTATCAGCCATGATTGAATGGGGGAGCAGGCTCAATGGCCCAAGTGGCCTAATTTTGCTCCTATATCTCATGGTCTTAGAAGCCAAACACAATGTGCAGAAATAGAAGCAAACATGGACAGCAAGAAAATTGACCCGAGTACTGTTGGTCAGATATGCAAGAAAAGGTCTAATCGCTTCTGATTATGTTGAAACTGATGTATAATTGTGATTGCTCAAGAGCAGCTGCAGTCTAATAATTTTATTTTCAGTAACAGTTTTATTGACCCATACCTTCTACAATATATATTATGTTGCAATATTGATGAGCAATGCATCCCTGAAGGATGTTATCAAATATCCCATATTGAAAAGTGGTGCACATTTTCCTATGGTTGTAGCTGAAGGCATAGTCAGAATCTCACTAAAAAAATCCCCATAGACGGACAGGCTATTTCAAAATGAATGGGAAACACGTTCTGGGTCGGGGGTTGGGGTGGACTAGGTGCTGCTTTATACATCTATTCATCATAGAATCACAGAATCTACAGTGCAGAAAGAATCCAGTATTGCAGTAAGAGTACAGCACTTTTTTTTTTGTAAAATGCCCAAACTATAAACGGATCTTTCTCAATTGAGTGCCAGAAGGCCAAATTTTCTAAAGCACGCTATAAATAAGATACTTTATTGTACTGGCTGATGATGACTGTGCCACATAAATTTCAAAAGCAATTTGAAGTTTAAAAGAATCAAGAGCTAAGTAATGCATTTGAGCAATTTTCAATTTTTTTTGTAAGGAGCTAGCTCATTCATGTCTTTTCTTTTAATTTGGTGCATTTATGGCAGTGAAGTGTTATCAGACCAAAAACAATGATCAAGGCCATGATTTACTGCCCACCATCCCCTCTGCCCTCAGGCAGTTTTTCCCATAGTGCGCACGGTAAATCATTTGTGGGATCTTCTGGCCCCATTGAAGTCTGTGGATTTTTGTGTGGCTCGTCCAAATGATCAGAAATGGGACTGCGTTCAAGTCCCCACCTGAGAACCCACCACGAGGAGGAGAGGGGAAATGGTGAACTTTGGCAGTACTAGAGACCCTACCTGTGGGTGTGTCCACCCCAAATCTTTGCTTTTAACATTAAAAGAAGCAGTACGCTTGACACCTGTATCGTGAAAATACATCTAATGCCATAAGACTTGCTTTCTTTATTGGTGCTGCTACTCTTGGACTGTTGTAAAATTTACAGAAATGTCTTTGTTCTCAGCACAAATGATACTCATTGAGCCAAATGATTCTTGTGGATTAGAGATGTTCAATGAGTCAGCAAGAGTTACCTCCCCTCCAAACCTAGTCAGTTCTACACCAGCGGAGACAACTGAATGTCACACATCATGCTGGTAGGCAGAGCACATGAAATGCTGTGGGCCTCTTCCTGGCCCGTAGTCATTCGTCCTTGGTCCCTGCTACAGTTTTATGGGTGGTGGGCTGTGATGTTATGCATCAGACTGTTGGAAGGTGACAATTAATATCCACTTAATTGCAGGTTGAAGCCAATGATGTAACATTGGCAGGAAACACTACTTGGCCTCAAGCAGAAAGTGGGAAGGGGGTGGTGACACCTCCTTTATTGGACCCCTACTTTGATCAGAGGCCTCCCCAAAAAACCTGAGACAACTCTCCATTTCCATTCTCCCCTTGCCTCGTTCACCTCGCACTGGGACCCACTCATGAGAGTCTGCGAAACTGTCCAGCGATGCCCATCTGTGCCTCACATACCTTACCTTCAGCTCCAATGATGTATGTTGTCAGGGACCTGAATGCAGTTCCAATCCCAGTGATGGTGCTGGGTCGAAAGAATTGCCAAACATCTGATTGCCTAGCAGCTCTTAGAGGCAGATAGGCAGACATCCATTGCTTCAAGGTATTCCATTTCTGGAGAATCATTAATTCACTGCTGGACCATGGGATTGGGCAGAGACAGAAGATAACCTGACTTGGACATTTGGCCATGGCATCCACTGACTGATTTAAAATTCAGCCCTGTGTGTTAATGGCACTGACAATTCATGTCATGATTCCATCTATCTCATCCAAAATATCACTTTCTCCTGGGTGATGCAGCATTGTCTTGTAATCATTTCCTGCCTTTTTCTCTGTTAACAATCAAGTTATCTGACATTGTAAATACAAAATTATATTTCTTCTGCTGTGCACACTAATATACTGTTGATTAATACAGTAATTCTGAGTCTATAGGTCAGTAATTCACCAACAGGTTAGCAAACCTCACTAGTACCACCATATATCCTTCAGCCACTAACGTGAAATGTTTGCTGGAGATATACAACTTCGCAAATGATCAAGAAGAGTATTGGCTTTTAGGTTTAACCATACAAAACATTTCACACTCTTTGACAGTTTGCTTTCCTGCATTATCCAGTTTCATATCCCTCTTGTGCAATATCAGGCCCAATATTGATTTTTATTATTTCCATGAGCAAATATCACACAAAATAGGTTTCAGGGCTGATAGAGAATGTAAAACTATCAGCTTGTTTCTTTGAAACTTCAAACACATTAACAGCAAAGAAAGAACATGAATCTATGTAACACCATTCACAATCTCAAGATGTTAAAGTGCATACCTAAGCCAATAAAGTATTCCTGAGGATGAGTCACTACTGCAATGTCGGGAAGTGCTACAACCAGATTATGGAGCGCAATGCCACACAAACAACAACGCCCTACAAACAGCAGTGAGATACATGATCACAAAGACTGCTTTTCCGTCATATGGGTTGAAGGCCAGGAGTAATGGTCAGAACCTTGCTTTTCTTCCAATATACCATGCGTACATATAAATTAGGAGCAGGAGTAAGCTAATCAGCCCCTCAAGTCTGCTCTGCCATTCACCAAGACCATGGACAAAGTGATTTTTTTATATCCACTCAAAAGGGCAGATGCGGGGAGCTGTCTCCTTAGAAACGAGCATTTTCGATAGTGGTAGCGCTCTTTCAGTCTTAAACTGGACCATCAATCTCGATTATGGGACTTGAAGCTTTGTGACTAATAGTAAATTGTATTATCATTGAGTTGGTGTAATTATAAGTTAATGGGTGAGATTTTCTGGCCACACTCGCCTCCACCCCCTCCCCAAACCCAGAAAACACTGTCCAAGTTCAGCAGATCTTTGCATGGTCTTATCACGCCTGCTACAATTCCCATGGCAAGCAGGCCAGGAAAGTTCCATCCAATATTTCTTCTGCTGAAACACATCATTAACAATTTAATCCAAATGGAAGGTATTCTTGTTGATGGGTAGGTGGATAGTCAGGGTGAGAATAATCGGGTTGGGTTAGGAGGGTCAGTCAGCTTGGGAAGGTCGTCAGCTGTGGCTGGTTGAACAGGGAGTTGGGTGATCGGCGGTAGCTGGGTCAGGTTGGTGGGTGGTGGAGTGAGGTTGTATTGGGGGGGGAGTTTATTGGAAGGGTCAGTTGTATAGTTACTTAGTTGTTAGATTAGGTTTTAATCTGTCTAACGCTTTCTAGATAAATATCCAGGTAAGTACGTTGGAACTATCCAAAGTCTCTGACCTTGAGTTAGAGGCAGACATTTGCAGAGGAGCAGGGAAATTGTCCATAAGAAATTGAAACTTACCAGGCAATTCCCATATAGATCCATCCATTAGAATTGCCACAGGTGTCGAAGTGCATCTGCAGTTGTTCATCCAATCTCCGATGGTCTGGAGACAGAACGATTTGGCCAATTGATGTAAAGTTTTCAGGGTTGATATAGCAGTTAAAAATGATGCTTATAGCGAGCATGGCTGTACAAACGTAGAACCACAATGTTTGAATTTAATCACATAATTCAAATGACAGAATTTATGTTGCAACTCAAACAGCACTGTTTTATATTGGAAACACTAAATCAAATAATCACTCATTTCTATCTTACAAGAGGAACTGGGCTGAATTTTATATGGAATTGCAGTCTTCCAATTCCTGCCTTAATTTTTGGGTCGGGCTGCCCACTAGGAGAAATGTTCGTTGCTTTAAGCCAAGATTTCTTGGATTGATTGGCTGGTTGTAGGCTCAGTAGCACCACCAGGAAAGGTGGCCGCTACTGGAACTACCGGCAGTCCCCAAAGCTGATGAGCCAGCTAAGCTGAGTCCAGAGTTGGTTGGGGAAGATGGAGAGCCGTACGCCAAATTCAAGAAGTCAGGTTTAAAGGTGAGGTGGTGGGGGAGAGGGAGTTGATAGGCTGCTGATGTGATGGGAGGTGCCTCCAATGGGTTGAGGGGACCACCAAAGGAGTTTTCCCTCTGATTCCCCCATCACCTTGCCCAACACTAGTCAGCGCATCCAAAGCTGCAGGCTTCTTGTATGGTGTGGGCCTTCCCCGACCATGGGTAAAATACCAGGAATGATAAATTAATACACTTTAAAGAGCCTCAACAGGCCCAAGGGTGGGTAGGCCAATGCCATCCCCACATTCCCTAAAATTTGAAACAATTCAGGGAAGAGTGGTTGGCAGCAGGAAGCCATTCCTTAGAGTTTACATGTCCCCCACTTTCAAATTCACTGGGCCCGAGAACATAAATCCAGCCCCTTGCTTTGATCAATAATTTTTCTTGTCAGAGAGACACACTATTTGATTTGGAGACATCCTAATTGCACAGGCTATAAGTACATATGAGAGTGGTTTCACAATATGAGCCAGAAACTAACCATTAACTGGACACTGACCAGGAGATAGGCATGTTGAGAAAGCTGTTACCCACTGCGTATGCTGGTAACACCACGGTTGAATCTGCTGGAAGAATAATTAGGTGCTGGTTTCTATTCATTTTATAACAGAAGTACTGCTGAAGATGTATGTCATCCGCACAGCTCCATGGTGCATGACGAGCTCCTAATGCCGAACTACATTGAGCAAAAGGTTACAAGTCAGAGGAAATCCTTTGTAGTGAATCCTTTGTGTAACCTCCATCCTTTGTTGTGCTCAGCTAATGAAATAAACTGGAAGTTAAATGGAATTCTGTGATCTATCTCTCTAATATTGAGTATCATTCACCTGGCACTCAGTGGGTTCACTTGCAGAATAACAAAAAGCATGAGAACTTTCTACAAACACTGTTTGTATAATCTGTTGTCAGATGTTCTACAAAGGGTTTTGCTTGAGTTGCAAGACCAGCGCTGTGAGATATTTTTCTGGCCAGCTCGTTTCTTTATAGCTCTCTTCAGAATTTGGTTAATGTGTTGTTGGAAGTACTGAATAATGTGCATGTGAAATATTGATGAGGGATACAAAATAAAAGAGATGAATCCTGGACATTTATCCAAAGGAAAGCTTGTTTGTAACTTTAAAGTGGCTTTATGGAGAGTGTTCCTGGTTTATTTTAATGGCTTGCAGGTGCTGTTTGCCAGTTCCAGTGAGACATCATTAGTACATTTTCATTGATAAAAAGTTGGTAAAAAACAATTTTTTTTGCTATCATTTCTGAGTTTAAATAAATTTCTCCCTTCATTGTAAAATTTTCATCTTTGCTTTCAAATCCCTACTTCACCTCCCTTCCTGTTCTCTGTAATCTCCATGATGTGGAGATTTCAGCATTTAGACTGGGGTAAACACAGTAAGAAGTCTCATAACCCCAGATTAAAGTTCAACAGATTTAAAGTCCAACACTGCTATCAAGTAAACCTGTTGGACTTTAAGCTGGTGTTGTGAGATGTCTTCCTGTGACTATAAGCTCCAATGTAGAGATGCCAGCGTTGTACTGGGGTAAACACAGTAGGAAATCTGGTGTTGTCAGACTTCCTACTATAAGCTCCTCCAGGCCCAACAACCCTCCCATTTCTCTAAGTGCCTCCATTGGCAGTTGTGCCTTCAGAATTCTTTCTCTAAACGTCCCTACCTCCCCCTCTTTTTTTCTGTAATCATAGAATCCCTACAGTACAGAAGGAGACTATTCGGTCCATCAAGTCTGCACTGACTCTCCATAAGAGGATCTACCACAGGTTTAACCCTCTCCCCCCACTCTATCCCTGAGACCCCACACATTTCCCATTACCCATTTCCACATTGCCAATTTAGCATGTCTAATCCATCGAAATCACATAGCATTGAAATGTGGGAGGAAACGGGTATACGGGTATTCGGTTACGTTCACCTTAGTGATGGATAGGGATAGGCATGAACCTGGGGGCAGTAGTTATAGCTGGGGGAATGGTAATTATGAGGCCATTAGAAGGGAATTAGGGTGCATAGGTTGGACTAGGAAACTACAGGGACTGGGAACATCGGAAATGTGGAGCTTATTCAAGGAGCAGCTACTGCGAGTCCTTGATAAGTATGTCCCTGTCAGGCAAGGAGGAAATGGTCGAGTAAGGGAATCATGGTGTACTAAAAAAGTTAATTCGCTGGTTAAAAGGAAAAAGGAGGCTTATGTCAGGATGAGGCTTGAAGGCTCAGTTAGTGCACTGGATAGCTATAGATTAGCCAGGAGGGAGCTAAAGAGTGAGTTGAGGAGAGCTAAAAGGGGACAAGAGAAGACTTTGGCTGATAGGATCAAGGAGAATCCTAAAGCTTTCTTTAGATATGTTAAGAATAGAAGATTGGTTAGGGCAAGGTTAGGGCCAGTTATGGACAGCAGTGGGAAGTGGTGCGTGGAGCCTGAAGAGATTGGAGAGGCACTGAACAAATATTTCTCTTCGGTATTCACGCAGGGAGATGTAAATGTAGTTGTGGAGAACACTGGGATACAGGGTTGCAAACTGGAAAGTATTGAAGTAGATAAGGAGGATGTGCTAGATATTCTTGAGGGTTTGAAGTTAGAGAAGTCCCCTGGGCCGGACGGGATTTACCCTAGGATTCTCTGGGAGGCGAGAGAGGAGATTGCAGAGCCTCTGGCTCTGATCTTCAGGTCGTTGTTGGTTATGGGTATAGTGCCGGAAGACTGGAGGATAGCGAATGTGGTCCCATTGTTCAAGAAGGGGAATAGAGACTTTCCTGGGAATTATAGACCGGTGAGTCTTACTTCTGTTGTGAGCAAAGTATTGGAAAGAATTATTAGGGATAGGATTTATAGTTATTTAGAGAGAAACAAATTGATTGGGGATAGTCAGCATGGTTTTGTGAAGGGTAGGTCATGCCATACTAACCTTATTGAGTTTTTTGAAAAAGTGACCAAAGAGGTGGATGGGGGTAAGGCAGTTGATGTGGTATATATGGACTTTAATAAGGCGTTCGATAAGGTTCCCCATGGAAGGCTTCGCAGAAAATGCAGATGTATGGGATTGAGGGTGATTTAGCTAATTGGATTAGGAATTGGCTAGCAGATAGAAGACAGAGGGTGGTGGTTGATGGGAGATATTCATCGTGGAGTTCGGTGACAAGTGGTGTACCTCAGGGGTCTGTTTTGGGGCCCCTGCTGGTTGTAATTTTTATAAATGATCTGGATGAGGGTATTGAAGGATGGATTATTAAATTTGCGGATGACACTAAAGTCGGTGGAGTGGTAGATAGTGAAGAGGGGTGTTATAGTTTGCAGAGAGACTTGGACAAGTTGCAGAGGTGGGCCGAGAGGTGGCAAATGGAGTTTAATGCGGAAAAGTGTGAGGTAATTCACTTTGGCAGGAATAACAAATGTGTAGAGTATAGGGCTAATGGTAGGACTCTTAATAGTGTTGAAGAACAGAGGAATCTTGGTGTATATGTGCATAGATCCCTGAAAGTTGGCAATCAAGTCGATAAGGCTGTTAAGAAGGCAAATGGAGTCTTAGCTTTTATTGGTAGGGGGATTGAATTTCAGATACGCAACGTCATGTTGCAACTGTACATAACTCTAGTGTGGCTGCACTTGGAGTATTGTGTACAGTTCTGGTCCCCAGATTATAAGAAAGATGTGGAGGCATTGGAGAGGGTACAGAGGAGGTTTACCAGGATGTTGCCTGGTATGGAGGGCAGGTATTATGAAGAGAGGCTGAGGGATTTGAGGTTGTTTTCATTAGAAAGAAGGCAGCTAAGAGGAGACCTTATTGAAACATATAAGATGATTAGAGGTTTAGATAGGGTGGACAGTGATAGCCTTTTTCCTAGGATGGAGAAAGCTAGCACGAGGTGACATAGCTTTAAATTAAGGGGTGGTAGTTATAGGACGGATGTCAGAGGTAGGTTCTTTACCCAGAGGGTGGTAAGGGTATGGAATGCCCTGCCTGCTGCAGTTGTAGATGCGCCAAGTTTGATGGCGTTTAAGAGGTTAGTAGGTAAGTTTATGGATGAAAAGGGAATGGTTTAGGTTAGAGAGTCATTGCTTTTTCTTAATTGGTCGGCGCAACATCGAAAGCCAAAGGGCCTGTCTGCGCTGTAATGTTCTATGTTCTATGTTCTGTACCCAAGGCCTGAATAGAACCCGGGTCCCTGATGCTGTGAGGCAGCAGTGCCATCCTGCTGCCTCAGTCATTCCTTAAAATCTAGCTTTTTGACCAAGCTTTGGGCTTACCTGTCCTAATACCTCTTTAAGTGGCTCAGTGTCAAAGTTTGTTTGGTAACTCTTTTGGTGAAAAACTTTGGAGCATTTTACCATGTTCAGGCACACGAGAACTGTGAATTGTTGTTTTGCTGGATTGACATTAATTCACATGACTTTCTCAGCACTTTAATTTCTGCTCCTGACTGCACCCTAAGTTTGTGCAGTATCATCAAAATTAAGAGAGATTGGAAGCTTGGTTATGTTGTATAAAAGGTAGTTTAAACAAATACATAATTCGTAATGCAGCCATCATATTTCTTGCATTCATAGTGTGCATTATTTTCTACAAGCACCATTTTATTATCTCAGTCTCTCTCTCTTTCTCTTTATCTATATTGCTTCTTTCTCTTCCACATCCCCATTTTTTATATTACACTATTTCCTTCTCTTGCGCTAAATCTGCAACAGAGAAAAAATTGCAATAGGTAAAAATCTTTCATGCTATCATTTACACTTCTTTCTGACATTACTGATTATGTTCAAAATTTCATTGCTAACCTAATTATCTCACAAGGTCCTGCAGTTATAACAATGTCAGAATCACAAGAAGATTCAGGAAATGAAGTAACTATGAAAATGTTTGCAACTAAAATAATGTGCTGTTACTATTCCAGATCACAATTAATGCCTGGCAACAATTTCAAAGGAGTTACATTTCCAATCATCTGAAGTGAATTTAGGCAACACGGTCACCAATAACATTCATTTACAGGGATAAGATAAAGTAGGATGGAAAAACACTGTGTTAATTTAAGTAATCAACAGAACGCATTTTGCAAGTGAACATCACTTGTCAATTTGGTACCAAGTTTTCCCTGTACGTCCAATTAAAAATAATGCGATCATTTATCTTAGTATTCAGGGTGTCCCTCTTTCTTACTGTTGCAAAGAGTATTCTTCTAGTCTCTTTCAATCTATTTTGCTCAGAATTTCAACTGATAGAGAGAAATAAAAAGGATGGCTCCTTGCTAGTTTAGCATGCATGTTCCGTACTCGGCCTATGCAATTTATCTTGCTGAAGGATTGTTCTTGCTTCACGAACTAATGTTCCCGTGCATCCCTCTCTCAAAAATACAAACATACCATTGTACTTTGTTACCTTTTAACGGATAGCAGAGGGTATAATTAATTTCCCATAAATTGAAAGCCTGAAGGACAATTTGTTCTGTTATATGAATAGAATTTAAAAATTACGATCCTTTGTTGAGTTTCCAGCTGTGAAGCAGAGGGAAACTTCACCTATGCTCTGTGTTGCTACTGTCCCGACCTAGATTTAAGAAGCAGCCAAAATATAACTGACCTTGAAATGGTTCAGCATACAGCTTTGGATCATGTCCACCCTGAGTTTCAATCATTGTGTAGTGTTATAACAATTAAACAGCCTTCCTCTGAAAACAGAATCACAGAATACTTCAGTGCAGAAGAGGCCCTTCGGCCCACCAAGTCTGCACCGATTATGAAATGCCCTGACCTGCCCACCTAATACCACTTGCCAGCACTTGGCCCATAGCCTTGAATGTAATGGCATGCTAAGTACTCATCCAAGTATTTTTTTAAAGGATGCAAGCCATCCTACCTCCACCACTTTCTCAGGCAGCGCATTCCAGACCACCATCACCCTCTGAGTTAAAAAAAAGATTTTCCTCAAATCTCCCCCCAAACCTCCCAACCCTCACTTTTAACTTGTGTCCCCTCGTAACTGACCCTTCAACTAAGGGGAAAAGCTGCTCCTTATCCACTTTGTCCGTGCCCCTCATAATCTTGAACACCTCAATTAGGTCGCCGCCTCATTCTTCTCTGTTCCAACGAAAACAACCCAAGCTGATCCAACCTCTCTTCATAACTGAAATGTTCCATCCCAGGCAGCATCCTGGTAAATCTCCTCTGCACCCACTGCAAACATTTGTTACATTTTCTTTAACCTCCAGTTTTGAGACAGTGATGAAGCAAAATGCACAAATAAAAAGAATACAAGGGGCAAAATTCCAACCTGTACTAGTTTCCAGCAAGAAATAGGTGATAGAATATTAACGTGCATGCAAAAATGTCAAACTCAGATCCAATCATAACTGGACCTCCAGCCCTATTACAGCTTCCATTACATCAATAAGCCTCAGAAAGTAAGACATTATTCAGGTGTATCTTTCTAGTCAGAGCCTGACCAATCCTGTTACCTCGAATAGCAAACCAGCTTAAAGCAGCAAGGCCCCTGCTCCTCTTGCTTCGATGATGTAGAGATGCCGGCGTTGGACTGGGGTAAACTCAGTAACAGTCTGGCAACACCAATTTTAAATCCAACCGATTTATTTGATAGTAAATCTGCGAGGTTTCGAATTCCGTCTTCGTCAGGCAAGTGCTTCGTCAGGCATTTGCCTGACCAAGACAAAACTTGAAAGCTCGCAGATTTACTATCAAATAAATCGGTTGGATTTAAAATTGGTGTTGCCAGCCTCTTGCTTCTTCAGCAGTGAAGCCATGAAAAGACTTTCTTGTCTGTATGAGTGACCTTCAGCATCCATTAGTCAACTGATAAGTATCATACCTCTTAATATAATTTAGGGTTCAGCCCTGGCAATGGTGCATGCAATTTTAAGAAAGACAATCAGTTTAATCATTTTTTATGACAGACATCAAGTACCAACAGAACAGGAATGTGACAATAGCTATATCCGGATATTTTCTTTCTGAACATTCCCCATTGTTTGTGTCCTATCCCATCTGCCAAATTTTCTTCCTGATTCAACAAATGAATGTGTTTTGAAGAAAATGCTAATGAAGGCTCTAAAGATTTGTATTCACTCTGCTACAGCAAACCAAATGATAATTACATTTAATTGTTCTCATGTGTACACAATGAACGCATTGCTTATTATGTATTTCAACCAGCTCCTCAAGAATGCTGCCTAAATTATAGGATTTATTCTGTGTAGTGTAAGTACAGGATTACTTTTACTTCCTCTGAACTTTTCAATGCAATACATATATATATTTTTACAGATTGAAATAGAAACATAGAAAATAGGAGGAACACGAGGCCATTCAACCCTTCAAGTCTTCAACCTCCATCATTCATTATGATCGTAGCCCATTAGCCTGATCCAGTAGCCTGATCCCACCTTTATGCCATATCCTTTGATCCCTTCATCCCAAGTGCTATATCAAACTGCTTCTTGAAAACATATAATGTTTAGACCTCAACTACTTTCCCTCGTCATGAATTCCATAGGCTTACCACTCTCTGGGTGAAGAAATTTCTCTTCATCTCTGACCTAAATGGTCTATCGTGTATCTTCAGTTTGTGACCCCTGGTTCTGGATACCTCCAGCATCAAAAATATCCTTCTTGCATCTACCCTGTCTAATTCTGTTAGAATTTAATAAGTTTCTATGAGATTTCCCCTCATTCTTCTGAACTCCAGTAAATACAATTCTAATCAACTTAATCTCTCCTCAAATATTAGACCTACCATCCCAGGAATCAGTTTGATAAACTTGTATGCACTCTGTCTATAGTAAGAACAATCTTCCTTAGATAAGTAGATCAAAATTGTACACAGTAAATGAAAATTGCACACAATTTTAAATAAATTAATACTTTACATTGTGGCCTGAATCCAAATTTAACAAATTTTGCAGAATCTTTTTGATTTATGCAAACTGGACGCGAGAAATTCCAGTGTCCAGGTGGTTGTAAACCAGATGGACCCTGACAGATATACTAGGGGCCTCTTTAAAAGTCCAAATGCAAGAATTCCATTAGAATTGCCCAGGAAGTTTCAACTTCTGAAGTCAATTCTCCAGCTCTCTAAGACCCACCAAAGAAGTCTTCAATTTTTTGTTGGGGTTTGAAACTTTGGAGGGTTCAAATTCACTAGCCTGGATAATTATCCGGGAAAATCGACTCAAAAAAAATCATGTCCATCTCCTGAGTAACTAAAACTCAAGTCTGACTCTCCTCTGACCCCCTCCATGTCAGCAAATCCTAGTGCTCCAATCCCTCACTGACGTTCCTGACCCTCTTACTGGTGGAATTTAACATTTTATTAATAATTGAAAAGGTCGTATCAATAATGACCATGAAACTACCATTTTTTCACCTTACTGTTAGAAACCTTACCAGGATTTGTCCAGTTCCTGGTAAAGACTTGTAAAGTAGTACAGGAATATGGGGAGCGGGTATGTGATAATTTTCTGCCGTCATGACAATTTGCAAGCAGTGGGAATGCTGGTAACCAGGCCACCCACCCAGAATGCAATTGAGCCACCTAAGTGTCCAGTTAGGCCTCTTTCCTGCCTGCGCGGTTAGTTATTTTCATGGCAGGGATGCCTGCTCTCCAGTGACAGCTGGCAGTCTGCCAATGGCCTTGGAGTAAGGACCCCTTTTTTGAGCATTCACTGGCCCACTGATGGAATGCCGCCAGCACCAAGGGTTGCTTCCGTGGAAACAGCAGCACCTTTCCTTAACAGCACCATCCCCAACCAATCTCTGAGGCCTGCCTGCCTGATCCAGGAGTCCCTCGCCCTCTACATATTACTTTCAAGGACAGTTGGTCATCAATGTATATTCATCCTATAGCAGCAACCTTCGCATTGACCACTGCTGGCTAAGGTTCCTGAGCAGCCACTCCTCTCATTGGACCAGCAATTAAAGGTAGGCTGCTATCCATAACAGTGCAGGCAAGTCTAGAGCAGTCACTTAATTGCCTTCCCTGGGTTCTCCAACTCACCAAAGGCTGCTTCCAGCTTTTGGCCCCAGCAGTGAGATTTCAGCCTCTGTAAGAAACTTCAACCCCTTGTAAAAAGTGAAGCCCTGTTCAAAGGGTTTTCAAAAGTAACCTGAGTCATAGCTATCATTGAGCAAGCACGTTCTTTATACAGAGGGTAGTGAGTACCTGGAACTCACTGCCAGGGGAGGTAGTGAAAAAAGATACAATAGTGAGTTTTAAAGGGGCGTCTTGACAAGTGTATGAATAGGGTGGGAATGAAGGGATATGATCCCGGAAGTGTTAGGAGTTTTAGTTCAGTCAGGCAGCATGGTCGGTGCAGGCTTGGTGGGCCATAGGGCTTGTTCCTGTGCTGTAATTTTCTTTGTTCTTTGTTCAATATAGCATTTAAAAATAATGTGGAATATTATTAGATGATTCCGTTATGATCAATTACTTGATTTTTAAAAATTAGGCTTTTTGATATAAGATTTTGTTACTTTTGTTCATGATATTTCCACTTCAACCTTCATCCATGTGTATAACCAAATCTTGGTTTTGCATAATGTTTTGAAAAAAATGATCTGATTATCAATGCTCTTTATTTCATAGACTATAATCCCTACCAGGCAGAAGGAAGCCATTCAGCCTATCGAGAATGTACATCCAGTCCTATCCCCATAACGTAGTATTTACCCTATCTAGTCTCCCTGACACTAAGGAACAATTTCGCTCGGCCAATCCATCTAATTCGCACATCTTTGAACTGTGGGAGAAAACTGGAGTACCTGGAGGAAACCCAAGCAAGCATGGGGAAAATGTGCAAACTCCACACAGACATTAGCCTAAGCTGCGAATCAAACCCAGGCCCCTGGTGCTGTGAGGTAGCAGTGCTAACCATTGTGTCACCGTGTTATTTCCGGTTGTCTGTATGTGAGAATCCTTTCATGTGATTGGACAATTCGATGACAGCACTGCAATTCAACATTAGCAATCCATTTTAAAGGAAGCTCCATGTTGTTACATGCCGAGAAAGTTAAAATACTTGCCATAGGGATTGCTAGATCTTATAATGAAGTTTTCTTCTAGGTCAGTGACAAGTGCCCTGCTGACCTTAAGGTTCAGGCCAATGTGTCACTGGATCAACACGCTTTTATATCTGCATTCGGCCAGCCTGGAAATGGGCATGAATCTCATTTCCGGCTACAATCGACTTCCGGAATACCAATTACCGGCAGCCCGCATGAAACACGTACTAGGAAATGTTTAGCGCTACCAGGGTGAGTGGGTAGAGGATGGTTGCTGAGAAAAGAGAGGGAGTGAGCTGGTGCATCTTCAGGAATACAGCCACTGCGGAATTGCCACAGGAGCTGCAGACCTGTGTAAAAAAACAAACTTTGACGGAGAAACATGGCAAAGAATATCAAGGCAACACACTCAAATATAAACCTCAATTCCCAAACACTTTTTAAAATTTTATTTCAGCCCTGACAGTTCATCCTGTCCTGGATCAAGGTCGTAGCTAAATGTAAATCGATTCACTCAGATGGGCCACATAAAATTGCATTCATTTGGTGCCTTAATGGGCTACATTGCCAACTTGATTGTTGGCAGTCATGCTTCTGTCTCTCACAGCAACTGAAATAGCGTTGAGGTGTGCAGTGATGTCAGGACAAGCTCCAGACATCATCTTATGCAATTTCAAGTGCTTCTGTATGAGATTTACACCTGCCTAAGCAATCTAATATTCTGGTCATTGTATACATTGTAGCAGAGACCATGCGAGATGTGTAACACGTTCTGTTGTCTGCTATGAAATGTAGCACTGTCAACCTTTATATCTAGGCTGAAATCAAGTCAAATTCATTTGCAAGTTTCAACATGCACAGTAGCAGTTAGGTGTAGGAAGTTATTATTGGCACAAAAACTTAGAAATCAATAAAAATAGAATCCTTTCACAAAGAATTGAAGTACTGTTATTTATAAAGGTCATTACATGATGAGGCTTTTATAGGAAACATCAAAGACCTACACAATGAAATTTTTGTATTTGGAAAATGCAAAGTTTCTGCCCAGTGCACAAAATCGATTGTCTATTCGACTGAACCATAGATAAAAGGAAGATCTGCAGAATGTATCCCAGTCTAAATGTCTCTAAATAAAGAACTGTCAAAATAATGAATTATCAGTCAGTCAAGTTGAAAGTCAGAAGACATTTCACTCTCTAATAACTTTAGGGCATGTTTTAGCAATATTTTTGACTGTCAACTCCCTCATTATAGGCTGCCGAAACATTGACACTAAAAGTTTCACACCCTCAACGAAGCAAGCAAGAACATATTACATGCCTCACCTTTTAGTCTTTATGGTGCTAGATGTCCTTTTGTAAAATTACAAAAATCACCATGCTTTCTGATTGAGGGCTGCACCAGCTCAGGCCTAACCCAATGGCTGTATACCTATTGTCACACCAGTTATTTAAATGTATAACATTAAAATACATTTCTCAACCTTACTAACCTTATACATCCATACTTCTACTTCACTTCAAGAACAGTTTCTTCTCTGCTGCAATCAGACCTTTGCATGGACATACCTCTCACTAAGTTGATCTTTCTCTACCCCCAGCTATGACTGTAACACTACACTCTGCACCATCTCCTTTCATTCTCTGTGAACGGTATGCTTTGTCTGTATAGCATGCAAGAAACAATATTTTTCATTGCGTACTAATACGTGTGATAATAATAAACCAAATCAAATCACTTCTGCCACATCAATTGATATACACAACTAATCTGATTTTTATTCACTCTATTGCCTTACAAGACAAATTAGTGTGCAATATTTTCTGAAAGCAACCCACCAGAGAGGATGTCCCACTTCACTCACTTTGAGGACAAGATGAGACCTTGGAGCTTGTGGGTATCTTAGCTTTACTTGTCAGAAATGCTGAGGCCAGCAGATGCATCAAAGACAGAATTTACAGAGATTTCCTCACTGGAGAAATGTCCTGCACTATCCCGATGTACTGGAAACAGCGAGAAGCTTCATTTCCAAAGAGTCCTGTGATTTTTCAATTTTCTGTGTCTCCAAGGAGCCTGGAATTTGATTGCCTGGGCAACAAACCAGTACTGTGACCGCCACAAAATACGGTTCACAAAGATAATAGATGAGAGATGTGATTATAGATGCAGGAGGTGATTCAAGCCAGTTGGAATATCCTTCCAGGTTAATCAACAATCACCACAAGTCCTTAAGATTCTCCAAATTTCTCATCTTTATGGAGAAAAATGCTGTACATTTGTTTCATAATTATAAATTTAATTTGTAAATACTTTCAATAACATAGTGCATCGATTTTCTTCTTCTTGCTGGTTTACCTTGATAAATGATCGGAATGAGCTGAGCAGGTTAATCAATGTGAGCCTATTCTGATGGACACTGAGGGGTGTCACACTGCATCATGCCTATGAGGTTTAACTGCTATTTTCTGTAATCCAAAATGTACCTGACGCTTAAGGCGCCATCATCTTTGAGGTTAGATATTTCAGCAAATCATTGGTCAAAGAAAATTAAGTACAGTGTAGGAATTGAATAAATGCAAGATTAGAGCGAATACGTCATCGCAGATTTGTCCCTCATTACTTTCTGCCTCTATAGTGCCCTTCACCCATAGGCACACTCTGCCACTGAGCGTGTTAAGACTCATACTTGACAAATGGTGTTTGAATGAATTTTTGGAATCCTGCTGCTGCTTATGAAAACATTCCCCAGCATGAGTCACTGCCTTCAAGAGAATCAAGGCAAGGAATACAGCAGAGCAAACTGAAAAGAGGAAAAATGATGGTACACATTTTATCTAATGAATTCACGAGTGACAGTCTTTCAGAGTCGCTGAACTCTGGTGAAAATTCTATCTGCATAGGAACATTTTCTTAAAAATACTTATTTATAAATGGTTCTATTTAAATGCACATTTTGATATCCCAATGTTCCATCGACAGAATTGCATTTACAGATAATCCAATAGTGAGTGGATTTAACATTTTTTCAGTCTAATGGTTTTCATAGGCAAATTAAAGGAGCACCTTGTCAAACAGTGCCTGGCAAACATTTTTCATTTGCATGCAAAACTGCTAGCTGAGCCACATCAGAACATGTCACTGCATCCTTTGGGTATAGCATTAATACAGAAATGTCAAAGGGCTTTTATTTTCTCCACAGCAAAAAGCTATACCAAGCACCTGTTTTTGATGTGACCCTTTTAATATTATGGAAATATCAACTTAACATTCAGATTACATTTCAGAAGGACTGCTGATTTTTGAGTGGTGTGAAGTGTGCAAAAAAAACCTATTGGTACTTCATCAGTGAGACAGTCATATCACGGCTTTAGCTATAAAACTACTGCTGGTTTGATATTAAATATTGCATCAATATCCATCCAGCAATTATAGTACAAGAGGAGGTAGCATTGTATTACCCATGTTTGCTATACTTTCTGCTGAAAGGATGGCACGACATCAGAATGGTTAGCGCTGCTGCCTCACGCCGCCAGGAACCTGGGTTCAATTGCAACCTCGGATTATTGTCTGCATGTTCTTCCCGTGTCTGTGTGGTTTCCTCCCGGTGATCCGGCTTCCTCGCTCAGTTCAAAGATGTGTACATTAGGTGGATTGACCATGCTAAATTGCTTGTTAGTGTCCAAAGGTGTTGAAGTTGTGGTGATTAGTGGGATAAATGTGTGGGGTTACGTGGATAGAGTGGGGAATGGACCTGGTAAAATGCTCTGTTGGAATTTAGTGCAGACTCGATGGGCTGAATGGGCTCATTCTGCGCTATGATTCTATGAGAGTTGTACATCAAAGTTTCAACAATGCTGATATTCCAATGACATTCTTACACAATTCAAAGTTAATACTACATTAACAAAATCTTTAATGGTACCATAGGTAAATCCTTTTGTACATCTTTCTACTAGTTCTGTCTTAACAATTAGCCTCTATTTACAATCATAAATTTACCATATTAGGTAACATATAGAATACAAGAGCAGGGATGTACTTCTGAGGCTGTATAAGAATCTGATCTGACCCCATTTGGAATGTTGTGAGCAGTTTTGGGCCCTTTACCTAAGGAAGGATGTGCTGGTCTTGGAAAGACTCCAGAGCAGGTTCACAAGAATGATCCCTGGAAGGACGAACTTATGGTAGGAGGAACAACTGAGAACTCTGAGTCTACATTTGTTGGAGTTTAGAAGATTAAAGGGGGATCTTATTGAAACTTACAAGATGTTGCGAGGATAGAGTGGATGTGGAGAGGTTCTTGATTAATAAGGGAACCAAGAGTTATGGGGAAAAGACAGGAGAATGGGGATGAAAAAAATCAGTCATGATTGAATAGCAGAGCAAACTTGATGGGCTGAGTAGTCTAGTTCTGCTCCTATGTCTTATGGTCTTATATAAAGTAATGCTGATTAGTCAATATGGAGGAAAAAGTGAGAATAGAAATTTGTACTATGCACAATAACAGATAAAAATCACAATCTCTCTGGTAAAGACAGATATCAAAGAACACCAGCTGAAATACAATTCTACTGGTATGACCCAATAATTATTGACTTTTGCCATGTCCCATGCTGTCACAAAAGCTGAGACTTATTTACAAGCCTACAAAGAGTGAATTAAAAGCACGATAATGGATTCTGAAAGTGAGTATTAACTGCAAACCCATTCTTCTAAATTTCAAAGTAATAAAACCTGACTGAACTATGAGTTGCAGACGTAGGGCACCTGGTTTTAATGGCATATAAATAATTAGGTTTCGAATAAATTAAGTTCCCACTCAATGACCCTATAAGCAAGACAAGAGTATGAATGATAAGCAACATACTGCCGATGTTGGAACCTGGAACAAGAATAGAGAATCCTGGAAAATCTCAGCAGGTCTGGCAGCATCTGTAGGGAGAGAGAAAGATGGAGCTTTGAGTCCTTTTGGTTCTTTGTCAAAACTGAAAAGAGGGAGAAATGGGTTAAATATTAAACTATAGCTGAAAGGTAATCATTGATTATGGATGAAGTGTGTGCTTAGTTCTCATTATGAAAATCTATGGCTACTTGTTTGGATTGTGGCTATATGGGTGAGCAACCATCATGATAGGGACAGCTTGGTGGCACAGTGGTTAGCACTGCTGCCTCACAACACCAGAGGCCTGGGTTTGATTCATTGGGTCATTGCCTGTGTGGAGTTTGTATGTTCTCTCCAAGTCTACGTGGGTTTCCCCTGGGTGCTCCAGTTTCCTCCACAGTCCAAAGACGTGCTGATTAGTTGCATTGGCCACACTAAATTCTCACTCAGTGTACCTGAACAGGCGCCAGACTGTGGTGACTAGGGGAATTTCACAGTAACTTCATTGCAGTGTGAAGCCTATTTGTGACTAATAAATTAACTTTGATTGTCGAAGTAAACAAAAATTGATCCCTTCAGTCAGTCTACAAAAGAAGTCTGAATCATCAGTAAATATTCTTCTAATGGGCAATGTCATAGGGAATCATCCTTCCAACCATTGGTGGGCGCTAGAATCTTCTGTTCCTACCATTGTAACGGAGTTTTTTATTAAACGCACTCGTCACAGCCATGGAACGCTCAGCGCAGATGCTCTCTAGACAGATCCTGCCAGTGTAAACAGCTGGAAAATCCTACCATACATCTTTGAAAGAATATTAAAGTCCTTGAGAGGCTACATAGAAGATTTACTGGACTAGTTCCAACAAAGGGGAGATACTAGTTCCAAGATTAGCTTTGAAAGGGATTGTTCTCCTTGGAGATTGAAGTGACATTTGATTAAGGTTTACAAGATTATAACAAGCTTAGGCCAGGTAGACAGGGAAAAGCTCTTCCCATTAGCTTACGCTATAAAGATGAGGAGCCATAGATTTAAGATTTTGGGAAAGAGATGTAAGGGCAATGTGAAGAGAAATTTCTTATGCAGTGAATGGTAATGACTTGGAACTCACTGTCCGTGAGGATGGTGGAGACAGAAACACTCAACGATTTCAGAAGGAAATTGGATAGGTATATGAACAAAATGAGTTTGCTAGGGGATTGAGCGGAGGATTGGGACATACTGGATTCTTTTGTGGAGGGCCTGCATGAATTTGATGGGCTGAATGGCCTCCCTCTGTGTCTAAGCTGACTTTATGCATGGAATCCAGTAGAGGCAATTGGTGACCTAACCATCTGCTAGAGAACAAGACAGAGCCAGATGTTGCCTCTTTTTGAATAGGCCCAGCACATTTTGTTCAGACACTTATTCAGACACTTAAGATGCCAGTGCTGGGCCTTCAAGGATTGCAGGGGAAGAAATTCTGCTCACCAAGGACTGCTGAACACTGGAAAGGAGGAAACTCTAATATATTCAACAACCCAGGCAGGCAGTGTCTGCTGTTGGTATGACAACCATCTAAGACTTTGGATGAAGAGGGACCCAAGCCACAGGTAAATGATGGCTCCAGTTCTTGGGAGAACTCACCTTAGAGTGCATACCCTCAATGCATCCCAAAGTGAGATCGCCAGATAAGAGAGACCTGGCAAGCATCTTTCTTACATCTCCTTTTCAATCCTGTGGTTGCTTCAGCCTCAAAACATCATCAATGGAGGGCCAAAGGACCTGTTCCTGTGCTGTAATTTTCTTTGTTCTTTGACCAGTGAGTTCTTGGAACCTACACCATGCTCCCTTCAATTAGAATTCTTCCATTCACTGCACTCTCCCTAATTGGCTGGGGAACTCAGGAACGGGATGACAGTTAGTTTACCCTGTTAAAGAACATCACCGAGGTGCCATATTCAGTAAGTTGGATTTCTGAGCTCCCACCATTCCAGCACGAAAGTGTGAGAAGGGGAGGGTTGGGTGGGGGGCATATTTCAAAACTTTTCTAACTCAAGGGGCTGATGAGCCAATTTCAGAACGTAGAGTTTGGCACATTAAACATGAATTTCAAAAAATAAAGTGGGATATATAAAGTAACAATGAAATAAATAAAGCAAAGTATTAGAGTGCAGTCGGGTGCAAATGTGTGTTTCAACCTCACTCCCAGTGTCAGGATGCTCACTCACTCACCCCGGAGAGAGTATGCTTGGGTGAGGGTAAGTGAGAGCAATGATACTGGGAGCGAGACAGACTTATGGATACAATCTGCTTCCGTATTCTTTCCCATCCCCTGTCCACTAGTACAGTTTCCCCCTCCCACCCGCCCAGCCTAATATACTGCCTCATTTTCCCCTGCACTCTCTTATCCCTAATAGTCTCACCCCTTCACATTCTCTACCATCCCTCAAACTTGTGTCTCACCTCACACATTCTTCCCCTCACGGTCTTTCTTTTCCCTCACATCCTTTCTCACAAAGTCTCCAGTTAGTCACTCAGATGCTAGTTAACCTTATTCCTGATGCCTCATGCTTGGCGTGCCTGAGCCCAACTCCAGCCCCCACTCTAGAAACCTGAGCCCCACCCTGGTCCTTATTCCAAAAACATGGGCATCAATCAAGATGCTCATACCCCTTTCTGGCCTGCCTGAGCCACATCTGCAGCCTCTATTCCATGGTACCCATGCCCTGTGGGCCCCGCATCCCAGAACCTCTGCTCCCTGAGCCTTACACTCAGACCTCAGCTCCCTGACCCTGTTCCTTGGTTCACTGGCCCTGCTCCTTAGCCCTGTTGCTTGGCTCCCAAGCTGTCATCACCCAACCCCAGTGCCTGACTCCCCCGGCTTTGGCTCCTCACTATCTTGCTTAACAGCAGCAAACGTGGGAAAGAAACAGCCTGTGATTGGAGGA
This sequence comes from Sphyrna mokarran, assembly GCA_024679065.1. NCBI lineage: Eukaryota > Metazoa > Chordata > Chondrichthyes > Carcharhiniformes > Carcharhinidae > Sphyrna > Sphyrna mokarran. Next base: position 55,323,484 of record JAGIQG010000014.1, read on the forward strand.
GCAACTCCATGCAAGTTCTTCCATTCAAATTTACCTGTTTGATGGGCCACTTCGACATGGCTCAGGGAACCGTGTACAGGAGCTCCAGCAGCTGCATTTGGCCTTCATGCCACACATTGAACAAATCTGCCTGAAAGTATCAGTGACACTAAGTGATCTTTGCGTCAGTTGTGGACCAGGTTCTGTAAAACAGGCTCTGCATTCAAAACCTGTTTCCATATGCTATGTCCCTTGTTTTGAATAGAAATGTTATTATTCACACTTGCTGAAAATAGTTCCTATATTACTTTCCATTGATCTCAGTGTTTCCCCAATCTGCTTCTGCTTCTAGTCCAGCTGCATTATGATTTAGTTATCCCTGTAGAATTAAAGATACTGTCTGTTTCTAAAAACTATCATTGCTATTTTTGCCTCAGGAAAATTTCACCACGAGCTCTCTGTTTAGATATCCTTCTGTGTATCCCTTTGTAGTTTCCAGTTCTGGAGAAGAAGGAAGAAGAACCAAAGACATCTATTTTCAGTCTAAGGGATTCTCTTTACTCAATATTTTTCTCAGGTTCACCATTTCAGCTCACTGCCACAGGGAATCCTCCACCCGCTGACCTAGAATGTTGTTTCACTTGCCCAACATCTGGCCAATTTATATTGATCAGAGAAATCTAACTTTGTCATGCACTCCAGCTTACTTGATGCATAATTATGCTCAATTACAGATGTGGTGAAATAGGTTATTAACTGCGCATAGATTCATTAAACAGTCACCGTGTAAGGGAACTGAAGCAATGATCATTAGCTGCATTTTTACTGAATATTTGACCTTTGTGTGATAGTTTGCTTGTCATTCTAATGAGTCCAGTGTTGCAGGTTAGATGCCACCTTCTGTCAGCAAGTAGAAAGAGAACACATGTCAGAACTTGAGAAAGCAAATGCGTTATCCAGGAACACTTTCAGGTGCACGGTATGCTTGATATTTGTTGGCTGACTGCATTTAAGCAGTAAATGCGTTATGATGGTGGATACTCTGTGTGATTGGAAAGTATTTAAACAGCTGGCAGATTTCTGTGAATTTTCCCTTTGTGATATTTTAGCAAGCTTTCAGCGCAATACTGTTAAGATGCCTCATAGAAGACTATTGAAAAGTGAAGTAGAACATAAGCAGTACTTGGCTGGGCAATCTTCGAGCCCAACCTGTTTATGCTTCAGCTAGATGCAGAAGTGAGACAACATCAACTCAGTCAAACACATTCAGTATGACTGTCTGAACACTACTGTGGGCTGAAAGGTGTTTCTGCATTTCAAAGAAATCCATCGTTCTTCCAAAAATCTCAGGAGCAGTTCCTGTAACACTGTATCTTTGGATGGTGTTATTCCTCTTCTGTAACATGATTCAGACTTTGGAGGTATTTCCCCTTTAAGAGTGACTCACAGCCCTTTGAGAAGACCTACTATTGTAAATTATATCCCCTCAAACTAAAGTGCTTCCAGCGCTTTTATTATAAAGAGTGTCATGTTATATAATGGGGGTCTGCCTCCCACTCTGCAGATTTAAGAACTTGATTTATTTATTAGTCAAAGTAAGGCTTATATTAACACTGCAATGAATTTACTGCGAAATTCCTCTAGTTGCCACACTTCGGCATCTAATCAGCATGTTTTTCAGAATGTGGGAGGAAACCCAAGCAGACATGGGGAGAACTGCAAACTCCACACAGCCAGTGACGCAAACCGGAAATTGAACCCAGGTCCCTGGCACTATGAGATAGCAGTGCTAACCACTGTACCACCATGCTGCTCACAATACTCATGATAACCTAAAGCAACAGATATCAGAGCCCCTAATGATCAGATCTATCGACCAGAATCTTCGGATGTGAAATCTAAGTTTGGTGGCAGATGGGGTGAAATAGCTGACCAGGTGCAATCTTGTGCTGTTCACCTTGTTACATGTGCAATTGAAAGGAGATCACCGAGTTAGATGGATATGTGCAGGATCGTGCCTGTGCTGAAGGCAAGGTGGGGCTTCCCAGGGAACCACTGAAAATGCATCCAGTCTGCATTTGTCAGATATGCCCAGAGTGGAACACAATGCTTTAATTAAGGAGCCTGCTCAATCATTCACTAAAACCATTTTCCTCCATTCCACATACCAGCGAGTAAAGGAGAAGAACGGCAATGGGATCCAGCCAAACCTGTCTCAACCCCATCTCTGGGGATGATGCCTCAGAAACCTCAGAGGATGCACCAACACTGCATTCACCTACCCTCCACCTCCACCTGTCAGATACAGTCACTTCAGCCGGTGCATGTTCTAGAGTAGACTCGGGCGTCACAATTTGGTGAGCACATCATTGACTCAGCTGGCAGAGGAAGTGGTACAAAGAACAAAGAACAAAGAGCAACACAGCACAGGAAACAGGCCCTTCGGCCCAACGAGCCCACGCCGCCGTCCTAACGTCTTAATGACATATCCTTGACTTTAGGCTATGCCTATTGTTGAAGATTCCCATATAGGGACCAATATAGGGACAATTTGGTCTCTGACATTTGGAGGACTGCTGGAACCAAAGGCCTCCTCAGTCCCCTGAATGAGCCTCTAAACACAGCCCTAAGAAGCATGTTGGAGATTCAGAGACAGGTGGGGGGAAACTTAAGGCAGAGTTGCCAGAGGCAGTACACAGACTGGGCTGAAGGATGGAACAGTCCATCCATGCTCTGTCTGTTGTTGTGGTTCCAGCATGCAAGCAGTTAGCTCTTTTCTAGGAAAGGGTGGCAGCTGCCTTGGGAGATCAAGTCCAGCTGCCATATGTATGCTCAAACTTGCAGTCCATCACTCTCGCCATGATTACAGTGCAACAGTGGCCAGATGTGAGGGACGGGACACCTTGACTTCCCTATGGGTACCTCTTCTCCTCAAGGAGTCAGGGAGGTGCCGTTGGGCACCCACAAGAGGATCACCTACTAGGCAACCAGTGAGTTTCATCCCAGGACACTCCAACTATGCCTTGCCTCACAAGCTGTCCTCTGCCCGTGACCAGCTGAAGGCATCCCAGATGTCTGTATTTTTTATCTTTATTTTCTTCCTTTGTAAGGAGAAACCTGGCCTTTGTAACATTCTTCTCCACACAAAAAAAGAAGCAAACTCAAGCGATATCAGTGATTATATTTCTACAATGTCTAATATATAAAACACACCATATGATCTGAATGAAAATCCTTCCAATTTTACATGTATCAAGTACCAAACATTTTCCACTCACTATTTATAGATGATGTTTAATTTGTGTTGAATTGAACGGAGAGCATTCAAAACACACATGGTCTGATTGAACATAACCACCTTTGAATTATCCTGAGCTTTGAGTCCGTGTTTGCACTTTGCAGCACAGTTTAGGAGAAAACATGCCAAATTTTTTCTGAGACATAATCACAGTATTGATTGATAAGTTTTATGAGTCACACGATTGATTTGTTAATCTTGTCACTTGCTTTTCTGTTAACAGTTTGAACTGTTATCTCCCTTGTGCTATTTTTCGATGCAATAGCATTGTAAGTGTTGACAAGGAAAATAAGCTTGTGCAAAGAGTTCGTACTATGTCAGTGCTCCACTTAATCTAATATACACAGCACAGGAACAGGCCCTTCAGCCCTCCAAGTCTGTGTTGATCCTCATGTCCTAACTAAATTAAACAAAACTTTCAGCTCTTACACAGTCTGTATCCCTGTATTCCCTAACTATTCATGTACCCATCCAGATGCCTCTTAAGTGTTGCTAATATGCCTGCTTCCATCACCTCCTCTGGCACCCACCACTCTCTGCATAAAAAATGCAGATTCCATCAGTTCTTCAGATTCCGTTCCTCAGCACATCCTCTGAACCTCAGTTCAGACAAAGCTGAGTGTGCAAGCGATGAGGAAAAAGGGTGCAGATATTAAGAACAAAGGGACATGGAAACAAACCTGCTGGGCTCAAGTTAATGCTTCAGTTCATTCCACATGCTTGTGAAGTCCTTTGTTTCTTATCCGGGAATTATGAGGAGGTCATCCACATCTAATAAACTCAAAGTCTTCAAATAAATTCTATCTAGTGGAATCTTGAAGGATAGACAATCAAGTAATCTATCAAATGAGGCAATTCCATCAAAAGGACTCTTGATCTGTCTCTGATGATGGCTAAAGCGAGCATGTACTTTCACATAATACTTCATGGTTTCTCAACCCTTCCTTTAAGCTTAATGATCAAGAGAGTTATTGCAACTCACCACTTTAATATCTGGCATTTCTGTCTGCTAACACTTCAAAACAAAGGCAGACTATATCAGATATTGTATTTTCTGTTTTCCATTTTCTGTTTTATGTTATCGCTGGCATTTCTGTTTTATTTATCCTCCTTTTATTCTCGCTTTCTTTGGGTTGTTTTTAATATTGACTCACCTCAGTGCACTCCTTTGTTAAATTTATTTTTCAGCTGATGCTCCTTTTAAGATTTATTATTACTAGCCTTGCCCATTTTTTTCTTTTGAGGAGTCTTTACTTGAGCCCTGAACCTACACACTGTTTATGAAGCTCTCTCGCGTAGGGAAAATTTTTGATAGTTACCAGGTTTTGGTAATGCTACATAAATTTCCTGCTGGTATGAATAGCTCCCATTGCTGATGCTTCCAGTTTCAGCAATCTTTGCATTGGATCACATGGGTGCCAAAGGATTTGTTTCATAGCTGCAAAAAACCACTCTGAGGAACAGCATGCTCCTTCAATTCGTGCTGCACTCTTCACACTTCCAGAGTCCAGATTCTGCCATCGTGTCCTCGGCCCAGACATTTTTTCACACCAAAAAAAGGAAGTACAATAAGAATAGTATTTGAGAATCCTGGAGAGGAATAAAGAGACTCAAGTACAGATATGGAGACTCAGAATATGTAAGCCAATGCAAAGGAAACAAACAACTCCGTATCGCTGAAAAGCAACTTATAGCAAAGCATTATGCCAGTTGGTATCATGCTTTCATGTGCATTATATTACGATACATATTGGGTGAAATTTTACAGACTCGCCCCATCCATCGATGGGCAGAATGAGCAGGTAAAATCGCACGAGAGCCAATAAATCAGGATCATGCCCAATTTCTTGACCCTTGCAATTTTATGAGAGGTGGATTTCCGACGAGGCCAATCTCTCAGAGATCTACACAGTTGCTTCCTCTGCAGGCTAGCTGGCGAAATAAGCTCAGCCCACTGCCTGCAGCCACTCGAAACATTTACACCATTTTTTTCAATGACTTTAGTGCGTAAGATTGTGCATGAAAGCTCGCGCAAAATAAGGATCAGGAACGCTCCCATTTGCATACAAACTGGACACTTAGGCACTGATTTTACCAGCACAAACTGCCCAAGGCTCGTAATATCATACCCGAAGCTAACAGTTCTGTGAGCCTTGCCTAGCCCCTAGTTTCAGGGCAGCCAGGCCCATAAAATCAGGGCCTTAGAATCAATCTCGTAAAATTCCACCCAATGTGTTGTATATGATACAGTCTATGAGAAAATATCTTTTTCATCATCTCACTGTGTGTGAGATCAACTAGAGCATCTTAGAACATCTTTGCTAGTTTTTTCTCTGAACTTTCATGGTAATGCAGCACATGCAGTTAAAAAAAGCCTGAAACATTTGGACAAGTGAGGCATTTAAATGGGATTTTTTTTTATATAGTTTTCAAATATATTCTATGTAGGCCAATAAAGGGATATTTTAACTTTTAAAATTAGAATAGCCTCAGGAACACTTTTATAGGAAGAAATTGTATTTCCCAAATGGCTTTGATGGTGAAAATAACACTCCTTATTTTGCTTTTCTTAAATGGCCTGATGTTGGTCTTGTTAAAGTGGCATGCTTCTCATTTTCTGCTTCCACTCCTCAGAGAATAAGAATCAGTTAATCGAAAAGGCAGTTGGTCTGGAACATTTCTTTTCTTTTTTTTCAAAATAAAATGACTTTGATTTATGATTAACCCACATTCCTCTCAAGGTCTGGAGCCGCAATAGAATTAATAGGAGCCATCATCATAGACACTTTATCCAGAGCCTTTTTTTATCTCGACAGTTTTCACTGATGGTGCAAGTTTCAGAAGTGTGAAGTGTCAGAAAATAGACTAGTTTGCTAACTAAGGATACAGCCAAATTGTTGGAATCCTTTATGCACATCAGTATTCTGGGAAATGTTCTTCCAAAAAGGGCAATTTATTCAGCTATATTCTCTCAAAACTTTCATAACTTGTACAAAGCTATGCGTGCTTCAAAACTGTGCTTCAGGCAATCTGGGTACAATCATTCGTTGTAAATACCAATTCCAGCTCAAATAGTTTTAAAGTTTATTCTAAAGTTTACTTATTGGTGTCACACTAAGTTATTGTCTCAATAACTTAACACTGCAGTTAAGTTATTGAGACAATCCCCTTGTCACCACACTCTGGCGCCTGTTCAAGTACACCAAAGGAAAATTTACCATGGCCAATACACCTAACCAGGACGTCTTTCGGACTGTGGGAGGAACCTCGAGCACCCAGAGGAAACTATGCAGAAACAGAGAGAGAACATGCACACTCTGCACAGATAGTGACCCAAACTGGGAGTTGAACCCAGGTGTCTCACTACTGTAAGACAGCAGTGCTAAACAATGTGCCACCGTGCTGCCTCATATAGTATCATGAATGAGAAGCTTTTATGCAGAGCACTACATAAAAGGAGAACAAATTTACATTTATATAGCACCTTTCATTTGCTTAGGATGTCCCATATGAAATCACTTTGGGCACAGTAAGGTGACACAGACACAACATAGTGATAATGACCTGATCATCTCATTTGATATTGGTTGACGCAGTAATAGACATCGCTGCTCTTCTTTGAATATCACCTTAAATGGATGGTACCATTTGGAGATGGTCTGTTTGAAAGTGATCATAGGCTGGATTTAATGCTCCCTAGGCTGGTCCTGCCTTTCAATTGGTCAACCAGTGGGAAAACTGTGTTGCTTTGGTGTAGAAAGACCTGACCAAACTAAGTGCCTTAAATAGCCAGCGTTGCCCCTTCCCTGAGATTTACCATCTCAATAGTGGAGAGCTGCCAGCTAATCAGAGACCAGGTGTTTTGTCTTGTTGATAATGTCATTGCGGGTTTGCCTACCTGAATATATGAACATATTTGTACACAAATATTTTGCACAATCAGCTCTTTAGAGCAGAAAAAATTACAAACCTGGTTTTGACACCAACAAATGTTTGACAGTTTTTCTACCTTAACATTAATATTCAGTCCTTTGATAATGGTTGCTTCCACAGACAACCAGCTAAAGCCAGCAATATCAACATTCTTTACTCACCTGAATTATAAAAAGACATCTGTTTCATTGCCTAATCAGTGCCTCATTATTTATTTGTAGACTATTCCTTTCAACTCCAAAATCTACAAAAGAGTACTTGTCCTTTCTGATGAGAAGCTTTCTAAAGTTTTTACTGTCTAATTAGTCAAATTTAGACAGGCAAATGAAACCAAATTAATATGATTGATTGAATATGTTACCCTTCTGAATATAATGGATGTAATACCTAAGTTTTATAATTATAAGAGACATCTTTTATTTGATGATAAATGAGAAAGTAAAAACATTTGTGCTTACAGAGGGCAACTTTGCTCCTCTAATTCTGCTTTTTTCTTTCAATTTTGCATGATGCTTCCCCTTCATAAAGGTTCTAGGTTAAAATAGGTTGTGTGTCAAAGCAATCCATTTAGTTAGATGCCAAAATATTACATGTGCATTTTTTTAAAGCTGAAATGGGCTAATTTTCTGTTCAAACTGCCTTATGGGAAAGGAGGGTGCTGCTGTAATCCAATTGCATAGCATTGGACCACAAAGTGATGAAACTTGATTCTTCATCACAAAATTGATGGGATGGACTTCCATGAGGGATTTGGAAACCGCAAGTCAGGCCATTTCCCAACATTGCATTCTTGGCCCTCAGGAAGACTCAAGAACAGTTTCTTACCTACTGCCATCAGATTTCTGAATTGACCAACCATATATTAAGCTGATCTTTCTCTACAACCTAGCTATGACTGTAACACTATATTATGCACCTTCTTTTTTGCTTCTCCCCTACGTGCTCTATGAGTGGTATATTTGTCTATATAGCAAGCAAGAATCAATATTTTTCACTATATACATGTGACAACAATAAATCAAATCAAATAAAAATGAAGGCTGACTAGAGTTGAGTCACTATCTCCCAAACAACCTGAGGTAGGAACAGAGTTGGACAATCGCCAAGGCCAACAGGTTAGAAAGTCCACCACTGCTCACTGGCACTTCGGTTCAGTTTAGTGGATGATTGTTATACCTCCTGGTCCTCACCCCTCACACTATCCACCTCCAATTCCACCGCGCCCCCCCCATTCTCCTATATTTCCTCTTCTATTATCTTTTCATAAGTCCATGCATCTTCCTATTCCCCATGCCTCCTCCATATTCCCTTCATTCCCTTGTGTCTCCCTCTCATCCCCACCCCAATCCCAAATCCTCGCTTTCTACTTACTCAAAATTCACTGTAGACAGAACTCATGAGCCCTCTAACAACATTGGGAACTCTTTGAAATATTCATGACATAAATAAACAATCCACTATTCAAACTCCATTTGAAAAATTGCCCTGTTTAGGAACTCACAAACTTTTCAATCAATCCCTCGTAAAAGAAACTTACTCCTTTTAAGTGCCCATTTGTCAAAATAAACAAACAGCCATTCAAATTCAAAATGCTTTATTCCTATTGACTGCTCATACAACTGTCAACCAAACAAAGTTGTCAATCCTCTTCAAAGCTTTTTTAAACAAGCCCTGATGAGCTAAATCCATTAGTGAGGCTTGGAATTCAGCCAGGAATTCATAATGAGATTCCATTGTACAACTGCACAAACCCTCCAAAGCTCAATGCAATTGAAACTTTGGAGCTGCCTAAAGCAATAGCCATCTGTTATTTTCTTTCCCCCAAAGGCTCAAAATATGGACTTACAATCAAAAAGTTCAGTCATCATTTTAGCTATTTCAAAGGCCTAACAGATATCTAGATTTTAAATCAATATAAAAAATCAAACTTCAGGACCCAGGCATCTAATTGTCAATACTGTTGGATGTAGAAGAGCTTTATCCATTTTGAGAAAGTACTCTTTGAACACTTGCACATTATGCATACACTCTTTATACTTTTTAGAAACTTAGTCAATTTAATAGTTATTTTCTTTAGAGTATAGCCCTATGATCAATCGCTGCATTGAAAACACAATTAACTTATCACACAAAATTAATTATGACATTTAAAGTTTAGCAGGATCTTTTAAGTTTATCTTCCAACGGTTTTAGGATTACTCAACAGACTTCCCTCAAAGTTCGCACACTGACTGATCTTACATGTTCACACAAGTTTCCAGAATCCACTTTCCTCACTAAAGATCTCAAACTCAAGAAAAGTCAAAACTGGGGCAGGCAATTAACAAGCTGAAGCTGACGTTACTTAGTGTGCGAGTCGAGTCACAGAGTGGAATTACCCTGTGCTTCTTTGAAGTAAGAAGTCTCACAGCACCAGGTTAAAGTCCAACAGATTTATTTGGTAGTAAATGCCACTGGCTTTTGGAACGCTATTCAGAACAGCAAAAAAACAGCAGAAACAGCATTCCGAAAGGTAGAGATGTTTACTACCAAATAAACCTGTTGGATTTTAACCTGGTATTGTGAGACTTCTTACTGTGTTTACCCCAGTCCGACACTGGCACTTCCACATCACTTCTTTGAAATGTCAGGCTCTGACTGAAACCCAGGACGCAGCTCTCCAGAACTTGACCCTCTCAAAGAAAACAAAAATCAGTGGGCAGTGTTTACGACGTTTGCCCTCTTAGTGTGATGCCTGATAGAGCAGTCAAGGCTGTCTCCACTGAGACTGCAGCACCGACTTTAAGGTGTCTCCCAATCAACACAGAAGCTGAACAACATGCAGCCCTCCTCCCCATCATCACCACTTCACTCTTAATGTACTATTCCCCCATCTGTCACAGGCATCCTCAACATAAATAAAGGGAACCCCTCCCAAGGGGCTGTCCAGAGAGCCCACCCCAGCACTGTCCCCTCTCACAGGTCAGCACAATGCCAACCTGTGCCAGGGGCATTGCCCTGGGTTGGGGATCCCCTCAACTGAATCTTATTTTTCAAAACTGTTGTATGTCTTGCTGACATGCCATCACTTTGATTAATCAGTGAATTGGTTGGGGGGGTGGGGGGTGCGGAATATCATGTGCCGGGAGCTTGGGGAGGAGGGAGCTGGGTATTAAAGTTTATTCAAGAACATTGAAATGGCATTCTCATCCTTTGTGCGCATAAACCTCATGATGTCACTGGCGAGGGGCAAGAAGAATCAGGAAATGTAATCTCTCCAAACAGAATTTCATTTCCCGATTTTCCCTGAATTTGCAGCCTGCGTCATCATTCTCTGTGACGGAGAACGTGAGCTAAAAAATCGCTCTCCCCTCCCCTGTCTGCCAAATTTCCCGACCCAATTAGAATGGCAGTTGGTGAGAATCAGAGGGGAAATTTAAATTTATGGTCTCCGTTTTTGGCTGCCTGATGCGAATTTTCCCAGCAACAGGGCAGCAAAACTCAGTCTGTTATCTCAACAAAGACATCATTAGCAGCCACCGCGTGGAGTGTAAGTATTTCTCTATGAGCAGGGAGAGTTGTCACCAAGAACCGTCTCAGAGAGTCACCAAAATAAATGGGAGCATGGTATGGTTAGAAATAATGCATGCAACCCAAAGATGTGCAAGTGAGGTAAATTAACTATGCTAAATGCCCCTTATTGTTCCAAGATGTGTAGGTTAGGCGGATTAGAGGGGAAAATAAATGGGAGTTATGGGAATGGGGCCTGGGTGGGATACTCTGTCAGAGGGTCGATGTAGACTTGATGGGCTGAATGTCCTTCTTTTGATTCGATGATTCTAATTCCAGTTGCCACAAACAAGCCTTCAATAAACTAAGGATAAAAGGAAGCATAACATAAAAAGAAATCTTGAGACATAGGCCTCAATTTTCATAAGAAGATTGTGGAGAAACCCAACAGTGAATGAGGAACCCAGTGAAGCCTGGGAGACGTATGCAGTGGCCCTTACGTTCCAGACAATGTGGCCTTGGTAAATTAAATTCTACAGTGACCTGCTCAATGTCTGGCCAGAATGGTTACCTAACCAACATCATGCAAGTGGACAGGGCCAATGCGAATAGCCCCTGGGAGTCAGCTGAGGGATGCAGCCTGTGGAGCAATTGGCATGGATTGGGCAGGCAAAAGGACCTGGCAACAATCAATAGGGAGATGCAAGGAATGAGATTTGGAGGAGCATTCTTGCACCAACCCCCCACCGCCCTCCCCCCCTGCCCATCAGGGCCTCTTGCTGCCTCTTTGGCTCCTGATACTCCTGAAGGGAAATCTGAAACTGCTGCCCTATGCTCAGATCTCAGATTGAAATTACAGATCAGGTCCTGATAAAATCATGGGATTCGATCTAGCTAATAGTGCTGTACCCCCTTTCCTTCTCGGTGGCATCCCACCCACATGGTGAAAAGAGCTGGTTAAAGTTGCACATCGTGAGAAGGCATCAACTTCAGAATTGTTAGGTAGCTTTGCATCTATTTTATTTCTGTCCCTGTCTTGTTTCTGTCTGGTGAAGAGGGGAAGTTAAAATCGGGGTCTTAGTCTTTGTAAAAAGTACATGGAAAAAGCTCATAATTGCAAAGAGAAAATGGCAAATTGTGGAATTACATGCAAAGTCAAAGAAAAGGGGTCTTGCTGAATAATCTTTATCAAATTAAAATCTATTGTTATAATAAGATTTAAAAGAAGATATAACAGGTTTATGGGGAGAATGTTCCAATTATAGAGCAGGAATTAACCTGTTCAGGAGCTTATGTAAAGTAGTTTCAGCTGCTAGGATTCCAGAGGAAGAATTTTTTTAAACAGAAATGAGTAAGGTGGTAGCGAGCGCACATAACCTTCCAGTTCACATTGTGCAGTAAAATGATGATTTTAGATACTTTGGGATTAATTTAGACCCTTTGCTCATCTACCTCATGGTCTGGTTTCACCTATTACTAATGTCAGGAGAGCAACTTTTAATCATTCTCTTATTAGCCTGTTAAGCATTGGATTGCTGAGACAGATGTTCAAGAAGCAAGTGTTATCTGATTATACGCAGGAAAGCACAGCTCATTTTCTATTGTAATCTAATGGGCACATTTAGGATTAGACAAAATCCTTGAGGGCAAATTGTTAATCATTCAACAACCACATATTTTAATCAGTACAATGGCTGTTTAAAGAAAGACTGTGTTGGACAAGGGTGTAGCACTGCACCAGTGTACAAAATTGTCAGATTGTGTATTCATTCCTCCAAACGGTGAGTTCATTATCCCCAGTAAGATGGGAAGGTTAAGGTCACATCAAGAAGAGATGATTTTCCACAGGGAAATTGATTGCCTTCACTCAGGTTGTCAGTTTGTCCATCTACCCCCTGCTAAGAATCTGTAGCATTGGTTTGGTCAATAATATATCAGTTTAGCTCACTTGGCTGGACAGCTAATTAGGACACCAACAGTGCAGATTTAATTCCTGTATCAGTTGAGGTTATTCATGGTTTCTCAACTTGCCCCTCACTTGGGGTGTGGTGATCCTCAGATTAAATTGCCACCAGTCAGTGCCTATGGTCATCTGGGACTTAATAGATTTAGGTATTGCTTTTTACAGAACAAAAATATTGGCTTCCTGATTTGTGCTAAACTACCAGATTACAGCCAAGACAGGGGGAAAAAGTCTAAAATCAAACCATGTTTGGCATGCCAGGGAGGAGAAATTAAAATACAGTTCCAATTTTCAGTTAGTATTTTGAAAAATGTGTATTTGATATCAAACATAAAAAGGGCAAAATTCAATTATGACACCTCTCTCCTGCTCTTCTCCAGTAATGAAATAATGTGACAGCCTTCAATCCTAGCTCATAGTTGAAGAATAATTTCTCCATGAGGAATGAGAGAGCTGCTACTTCCTGTAGAAATGCACAAAGCAGTAACGACAGAGGAAACAGGGATCTTAGAATATTTTTATTTGGATAGGTGGAAATTGGACTTTGGTGCATCTGTTTTATGGACATTAAATGGGCATAACAAGGCCTAATGTCAAGGACCAATATCCGTGCATCCGCAGATGTGCCTGATAATCATCAAAATAATTTAGTTTAGCTATTGTTTAATCATGTGGAGCAGCCAACTAAAACATAAATTATGGGACAAGTATGTAGTAATAAGAAACCTGACAACTTATTAAAAACCCTTCTGAGAAGTTGAACTGCTCCCACTGGTTTAGACTTTGGGCTTCTTGTGCCTCAATTTTCAAGATGTGGATGTGACTGTCATTTACTGCAAGGTTAGCACAGTTATTTTGTTTAAAATGATGGGAAGTGATGAGGAGTAGTAGTAGGCCCCCACCTCCCAGAACCTCCCTCCCCTCCAATCCCCTAAGAGTTCTGCCATCTTGAAAGGATTTACTTGAAGGTTGGGGCTCGTGAAGCAGGAGACCAGAACCTAGTGTGTCATTTGAAAAGGAATACATTACATCTTTGTAAAGGAGGAAGGCTTTCTCCAGTGCTGTTCTTCCTTTTGTTGGATGAAAATCTGTATGAAAGCCCTCCTGTCCAGAATCCAAGCCAAGGAAGCAATTGAGAAATATTGGTACTGAGCTGAGTTTGGGATAATCATAGAAGCATCGGCCCATTGAGCCTACCCATAACTCCACATATTTACCCTATTCCCCTGACACTAAGGAATAATTTGGCACGGTCAATCCATCTAACCAGCGCAGCTTTGGAGCGTAGGAGGAAACTGAAGCGTGTGGAGGACGTCCATGCAGACACGGGGAAAACATGCAAACTCCACACAGAGAGTGACCTGAGGCCAGAATTGAACCCGGTTCCCTGGTGCTGTGAGGCAGCAGTGCTAACCACTGTGCCACCATGCTACCCATGCCCTAACTTTAAACCTGTTGCTCACCCTGCAATCAAATGTTCTGGAATGCACTGTCCACTGAGACTAAATAGAGTTGGCAACATTAGACAAGTACCAACAGCTCACCACAATTAGTTAAATGAGTCCCAAAGAACAATTTCTTGCGACTCTCCCATCTTTGGGATTATTCCCAGCATCAACTTAGCTGTTGAAAACTGGCCGAAACCAATTTCTAGACCACTGTTTTCCATTAGTGAATTTGAATTGACTGGATATATTGCTTTGATTTAATTTGCAATTGCTAAAACATTGATCTTTGACCTATGTATTTAACTTGCTTGCTAATTTCATGTTGCTGAATGGTTCATTTTTCCCTTCATTAGTTGCTTCCCCATGAGACAGCTTCTCTCCTGAATGAAAATCCTGGACCACATTAACAGCTGTCATTCCAGCACTCAAATGAGATGATGGTGCCCATGTCGAAGAAGCTTATTACAGCTATTAACTAAATAATTTAATACACAGCAAGTCTTTATATTCATTTCAACTGTTAAGTAAATAAAAAAATTCTATAGATGCACAACTTGATTTGCATTTTACTAACATCTCCCGAATTGATTTGAATTTGAATTTCATTTTTGGTATATCACAAGGCTGTGAGATTTTTATACATTGTTATATATCTTATGTATTGTTATTTTTTTTCCCAAATTACCCTCATACTTGATCACTTTGACCCAGATCTTTCAGTCTCTAGATTGCTGGGATCTGGCCATAGCCCTTAAGATGCTGTCTAATACCCTTGGAAGTTCTGTTGCACTGACTCTCCACCTAGCTACACATTCACACATTCTTTCACCTATTCACTCATATACTGACACACTGAAAGTTTGTTTAAGTGTCCCAACTTTTCAGTGTGTTAGCAAACACTTACCAGAATACAGCAGCTGGTGCATGGCTTGTCTTCCCCCAATGTTTCAGCATGACGGGGAAGCTGTTGAATTTTTTTTATTCATTCATGGGACATGAGCATCGCTGGCTGACAGCATTTATTGCCCATCCCCTAGTTTCCCTTAGAGGGTAGCTGAGAGTCAACCACATTGCTGTGGCTGTGGAGTCTCATATAGACCAGACCAGATAAGGACAGCTAATTTCCATCCATAAAGGACATTAGTGAACCAGATTGTTTTTTCCGACAATGGTTCCATAGTCATCAGTAGATACTTAATTCCAGAATTTCTTTTATTGAATTCAAATTCCACTATCTGCTGTGGTGGGATTCGAATACCGGGTCCGCAGAACATTAGGTGAGTTTCTGGATTAATAGTCTGGTAATAATATCACTAGGCTACAGCCTCCCCTACAAAGATTGAAGGTTCACTCTACATTTTGAAGAAGGCAGGAAGGGAA
The DNA here is from genome assembly GCA_024679065.1 of Sphyrna mokarran. Lineage (NCBI taxonomy): Eukaryota > Metazoa > Chordata > Chondrichthyes > Carcharhiniformes > Carcharhinidae > Sphyrna > Sphyrna mokarran. The sequence goes on from JAGIQG010000014.1 coordinate 55,338,974, forward strand.
GTTCCAGCCAGATAAGTGGAGTTGGCATGGAAAAGTAGGAACAAGAAAAAAGTCCCATGGTAATTGCTGCTCTTCAAGAGATTTGCATCATTACTATCCCTCGGGTATCTCAAGTCATATACCACTATCATACACAAAAACACTGAGGAGCCAAGTCATTCTGCATTATACCAGTATTATGCTGTCACTAGGCAGAAGATGTCCCTTGAGAGGAGTCCAATTGTGCTTGACCATTTTTTAATGCTTTCTCACAGGCAGTGTGGCTAACAACTGGGATTAGAGTTCAATTGTCCTGCTTAACTATCACTCCAGTGCTCACTGACCTATATTAAATCCAGCAGCATGTCACTTTTAAAATTCTCAGCCATGTGTTCAAGTCCCTCCACCGCCTTTCACTGCCTATCTCTCTAATCTCCTCAGCTTTAAAGCTTTGTGACACATCTGTGCTCATCCAAACCTGGCATCTTGCACACCCTAATGTCACCCCATGATTGGTCTGATGTTACAATGGCCTAACGCTGAGTACGAGAGGTCCTGCCTGTTTTGAGTGATAAAATTAATTTGGTATGCAAAATCGACTTCTAAAACGTATATTAGACTCCAGATTTGGACTGAGTTTGAGTTTTCATTCGACTGTACTGTCCAGTATGAGTGGCAATGGAGCTGAAAAGATGGCTGTATTGAAGTTGGACAACAATGAATTCTAATTGAGGACTATAAGAAAGAGTTCAATTGTGTTGAATAGAATGGCAAAGGATGTGGAATAATCTAGAGGAATTCTGTACAGTGGGAATAAATGGAATGAAGCATGGCCTGGAGAAATGTGTGATGCATATGACAGAATGGAAGAAAATTTAGACCAAGAAAGCCTAACCCTTTGTCCAATCCGGTTCCATTTAATTATAATGTGACCTCCATTTTATGCATGTGGGGAATACATCAATTAACTATCTGATTAATGTTTTGCTTCTATATGCACTTAACCTTAGCTGGTACATATATTACCATGCTGCGTTGTACAACCTAAGTAATCATTGATCAATTCTATAAGTTCCTTAAGAATGTATTCAACATGAATTCATTAATTGCGCACTTAATGGGTTGAATAATATGATGATGCAGGCATTGTGTAATTCCTTACCCATCTGGAAAACTATATTGACAAGGACCTAGCCTGCTGACCCTTCTTGAAGGCAGGGAGTGCTGTGGGTTAGATTAATGAGAGCCAAGTGAGACTTCTGCCCCTCAATGGGGAGGAAGTCCTGCCTCTGGAGCTACCAACTAATCCAACGGTCCTGGCAGTACCATCAGTAGCTGCTGCTGAGACTGCAGGAGAAGACCAAAGCCCAAGGATTCCTGGAGCAGATAAGTCCAGAGTCTTGGAATATGAGGATTTGGGCAGATCAGGCAGAGGAGTAAGGGAGGGAGGAAGGTTTAAGAAAGGGATGAATAGGAAGGATGGGAGGGTTCAACTATGATAGAGCAGTCCTACAATTGGCAAAAGAACAAAGAACAAGAACAAAGAACAAAACAGCACAGGAAACAGGCCCTTTGGCCAAACGAGCCCGCGCTGCCACCCCAATGTTCCCACCTCTACCCGCGATCCCTGTCTATGTTTATAGATCTATGGATTAAAAACCAAATTTAAGACAATTTAGGGAGAATTTGTTTTGCCAATTAGCCTAAGAGCACATCTTTGGGATGTGGGAGGAAACCAGAGCACCTGGAGAAAACCCACGCAAACACTGGGAGAATGCGCAAACTCCCACAGACACAGGCCAAATCCATGTATCTGCACAGCACAGCGATAGTCACTGAGCTGTCGTGTTGCCCATCAAATGGTCCAGTTCAAGCGTACACTAACAACGTGAAGCACTAGGATACTCTCGAAATAGATCCAAGAGCAGCCCTCTCACGACCCATCGTGTGTATGCCCCTCGTTAGACAACAAGGTGGACCAAAGCACCTGTAGGATAAAAACAAGTCCAACAATATAAAACAAGTACATCAAAAGGAGCAATCCTCTAGTTCCTTCTTGTCATTTAAGCATTTCAGTGAAAGAAATTAGGCTGCTCTTGCTGGGCTGCTGATGCCAAATGTTTTATGGTGCTTTAGGCTTGTTTGATAAGACACCTAATCGACCCCGATTGTTCACTTCAACATAGCATGGGCCAGACAGCAGATTTGGGTGCCTACCCGCACTGTCTTACCCGTAATATGATGGTGAGCTCAGGTGTGGGTGGGAAGGCAGTGTGGTGGGTGCCCATCATGGGTGCCTATCTTATTTTAAAGCCAACCTCCCCCCCAGATGAGTGTAGTTTAAATAAAAGGATATCAGTATAAATCTCAATAGCTCTCTGACATGGGTGATACTGTAGGTATATTGCAGTCTTGTTATTGAAACATAAGAGGAACTTTTTTTTGTTTATTCGTGTTACAAATAGGTTAACACTGCAATGAAGTTATTGTGAAAATCCCCCGTTGCCACATTCCAGCACCTGTTCGGGTACACTGAGGGAGAATCTAGCATAGCCAATGCACCTAACCCACGACTTTCAGACTGTGGGAGGAAACTGGAACCCTGGAGGAAACTCACACAGACACGGGAAGAATTTGCAGATTCCGTTAAGACAGTGATCCAAGCCGGGAATCAAACTCTGTTCCCTGGCACTGTGAGGCAGCAGTGCTAACCATCATGCCATCGGTTGAAGGCAATACTTAGAATAGTTACTTGATTGATCTCTCACTCAGAGATACAAGATAAAAGAAACCTCCACTAGTTAATCTTGATATGAGGCAATGATATGGAGACGTCATAAAGGTGTGCAAGATGGCTTCACACTGTTGAGTAAGTACTGATGTTAAGATATTCAACCAATTCCTGGTCATCTAATAGAAGAAAATAAATATTTGGAATCATTTAATAAACAGTTGGATGCTGAGATGGGTGACTGAAATATTTCTGGTTGGATAGTCATTTGGTTGTTCACAAGGATTTAATGAAAAAAGCGCAGGAATGCCTTTATATAACATGCCAATGGTGACTACTTTTCCAGCATATGCAGGTAGCTCTTCTTTCCAGGGTAGTGTTTTCTAGCTCAGTATTTTGAATATTGTTGCTGAGAAACATTACTAATCTGGAATGCTCATGATACCAGTAAATAGCAGCAGCCCTTGACAGTGAGGGAAATTGATTTCTTCCAACAAGGGAGTCTAATTTAAACTATGAGAATCATCAAATGATATCCTAGGTGTTGCATTTTGACAACCTGTCAGTTCTGTTTTAGTAAACTATTCATTTAGTGTATCCCTTGATACAGAAACAAGGAACATGATAAGATGTCTTTTATTCTTTGCAAGTGAAACGACCCAGAAGCATTTAAATCTGATGATCTGCTCTATTTATTTACATCGCATTGCATTATATGCTTAACTTTCCACACATGCTTTATCTAGTTAAGCCTCACTGTTACAAATCTGTGGAGACGGATCAAAGAATCAGTGGGTTCATCTCATTGAGACTTAGAGACAATCATGGAACTTCATGTTGTCTGGAGTAATCAGAACATATTAAGATCAGGCTCCGTTGTGGAGTGAATTCCTTCTGTTCAATAAGGGGTTAGATTTCTGAGACTTTACGATCGAATTCCATTTTTCCTGTGGTTAGGACCAATTGAATAAATGTCCACTTTTCCTACTTATCTCTGAAAAAAACCCTATTCTATAAATGAGGTCTAAATAAACAAACCACCAGGTTCTTTTAACCTTATTTAATGTCAACCAGTTATGAATCTTATTCTTTGAATTTATCTTGGCTGATATTAATCATTGGCCAACAACATAGAAATAGATTACCTGGTCATTTCTCTCATTGCTACGTGTAAGTCTTTAATGTGTGCAATTTGGTAACGTTACGAAAGTGATGGCACTATACACCCCGCCCAATACCCTTAGCGTACAGTAACTGAACAACAAAACACTTTTCAACACTTCAGCACCCACAATGTATTACTTCACCTTTCCCACACTACTTCATAAAATCAGAGAAAGTTTATAACACAGACATAGAGCCTTGGCCCATTGTACCTGAGCCAACTGAAAAATGAGCCACCTCGTCTAATCCAACTTTTGAATACTTGGTTCATATCCCTGCAGGTTGCTGCATCTGAGGGGCTTTCCAAACACCTTTCAAATGTGTTGAGGATTTCACTCTCTGCTACCCTTTCAGACAGTCAGTTCCAGACCACCACAAATTCCTGATTGTAAACGTGTTTCGTCATCTGCCCTTTAATTTTTCTACCAATCACTTTAAACCCATATCCTTCAGTCACTGATCTTTCTGCTGAGATAAATATATCCTTCCCACCCACTCTATCCAGGCCCTTCACAAATGAGTAAATCTCATTCAAACCGCCCGTCAGCCTCCTTTGTTCCAAGGAGAATAACCCCAGTCTATCCAATCTTTCCTCATTGCTGCAATTTTCCAATCCTGGAACATCTTTGCAAATCTCTCTACCCTTTCTATTACAATTACTTTCTGTAATGAGGTAATCAGAACTACACTCAGTACTTAAGTTGTGGCTTAACTAATGTTTTAAATATTCCAGCATAACCTCTCTGATCATATAATAAATGCATTGGCCAATTAATGAAAGGACTCCATATGCCTTTTTAATCACCTTTTGACCTGTCCTACTACCTTGAGGGACCTGGGGACATTCACTCACTCCTCTATTCCTCTCAGTACCTTCCCATTTATTGTGCAATCCTTTGCCTTGTTTAACATCCCCAAGGGCGTCATGCCGAATTTTAGTGGGCTGAATTCCAATAGCCTCTTTTCTTCCTATCTGGCCAATCCAGTAATATCTACCTGCAGTCTACAACAAACCTCCTCACTGCACAGCTAATTTTTGTGTTGTCTGCAAACATCTTGAACATTCCTCCTTCCCATGTCCAAATTATTGCAATATATCACAACAACCAGGGGACCATTTACTAAGCCCTGTGGAATTCCAGTGGGAATAGTCTTCCAGTGACAACATTCATTAACAATTACCTTCTGTTTTCTGCCACTAAACCAACTTTGTATACAGTGTGTTTCATTCCCATGGGTTTTAATTTTTTTTAACCAGTCTGCCATGTGGGTCAAAAGCTTTGCTAAAATCCATATAGAGTACATCAAATGCGCTGCACTCATCAATCCTCTTTGTTACTTTCTGAGAATATTTAATCAAGTTTTTCACCTTTGTCATTATGGTGTGGAAGAGTAGAATAAGGACCAGTCCGCCCATCATTTTCAATTACCCCCAAAATTGGATACAACATCCCTAAGAGGACACAGATGGACTGATGAAATCAGTGGACAACTGTGAACTGAAGTTAATGCAAGAAGAAAAAATTTTGATAGGAAGAATAAAAAGAGAGAATATAATCTAAGGGGATAAAATTCTAAAGGTGTGCAGAGACAGGGTATTGGTGCACAATTTGTGAAGCTGGCAGGACAGGTTGAGAAAGTAGTAAATAAGGCAAAGCTGATCCTGGGCTTTATAGGTTATATAGAGAGACAGTGTGGTAGTGTTAAGGTCACCTGATTAGTAATCAAGAGGCCAAATCAATTCATCATATCTTCCTTACCATCTTTTTTATTTTTTTTTCATGGAATGTGAGTGACATTGGCTGGGACATTTATCTATCCCTTAATGCCTTTGAAGAGAGTGAATGGTGAAGTGATTTCAGAGAGCAGTTAAGAGTCAGCCACATTGCTGGGGATCTGAAGTCACACGTAAGGCAGACTAGATAAGGATTGCAAGTTTCTTTCCCTAAAGGAGATTCATGGATGGGATGGATTTTTGCGACAATCAATGATTGTCTCAGTAATGGTGACCATGAAACTAACTTTCAATTTCAAACTTTGATTTGAACCATGTCCCCAGAGCATTAGCCTGCACATCTCGATTACTAAAACAGTGACCTTAACACTACCACACTGTCTCTCTATATACTTCTATAAAGCCCAGGATCAGCTTTGCCTTATTTACTACTTTCTCAACCTGTCCTGCCAGCTTCACAAATTGTGCATCAATACCCTGTCACTGCACGCCTTTAGAATTTTATCCCCTTAGATTATATTCTCTCTTTTCATTCTTCCTATCAAAATGTATTTCTTTTCGCATTAACTTTAATTCACTAGTTGTCCACTGATTTCATCAGTCCGTCTTTATCTTAATGTCTCTCACTATCATCCACACAGTGCACAATACTTCCAGCTTTCGTGCCATCTGCAAATTTTGAAATTATGCCCTGCATATCCAAGTCAAGATTATTAATTATAAAGCAAAAGCCCTGGTGTTAATAGTGACTGCTGAGATGTGGGGTAATTGAAAGTTGTCATTGTTGAGTCTCCAGTACTCCCTCGTGGTTACATAAACTCAGTCTTCTTTTCAGATTATAATGTAGAAATCAGCAGCTGTACTTCACAGCAAATGTCTAGCTAGGACCCCACTTCCCTCTATGAAAGAACAAGGTGAGTTTAGAGAGTGGGAGTGAAGGGAGATGTTAGAAACTAGAAAAAGATACAGATTTATAACAAGAAAATGGGAACTGGGGAACAGTTTCAGCCTGCTGAAACTAAGCTAAGGTTATCTTTGCTTTCCTGGAGCAGTGAACAGTTCTTGTAGAAAAGCCTATGGCTTGATAACACTTGATGTGAGCATCAGTCTATCTGGTCTTGGGTTGCACGCTCAATGTAATTAAAGCTGTATCAATTAGAGAGCAGGGATGTGGGCCGTAGCAGGATGGACAATGACGTGGGTGAAAATAAAGATGGAGACAGGAACATTGTGGGCTGGATTTACCACACAGCCAGGTGCATGTTTCACGGTGGTGGGAGACGCTCCGCCATTGACTGGTGGTGGGCGGGACCTTCTCATCCCGCCATTGTCAATGGGTTTTTCCATTGGATGTACCCCTCGCCACTGTGAAACCCGCAGTTGGGGGTTGGGGGATGGGTGTGCTGTCAGTGGGAATGAAACACCTTGGCAACGTGAACAGCCAGAAAGTTCAGGCTCAAATGTGAAGGTATGGTCATGCAGGTTGTGGCAAACAGAATGTGTAGATTATCCAGTTGGAATTTATTAAGTATAATGGTGCACAATTTCAGTAAGTTTTATTTATTGGTTGGGTACTGAAGGATAGTGGGAAGCAAGCAGATGGTTTTGGATTGGTGAGGGATGTTTCCAGAGATGGTATTATCTGTGGCAATATTGGTGAGGTCACAAACAGAACAATCTTCAAAAAGGTGGCCCTGAATAGGGGCAGGTTTTCAATGAATTCAGAAAAATAAGTGGAGTGAGATGGAGATTGAAATCCAGAGAATGAGAAGTCACTCAATTATGCAGACACTAAGCAGAATTGTCGGGGGGGGGGCCTGCGGAGATGCTGAGATTGGCGACGGGAGCAGGAAATCCTGTGGAGGCTTAATCGTATTATTGGAGGGGATGTGAATCATGACAGGTTACCCAGAGTGTGCACCTGACAAGTAGAACCCACCAGAGGAGTATCTGTCAGTCAAGGACCAAGGGATCATGCTTGGGCATTCACTTAGGTGGTAGTGCCTGAATGGGGAAGGTGGTGAGGTTAAGGTGGGATACTCTGTGTGAGGTGCGGAGGGGGGAGGTTCCATGGCAGATGGGGGGAACAGCAGTTTGGTAGGATGGGGATTCTATTTTATTTTTATGTTGAAACTGAAGTTGCTGGTGGGGTGGGCACAATCAGAGCCTGTCCCAACAATGTGACGTTATGAGACCCTCACCCCTCCTTCTTTTATTTTGACTACAAGCCAAACAATACAGCAGGGAAAGCCACCCGAGGGCCGCACGGTGGCACAGTAGTTAGCCAAAGTGTGGTGACTGGAGTATTTTTACAGTAACTTCATTGCAAGTTACTCATTGCAGTGTTAATGTAAGCCTACCTCTGACACTAAATAAATAAACTTTAAACTTTGGGGCTAGCTCCTTCCCCTCACTTTCTTTTTCCCACCCACTGCACCATTCTGCTTAATTTTAAGAAAATTCTGTCCTTAGGAAAGAGGGGAGGATACCTCAGGGAAAAGAAATCCTCAGAGCAAAGCGTGGTGGTGGGGTTAAAGTCAGTAACAAGAGAATTTCAAAGGAGAAGCGAAGGGATAGAACATGTGCTTGAAGAAGAAGAAGGTACCAGAGGATAGACCAAGGTATACTTCAGTCATAAAGGCCAGACCTGCATTGTGGTAGTTTTGGGAAAAACATCCAATTTGTCATTTAAGGATTATTTTAAGTTAACAATCATTCAAATATCTAGATGTGCCTGGATCTACTGATTGTGAACTACATTGTCTTAATGTACTTGTGACATACTTATGAATGTTGATACTATCAAAAGCTTGATGAGAAGCTTGATATAAAACCAAAGCATTGATTAAAAATACTAGTCTTTGGAATGTTCATCTCTTTAAATAAGAACATAAGAACGAGGAGCAGGAGTAGATTGTCTGGCCCCTCAAGCCAGCTTCACCATTCAACAAGATCATGGCTGATCTTTTTGTGGACTCAGCTCCATTTACCCACCCACTCACCACACCCTTAATTCAAAAATTTATCTATCCTTGCCTTAAAAACATTCAATGAGGTAGCGTCAACTGCTTCACTGGGCAGGAAATTCCACAGGTTCACAACCCTTTGTGAGAAGTAATTCCTCCTCAACTCATCCTAAATTTGCTTCTCCTTATTTTAAGGCTATGCTCCCTAGTTCTAGTTTCACCCGCCAGTGGAAACAAAAGAAATAACATTCCCATAGAGTTGCAACGTGCCCACTACAATTTTCATACATGAAATGTGCTTATTCTAACTTTGTTTGAGAGGTGGATCAATAGTTCCCTTAACAAATGCAGACACTTGCCAACAGTTCACATTACACCTATCTGTGATCAGGTTTTAGGTAGACTGGAGTGAAAAAATCGGATTATAACAGCTGCAATGGTTGTTAAGTCACATTCTAGAAACTTTCATAGAAAAAATGGTGCTCTGGACAATTCCACAATATAGCAAGTATACAAATGTTAACTAAAGTTCCAGTGTAAGGACATAAGAGCATATTTTTGTTTTTAATCTGATTACTTTTGTATTTTGTGTCAAGATTATTTATAAACCTGATTTTTCTGCACAGTTGAAGTTGAGTTGAAGCTAAGCTTAAGGCACAACCTAGAATTTTGCTAAATTTCTCTAAGACTAGTCAGTGGTCAAACATTTCCTGCATTTCATGTGGAGAAGTGTGACACTAACCACAATTAAATAATAAACAACTCACATCAACTGCATTCTAATTTATATTTATTATTTGATGAAGACTCAAAAAAGTAGTCATGAATAAGCAAAGATCAGTAATATTAGACCTTTATAAATATTACTAGTTTGCTGTACAGGACAAAGCTGAGAACTTAATTATCTTAAAAATTGGTCTCAACATACATTGTGTTAATCTGTCTGCCTCAGAATATGCTTCACTTGCAGATGGTTATTCCAGTTCTAGTTCAAATGCATTGAGAAATCTGTGTGTAAAGCAGGAATTCAGGTCACAACTCAGCTGGTCTTGTCAGTTCATTGGGGAGGAGTGTCTCTGAGGTTAACTCAATGTACCTGTTACTGTTGACACTGATTTTTTACAGATAAGCTCTTTATAGCAGGTCAACAGAATTATTAAGTGTAGAGAGGCACCAGATGTCAGCAGAATAACAAGACACTGTTCAGCAAACATTATAGACATTTTCTCACCTGCCATTAGGAAGTTTGGATGCTGAGATTCAGAGTTCATGATATCCAAATGCTGAAAATGACAAATTATAAATTAGGGTACAAATTTGGCATGGCCTGTTTTTTGATCCCATACATAAAGCTGTGTGGGCAGGTCTAGGAACAACCAAAACTGGGTCTCAGGCTTATTTAAAAATTTTAGGTTAGTTTTCAGCACTTACTCCTAAAGAGAATTAAATTTTGGATCACTTGCGTTGCCTGGCAGTAGCTTTGATTACATTCTAGGCCGAGGATATGCAAACCGAGGTCATGGGATAGCAAAGCGGAATCAATAGTGGCGTGGAGCACGACATCATGAGTGTGGTGGAGCTGGTAGTAGATTTCAAAGTTTGCTGAACCATTCTCTGATCGGAATGGCCACCTTGTGATCAAGGCCCTCATCTACAATTGGACAGCCACTGATAGAACTGCCTCTGTGCTCCTGTCATCTACCAGCAAGGGCACAGGCTCCACTTTCAGTTCCAATGGCAGGACTTCCCTGCTTGCAGTAAAATTCAGCCTTGGGTATTGGCGGGTTATTTAAATATGAGTGATATCAGGGCAGAGTCCATTTTTGACTCATGCACACACACTCACTGCAACATCTATCACTGGAGAGTGATTAGGAGCCAGAATCTGGGGGCATACTCTTTTTCCTCCTTAAATGATATTACTATTTTTCTCCTGGTTATAGCTCATTGGAAACCAGGGAGTAAAGCCAGGTCTTTTCTTGAATTGTAAGTACAGTGCATTTATCCACAAACATTGAAGGAAACCCGAAGACTGATTTCTCTGATATAGCAATTTTGCAAAGAAAACCGAACAAACAAACTGAAAAAAAATTGCACTCCAAAATTAGTGTGATGTTATTTGCATACATATTGCTCCGTTCACAGAGCACGAACATTAATTAATTCTCAATGAATATTAGATTTATTGCCTGGGATTGGATGATGTGGCAGCTGTTAATTGTCCATGAAAATGTGAGCATTGGTTGCCTCTCCTAGGAGTCTGAACAATTTGATTGCAGTAATTGGTGCGAGATGCTACATTGTAAATGTCAAACACCAGTTTGCATGTTGAAGATAACTGGCCCGTATCAGAGAAAGAAATAAATTTATTTACCTGTTTGTCTATTGGAATGGAAAGAACATAATTATTTTTGTAGAGTCTTACTGAGATTGCTTCCACTCAAAGGAAAAATAGAAGAAATATGTAAGAAGTTCATCCAGCCTGTAGAAAATGTGCAGTGAACACACAGAATTTATGGATTCATTAAGGATAAACCAAAGAAGAGAAATAAAAGAACATTAAAAAAAGCCTACATGTAATTTTTAAATATTCATTCATGAGATATGGGCATCGCTGTTTGACCAGCATTTATTGCCCATCCCTATTTGCCCTTGGAGGGTAGTTAAGAGTCATTGCTGTGGTTGACATTAACCCTGGAATCGCATGTAGGCTAGACCAACTAAGGATGGCAAATTTCCTTCCCTAAAGGACATCAGTGAACCAAATGGGTTTTTCCAACAATTGACAATGGTTTCATGGTTATCAATAGATTCTTAGTTCCCAGATATTTTTACTTCAATTCCACTATCTGCTGTGGCAGGATTCGAACTTGGGGCCCCCAGAAAATCAGTTGAGTTTCTGGATTAATACTCTAGCGATAATACCACCCAACCATCAACTCCCATTTGTAATAACAAAGGCCCCATGATAGTGTTAGATCGGGAAGTCCAAAACATACCCAGTAATGATGAGGGAAAGCCAGTAAATTATATATGTATAAGTCATCCTGATATATGAGATGATCTCAATTTTCAAGAAACAATCCTTCTATTAATTAATTGAATATTAATTGACCCCTTTTTAGCCACGAGAAGGTGACCTCACATTAGCATTCAGCCTCAAACTTTTGCCCCATAACTGGCAAATTTATTGGCCTTATATCTGGGATTAAGCAGGCTAAATAGGCTGTGTTGTCAAATAACTGCTGCAGTGAGGGAATTCAGTGCGAATGGAAGATTGGTGCTGTAAGGGAAGAGAAGAGGGACCCTGGAGGAGATGTCATGAGGACGAGGACCAGCCACTAGCCTGATCTTGAGAACCAGTCCTCAAACTGCTTTCTCCATAACCAGAAATGCAATGCATATGTACACACTTAAATGAGTCAATTCCAGCCCTGATTCCAGGCAATGTTTCAGAGGAGTGGTAGTTGCTCTAGCTGCTTTATGGAATGAAAATGTCGCACATTGTGTAGATCGCTCAGAGACTACCATAAAGACCTTGATGTTAAAATGACCAAAGTCCAGCGATTCATTATCAGGCAGTGGCAAAACCATGAGTTCCTATTATATCAGGTCAACAACGTGGATCAAATGCCCATTAAATTCTAATGTGTCCGGCAACCAAACCGTTGACTGAAAAATCTCAAAAACAGTTCCAGTGTGAAATACAGAATGCAAAGACAAGATTCATGGATTGTGAATGCTCCATCAATGAAAATATTTAAAACTGGGAGACTTCTGGCCTGTAAGAGGAACAGATAAGAAAGTGAACTCAAAACCCCACTTCAGCCATGATTTAACTAAATGACGGTTGGAATTTTCCCATTCTACCTGTCATGGGAGTCATAGTGGGCAGGACAGGAACACACAAAGATCTGTTGACCTCAGGGAATCCCACCCTGAAAATCCCACCCAGTTCATCAGACTCGGCAGCGTTATGGTTTACACATGCTCTTGTTTCTTGTGTTCCTGTAAAACATTGCTGCTCTTATCCTTGTTGGTGGTTGAAGTCACAGAAGATGGAGGTGCGTTGAGTCACATTGATAAGGTGCTGCAATGCATCTTACAGATCAGAAATATTTCAGTCACATTGTGCCAGTGTTAGAGATAATAATGCCCTAATTTAGTAATGTCTTGGATACTAACTCTTTATCTACAGATAGCTCTGTGGAACAAGTTTCAGAAGTCTTTGAGCTAATCTTTTGCCATTCTGTATGTAGAAAATTTAAATTTGCCACGGACCATTTACTAGTTGTCTAAATAATTTTGCAGGCACATTCAATTGTGATGGGCATTTCAAGCACTTCAGGCACTCAATTGATGTGACACCGTGATGATTTTGTCTTTTGTATGTTATGTGTTTGAGCCACTCATTGTCTAGATATGCAATCACACTGACATCCATGCAGCATACCCTGTTTGTTTGAAATCAGGCTAATTTCATGTTGTTGGTTCTCTGAGTGTGATCTGATGATAGCAATTAAGGTTAATTGCTACCCTTTATATGCACTTGTTCAGTGAGTTAACTAATGGACAAGGTTCTATTCTTCAGTAATGTCAGTTCATTCATTACAGGTCAGAGATATAAAATACATTGATCTTTCATACCATAAACTTAGTCAGAATTAATTTTAGGTCTGTCAGTCACAGGTTCACAGGTCATAAAATGTGGAAGAGTGGCTAATTCATTATGTTTTATGGCTTTCACAATGTTGATCATTGATGCTGGATAACTGTTCTGTCTTCCCAAAAAGGTATTTAGCAAATGTTTCACAATGTGATGTTTTTCACCCGGTCATGTTGTTATTACAGTGTACCTGCACTTTGTATGACAGTGAAATGGAGGAGGCATGTGGTGGTTGGAACTGTTTACAGTCACAGAAACATATGCATGGAGTTTTTTTAAATCTGCTACTGAGACTTGTTACTTATTTGAGATAACCTGAAAGAGTGGCCATCTCTCTTAATCCATAAAAATAGAACAGCTGTCAAGAAAGCCACTGTAGTAGTACATTTTGTTTCTTCTAAACAAATTAAAGCATTATTTTCAGCGGGTCGTGAGAGCCAGCATGGATTTGTGAAGTGTAAGTCGTGCCTGCCGAACCTGATTGAATTCTTTGAAGAATTGACTTGGCAGGTATTATGGTCTACACCTGCTCTTGTTTCTTGTGTTCCTGTAGAACATTGCTGCTCTTATTCTTGTCGGTGGTTGAAGTTACAGAAGATGGAGGTGCGTTGAGTGCATTGATGAGGTGCTGCAGTGCATCCTATAGATCAGAAATACTTGAGTCACATTGTGCCAGTGTAAACACAGGAATGTCTCTGGATGTTACATGGGCTTCCTGAAAGCATTTGATGAGAAACAGTTGGCTAAGCCTAAAATTCGTAGAATTGAAAATAATGCATCTGTTTGTGCCCAACAAGAATTTGTATTGGGGTCGTAATTAATTATTGTAGTTATTAACAATTTCATGGTAAAATAAAAGATTGAGGGTGGAATTTTACCAACACGTCTGCTTGACCAATGGAGAATTCTATTCTCCGAGCCTCGACTGTCCCTGGAATCGGGGCAGGCATGTCAGTAAAATTCCAGCCTAAGTATCCATGTTTGTTGATTACACAAGGAGAGAGGGCATTGAGTAGAGTGGACAGAAGAATAAGATTGAATGGACGAAATGTGCAGGTGTATTTCATTGGAGGTAAATGTGAGATTGCACATGTTTGACCGAAAAGGATAGGGTATTTTCCAAATGGTCAAAAACTAGAAACAATAGAAGTCCAAAGAGATTTTGGAACCAGATACTAGGGTGAGATTCTGGCCATTCATGCTAGCAGGATTCTGGTTCCCCCACAGTGAATGGAGGTTTGGCTGAGCACCAACTTCTCCATTCTTGCTGGTGACGGTGGCAAAGTATGAACAGGCAGAAAATTCCAGCCATATTACTAAAACGTCATGGGCAGGTATGGTAATTAATCAAAAAAGCCAGGGGTTTATTTCTATAGGACTGGATGTCAAGGGGGTAGGAGCCACATTCCAGCTATAGAAACCCTGGCTGCAGCACTCCTGGAGAACTGAGAAGATTGGGGCACCACACCATGGCCACAATTCTCCCAAAAAATCTTCAGGGCAGGATCTCATTATTACTCCTGGAGAATCCAACTGAGGAAGAGATCAGAGGTTTTCAGTATGAGCGGTGTCCTCAGTGGAAAAACCGATGAGATTTCCGCATGGAAAATCAGTTAGATTCAGATCCCAATTCAACCATATTTAGTTCTGGAGTGGAAACTTAAATATGCCAATAAGATTGACCCCTTAGATATTAGAATATCAAAGTTAAGTTAAAGGCTTCCTCCTCTCAACTCCCCCCTCCCCCAACAGACATTATGACACTTCCCCCTAGTCCCCTCCATACCCACAGACAAGGGAAACATCTCCAACCTTTGACACCGTTACTAAATGTCTGGATCACCCCTCCCCTCATCATAAAACACACCATGCAAGCAAGCAGATGACCTGTCCAACTCCCATCCATTCTTTCTGGCATCAGAGCCTCCCTGCAAATGAGCAAAGTGCTGCTAAGGGATTGCCTAAGGTCCACTGCTTTCAGCATATCTCCCTGCCTCTCCACTCTACTTCTGTTTATGGAACCAGTGGTGATTTGTGCTGGGTTCCCATTGCCCCTGAGTCGCAGGAGCCAGTACAATCCAGCTCCAAACCAACCCTCCAAATTTAAATGTAGGCTAAAAGAAATGAGTCCATTCTTTGGAGTCTAGAAAAACTTAAGTAATTCTGAAGGGGCTTGACAGGGTAGGCAGTGAGACGTCAATTCCAAAGACTGGGGAACCTAGGCATAGGAACTTAAAGATGCCAGTCTTTAAGTTCTGAGGATAAGGAGCCGATCATCTAGGATATAGATGAGAAGAAATTTCTTTTCTCAAAGAGTCCTGAATCTCTCCCCAGAGGGTTGCAGATGTTCCATCGCTGACCATATTTAAGGCTGGAAGTGACAAATGTGTTTGTTTCAGCATGTCGGGTCAGAATTTTGACTCGAGGGTCAAAATTACATTGCAGCAAAGAAGGACCTTGATAAAAACACATGTTGCCCTTTTGAAAAGGTTGACACACAGAAGGCCAGGGTAATTGAATCATCCAACCACTTATTATATTTTACTTGCTGACCTTGCCGGTTTTGGCTGAATAAATATCAGCCTTTCACCTTCATTGCTGAGCCCCAACCTATTCAACAACAGTTGGCTCGATGAATCAGAACGTTGTGGATCAAGAAAAGAAACAGAGCATCGTCTGCTAATATACGCCATTTGTAGTGTTTAAATCGTTATTCTGTTGACTCATTGAAAAGCACTCAGCATTCTGCATCTGCTCTTCAAAATGACTATATGGAATCTCTCGGGGGTGCCATTACTATGTTTACTTTTCTTAAACAAAGAGCTGATCACCACCTCAGGACCAGTCCTCTTTCATTTAGAAGTAATAACTTCTCCTTATAACTGTTACGTAAACCTTCATACACATTTGAAATGTGTCCACTGAGTGTTTCCAGCTGGTTAATTTATCTTTCTTTTTCTTTTTTTTCTTTCATCTTAGAGCTAGATTGATTAACTCTTTAGCTTTGATATTTACATGGAAGGTGTTGGGGGAGACCTGAAACCGCCATGAAACACTCAAAAGTTGTGCTAAACTCAACAGGAATACCAACAGCAGGAGGCAACAGTTAGGGTTCTTTAGAAACTGTACCTAACAATCAGGAGTGTGGAGACGTCCAGATTTTGGGTC
Organism: Sphyrna mokarran; assembly: GCA_024679065.1. NCBI lineage: Eukaryota > Metazoa > Chordata > Chondrichthyes > Carcharhiniformes > Carcharhinidae > Sphyrna > Sphyrna mokarran. Next base: position 55,355,383 of record JAGIQG010000014.1, read on the forward strand.
CTTTAAAGTTTAAAATTTATTTATTATGTCACAAGTACATTAACACTGCACTGACATTAGTGTGAAATTTCTCTAGTCACCACATCCCGTCATCTGTTCAGCTACACAGAGAGAGTTTAGCATGGCCAAAGCGCATAACCAGCTCAACTTTCAGACTTGGATGTTGCTGGGGAAGAGAGACCATTGTGGTAATTAGGAAGACCAAAAATTAGAGCTTGGATGGGGTTTCAAGATTTGGAGATTGGGGCACGAGGAGATGTTATCATGGGAGTGGTGGTTGAATGTCTTGGCTGAGGGTGGAGTGGGGACAGGAGATTGTTATTGAACCATGAGGGAGCAAGAGGTCATGACAGGAAGAGAGGAGGTCAAATGCTTCCTTGCAAGAGTGGGGTGAGCACTTCTGCTGCTCCTTGCCCATAGTTAATTGCTAAGAATGTCATCAACTGATCTCCCTCATAAAGCAGTTTGGTCCTTTGTTATTAAGTTCATAATTCTCATAGAAGTATCATTAATTGTGCTTCTGAACCATGGGCAAATACATCCATTAGATGTATCTACTTCAGTAAGTGTTAATGGATGCTAATGTATATTTAATTCTAGTGGAGTATATTGATGGTGATGGAATGGTACAAAGGCAGTGAAGGTAACAATAAATGACTAATGTGTTCATAGGCACCCCTGGATCCCTCATCATCCTGACTTGGAAATATATTGCCATTCCTTCACAGTTGTTGAGTCCAAATCCTGGAGTTCCCTCCCTAATGGGATTATGGGTCAACCCACACCTGGACTGCAACGATTCAAGAAGGCAGCTCATCATCTCAAGGACAACAAAGGATGGGCAATAAATGCTGGCCAGCCAGTGATGCCCATGTCCCACAAATGAATTTAAGAAAAATTATGTAGCTTGGTCATATTTCATTCCTGATCTATGCAGAGTTAATGGATATCAGGTAGATTATCACCAGGGGTGCTAAAATTGACTCCATTTCTCTGATGCTTAAAAAATGTAAAGTCTGCCAGAGTTCTCACTTATTGGTTTTTGATGAGCCCCACATGAAATAGAAGAGAATGAATGTATGGTGAGAGCCAAGATCAGGCTCTGCATTTGAGTTAGGATTAGAGTAACCCACAATAGTGTATAACTAGGGAGCTCTGCCAACCCCGAAAAAGAAGGAAAGGTACTCTGGGAACATTTCACTGTAGTCCAAAATAAATGGACAGTCAGGAGAGGAGCAGTGTGTAAATGGGCCAGAAGACACAAACTAATCACTTTTAATTTAAAATATTTCAGGGTAGATAAACTGTATATTTTTGTAAGTGTTGAAAAGGTTAAATAGTGGGGCAATCTGAGAAAAGCACAACTGGTAGCTTGTCCAGTACGTACAGATAAAGCCACCTCGAGTAAGGAGCTTAGATGAGGAACAGCAAAGTTTCAAGCTCTGAGAATGATATTTTCTGTATGAAAGAGATAGAGATTTACATTAGTCATAGTCTGCCAGAACATAATTCAATCAAATAAGTTAATGTCCAGTAATATGGCACAAATCTATCCATAATTTAATTGAAATGTACTCCTCCTAATTTGCTTTCTTGTTATTTATGTTCCTTCATTCAAATTATAGATGGTTCAATTTTTTTGAAGCACAAAAATGAATTTAACTTACCACTAATAGACTATATTGTCTGTTTCACTGATAAGCAGTTTGTACAGTAAAGGAAGCTGACTGAGGGTAGGATCAAGAGATGGGTAATGTAATTGCAATTCCAATGTGTTTATGGTGTCACCACATCAAGTAATGAGAAGGATTCTCCCTCCAGAGTGTAGAATCCTGTCAGTGCAGAAGGAGGCCATTCAGCCCATCGAGTCTGCACCAACTATTAATCAAGCTTACCCTGTAACTCCATATATTCTATCTCACTAATCCCCCTAACCTATACATACATGTCTTGGGACACAAGGCCAAATTTAGCATGGCTAATCCACCTAACTTGCATAACTTTGGACTGTGGGAGGAAACTAGAGCACCTGGTCGAATCCCACTCAAATATGGGAAGAATGTACAAACTCTGCACAGTGACCTGAGGCCAAAATTAATTCCATGTCCCTGGCGTTGAGACAGCAGTGCTGACCACTGTGCTAGTGTGCAAGAAACAATACTTTGGTTGCTGGGCCGACTGAGCTTTCCCAGTTGAGAATGGAATAGATGACAGTGGTTGCTGACCAGTGGTTGTTGCTGGTTGGAAATAATCATAATTGGTTGCTTTTTCAAAGATGAATAAAGAATAGTTGTCACCGTCTGTTTATTACATAGCTTAACTTATGGAAGGTAGGTTGTAGGCCTTAAAAAAAAAAAAAAAAAAATCTTAAGCAGCAACACGATGATGTGTGAAATTGTGAAAATCTCGTGAAGGAACTGAAAGACACTGAGGTAAATTTTCCAGTCGCGCCTGCTATGGCAATCGTAACAGCTGGGACAGAACATTTGTGGACTATTTAAGGTTCGTTGAGTTTGAGCGGGAATTTCCGGTCTTGGGATGTGCAAAGCCGGAGAATCCCACCCATTGATAGTCAATAAGTTTCAAACTTTTATTGGGAAATACAATTAAATTAAACCTTGCAAAAATCATGTATGATTTCCTATGATATAAATTAATTTATGAAAGAGAAATATATAATAGGCCTGCCCTGAATGAAGGATGGCCTTGCACGTCAGCATGAAGGTATGTTCAATTGTAGAAAATCTACTGAAGAAACAGTTGCTAAGTCTTAAGTTATTAGAGAAAAGCACAAAATAAATGGTAGTATATTTACTACCATTTGTAAAAGTATTTGTAAATACTTTGCAAAATTTGAATGGACCTAATTTGCTCCAGGAAATCTTGTTTCTTGTTAACGCCTCTATTTTGTTTGAGATGTAGTTATCCATCTTCTTGACCTTTCTTGTTGCATGCTTCTCATGTAACACCTGAGGTGGAGAATGAAACATGGAGGTGGATAGAAAGGACAAGAGGTTTAACTAAGTAATCAGGTGGTACAGTGGTTAGCACTACCATCGCACAGCATCAGAGATCCAGGTTCAATTCCGACCTCAGATGATTGTGTGAAGTTTGCATGTTCTCCCTATGTCTGCATGGGTTTCCTCTGGGTATTCCAGTTTCCTCCCACAGTCTAAAGACGTGCTGGTTAGCTGCATTGGCTATGCTAAATTCTTCCTCAGGGGCCATAGAGGATGTGTTGGGTTATGTTGATTGGATTTGATAAATTGCCCCTTGGTATCAGTTGGAATAGCAGAGTAAATATGTGGGGTTATGAGGATGGGGTCTGGGTGGGAATGTGATCAGCACAGATTTAATGGGCCAAATGGCATTATGCTACACTGTAGGGATTCTATGAATGATTTATAATCCTCAGTGTAAACTCAAGAAACAGTACTTTATCTTCTAGACTCAACACTAAAGTTCAACACTTTCAACTCATTATGTTTGTCACCATTCTGTTATGGGCAACAGCTATATTAACGGTTAGATAATTCACATTTAAATCTCCAGATCCAATTGTTGTTACCACACCCTTTGGCTTTTGCATTATCCGTTTTGTCATTAATCTCTACTACCTTCCACTCTATCATTGATTCCTGCTTTCCCTCCCATTTCCTTGCCATTGCTATTGCTCTAAGACTTGTTGCATCTCTAACTCTTTCTCGTTCAGTTAAAGGAGCAATGGCCTGAAACATGGAGCAGAATTTTATTCTCCTCCCTCTGGCTCAGAGACAGGCTGGGTGGGGCCCACTTAATCAGGGAGGAAAGGGGTGGGGAGAAGGTTCCATCATCTCCTTGACTAGCCCAACCCCTCCCTCCCATCCAATCCCAATTAAATCCAGGTTGGGAAGGCTTGAGAATGGCCTTCCCACTTGGATGCCAATTAAGGGCTTCCCAGCAGCAGACAGAAGCCACATCATGTGAACTCTGCTAGATATTATCTATGGCCTGGTAAAGGGAAATCCCTTGTACTTGGTCAGCCCATCTCCAATGGAGAGACCCACCAGTGACATGGTCCAACCACTGATGAAGACCACAGGCTGCTCGAAACTAACCCTGCTCCCCTCCACCTTTTGTTGGGGTTTCCCTGACTAACCATGGGAAGCTTGCCTTACTTAATGTCACTCCAGGCTTCAATCAAGACCCTGCAACCTGGGCTTGCTGCAGTATCTGTGCTGACCAAGGCACACAACATTGCTGCCAATTGTAAAGCAGCTCTCGGAGATGAGGTGTCTGCCCTGAAGACGATAAGAACCCAAACTTCGACCAGGTAAGTGCTTGAGGTAGGGTGGAATAGTCATAATGGTGTTGCCTCTGACTGTCCAGCTAATGGGTGGACCCATTTCAGTGAGCATCAAATCCCACCAGTTGGATCAGTTTCCCTTTCCAGAGATGGTGCCGGACAATCTGAACATTTGATTTGATTTATTATTCTCACATATATTGATATACAGTGAAAAGTATTGTTTCTTATCTGCTATGCAGACAAAGCATACCATACATAGGAAAGGTGAGAGTGCAGAATGTAGTATTACAGTCATAGCAAGGGTGTGGAGAAAGATCAACTTATTGCCAGGTAGATCTATTTAAAAGTCTGATGGCAAAATGAAAGAAGTTGTTCTTGAGATGGTTGGTAGATGTCCTCAGACTTTTGCATCCTTTTCCTGATGAGAAGGTGGATGAAAAAATATCAGGGATACGTAGGGTCCTTGATTATGCTGGCTGCTTTTCTGAGGCAGTGGGAAGTGTGGACAGAGTCAATGGGTGGGAGGCTGGTTTGAGTGATGGACTGGGCTTCATTCACAACTCTTTGTAGTTTCTTGTTGTCTTGGACAAAGCAGGAACCACACCAAGCTGTGATATAACCAGAAAGAATGCTTTCTATGGTGCAAATGTAAAAATTGACAAGAATCATATCGGACATGCCATATTTCCTAAGCCTCCTGAAAAAATAGAGATGCTGTTGGGCTTTCTTAACTAAAGTGTTGATGTGGAGGGACGAGGACAGGTTGTTGGTGATGTGCATGCCTGAAAACTTGAAGCTGTTGACCATTTTGTATTTCATCCCCGTTGATGTGGATGTTCTCCACTGCACCTGCTGAAGTCGATGACAACCACCAATGTTTTGTTGACATTGAGGGAGAGATTATTGTCATCGTGCCAGTTCACCAGATTCTCTATCTCTTTTCATTATTGTTTGAAATCCAACCCATGACCATGGTATCATCAGCAAACTTGAAATTCAAGTTAGAAGACAATTTGGCCATACAGTCACAAGTGTATAAGGAGTATAGTAAGGGACTGAGGACACAGCCTTATGGGGCACCAGTGTTGAGGATGATAAGGAGGAGGTGTTGTTGCTTATCCTTACTGATTATGGTTTGTGGATTAGGAAGTTCAGGATCTAGTCAGAGAAGGAGGAACCAAGCCCTAGGCCATAGAATTTGGAAATAGATTTTGCAGGAATAATAGTGTTGAAGACTGAACTGAATGTTCCAAGTATTTTCAGATTTCCAACATTCGCATTCTTTTGATTTGGTATAGAAAGTCCCTGATGCTGATGGCATTCACCTCGATATGGAAAAAAACCTAATTCTCATTAAATTAAAGCTTAACCCTAGACCCTATTCAAAAGGAGGAAAATGGTACCATAATTCCCAATTGTTGATGGTATCCATTATATTTTAGTTGATGTGCGCTATTGCTACAGGCTGTTCTAAGAAATATCTTGCCATCACTGCACTGATATATAGTTCAACTAATAAACTGATCTGACCCATACAGGATCAGCAAAACGAAAACAGAATAATGAAGACATTGGGACCTCTTACCGAGTCTCGTAAAGATCTTTCTCTAACCAATTCACACACAATAAAAAAGCGAAAATATAAAAGCATCTTCTGGAAATCATTGCAAGTTGTGAATCTTGCACCAAGTTGGGAATTTTTGTTTAAACTTCCTTTCATTTTTTTTAAACTAATTCATGAGCATGGGGATTGCTAACTGGCTAGCATTTATTGCCCATCGCTAGTTACCCTTGGAGGGCAGTTGAGAGTCAACCACATTGCTGTGGGTCTGGAGTCACATGTAGGCCAGACCAGGTAAAGACAGCGGATTTTCTTCCCTAAGAGATATTAGTGAACCAGATGGGTTTTTCCAACAATCAATCAGGGTTTCATGGCCATCAATAGATTCTTAATTCCAGATTCATATTTTATCATCTGCCGAGGTAGGATTCAAACCCGGGTTCCCAGAACAATAGTTGAGTTTCTGGATTAATAGTCTAGCGATAATACCACTAGGTCATCTCCTCCCCATGTAGTATTTCATGCATTACTTTTGAACAAGAATACATCAAGCAGAATTAATTGTTTTCATCTGTTGAGCTTTGATGTTGAGGAAAAGATGTCAAATGATTACATGAACTCAGGAAATCTTTCTCATAATAACCTTTGTGCTTGATAGGGATTGTACTAATCACAAAGTTTGGTAAAATTATAAACAAATATGTCTGTTTGGAGTTTGCGCATTCTTCCCTTGTCTGCGTGGGTTTCCTCTGGGTGCTCCGGTTTCCTCCCACAGTGTAAATATATGTGGGTTAGGTGGATTGGCCCTGCTAAATGGCCTCTTAGTATCAGAGTGCTAGCTAGGTTAAATGCATGGGGTTATGGGGATAGGACCTGGGTGGGATTGTGGTGAGTACAGACTTGATGGGTTGAATGGCTTCCTTCTGCACTGTAGGGATTCTATGATACACAGAACACTTCCACAATGTTCTCACTTCCAGCTCTAGGATCCATTCTGGCTGTAAAAACCTATGCCCCTTGTGCTTATTGCCCATTGATTTGATTTATTATTGTCACATGTATTAACATACAGTGAAAAGTATTGTTTCTTGTGTGCTGTACAAACAAATCATACCATTCATAGAGAAGGAAATGAGAGAGAGCGGAACGTAGTGTTACAGTCATAGCTAAGGTGTAGCGAGAGATCAACTTAATGCAAGCTAAACCCATTTAAAAAAAAGTCTGACAGTTCTTGAAGTTTGGTACATGACCTCAGACATTTGTATCCTTTTTTCAAAGGTAGAAGAGAGAATGTCCGAAGTGCATGGGGTCCTTAATTATGCTGGCTACTTGTCTGAGGCAGTGGGAAGTGTAGATGGAGTCAATGGATGGGAGGCTGGTTTGTATGATGGATTGAGCTACATTCATAACCTTTTGTAATTCCTTGTGGTCTTGGGCAGAGCAGGAGCCATCTAAGCTGTGATGCACCATAGAAAGCATTCTTTGGGGTTGTATCTGTGAAAGTTGTAGCTGACATGCCAAATTTCTTTAGAAAGTAGAGGCTTTGGTGGACTTTCCTAATTATAATGTTGGCATGGGGGGAACCAGGAGTTCTGGACACCTGAAAATCTGAAGCTCTTGACCCTTTCTAGTTCATCCCCATGGATGCAGACAGGGCCTATCCCCAAAAGTAATGCCTCATTGAGTGATTGGGTCAATGATCCTCCCAGTATCTGCCCTTAAAAGGGCCAGCAGTTACCTGGATATTTGTCCTTTTACAGTCCTCAGCAATGTTTGAAAAGTAAGTAGAATAATGTTTAAGTTGTCTGTTGATTTCTGATGCACTGTCTTTGTGAAATGCTGCAGCAGATTTGTGTTTTGCAATGATTGTGTATCTGAGTCAATGATATTGATGCCATGCTATTACTCATTAATTCTATTCAGACTCAAAACAGTATTATCAGGAATTCTCACCATTTTGTTTTGAGAGAGCCCAGTGCCACACTGCATGGAAATAACGCAACAATGTTTTTGGGTTGAGTGCAACTTCTAATGCAGGTTCTAATATTGCCATTTCTCAAAGGAACCTTTGCCTCCAACTTTCCTCAATCAGAAGTAAGAACGAAGTTACAGAAGCATAAGGCTGTTTGTGATGAAGTTTCACAGACAGGGATTTTTCCACAACAGGCATCGGCAGCCTGTGGCAAGGGATTATTTCAGAGATGACCTCAACCTCTGCAAAGATGTTCCCAGCATTGCTGCTGTGTTCCTTCATGCCAGTCATCGCTTCTGTGATCTTTTAATTAAAGGTTGATTTTTAGACCTCGTCTATTTTCGGCAGTGCAGTAAATGCAAAGCTTTACATCAAACTCCAGAGACAAAGCAAATTGCCTCTTCAATGTTAGTAGTGTGTTTACAATGAGAGAGAATTTAATGTGCAAGGTGCTAGCAAGCTATCATGGTCATTTCTCACTTTGGTGTTGACAGTTTCTATTATATAGTGGAAAATCCAGAATTGTACTTCTAGTACCTTCCAAAATCGGGAGTTAATATAGCTTAGCAACTCCAGTTTCCAAACCTTTATTTCCCTCAGACTCTGAGCAGTTACTTTAAAAAAAAATAGAAAAAAAGACATATATACCTTCATGTATTTCAGTGAACATTGAACAAATTTGCAGGTTTATAAAGGATCACCACATACCCTTTGCAATGCTTTGCCCACTACTGTAACAAGTTTAGTCAGTGAAGTGGTCGCTCACAGTGGATGTTGTTAAAAATAGTTGGCATTTCAACAGAATAAAACCAAAGGTTATTTGAAAATCTGCACTAAACCTTTCTAAGGTGCTTTTTAGCTATAAAGCAGCAACTGCCAGCATCCAAACAGGAAATTGGAGCTAGACTTTTCCTTGCCATATGTAAATATATATATATATCAGTTCTTTCCTCTGTTCAGATGCAGGCTTTATATTTGTGGGACAATTTGCTGCCACAGATTTTGATTTAATGCAAGGCACTTGCTCTGTTTCAACAATTGTGTCACAGGTTAGATGTAACACACATCTTCAACAAAAACATTGCCAAATAAATGATTTGGTTTCAAGAAGGATGTTATTATTTCACACAGAGAGATGGATGGTTCATTGTTCACAATGATGGAAAAAGTACTGTTGCTTGTGGATTATGCCATTGAATCACATATTAGAAAAAACACAAAAAATTGCCAATTCTTCATGGTTGATAGTTATCTTTTGGGGAGTTATTTCAGTATGCTAATCACCAGCTGACATTTTGGATGGCTGCTATGCCTGCTTCATGACAGTTGTTATATGCAGCACAATTCAGATATTTTGAGATAACTCTGTTTTGTAAGTTTGCTTTTCATGCACTTTTTAAAAGAAACAACAGTAGAATTTTCCTTTCTGGGACAACATCATCTGGAATGTTTCCCATTCCAGGAAAACATGCCACATGCCTTTAGACCTGACCTCATTAATTATGTAAGTGGGTATTTTGCACTATGTACAATCTGCTCTGCCCCGCCGCTGGACAAAGTCTGCCTTTGTATCTGGGCACCATATTGAAAAGGCATGCGTCATCACTTCTGAAGTATAAAAGTGGACCTGCTGAAAATGTAGAAAGATCCCCATGAATATTTGGCTGGAAGATGGACCTCCACATGATACTGATGCTGGAAGATCTCCCTATAGATGCTCCCTCTACTCCCTACTGTGGTATTCCAGGGTCCAAAGTTGCTGGATAGTCCCAGGCATTGTTCAGATGGTGACAACAGAGACAACTATGGAGACTCAATATTGGAGGCTACATGATTCTTCAAGCTCTGCTCAAATGTTGCTCCCATGATGAACTGGGTTCTATTTACTGGCAGGCTTCCTAGTCACAGTGTGCACACTTGCTGAAGATTGAAAGATGCTTTCTCAAGCCCAAGTGTATGATCTACAATCCTTTACAGTGATGGCATTATCTATGGAAGGAGAGGCCACCTACATGGAACACAAATTCAGCAATCAGAAAGGATATGCAAGTCCTCTGCAATGGTGTACTATTATTGACACCTTAAGTAGGATGAATACCCTAACACAGGCCATTCAAAATCCCACTAATCTGCAGTGAAGTGCACATTGCTCGCAGAGGTACAGATGAGCTATGAGAGAGGAAATGGCAAAAGGGGTATGAAATGGAGGCATCAGCTCAAAACACATCCTTTCCCCCACCTTTCCCAGTCAGTGTCCCAGACTCTGTATCCATATGGTTGAGGTGCAGGAAGAGTAAACTCTAACATCCAGAGATCTCAGCAGTGACTATAGACCTGAACAGTCAGCCTCTACCCATATTTAAGTCGCAGAGCTTATCATGCATAAGTGCTAGGAAAGGGGAGAGTCCAGATTTGTAGTCGCACAAAATTAGATTAATTTTCCATTTTACTTTTGAGCCACAAATATTATTTCTCTCCAGTATGTTGAGGTTGTACATTTTTGGTTGTTGTCCTTATAGTAAGATGAGGTTTGATGATGGGTAATGTGGTTATTTGTAGGACTGCTTCTGTTCATGTCTTTGGCAAATTTACGCTTGCATGTTCTTACTTTAAGTCGTGGAAGCTGAGTAAAATGCTAATGAGGCAATCAAACCACTGCAAATGCTGGTACATTAGTTGAATTCCTGTCTTTCTCTTTTTCCATCTTGAAATCTTCTGAAAGGGCTCTGTGCCTTGTTTCTCCTGCAGGTCCAAGCTTCATGGCTGTTGCAATAGCAGAGCAATCTGACAGTTCTAGAGATTTCGGTGTGTGCTGAAGAGGACCTATTCAGGCATCTAAAGTGTGTCTGGCTATCATATGGTTTGCATTACTCTGGGCTTCATCTGTTGGGTTCCTCATGGGTGTCATTAGTAATATATAAAGTGGGCATCCTTTCTCTCCAAGCAACCAGCCAGTAAATCCACTTTGATGTGTGAAGTGATCAGGGAATGTGGAGTGTGGCAGGATGAATGCATCATGCCATTTTTCCCAAACTCCTGCTCACATCAAATAAATATTTTATTGTGGTTGCACACAAACTGCACGTTGATGGACTAAAAGGGTGATCTAGGAGTAATTTAATTGCCATTTACATGTAGTCAATGATGCTCAGCAATCATGGAAAAACCAGCATAAGTTGTAAATCTGAGTGCACATTCATTGTGACAGGTGTCATTACAACGAAAGTGATCATAATTACCAACCCTGACAAACAAGCCATCAGATGCTTTAATTAGTCATTAGTATTTGGAATTCTCATGCTCTCCTAGAAAGCAGTGAAGGATGGTCGACTGATTCAAGGCAGAGTTAGATAGATTTTTGATACGGGGATGAGGGGGGGGGGGGATGCGCAAAAGAGAAAATGAAGTTGAGACTATAGACAGAGCAGCCGTAATCTTAATCATTAAGCAGACTCCAATTGTTGAATGGGTTCCTCCTCCTCCAAAGTAAAGACTGATTGCATTCTTTCTTTCTCAACAGTCGTACCAAAACACTATAACAGAGTATAAAACAGCTGCAAATTCACCCCCACCCCTGCAGTTCTGCAGCAGTGGAGGTGGCCCACCATTGATCATCAGTGCGATGCTCCAGTTCCGCTGCTGTCAACAGAACTTCCTGTTGTTTGCATGTTCTGCCTCTGGGGAACCCAGGACAGGGGGCCACCCTCCTCAAACAGGAAGATCCTACTGCTAGGAACAGCCAGAGCAATTTGGCCAGCAAGCCGCCAAAAGCTTATTCCCTGTCTCTAGATCATTTTGTGTTGGGTATAACCACCTGCAGACTGCTTCTCTCTCTCTTGTAGAGCTGGAAACTGGTTGCTACACTACTCCTGCTGCTCCTGTTCACCTTAGCTCTCAAGCGAGTTCACCGTGACATAACTTAATTAGCATTACTTGCAGGTCAGATAGATCAGATCAGATCAGAGCTGCAAAGTGCAGATCAGATATACATTCCTCAATGCGTAGGTGACATTGCAAACTTGTAAAAATGACCTCTCAGTACAATTGATTGTGGGGAAAAAAATCTTTCATAGAAGCCGCTGAAAAGCATCTGTGAGATCAGTACTCATCAACATATGTCCCTGTTGCATTTTCAGCCCTCTCATTGCCATTGTGGTCTTGGTTTGCTTTCACTGACAAATTCTAGCAAGTCCGTTGACCCACAGTTACTATAATTGATTAATTTGCATATTAAAATTGATTATCCATCTCTCATAGAATCATAAAGAGCACAAGGAGGCCATTCAGCCCATTGAGCCTGCACTGACAACTATCCCACTCAAGCTTATCCTTTATAACCCCATGTATTTACACTGCTAATCCCCTACCACTAATCATGGCCAATCAAACTAATCTGGACTGTGGGAGGAAACACACGCAGACTTTGGGGAAAATGCACTAAAATCATCACTTTTATTTACATTGCCATGGATAAATATTACCTCTGCCACTTGACCACGTGAGAACTACCCACACTAAGATCCACAAAAAGAAATGAGGAAGACCAACCTTCAGCATCCCAAAACAATGCTTCTACTAGCTGGACTGCTTGGGAGATTTGGGGTGGGGGTGGGGGAGCTCTACAAGAGAGTGAGAAGCAGTCTGTAGGAGGTTATACCCAACACACAGGATCTAGAGGTGGAGAATAAGCTTCGTCAGCTTGCCGACCAAATTTCTCTGGCCGTTCCTGCCAGTAGGATATTCTGGTTAAGGGATGGTGGCACCCTGCCGTGGGTTCCCCCAAGGGCAGAATACACAACATGGACTCCCATGATGTGGAGATGCCGGTGTTGGACTGGGTAAACACAGTAAGACGTCTCAACACCAGGCTAAAGTCCAACAGATTTAATAATTGTGAGATTTCTTACTGTGTATTATCATAGCAGCCTCTTCACAAAAATCCTGAAATAAAAGCCACCAACAAAACATAACAATTTTATCAAAGGGCATTTTCAATAAAATAAACAAATCAGAAGTATTCTCCCGTGTAAATTTCCTTAGTGGCTGTTATATCAGTGTCTTTTCCTGACATAATGCTCCTAATTAGTTTTACCTCAGGGCTACAACATGCTGGTGGCAGATTGCTGACTTCCAGTGGTAGAAAAGGCTAGTGTGCTGGCAGGATGGCTCCAAGCAGCTTTAGACCTGTGGGCTAGGCTACACTTCTGTTTGTAACAGTCCCAGTCAATTGCCTGAAAGCAGCAGGCACAAGATATGATGGGCATGAGATATCACTTGAAGATGCATTTTCGCAACTTGAATGTGATGCCATTGAACATTGACCGGCATTGCTGCTGGTCCCTTGAGGACAGGCTTCAGGAATTGACCTCCTTTGCCCCCTGCTGCCATTTCCTTTGCAGGGTTTGCTTTGAAAGACTGCTGGTCTCCAGTGGAAAGTTGGCATCAGCCCTCCTTTCTATGTCCTGGTCTGAAAAAAATTGCAGAAAAATTCATCACACTGTACGTGGCTGAACCATCAAGAGAGCTTTGTTCTAAAAAGAAGTTTAAATCTCATACTGTTTAAAAACATTGGTATGAACACAAGAACTGAATAAGATGTAATTCTAATTGTAAGTAGGTGCCAAAACCAAATAGGGAACCTGCCTTTGAAAGAAGGGAAAATTGTTCAATATAACTTATTCTTCAGGGATTCAATCTACTTACGGAAACTGTTTCTGTTCCCGAATGAAAAGATGTAAATTTTGAAGAAAGCCCAGAGAAGCAGATTGATATTGCCCATATAAAAAAAAAACTGTTCCAATAGTATGCATTGCTTTGTGCAATGAATAATTTTTTTTGGTGTTTGATACCAAATCATGTTGCAAATGACCTGGGACCACTCCAGAGTATTCCAGTGCAAGCATTAATAACTCACGTTGGTGAACAAAATAAATCACACTTCCCACCAAAAAAAACAAAAGTTAGGAGAGTTAACATGACCTAAAATGTACATGCCCACTGAATGTCACAAGGACCTTTGCCGTTGGTGAGTTATGCATGCTTTTGACATCTCCAATCACATTATCCCTTATATTTAGCAGTTTTCATTTGATCAGCTATCATCCTAATGGTGATGGAAATTCTCAGTCACTGCCACACACAAATCCTCATATTCCTGTTTCCTGAGGTGTTGCCACCTGATTAGAATAAAGTCCTTTGAGTTATCAATCCCATTTAAACAACATCTGTTGTTATTCGTCCTCAGTATATCTCTTGCTGTGCAACAACACAGTTTGTTCTTAGTGTTCCTTCTGTTTGTACATTCTACTCAAACTGCTGAAATTTAAAGTCTTAAAAATTATTTACTAGTGTAACAAATAGGCTTACATTAACACTGCAATGAAGTTATTGTGAAAATGCATCACCCTCCCCCCACAAGTCACCACACTCTAGTACCTGTTTGGTTACACTGAGAGAGTATTTTAGCATAGCCAATGCACCTAACCAGCACACCTTTCAGAATGTGGGAGCAAACTGGATCTCCCACAGGAAACGCATGGAGATGGGGAGAATGTGCAGACTCCACACAGATGGTGATGCAAACAAGGAATTGGGTCCTGGTGCTGTGAGGCAGTAGTACTAATCACTGCCATTGTGCTGTCCATAAACATGCGAGACGCTGAAAATATTATGAAGTTGATTTTATCATCAGTGAGGCAATATTGTGTCTAGATCAATGCTGGATTTGAGGGGAGAGAACCTTGTATCACTATTGTTTGTATATTCTATGATGAACTCTTGCATTCTTGATTCAATAATCTAACTTAGATTAGTATATTAAAGTCATCAACACTGGAAGTTGAATACTTACCAATTTAAAATGTCCAATATCAGCATAATACACTGCAAAGGAAATCTTCTGTACTCCGTCATAACTTGAGAAACATTATTTGAGTCACAGTCCAACACAGTTTAGATAAAAATTTTGCTTGATCCATATGAGATACTTACAGCCAAATGAAATTTTAATTGCAACAGCCTAAACTGCATCTTAGTTGATTAATATGTAACTCATTATCATAGAATCCTATAATGTAGGAGGAGGCCATTCAGCCCATTGAACCTCGCCAACAACAATCCCACTCATGATTCCATGGGCAGAGTTTTCCCATCCCGCCATGCAAAGGTCCATTGACCTCTGGCAAGATTTTCCAGTCCTGAGTGAGCAAGGCCGGAAAATCCCAACCCACATATTTACCCTGCTAACCCCCCTGACATTAAGAGGCAATTTTACCACATTCAATCAACCGAACCACATAGCTTTAGAGTGTGAGAGGAAACCCACATGATATGCCACCTAGTCCTCCAGTGAAACAAGCTTTCATGTCATATGGCATTTCATTTTTGTCTGTCTCCCAGACGTGCAACATTAGGGTGAGAGGTTTAGGGGGGATTTGAGGAAAAACCTTTTTACCCAGAGAGCGGTGACGGTCTGGAATGCGCTGACTGGGAGGATGGTGGAGACAGGATGCCTTGCGTCCTTTCAAAAGTACCTGGATGAGTACTTGGCACGTCATAACTTTGAAGGCTGTGTCAAGTACTGACAAGTGGGATTAGGTGGGTGGGTCAGGACCTTTTTATGTGTTGGTGCAGACTCGATGGGCCAAAGTACCTCTTCTGCACAGTAGTATTCTGTGATATAATAACGAACAAAAGTCATTATCAAGATTGCAATGACATTCAAATTTTATTTTTATTTTATTTCTCCACCGAGCATTAGAATGACTTTTCAGATAGAATCCCATTTCTTTCGCCGGCACCACTCACCACTTGCAAAGGTCACTGCTTGCACTCGCTGCATGAATAGTTATAAAGGAAAGACCTTGCGGTAATTGTCAGCTACAATTTATAGAAGAAACTGGATTTCTCCACTTGAGCTCGAGACCTCTCAGCGAAGAAGATAATTGAAGAGTTCAGATTAATGATCTGTCATAACAACTTAGTTTAAATCATTACTGACCTTTATGGTAGTGTGCCGGTTTGATAGATGTAGTTCATTATTGAGTTTTGACTTGAAAGTAAGGGAGTCTTGCATATTATGTCAAAAAGAAAACTATCACCCTTACGGTCCTTTAAAATTATCAATAAATTATCTGCCTAAGGATGCAGAAATACTAAGTAGAATGTATTGTGATGTTTTGCTGACTGAAATAGCCATCTACAATAACCGTCGGCATGACTGAAATCTTTTCAAACACTTATATATTGTCAATTACAAGGCCATTTTCAACCTGATCCACTTAACTGTAATGTTTGTGCTAATATACGTTATTTGCACAGTATGGCACATGGGAGGGGGAAATGCACAATGCCAAATATGGCAGCGATGCACTTGATGTGAAATCAGTGGAAAATGATGAAACAGGACTGGTGCCTTTCAATTTATTTTTATATGAACTTCCCCGGAATGACAATGCAGCATGCTTTTTCTCTGAAAAATTATGGAATCAAATCAAAGTACAAGAGCCACAATCTGCTGTCACTGCTAAATTGCAGACCAAATGTATCGCTATTTTCTTTTTGTCCGTTGGACTTAGAAAGGTGACTTAAATTTTCAAGGTTCATAACTTGCTTGCAAAATTGCAGTGAAGATTGACACAAAAAATGATGACATTTGGTGGTCCCCACAAAAATAAATCATGTCTTCTTTCTAAATATTGTCTTAAAAAGCTTTTTTAAAAAAAAACTTCTATTGAGAAATGGTTTTAGTTATCATTTTTTTAAATCATAATTCAGGAAAAACATGCTCTGTATACTATCACAGTGACCCTGGAACATATATACAATTATTGTCAATATGTTTCTCAAAGATCAAAGTTCTTACACGCCTTGATCAATTGCAAAGAAAAGCCTGAGGAATGTGGATTTTAATCTCAAATGAATTTAATATATTGGAGTTGGAGAGCTTATTGCTCTTCCATAACCGGGTATCTGCTGACACTACTGTGCGATTGCAATCCTGTCCACTAGGATGACCCGGCCGTTTGCCCTACCTGAATTTCTTCATATCCATCATTAAATATTCAGGCTGGGCCTGCAGCACTCTGAGCTTGCCAGCATCATGGATGCTCCATCCACAGCTCCAGAACTGTCAAGAAGTTTGATGTCAGTGGTAGGGAAGCTGTTGGAGGGGATTCTTAGAGATAGGATGTATTGGCACTTACAGCGTTGCGATCTGATTAGGGATGTGCAGCATGGATTTGTTAAAGGAAGGTTGTGCCTTACGAATCTGGTAGAATTTTTTGAGGTGGTGACGAAAACAGTGGACGAAGGGCGAGCCGTTGATGTCGTCTATATGGATTTTAGTAAGGCGTTTGGCAAAGTCCCTCATGGGAGGTTAGTTGAGAAGGCTAATGGGATACCAGGACAGGTAGCTAGATGGATAAGTAACTGGCTTGGTAATAGGAGACAGAGAGTAATAGTGGAAGGGTGTTTTTCTAGCTGGAGGTCGGTCACTAGTGGTGTGCTGCAGGGCTCGGTACTGGGACCTCTTCTATTTGTAATGTATATAAATGACCTGGAAGAGGGAGTAAGTGATCAGCAAGTTTGCAGACGATACAAAGGTGGCTGAACTTGCGGATAGTGAGGAGCATTGTCAGGCGATGCAGCAGGACATAGGCTGGTAGCTTGGGCAGACAGATGGCAGATGGAATTCAATCCTGATAAATCTGAGGTGATGTATTTTGGAAGAAAGAATGCAAGGGGGAGGTATATGATAAAGGGTAGACCTATTAAGAGTATAGAAACACAGAGGGACCTGGAGGTGCAGGTGAACAAGTCTCTGAAGGTGGCAGAGTAAGTGGAGAAGGTTGTGAAGAAAGCATGTAGTATGTTAGTCTTTATAAGAAGGGGTATAGAGTACAAGAGCTGGCCTTTAATGTTGCAGTTGTATAAAACGTTGGTTAGACCTCATTTGGAATACAGTTCTGGTCGCCTTACTACTGAGAGGACGTGGAGACTCTGGAGAGAGTGCAGAGGAGGTTTACCGGGATGCTGCCTAGTATGGAAGGTCTGAGTTACGAGGAAAGATTAGGCAAATTGGGACTGTTTTCCTTAGAAAGACGTAGACATAGAAGAGATCTGATAGAGGTGTACAAGATTATGAGGGGTATCGATAGAATAAACAGGGTTAAACTTTTTCCTAGGATGGACTTGAATAGCACGAGGGGTCACAGGCTTAGGGTGAGGGGGGTAAGGTATAATTTGGATGCTAGAGGGAATTTTTTCACGCAGAGGGTGGTGGGGGTATGGAATGCGCTGCCAAGTAAAGTGGTGGAGACAGGCACTCTGGAGTTATTTAAGAAATACTTAGATGGGCACATGAACAGAATGGGAATGGAGGGGTATAGAAAACTGATTTAAAATAGGGATCATGAGCCTTGGGAGTCCCTGGGAAGTGTGTAAATAGATGATGATATTGATGTACTTGTTTTTATCCTACAGGTGCTTTGGTCCACCTTGTTGTCTAACAAGGGACATACACGCGATGGGTCGTGAGAGGGCTGCTCTTGGATTTTTTTCAAGAGTATCCTAGTGCTTCACGTCGTTAGTGTACGCTTGACCTGGACCATTTGATGGGCAACACGACAGCTCAGTGACTATCGCTGTACTGTGCAGATACATGGATTTGGGCCTGTGTCTGAGGGAGTTTGCACATTCTCCCCGTGCTTGCGTGGGTTTTCTCCGGGTGCTCCGGTTTCCTCCCACATCCCAAAGATGTGCTCTTAGGTTAATTGGCAAAACAAATTCTCCCTAAATTGTCTCAAATTTGGTTTTTAATCCATAGATCTATGAACACGGACAGGAATCGTGGGTAGAGGTGGGAACATCGGGGTGGCGGCGCGGGCTCGTTGGGCCAAAGGGCCTGTTTTGTTCTTTGTTCAGTCTAATAGAAGCTGTGGCTGGACACATTTCTTACACATAAAAAAGGCAGGGACACTGCCTCCAAATTTCACTCGGCTCCAAATTTCCAATACCCTCGCTCTGGCTGAATCTTACTCCGGCTTCAGTCTATCTCCTACTGAGGTATGCAAGCTCATTGGCAATATGTAGCCAGATACAGAGTCCTCATTCTTAGTGTTGAGAAATGATATTATGAAAGCAAACATGGGCTGTAGCTGTAAAGGGTATTTCTGATGCTGAATGATCATTCAGCCTCCTGTCACCAGTAAGCAGTGAGTAGTATGTGAATCAAGGAATCATAGAATGGTTATAGCACAGAAAGAGCCATTTGGCCTCCTGTGTCTTTGCCAATCTCTCTGAAGAGACAGCTCATTTCATGCCACTCTCCTGTCTTTTCCCTGTAGTCCTCCAACTGTTTCATTTTGAGATGATGATCTAATTCCCTTTTGAAATCCTCAGTTGACCCTGACCATGCCTAACACCATGCTGTCAGGAAATGCATTGTAGATTCGAACCACTCTGCATGAACAGAATCTTCCTCATGTCATCACTGCTTATGTGATAATCCTCAGGACTTACTTGGGGAATCACTAATTGATCTCCCTGTGGAACATGGGTTCTTGTGGATATAGGCAATTGCTTAACTAGGTACTCATACCTCAAGCCCTTGATAAGGCAGACCCCTGAGCTCCAGTGTTCTATCATCCTGGATGGACCTTTCCTTTATTTTTTCACTCATTCATGGAACATGGGCATTGCTGGCTGGCCAGCAATCGTTTCCCATCCCTAGTTAGAACATAGAACATTACAGCACAGAACAGGCCCTTCGGCCTTCGATGTTGTGCCGACCAAAATAAAAAGCAATGCCCCTCCAAACTAAACCATTCCCTTCTCTTCCATATACTTATCAATTAACCTCTTAAACGCCACCAAACTTGGCGCATCTACAACAGCTGCAGGCAGGGCATTCCACTCCCTAATCACTCTTTGAGTAAAGAACCTACCTCTGATATCCGTCCTATAACTCATACCCCTTAATTTAAAGCTGTGTCCCCTCGTGCTAGCTTTCTCCATCCTAGGAAAAAGGCTAAAAGGAAAAAGGCTCAGTTGCCCAAGGGCAACTGAGAATCAACACATTGCTATAGCTCTGGAGTCAGATGTTGACCAGACCACGTAAGAATGGCACATTTCCTTCTCTAAAGGACATTAGTGAACCAGATGGGTTTTTCTCACAATCGACAATGGTTTTATAGTCATTAGTAGATTCTTAATTCCAGTTGTCTTTTATTGAATCCAAATTCCATCATCTGCCGTGGTGAGATTCGAACCTGGGTCGCAAGAACATTAATAGTCTACTGATAATACCACTAGGCCATCACCTCCTCCCACTTGGCATCAATGTATGCACCGGAAACAACTAGGGTAAACTAAGCCCTATCAAGTGACCAAGTTCAGTTAAACCCTCGTGTGTTGATAAATATATTGTCTGATAATGTTAACATTACACACACATACTCACAAACACACGCACATATGCATACACAATGTGGAATGCAGAAAGCTGCAGTCAAAAAAGAGGATGCCACCCCCTGGGGTGATTACCCACTCTAGGTTCCAGTTGGATCCTCAAACCAGGTGACCCTTTTCTGCTGTGTTGCTCTTACAGGGACAGGCACCACAGTCTGTGACAGAGTGGAAGGCAGGAGAACTGCTGGTCAACTGAGTGACCAACAGCCCTCGGACAGGCGATGGGAATGAAGCCATGAGCTTGGACTCTTAACAGTCTGACATTTATGATATACCCAAACTTCCTGTGAAGTAGCCTCACCTTTGACTGCCTCAGTAAATTTTTCAGAAAAAATTATCATTTCAGTTCAATTTTTTTCTAAAAAGAATTAGAGAACATTGAGATTTTTCAGATTTTACTCAACTACAGAGGCTTGGGAGGAGGGGAGAGAACAAAAAGAAAAATCTGTAGGAGGGTGGAAGGTTAAATCTCAAAAAGGCAATTTGCAAAACAAAGAGGTGGTGATGGACAAAGAAACAAAAGGTGAGTCTTGAGGAAGTGTATATATGTCAGCAGTAGAATCAAATATCAAAACAAAATTATCCCATTTGTCATATAATCTTTCCTGCTTTCCAAGCTGTCGTAGATTGTGGTTTTTGTCCCTTCGAGGACAACGCAGAAGAGCCTTGGGGGATCAAATGAGACCAAGAGTGGATAATCAGCCCAGTAAGGGAATTTCTGTTTAGCAGAAGTCAGCAAGAAGACATCTAAAAGACATATAGAAACATGTAAGGACTAGGGGAGCCAAGGACAGCTGGTTTCTGAACACATTTTCTTTATTATAAATACCCCTTGTTGATGATGAAGTCTGTCAGCATGCATCATTGCATTGGTGATAAGGATGGGGTGGATTGCGATGACACTATCTCTAGTCCGACACCTCTGAGTATCCTGTTTTATTTGAAGTCTGAAGAAAAAATTGTCATTCAAGTGCCTAACTTTAGACAAATAGACCCTCTTGTTGAGATGTTGCCAGATTCTGAGAAATGAGCCTGGATTGGCCAGTACAGTCTGAGGTTTAGAAATATAAGCATAACAAAAAAGAGAGGATAACCTTCAGAAACAAAAGCTGTGATTTTTCAGTTTGGAAAAGAAAATGGTACTTAAGAAAAAATACCAGTTGAGCAAAGTTTCTTTTTAAGAGGAAAGAAAAGAGGACAGAGTACAGTGTTTTGGGTGATAAGTCTGCATACTATCAACCACTATAAAAAGCTTATCCTTGTCTATTTTATCTAAGCCTATCATATTCTTGCCCACCTCAATAAATTCTCTCCTCAATCTCCTTTATTTCATGGAAAACAACACCAGACCCTCCAGTTTAATATTGTGACTAAACTCCCCTATTTCTGAAATCATTCTGGTTCCCTGAACTCTTCTGCACCATGCTAAAGACCTTCACATCCTTTAAGTGTGGTGACTGGGACACAATATCCTCATTGAAACCTAGCCAGAGCTTTACCAAAAGTTTATCGTACTTGCGGCCCATTTTGTGATGGCAAAGGTTTTTTATGGAAATCAGAGTCCCCTCCTCCTCCTCTACTTCATCAATCAAAGACAGTCAGTGCTTCATTGAGGGACTAGATTTCAAGGAAGGGATGGGTGTGAGGCTGTTTTTCTAGCACAACGAGCTGGGAGACTCGAGCAGATGCGTTTTGCAGACTTTCTACTGGGCGCCATGGTCTGTGCAAGTCACAGAGCACCAGATTTCTGGCACCAGAAATCAACTCGGAGCTGTATAATTCATGGTAATGCTAATTTGAATACAAATTAAATTCTATTAATGGGCCCAGGGCAGAAATCTGTGGGCCCACTATCCCCACCTTCCCCTATTACCCTTGCCAGGAGTGGTTCACCCCGAAGAGTGATAGTTTCCCACTTGCGGGAGGCTGGCAGCCCAACCCCATGCGAAAGGGAGTCAGGGGAAGGCCATTGATACCCCCAGAAGGCTGGGGCGGAGGGAAGTGTCCCACGGGCATTGCCACCTTGGCAGTGCCCAGGGGGAACCTCCCCTGCTGACAGACACTACCGCAGAGTTTTCCCTGCAGACTTCTAATTGCTCCAGTTTCCTCCCACCGTCCAAAAGCCATGCTGTTACGTGCATTGGCCGTGCTAAATTCTCCCTCAGTGTACCCGAACGATGCCAGAGGGTGGCAACTAGATGATTTTCACAGTAATGTCATTGCAATGCCTATTTGTGACACTGATAAATAAATCTAAAATAAACATTGACCTTTCACCTGTTCATAAAGGGCATGAAGAGGTATGGAATAAAAGCACATGCGATTAAAATTCAGATTAACAATGATCGCATTGAATGACAGGCTCAAGGGCAGAATGGTCTACATCTATTCTCATATTCTGACAGTAAAGCTTGTTTCCAAATTCCTAATAACAAGGCCAGAATATTCCAATAAAGTCTTTCACCAGCTTTTTGGAGAAAGAGGAATGAAGGACAAATTGTTTTCATCTGTGTAAGCAGGGAAAGTTATGTCATTGTGATATATACCACCTTCTCACAAAAAATATCCTTAAAGAAATCACGCTGATTGGTTCCCTACAGCAACAGTGCATTCACCGTGCCTCTGGTGCCAACAATTGCGGTTGAAAAATTTTTACTGAAGATATTCAACAGAACAGCAACACTTGATAACAAAGCGACCATAAATCATTTTAGGGATTCTGTGATTTGCAAGGTAAATAATACCATTAACTGGAAGATGAAGCAAATAAATTCCTTTCTATAGCAGCTATTAAACATCAATATAATTTTGTAACCAATGAATGATCATTATTATTTTAATTTATTATAGATTAATGCTTTGCATTGGTCTTCAGATTGTGTTTTTGTTTTAACTTCAC
Organism: Sphyrna mokarran; assembly: GCA_024679065.1. NCBI lineage: Eukaryota > Metazoa > Chordata > Chondrichthyes > Carcharhiniformes > Carcharhinidae > Sphyrna > Sphyrna mokarran. Next base: position 55,378,571 of record JAGIQG010000014.1, read on the forward strand.
TATTTTCAAACCAAAACCGCTTGGGTTTGACTTTCCCATGTGACTTTCCAAGAGATTTCCTCGGTTTCTTACTTCTAAATGGGATTAAAAATGAAAGAGGAATACTTGTTATTTAAATTGAAAAGTTGTCTCTGTGATTTTACTATGCTAAGAATTGTTTGCACATGTAAGTTCTAATTGCCATTTTAAGTGAATTGAAGAGTTCATCTACAAATAATAGAGAAAAGATTAATCCACTTGTTTGTTTTTAATTGAACTGTTTACATTGCATAGTTTGTGCATTCAAGGATTGTTCAGCATTCTGGTACTTGTGCTTAAACCTTAATGTTAAAATCATTGCTAGGCTTCCTTTCCCAGGTTATCCAGTACTAAAACTAATGCACCACCAGACATTGTGCAGGAGTGACTTATACACTTTTTTTCCTTTGGTCTTTGCTATTAGGGTGGCACGATGACACAGTGGTGAGCACTGCTGCCTCAGTGTCAGGTTTCTCCGTTCAACACCCGACCTTAGGAGACTAACTGTGTGGATTTCCTCTGAGTGTTCTACTTTCCTCCCACATTTCCAAAAGTGTATGGGTTGGATGGATTGGCCATGTCAAAGTGTTCTTTAGTGCCAGGGGGACTAGCAGGGTAAATATATTTGAGTTATGGGGATAGGGCCTAGGTGAGACTGTTATTGATGCAGAGTCAATGGACCAAATGGTCTTCTTCTGCACTGTAGGGATTCTGTGATTCTATTACTGGTTTGTGTGGCAATTATGTGCATAGACTTATAATCAGCTATCACTAACCCAAACATAATTTTCCCGGATGATATAGAACTGTAAAGGGATGATTTTGTTTTCCATCTGTCTCAGATCCAAAAGGGAACGTTCTGAATCTCTTTCATCATTGGATCCCAACAAAATAATCATAAACAATCGAAATTTGTCTTTTGTCTAGGTGAGCGATGTGAATTGGCAGAGTACAACAGGCTGAAAAACATATTACTGGACCTACAGAGTCAAAGATATTTCCAGCAAGAAAATGTTACAATGGACACAATAACACTGAAGAGGATTTTGGTAGAGAACATGTTCAAATACTTTGACATCAGTGGCAATGGCCTTGTAGACAGCAATGAGCTGGCACAGGTGAGTGTCATGGTTTGTGAATGTAAAAGCTTGGTTGCTTAGTTGTTTATTTAACTTTAGTTCCACACTTGATCCTTTTGGTAGTGTCAGCTCAGCTGGTAGCACTCTCATCTGAGATTTGGGTTTAAGTTCCATTCCTGGGCTTGAGGACAAAAGTCAAGAGTGATCTCCAGTGCAGTGCTGAGGTGCTGCACTGTGAGAGTGTCGTCTTTCAGATGAGGACCGGAACATCGTTTATCATCAACTGAAGACGTCATCAGTGTCCTGATCAATATTTCTCAATCAACATCACAAGAATTTACCAACATATCAAGGTCACATCACCTTGTGTTTGGGAGAGTTTGCTGTGTATTGCAATTCCAGTATTACAGTAATGATGACACTTCAAAAGTTAGTTCATTGGCAGCAAAGCACTTTGAGATGTTCAATAGTCACAAAAAGTGCTATGTCTTTCTTTTCTTTTAATAGTGAGTTAGAAGATTGCAATTTGGCAATGCACCATTGCCAACTTACTGAGAGTTTGAGGAAAAAGCAGAAATTCTGGTAATGACCATTTATATTAGTTACTGTTTGGATAATGCCATCTCTGGTTATGCATTAAAAATCAACCATATATAGTGTTGAATTGGAATTGTACCCATCGATTCGACATTTAGGACTATCAGGTTCCCTGAAAGACATTAATGAACCATTTGAGCAATTATACCAAACCAGATAATGCATAAATTACCATATTTATTGGTCTGTTTCACAGCATGCCATGGTGGGAATTGAAGGCTAAATCTGAGGGTTGCCAGTCCACTAATACAAGCACCAGACTGTTGGTGCCATCCTAGGAATGGCATTTTCAGAAAAACTCTTCACTAATAGTAACAGAACAGTAAATGCGAGTGCAGAGTGGACAACTGCCCAGCCCTGGAGGTGATAGGGTAAATGGGAAGTGGGACAATAAGGGGGTGTCTTGGGATTGCAAGCCAAGGAAGACAATTCCATGTTCAGACACCTTCACAGATATCGCCTCCCTCAGCAGCACCTATCTTCGTGGTGAGGTTGTCAAAGCTCCAGAGTTGCCAATCCTGTGACTGGGCCTGCATCATCAGAATCATTAAAATCATAAGAACCAGGAGTAGACAATTCAGCCCCTTGAACAGCGGAGCAGGTTCAATGTGATCATGGCTGATCTCCTCTTCACCTACACTCCACTTACTTGTTCATTCACTGTAACCATTCAACCCATAACTTAACATCTGTCCACCTTTCCCTTAAATTTACTCAAAGTCCTGACATCCACAATGCAATGGAGTAGAGAATCCCACAGACTCTTGACCCTTTGAGAGAAATAATTTCTCCTGATCTTTGTTTTAAGTCTGCCTCCCATTATCCTAAAACTATGGCCTCTTGTTCTAGATTATTGTGTAAGAGGAAATATCCTCTCCAAGTCGACTTTGTCAAACTCCCTTATCATCTTGTACACCCCATTTACATCTCCTCCCATTCTTCCAAACTTCAGGGAGTATAGGCTGAAAATGCTAAGTCCCACATCTCTGTAATTAATCTAGTGAACCTCCTCTGAACCACCTCCATGCAACTACATCCCTCCTTAGGTAAGGGGACCAAAAGTCTACACAATATTCTATTCTTCAAACATGAATGGATAGGCTAACATATTAGAAGACCATCTCCTGAAGGTTAGTGCCATTGCTTTCACTGTCAGCAAGAGTAAACTTGGGACCCACATTTAGACCTGACATTGGAGTTCTTAATCCTGCGGGTAAATCCAACTCATTACGTTACAGTCACATCGATATTTTTTTTTCTCTAAAATTAGCAGAGGAGAATATATCTTTAAGTTTTTAATTGTGTTATTTCTGAACCATTCTCACACTACCTCTTTGGTCATCTTAATTGGATGTCCGAACTCACTCTCAGCTCCAGTTGGATGTAGCTCATGGGGCAAAGGTGATCAAAGGAAGCTGGAGGAAGGCAGGATCAGGCTATTGAGTTGATAATTAGCTATGATCATAATGAATAGTGGAGCAGGCTTGATGGGCTGATTGGCCTTCTCCTGTTCCTATTTCTTATGTTGCCATGGATCTGCTTAATCAATAACTGGAGTGAAAGCTAAGTCAGTTCAATTGTTTGCAAGCAATATAATTCTCTTGATTAACATCTAAACAGTGAAGGTGAAAAGTGTTCTGTCAGTTTGCTGCGTTGTCCATTTTACATGTTCATAGTCATATTCACCGCTATGGAATTTGACACCACTGAATTGTTGCAAGTCTGAGAGGTTTGCAGCAGCAACGATAGAATAGAATAGTCACTGAAGAGAGGATGGTGAGAGTGATTGAGAAATATCACAATTAAACACTTAAGAATATATTTTCCTTTGCTAATTTTAAAGAAAAAATTGAGTGTAAAGTAATTGATTGATTTACCCACAGAGTTAAGAACATCAATGTCAGATGCAGAAGAGGGCTATTTGGCCCACTGAGCCTACACCAACAGCAATCCCAACAGGACCTATTCCTATAACCCCTCTTGCACTAAGGGGCAATCTCCCATGGCTAATCCACCTAACCTACATTGTGGAAAGAAACCAGACCACTTGGAGGAAACCCATGCAGGCACTCAAAGAATGTGCAAACTCCACACAGACATTGAGCCAGGATCCCTGGTGTTGAGGTAGCAGTGGCTAACCACTGTGCTGCCTGATATCTGCTGGATATAGCTTTCTAGCGTCTGTTATTGCTTTAGAGAGAGTTCTTGTGTTGACACTTTTTTAGATGAAGTTTTGCTTTTTCAAACTTTTTGGCTTCGTTGATAAGAGTGAAATATCTAATATATATAGTTTGAGTCCTGATCTGTGGGAACCCCATTGTTTAAATCTTTGTTCGATAAACATCCATAGCAACATTTCTGTTTTCTGTCCTTCGGCTAATTTCTTATCCATGCTGTCACATTTTATCAATGAGCATTGTATTGGGTACCTCATCAAATGCCTTTTACAAACCCATGTACATGTGTTTACAATATTCAATTTCCTCAGGATGTCCATTTAATATGTCAAAAGTGACAGCCTTTTCAAAATCCATGCTGGTTGTTGTTAATGAATTCAGTCAATAAGAATCAGGAATACTGCCAATCAGATTGACTTAGCAAAATTATATGGGGCTGAATTTTCCATTTCGGTTCTTCTCAGGCAGGTTTTTATGTCAAGAGCATACGATCTTGTGAGTGGCTCATTTTACATTGGCAGGAAGTTTCCCTGTGCTTAAGACCACACACCGTCAGTGTTGTAATGAGAATCCCAATATGCAACATCAGGGACACCATTATAATAAATTTGAAGCTCATTATCAGGCCTGATCATCTACCTCCTCCCTGCACTCGCTCACCTAGCCATGAGGGCACCTCAACGTGCATTACAGCTACTCTCCCATGGCATGCAAGTTCAGAGGGACTTAGGGGAGACAGTCATACCCAAGCAATACCCTGGGCACTGCTGCAGTGCATTGGGAGATTGGGGTACCTGCACAATGGTGCCCCGAGAGCTCAACAACAGGCTTCCTGGCAAGAATAGGCTCTGCCCCTCCCACTGCTGCAAGAATCACATCTGGGTTCTTTTCTTCAACTAAATGTTGTATGATTACATCTGGGAGCTCACCCACAAAATGGGAACAATTCTCAACCGTTTTCACCTTCATTTGTCATTTAGAAATTTTTGGTATGATCGCCCTCTACTGGTAGGCTCAATCAGAGCTCGCCCATCAGTGTGACATCATGAGACCCACTCCTTGAAAGTCTTCACTCTATAATTTTAACCATATTGTGGAGAACATTGGTGTTGGTATCCTCACTGCCACACCCACAGTACAAAAAAATGGTAAAATTCAGCTGATTTATTTCTGCCTCATATTTACTTCCCACAAGCTCTTCTCTTCCTCTCCATTTTGTCCTTGCTGCAACAAGCCTTCTGTGTGAATTATTCCAGCAAGAATTGTGATGATTTGGAATGCTTTGCTTGAAATGGTGATGGCAGCAGATTCAATAATATCTTACAAAATCAAATAGATACTTTCTTGAAAGAAATTGCAGGCCCTTGGGGAGGCAGCAGGGATTAATTAAGTAGGTCTTTCAAAGATCCAGCACAGATACACTGAATCAAACGGTCTCCTTCTGGGCTGTACGATCCTGTGAATGTTTTTAGCCTCTCTGGACTAGAACTCTATTCGTAGATTGAAAGCTGTTGACAAAGGGAAGAATGGAGACAAATCTCAGTATGCAAAGAATAAAATCAGTTTATACTGCACAATGCTGGACATCTGTACTATGTGTATTTATGTGTGTTCGTGTATGTGTATGTGTGAATGTGAGAAAGAGGTGTGAAAAACAGAACGTGTATCTGTGAAGGTGAGAATGATAGAGTGATATGGTGGAAGGTACTGCAGTCTGGAACAAATACTGCCAGTTTCTTTTGTAAATGTATCTTCATTGTTGCTGTTAAAATAATGACAGTCAGTTGTAGCACAAAAGAGACCCTTTGGCCCATCCTGTCTGCACTGGCCATCAAGCACGTATCTACTTAATCCCATTTCCAAACACTTGGTGCATAATCTTGTAAACTGTGGTGATTGATGCTATGATGATTTAAGATTATTGAAGGTTGTTAAGTTAGAATCCCTATACCCACAATCTTTTCATCATGGGTGTATCTGAAACAGACGCTGTGAGCAGGGTATCCTGGATTCTTATGAATGAATGTATGAAACTCTATATTATCGATGTAGCAATCTGCTTACACCATGATTTATTGTAAATGAATTTCCAATCTGACCCAAGAAGGAAGCAAAAGCATTCTGTTCAAAACCAGAAGAGATTCACTTATTAGGACTATTCTCATACAGTTACATGGAGCAGAGCAAAAGCTTGTAAATGATATACTTGCTGTTTTTCAAGCAGGAGTGCTGCACAACGTGGTCTAGATGAGAATGGTGTGGGAAATTTAACTCTTCCACTAAGTTCTGGTTATAAAAGTGTAACCTTTGCATTTGCTAAAGTTTATTCAAGCCATGTTTCATTTTGCCAGGCAATGACGGAAGATACCCTTGATAGCGACCCATTTGACTGCAATCTATTTGATCTTCTTCAGTACGATGACTACAATAATGACAGGGTGTTGACACTCGAGGAACTCTACACAGCATTCCGTAAGTCTTGACTAAGGAGAGTACGTTTGTGGCCTTGTAAAAACGCATTTGGTGCAAATGATTTACCTGGTACAGTACAAGCGTAATAATTTTCAATCACCAACTTATCTGTGCAGCGTTCAAATGTCAGTCCATTTTGTTCCATTACTTAAGAATGCTTCAATTCAGGAAATTTAAGTAGAACACTGTCAGAAGTCAGTCCAGGTGCTATGGTGTGATTTCCATACAGTAGTCTTATCATAGAATCTGATTTCTATACACAAGGCAGTGCGACTGTGTTGGGACATGGAGTTTGACCTCCTTCTTCTGTCCTCACACTATTGAGTCTTATCTTTGATGATTCTGTTAGTGCAGACTACAAAGGTGGCAGAATAAAGCAAAGATCATTGCTGACATCCTGTTTTGTGTCTCCTGTCAGCCACTTCCAGAAAGAGGTCGCATACTGTATTCTTAGCTGAGGTTGTATACAGTTTAGAATGAAAAAAGGGAATGTTAAATGATAGTAACATCATTTCAAATGAAAAAAAACTGAAATCATGAGCTGCAGATTGAAAATTTGATTAATTATCTCATTCAAATGTTGTTTTTCACGTCTTCAAATTTAATATTAATGTTTCCACTAGCCATCTCAGGCATGCCTGGGTGCACATTGATTCCATGTATATATGATAATGTTCTATGTTGCTGGAGGCAAGACAATATTTCCCTGAGAGAAGGGGAGCATGAAAATCTAAGTGTCCTATGGAAATGCAATGAGTTGAGGCCAGGGGTATTAGTGAGGGGAGGGTAGTTAGTCAGGGATTGGTTAGGGATTTCATGGTGACAATATCCATATCTTCACGTTTGTCTGCTTTAATGCCTCTTAGATGCAGTTTTTACCCGAGAGAATAGATATAAACTTTACTCTTGGGCTTCCAAAATTAGCAGCACTTCACTGTCTTTTGAAGAAACTTATTCTACCCAATTAATAAATAAGTCATGTCCTCCTAATTCCAAGAGAATTCAGAAACTACAGGCACAATTTTGCAGATCTGTTAGCCATGGGCACAAATCCCACCATGGCTGCTAAATCTCACGAGAGGCCAAGAACGGGATTTGCGCCAGCAAGATTGCTGATCGTGAGGATGGTGCAGTGACTCCTCACTTTTCTCTCACAGGCCCACCGTGCTCTCAGTGCAGGTCCCTGCGAGCTTCGGGACTCTCCCTTCAAATGGAGTTGGGATCCTCAGCTTGGGCATCCCACCATCCGTTTTCCCTCTCTCTCTGGTTGTGGAGTATCTCCTTCTGCGAGGACATAAAAGGGGATAATGCAAGTCGATGCCTGGTGGGTCAGAAAGTGATGACAACTTGCACAGCACCTGAGCAGTAAGGGGCTCTGATGAAAAGTGTTGGGGGGATTTGAGGATAATGCTGGGATTTTGGGTGCTGGGAACCCAGGAAGTGGAAGCTTCCAGCGCCATGGAAGGGTGGAATGTCAAGAGGAGACAGGGAGGGAGTACTTACCCTTGCTGATCATTGCAGGTAATTCATCTTTTTGCAACATTGCATTCCCATTCCACTTGGTCAGGCTGCTAGCCCTGACTAATGCTGCCACCATCTCCCAGCTGGGATTCATGGCCTTGCTGGAAAGCCTCCTGCCAACTCAAAGATAAATTGTTTCCCCCCTCTCCTTGAGATAGAGGTAAGTGTCCCCTTGCAAATCTATGAGTTGGTCTCTTTACTGCCATCCTCTTGGCTTCTATTGAGGGCAAGTTCTCTCCCCGGTTTGATTCCCGGTTCAGGCCACTCTGTCTGTGGAGTCTGCATGTTTTTCTCACGTCTGCATGGGTTTCCTCCGGGTTCTTTGGTTTCATGCCACCTTCCAAAGATGTGCGGGTTAGGTGGATTGGCCATGCTGAATTGCCTTTTGGTGTCGGGGGGCCAGTTAGGGTAAATGCATGGCGTTATGGGGATAGGACCTGAGTGGGATTGTGGTCGGCGCAGACTTGATGGGCCGAATGGCCTTGTTCTGCACTGTAGGATTCTATGAATCTATGCTTTGGAGCTGTTTAAATATAAAATCCCCTTCACTAAAGTGCTTGGATGACCCAGGGGATAGTTGTATCGGATGCTTTGGGTCTCAGGTGTGATATAACATGGGGAAAATTGTTTTGAAGAATGCAGTCAAGCCACTGGGGTCAATGGAAATCATACCTTTTCTTGCTGGAAATAACGCTTTGTCAATTTTTGGGGAATTTCTGCCCCCTGGCTGGAATTCTCTATCCACGCCCACCAGTTGGCTTCAGCAGGACTGGAAGATCCCATTGGTGGACGGGCATGGAAAATTGCAGCCATAATATATGATTTTCGAGATTCCCATGTATGTATCTAATTCACAGTTCTCCAAGGCACAATGTGCCAATCATCAACTTTCAATACTATGGTGGGAATTCTCCCAAAAAAAATTTGAAGTGTTGAATTTGCAGGAAAACTGGAGTCAATCATGCTATTTTTTTTCAGTGGGTTTTCAGGGAAAAATCTCCCACATTCAGTGTACTGTAGAGGTTATCAGTATGAATATCATTAAAAACTAACTGGTGGGGCCTATTACTGTCCAGGAGTTGAAACCAGCGCCGAATTGTCAGCCTCCCATTTGTTGACCAGCCCAATTGTTGGCCTCTGCAGTGCTGTCCCTCCACCATCCCACCACCCTCCCCCAACAGCCCAGTTGCAGCCACCTTTTACTCATTCCTGGACATTTCTCGATCAAATCTGACTCTGCCTCCTCCCCTCCCCCGCCCCTGGAGGCAGACCTCACCCTTTCACAACAGATCGCTCTTCCTGGCTGACCCCCCCACACCAGCCTACCACAATTGCTGGCCTCCCTCCTGGCAGAGTGGCAGCAAGACCCTTCATCCCCACCGATCACCAATCAGGCCCTGCCCCCATGTATTACACCCTCTTGGCACTGCCAAGTGCCAAGCTGCCCCATGGGCATTGGTGTTTTGCCTCTTTGTCAGTGCCAGGGGCACAAGCCAGCACAAACAGGATGCCTGTGCCCCGGGGGAGCCGCTCACTGCCCGATCCTCTCAGAGGTCCCAATTGCCCCTGCCTGTGCTCTAGCGGGGTTGGGCCGCGAGTTCCCCAAAAGTGGGGAGCTGGTATAATGCCTGCTAGCGTGAAACATTTGGCAATGGGGGAGAGGCTCGTGGGGCCCAGAGATTTAATCCTGCTAATTGAATTTAAATTACATTTAAATTAAGATTTAAATAACTGAGATGCCTTCCCTCCAGTTTCCAACATAGATCTGACGGCAGTAGAGATGCATTCCCAGCCCAGCCGTGAGATTCTCCCACCCTCTTGCACTAGAAAATTAACACAGTAGGGTGGGGAAAATCTGCCCCTACATCTAGGTATAGGAAAGCAATGACATTTCTCATGAAGGTTCTTGCATTGGTCTCATAAAGAGGAACACTCTCACCTTTAATGCCTTTCTATCCTTCTGCTTGAGAAGACATACTATTTTTGTAGGCCAGACAGCAGAGGACATGACTTGCTTCTAGCGTATAGTAAGTTTATTTATGGTCAGAATCCAGAACAGTAAACAAAAATGTTATGTTTCTGTTGGCCAACCATTTTAGAAAGTGCATTTAAGATTCAGCAAATGTTTCAGCTCAATAATATAATCTGTGTGGGGAGAAAGTACTTAGATAAAAGTAATCTAAAAATCATGAGTATATCAAAGGCAGGGCCATCCAGTGTTATAAGCAAGAGCTGACATTTACAAATTACACATAGTTATGGGTTGAAATTAGGCCACACGGTATTAGTAACAAATGTAATTCCTTGATATGTTATTGCAATAAAATATTATCCGATTTATTTTAAACAGGTCAATATCTTTAAAATGGGGCTAAATACATTCCACATTCATTATAAAAATACATTTGTTATTCATGTTGTATAATTTCAATCCATTAGACAATTTTCCCCATCAGTGAAGAATAATAAGATGAAATAATCTCTTTGGAGTATTGGTGTTTTTCTCGTTGAATGAAGTGGTTATGTTACCTGTTTGATTGTGAAAGCCATTTCAGCATTTTATCTCAGCTGGATGGCTTATTTTCACTTGCTGAATACACAGGGATCAGTTTAGCTGAACCCTCATGTCGGTGACAATAGTCAAACTTATACTGTGGCATTATGTGTTGAATATCACCTGCTTGTTAATGATACAACCTCAGACACAAGGGGTGGGATTTTACAGCTTCACTTGTCCTGAAGCCACAAAAACCTGCCTGAAGTCAACGGACCTTTCCATTGTCCGTCCCTCGCCCGCTTCAATTCCCGTGGTGGCTGGCACAGTAAAATTCCACCCAATGATCTGGAATATTGCTTTTGGATGTCAATATTCTGGACAATGAAGCATGTATATGAGCTAGATTGTTAATGTCTTTTTATCCTGATATCAAAAGAGGTTTGAAGGTCTCTATGATTTGAAAAGTTGATGTCCTTTAAAACTTGTCAATGGATATTCCAACCCATGGTTCTCTGTGATGCATAGAGCTTCATTGTTGATTCTGTTGTGCTGTCTCCCTTTCTCTGTTTGTCTCCTTGTACATGTAACTGATTGCCCTGTTCCTATTTTCTTCTTGTTTTCTATCACCTTGTGCAAGAGTTACAGGTGATAGCTCTGCATTAAATGCACCAACAGTAGGAAATTAATATGGTAAGTCAAGCAGTTGACATCCAAAGCAAGAGCAGTTTGATGGCACTTTCATGTAACCAGTACCACAAAAAAGAATGTAATCTTGGTACATTTTCTGTTGTTCTGAGTTTGATTCTGTCTGCTTGTATACATCTGCATTTTCTACATACCTGTATTCCAAGCTTTCTTTCTCAGGATTGGTTTTCTCTGCTGTTCCCTCTACTTTCTCTTTCCCTTGGTATTCTTTGATGATTCAATGCTGATATTAACTCAGTTAAGTGTGTGTGGAATGTTGAATACCTCTCCTTGAATGGCAAAACAAGAATCTATTAATGGTTTCAAGGGGCATCACAAAGTGCAAGTACATACTTCCAGTCAGGCAAGGAGGAAATGGTTGAGTAAGGGAACCATGGTGTACTAAAAAAGTTAATTCGCTGGTTAAAAGGAAAAAGGAGGCTTATGTCAGGATGAGGCTTGAAGGCTCAGTTAGTGCAATGGATAGCTATAGATTAGCCAGGAGGGAGCTAAAGAGTGAGTTGAGAAGAGCTAAAAGGGGACACGAGAAGACTTTGGCTGATAGGATCAAGGAGAATCCTAAAGCTTTCTTTAGATATGTTAAGAATAGAAGATTGGTTAGGACAAGATTAGGGCCAGTCATAGACAGCAGTGGGAAGTTGTGCGTGGAGCCTGAAGAGATTGGAGAGGCATTGAACAAATATTTCTCTTCGGTATTCACGCAGGGAGATGTAAATGTAGTTGTGGAGAACACTGAGGTACAGGGTTGCAAACTGGAAAGTATTGAAGTAGATAGGGAGGATGTGCTAGATATTCTTGAGGGTTTGAAGTTAGATAAGTCCCCTGGGCCGGACGGGATTTACCCTAGGATTCTCTGGGAGGCAAGAGAGGAGATTGCAGAGCCTCTGGCTCTGATCTTCAGGTCGTCGTTGGTTACGGGTGTGGTTCCGGAGGACTGGAGGATAGCGAATGTGGTCCCATTGTTTAAGAAGGGGAAGAGAGACCTTCCAGGGAATTATAGGCCAGTGAGTCTTACTTCTGTTGTGGGCAAAGTATTGGAGAGAATTATTAGGGATAGGATTTATAGTTATTTAGAGAGAAATGAATTGATTGGGGATAGTCAGCATGGTTTGTGAAGGGTAGGTCGTGCCTTACTAACCTTATTGAGTTTTTTGAAAAAGTGACCAAAGAGGTGGATGGGGGTAAGGCAGTTGATGTGGTATATATGGGCTTTAGTAAGGCGTTCAATAAGGTGGCCCATGGAAGGCTTCTGCAGAAAATGCAGATGTATGGGATTGAGGGTGATTTAGCTAATTGGATTAGGAATTGGCTAGCTGATAGAAGACAGAGGGTGGTGGTTGATGGGAGATATTCATCGTGGAGTTCGGTTACAAGTGGTGTACCTCAGGGATCTGTTTTGGGGCCCCTGCTGTTTGTAATTTTTATAAATGATCTGGATGAGGGTATTGAAGGATGGATTAGTAAATTTGCAGATGACACTAAAGTCGGTGGAGTGGTAGATAGTGAAGAGGGGTGTTATAGTTTGCAGAGAGACTTGGACAAGTTGCAGAGCTGGGCCGAGAGGTGGCAAATGGAGTTTAATGTGGAAAAGTGTGAGGTAATTCACTTTGGCAGGAATAACAAATGTGTAGAGTATAGGGCTAATGGTAGGACTCTTAATAGTGTTGATGAACAGAGGGATCTTGGTGTATATGTGCATAGATCCCTGAAAGTTGGCAATCAAGTCGATAAGGTTGTTAAGAAGGCATATGGAGTCTTAGCTTTTATTGGTAGGGGATTGAATTTCGGAGCCGCAACGTCATGTTGCAACTGTACAAAACTCTAGTGCGGCCGCACTTGGAGTATTGTGTGCAGTTCTGGTCCCCGCATTATAAGAAAGATGTGGAGGCATTGGAGAGGGTACAGAGGAGGTTTACCAGGATGTTGCCTGGTATGGAGGGCAGGTCTTATGAAGAGAGGCTGAGGGATTTGAGGTTGTTTTCGTTAGAAAGGAGGCGGCTAAGAGGAGACCTTATTGAAACATAAGATGATTAGAGGTTTAGATAGGGTGGACAGTGATAGCCTTTTTCCTAGGATGGAGAAAGCTAGCACGAGGGGACATAGCTTTAAATTAAGGGGTGGTAGTTATAGGACGGATGTCAGAGGTAGGTTCTTTACCCAGAGGGTGGTTAAGGTATGGAATGCCCTGCCTGCGGCAGTTGTAGATGCGCCAAGTTTGGTGGCGTTTAAGAGGTTAATAGATAAGTTTATGGATGAAAAGGGAATGGTTTAGGTTAGAGAGTCATTGCTTTTTCTTAATTGGTCGGCACAACATCGAAGGCCGAAGGGCCTGTTCTGCGCTGTAATGTTCTATGTTCTAAATATTTTATAATTATCGAAAGCCTGAATTTTACTAAGTTTGATTCATTGAGAGATACACCTTGCAATTTAAGTGAGTGATTTCCTCTTTACTCTAAAGACTTTCCAGTTCCATTGTAAATTTGACAGTAATAGGGTATAAAAAGTGATACAGGACATAGAAATATTTTTACAACAGAGCATCTGAAATATCTATCAGATCGTGCCACGATGATCTGAGGAAATAGCAATCTATCACTATCTCCTATCCTTTACAAAGAATCACTTTTCAAAGTGATTCTCCATAGTTCTGGATTCTGACATTAAAAATGGATCAAATGTAGGCTTGCCATGCTATAGCGCATTTTCAGAATGCCTGCTGTGTCTCAGAATGGTTGCCATGGGCTTTGCATGACAATTCCCTTTTATGTGGAAGTCTTAGTTTAAGACATAGTACAATAAAAAGAAACTCCAATTTCTGACAAGGAAATTTGTACTGGGAGTTACCTCTCTTCAAATCGCTTCCATCGTGGTGGCCACTTTGATGGTGCCAATGATGACAGTCAGGAAAGATCCTGCTTGGCTCCAGCTGATGAGAGGAGATCAAGAAAGGAAACATGAGTAACTTTTTTTTGGGGAGGGAAAACCTTTAATCATTTTCTCTGGTAAACAGATTTTATGTTTACAGAAGTTTGATCTTTTTCAACATTGTATAGTTGGTCAATTCAACCATAAAATTAAAATGTCAACCATGAATAATGCACAAATGAAAGTTGAAATATAAACATGTGTTCCAAGTCCTAAGTTGCTTTACAAATAACACATTGTAATAGGGACTGAATAAAATTTTCACACAACATCTCTCGCTGCAAGATGATGTTATAGGATGAGTTGTCTGTCTCATTGAATATTTCAATACTGAAAATATAATGCACAATGCTTCACACAATACACTAAACTTTTGCCAAATATTTGAAAATCTGTTCCATGTGACAGACATTTAACAGTGGATAAAAGCGAAACACTGCGGGTGCTAGAATCTGAAACAATAACGGAAAATGCTCAAATCTCAGCAGGTCTGACAGCATTTGTGGAGAGAGAATAGAGCCAACATTTCGAGTCTAGTTGAGCCTTCATCAGAGTTTAAAACCTCATTAGAAGGTCACCTAGACAAAACATTGGCTCTATTCTCTCTCCATAGATGCTTTCAGACCTGCTGAGTTTTCCAGCATTTTCTGTTTTTGTAAGTGGATAACTTGGACAAAAATAATGAGGGACTGGTTAATGCACAATACATGCACACTATTCTTTTATCTCTTGGTATGAGACGAGATCTAGTTTCATGTTGTTGGGGATTAAAAATCTCCTCTCCTGCATGGCTGATTTTCAACTCAATTGTTCATGGATGTGGGTCCCCAGCGATTAAAAATATCCACAATTCAACAGAAAGTGATACCAAATGAATTTCTTTTTCATTTTAAGAGGCTTAAGCCTTGGAAACACATCCCCACCACCACCCAAGAAATCCACTGACATTCTACACTTGAACAAGCATTGGTTGACATGAAGCAGAACTTCTGTCAGTTGGGAGAAAGTCCAGTCTTGGCTGAGCATTATTTGGAATGAGAGGAGACTTCTGCCCTCAGTCGGAAGGATGAGACACTTTGCAGGGCTGCCGATCAATCTGATTAGGGGCTGGATCTCCAGCCCTTCCTGCAAAAGTGCTGCAGTGACCAGGAGAGAAAAATCAGGACTCTCACATTGTGAGAGAGGAGGTTTTTAGTGTAACCACCTAAGTCCTACGAACTGGAGATCCAAGGAAGTATGAGAGGCCCAGAACAGGAAGTAAGGAAAGGTAAGATGTTCAGTCGCAGGGGAAAGGCCAGGAGATGGAGAGGGAAGTCCACACGTCACTGGGCCTTAAGGATAGGATGGCCCAAGTCATAAGAGCACTCTTGACAGAGTACACTCCCTCACACCCACATTTCACCTTCCCGCCCTGGGACCATCCTATCTTATTTTCTAAGATTTCCCCCCCACCGAGCTGTCATCCACCTACCAGCCAATGAAATTGAGCTTTTCACATCTTTTAGCTCAAAGATGCTGAAGCCATAAAAACAAAAAGGACAGGAAATAGGAACAGAAATAAACAATCTAGTCAATTGTTGATCACCCAGAGACCATCAGGAAGGATAAGGAATTAAATGTGACAACTTCCTGGTCTGTATGGCTCAATGGCAAAGTAAGAAATACAATGAAATGTGACAAATTAAGTTATTTCCAAATAATATATATTGTATAGTTTGTGAAGCTGTTCATGGCAAATATTCAGATGAATATTGGTAGAAAAGCTTGGAGGAGGGGTTTCTGTCAATTTAAACTCTCAGGTGACTTAAATAAAAATGCATTGCATTAAATTGGAACAATTCAGTTTCATTCAGATTAAATCAAATTTAAAAGGAAGAGATACCATAAATCAAAGGAAATAAAATTGAAAGTTCCTCCTCCTTGAAGTGACATGATTTCTTAAAATGGTCCTTAGTGAGCTTAGGCCAAAGCAACACAAGATTTATCGAATTGCCACAAAATTGTGAAGCTTATTGAAAGAAGTCATACAGGTCTGTTGGTGAGAAAGTAAAGCTGTTTTGCACAGAAGGGGGTGTTCCCTACAAATAGGCATATAGTTGAGGAAGAGTGTGGAGTGTCTCACTCTGCTCCTAACTGCATTCCCTGATCTGGGAGTAGTTAATAGTCTCATTGTTTAACAATATGGAAAGTGTTACATTCCCCGGCAGTACCATTTTTTTTCCAAAATGTTGAACACAAATTTCATCCAACATTGTTCTTAGAAAGCATGTGGTGCAGCAGACATATTGCCCTTTTTAATTTTTTTTTATTAGTGTCACAAGCAGGCTTACATTAACAAAGCAATGAACTTATTGTGAAAATCCCATGGTCATCACACTCTGGCATCTGTTCAGGAGAACTTAGCGTGGCCAATGCACCTAATTGGGATGTCTTTCGGATTGTGGGAGGAAACTGGAGCACCCAGAGGAAACTCTCAAAGAATGTGCAGACTCAACACAACAGTGACCCAAGCCAGGAATCGAACCCAGGTGCCTGGTGCTGTGAGGCAGCAGTGCTAACCACTATGCCACTGTGATGATCACAGTATACAAACCAAACTGGCATATAAGACAACCTAAGTTTCTGACATCAAAAGTCATGTTTGGCCAATATTTGATGTGTATGCCAACCCACTCTTTTGCTGTGGTATGTTAGATTCACTTTAGGAGTTGGCCTTAGAAATGCATTTTTACATTTCACAGGATGTAGGCATAGCTGGCTAGATCAGTGTTTTAATTGCTCATCTCTAGTTGCACTTCAGGAAGTGGTGGTGAGCTGCCTCCTTGAACAGCTGCAGTCCCTGGGATGTAGATAGACTCACAGTGCTAGTATTAGGGAGGCAGCTCCAGGATTTTGACTGAGCAACAGTGAAGGGACAGCTGATATTTTTCCAAATCAGGATGGTGAGCGGTTTGGAGGGAAACTTCCAGCTGGTGGCGTTCCCATCTGCTGCTTTTACTCTTAATGGTTGTGCTCATGGATTTGTTCGGTGCTGCCTATGGGACTGTGTTGTCAAGAAAGATGCGTTAAAGGCTGCACAGAGCAGGCCGTGTATGATGACTGATGAACAAGAATAGATCCTTTGGCAAAAAGAAAATGAAGTATGAAGCTGGTTTCAAGCAAGAAGCTGTAACATTTGCAAAACTGTCATATTACTGCAGCAGCGAGGGAATTCTGTTTTCATGAAAAACTGGGACAGAAATGGAAGATGATGAAATCTGCCCTAAAGAAAATGCCCAAGATCAAATGTGCCATGAAAATGGGAAGCAGTCTTTGGCCTAAGCTGGGAAGCATGTATTGGAATGGGTCCTTGAGAATTATCAGTATTGTTACTTCATCACCAAACAGGGAATGGATTTATAGGCACTTAAGTGGGTCAGATCAAATCCTGGGTCGGGCAAAGATTTCAAGGCAATAGCTAGTTAGTTTAGCCATTTTGTAGAACAAAACTCAATACCAAAAATACCATTTTCTAACAATTCATCATCTAACCATGACAGAAAACAAGTACCCGTTATGTCAAATTGGCAACTTGGATGAAATGCACATGAGCTTCAACATTTCCACAGCTAAACTGTGGAGTGGAGTGAAAACCACAGAATGTAAGAAAACAATATTCATTGTAGTGCTACAGTCTAATTGACCAATAGAATTAGAATAAAGCCAATGGTAATTTTCAAATATAAAACATACCAAAAATCAAATTCCATGCAGGATTCTTTTTCACATTTCCATGACAAAGGTTGGACGGAAAGAAATTGTGGATCAGGTGTCATTGCGGCTGAAGCAAAGAATGCAATTTACTACCGTGAGACATGTTCAAATCCCACACTACTGATGAGATCGAGATGCAAAGGTGTAACAGAGATTGCAGTTATACTCAGGTGGTCTCATACCTGGAGTTCAACATTTGGATATGTGCCTCAGCAAGCCATTCAAGAATCTTTGATTTATCACTGTCACAAATATATTATACAGAGAAAAGTATTGTCTTTTTTTATTTATTCATGGGACATGGGCATTGCTGGCCAGCATCTATTGTCTATCCCTAGTTGTCCTTGCTTGCTAGACCATTTCAGAGGGCACTTGAGAGTCAATCACATTTCTGAGACTCTGGAGTCACATTTAGACTAGGTCAGGACGACAGATTTCCCTACAGGATATAAGTGAAGCAGATGGGTTTTTTTCCAACAATCAATGATGGTTTCATGGTCATCAGTAGATTCTTAATTCCAGATAATTTTTTATATTGAATTCAAATTTCACCATCTGCTGTGGTGGTATTTGAACCCAGGTCTGTAGAACGTCAGATGGGATTAATAATATAGTGATAGTATCACTAGGCCATCGCCTTTCTGCTAAACAGACAGAACATACCATTTATACAGAAGGAAACAAGAGAGTGTTAGTCGTAACTAGGGTGTAGAGAAAGATCAACTTAATGTGAGGGTGGTCCTTTTAAATGTCTGATGGCGGCAGAGAAGAAGCAGTTCTTGAGTTAATGGTACTTGACCCAGACTTCTGTATCTTTTTCCTGACTGAAAAAAGTGGAAGAGAGTATGTCCAGGGTGCATAGGGTCCTCGATCATATGGGCTGCTTTTCTGAGGCAGCGGTAAGTGTAGACAGAATCAATGGATGGGAGGTGGGTTTGCATGTGCATGGGCTTCGTTCACCTTTGTAGTTTCTTGTGGCCTTGGACAGCACAGGAGACATATCAAGCTGTGATACAATCAGAAGGAATGCTTTTTATGGTGCATCTATAAAAATTGGCGAGAGCTGTTGTGGACATGCCAAATTTCCTTAGCCTCCTGAGAGAGTAGAAGTGTTGGTGGGCTTTCTTAATTATAACGTTAGTGTGGACAGTTTGTTGGTGACCTAGAAACTCTTGACCATTTCGTCTTCATCCCCGTTCTCCATTATGCTTCCTGAAGTTGATGATCTTCATTTTGTTAACATTGAGGGAGAGATTATTATCATTGCACAAGTTCACCAGATACTCTTTCTTTCCTGTACTTTGTCTCATCATTGTTTGAGATCTGACCCGCTACAGTGGTGTCATCAGCAAACATAAAAATCAAATTGGAAGGGAATTTGGCCACACGATCGTAAATGCATAAGGAGTATAGTAAGGGGCTGAGGACACAGCCTTGTGGGGCACCTTGTGCGGATGATAATGGAGGAGATGTTCTTGCCTCTCCTTACTGATTGTGGCCTTTGGATTAGGAAGCCGAGATCCAGTCACAGGAGGAGGAGCCGTGCTTAGGTCATGCAGAATAAAATAGGTGGATGGTTGCCAGAGAAAAAACCTTTCGGAAGACTGGAAATAAGTGTGCATCTTGTTTGATGGTTTGTTTGGTTTCGTCAACAAAACATGGGATCCTGTTGATGCACAAACTGTCGTCAGATGGTTCAGAAATTATGAAACATTCAATTCAGTGGATGGAGAGGGAGATGATTATTTGAAGAGGAAGGATTCTGAAATTGAAACATCAAGAGGGATACTAAGGATGATGCCATATCTCAAGTGACTCAGAATTAATTCGATGAACTCTGTGTTGGATGCCAAAGACAGTGCATTTAACAGTTTTTTAAAAGAATTTTTAATTGCGGTTAAAGGTATCCTTATAAAATTATTTCACTCAATAAGAGCTGTCACGTTAATTGAGTTCGAATTACTGGTATTATTTCTTTTTGCATTTTAAAATGACGACCACCCACACCAACACTGGTGCTTCACATCTTATACTTGGTGCATAGGTTGATGCATTTCCCAACGCTTAAAAGGTTGATGCCACAATCTATGGTGATTTTTTTTTTTTGAGTCCGTCCCAAAGGATAATTAAATAAGACTTGGTGAATGGGAAGCAGTCATCATCGCAGCACTGCTGGTTGTAACAGTATTCAGTCGACAGTGCTGATTAGGAGACAAAGTACAACGAACGCCGCAGTCTGGGAGCCCCATTGTGAATTGCAGTGACAGGCTGGGAATGGTATATACATCCCGGAAGGTAAAATGTGGGAAAATCTCAGCAGGTCTGCCAGCATCAGTAAGGAGAGAAAAGAGCAGACGTTCCCATTGTCGACAAGGTATCATCAGGCCTTAAAACGTCAGCTATTTTCTCTCCTTACAGATGCTGCCAGACCTGCTGAGATTTTCCAGCATTTTCCCTTTTGGTTTCAGATTCCAGCATCTGCAGTAATTTGCTTTATGATTTGTTTATGTATATGTATTATATATTCATAAGGCTTTAAAGGTTTAAATATACCTGAAGGTCACCTGAATTGAGCATGACAGAACTCTTTGAATGTTTCTCGAAGTCCTGGTGAGCACAAAAAGCAGATTAAAGCAGTGTTTTCAAAAGCCTGTGATCAGAGGGAGATTACCATCTTCCTGCAGAGGCAAGTAACAAGTTTGACTAGGATGGCCAATTAAAGCTGAGGAAATCAGTGATCATTTTGAGTACTGCTTTTATTGCATGCAGCCGTAAACATACTCCAATCAATCCCTGACTGTGGATTTTGTACCCGGCAGTTTATTCATTATGTATTTCTTTTGTTTTTGCCTGGTGAAAATGCAAACCTGTCGCTGTGAGTGTCTGTAGTGATGGAGGGTAGGACAAGCTCCAGCTCTCATTAAGGATGACAATGCAGCCGTGACTTGTACATGACAATCTCGTCAAAAGCACCTTTCTGTTATTATTATCCTGCCACTTTCTTTCAGTCTGGAACCAAAAGGTACAACCAACCCTTCGACTTTTTAATGTACTTTTGTGTATTTGTGAAGCATCTTGAAGGCAGCTTCTCTCTCAAACCAACAGTACAATGAACTTGATTCTGAATTTTTGTTGTGCTTGAATGAACCGGTTCAGTTAGGCATTGAACCGGAAAGGTCTTCCCTCTAATCCTTTAACATAGGGCCAGATTTTATGGTGGACAGTTTTTTTTTGGCAGGGACACATTAAAATACTCAGGATGGCAAGCTCACCACCTCCCCACCCACTATCTTCTCACCCACTATCTTCTCACCCACCACCTTCCCACCCACCCTCCAGCTGCCTTTGTGGCATGATAAGTGGGCAGTTGCCATGATAGGCAACCCACTGACCATCCAAACAAACAATTGAGCTTGTTACCAAGCCAATTGACCACAATAACATGTTGCCCATTCCATTATTTGGCGTGAGAACGTAGGCAGGTCTTTTTAAGGAAACTGCTTAAATCACTGGAAGAAAGGGGGTGCCTGGTGTACTTCAGGGGAAGCACATAATGTGACACCAACCAAACACCACCCCCAACTTTCCTTCCTTCCGAATGCCCGCATCACTAAGCTCTTTCCCCAGGCTCTTGATCCCTCCCCATCCATTACACCAACTTACCTCTCTTCAGGACCCATATTCTCTTCACCCACAGGCCCAGAAGCTGAGTTTTGGTGCTATTGTGACTGCGAGGTGGCAGCCAATGCTTGAATGGCTGGAAATCCTCACACTGAGAGGCGGAAGTCTCACTCTCTGCTTGTTTTAACACGTTGGCAGTGCCACTATGGCAGTGACATGGGCAGGTGCATCAGTCAGCTGTTCAGTCTTGCAATGGCAAAGGGGAATGCTGGGCAATATGCCCTCCTCTGTGAAACCTGGCATATAATTTCATTGGAACAGACTTAACTGTGTTTTTGAGCTACATCAGAGACAAAATATTTATTTTTCCACCCTCTGTGGGTTCTGAGGTGGGAGGTGCGGAATGTAAGGTAGCATGGATGGAATTCCGTCTGAGATACCATCCACTTTGATCCAAATGCAATTTTACAGTGGGAAGGACAGAGCCTGGGACAGGAAGGCTGTCCATCACTGACTAAGGCTCCTACGCAACCACTTAAGGGCCTTTCCTGCACAGCATCAATTCTGAGGCTGGTGGGCACCTGATTGATGGTGGGAAACAGAAAAAGCTTGTAATCTCCATCAGAAGGCTCCTTCAGACGGGGGATCTGATTCAGCTGGTCCACTCCCCCCCCCCCCCCCCCCCCACGGCCTACCCCTGATAGTGGGGTCCCACTTGTGACCCCACCCAGTACCTGCGTTCCTTCCCATCACTGCATTTCTCAGGACTGTGGGTGGATGTTTCCTTGTATTTTTGCAGAGTGCAACAACAGGTGGAGAAAGCAATGTTGAAGCTGTCGGCACCAACAACAGCTTTCTCCGCCATGTTATTGGAAATATTTTTCCAACCTGGGCACCCCAGGACTGGAGTTTCCAGCTGGCGCTCAGTGGACTTTTGAGTGTTTTGCTGAATTTTCTCCCTCTTCCTGTGAGTGGGTGGGACAGGAAATTTTCAGCCACTGAAAAAAAATGGCAAGGAATGGGTCCCATAACGTCATGTTGGCTGTCTTCACTCAATCACCAGTAACACAGTGCTTTAAAAATTGGAGCATCATTTTTAAAGGCCATCCCACTATGTTCATGGAAAATCCCCCTGTTATCTCCAACACTGCAATAACTTTTCCAGCCAGGTTGACTGACAGCTCTCCAAACCAGGACTTCCTTCCAAGTGAGGACAGAAGTCCCACCTGATGCCAATGAACTCTCAACTGAATTTGAAATAGCAGCGTGCCTGTTTGATTCAGTAGGGATGTGTTAGAATCATAGAATCCTCACAGTGCAGACAGAGGCCATTTGACCCATTGTTTCTGCACCAACCACAGTTCCATCCAGACCCTATCCCCATAATTCCACATTTTTTACCCTGTTAATCCTTCTCACACTAGGGTCAATTTAGCATGGCCCATCCACCAAACCTGCACATCTTTGGAGTGTGGGAGGAAACCAGAGCATCCACAGGAAACCCATGCAGATATAACTTTCCTTATGTAAACTCCACACAGAGTGACCCAAGGCCAAAATTGAACACGGGTCCCTGGCACTGAGAGGCAGAAGTGTGCCACCATGTCCCTCACCATTCCTTGCCAACTCTCTGAATGACAAGCATCAAGCACTTGCCATCTGGAAAATCCAAGCCCAGTAATTTTTCTTTGTAATAGAAATGAGACTTGGTGATACAAGCTTAGTGGCAAAAGGATTCGTCAACCATTGTATTACTTCAGTAGGGTGTCAAGGCAAGCAAGAAATCATAACAATTTCTGTTAGTGATATAATTTTCAAATGTTGAAATGATGTTTTCAATATGCACTTATGCAATTGTGTTAAGTTTCTAAACAAGGGGAAAGAAAAGATTTGAAATGAGCTTTCTGCAATAGATTGACATTTTAAATCTGCATGCTAGGCTTATGTTTTTTTTGTTTGCAGACAACATGTTGGTAATTTCTTTAAGCAATTATATATCCTGTGGAGTCGTCGCTGTGTAAATGCAATACATTAGGTGTATTTCTAGAGTGTTAAAATATCTCAGTTGAGCTAATGAGATGTTTTAATTAAATCAGACACCTGCAGTTTAAGATAAGGCGCAGCATCCTACATCCAAATCAACACCTCACTGTAGTCTTTGAGATAATCCTAATCTTGGATTGTACTTTGCTTTAGACAGATATCTAATTACTTTTCGACCTTCGGTTTGGCTCATTTATTGCATCAATGTAATACAGAAGAGGGAACATAGTCTGGATCTGTGATGTAGAAAAGCAGCATAATCACCTTTTGCTATATTTCTGTTCGTATTCTGAATAGATTTTATCGCTAGCTTTCAGCATATTCGGCTTGCCTTAGATTTACAAGTGGATTATTTACACATACATCAAGAGATGTTTAGCTGATTAGAATTTAGTCATTTGTAAAATTTGTTAAACTCTGTTCAGGGGAATCGTTTTGTTATCCATGTTGTTTTGCAAATCCACATTATGTGAATTGCTCATTGACATCACCTCAGAAATCTACTGCCTGAAACCTTTATCCTTCGCATTTAAATTTCAAAAGAGCAAGGGAAAAAGTACTCATTGAAGGCAAATGGTAAGTTGATTAATTACGTATTTGCTTTGTACAAATTATCGGAAAATGAAAGACTGGAACTTATTAAAAGGTTAAGGCTCCATTTTGTTAAGATGCACCTAATGCTGTTAAAATAGCTTTGCAATGCTTATTCATCCATTTAATGGAAAGTCTTCTAGTAAAATCAATAGTGCAAAAGCAATGATACAAGCAAAAACACTGGGAACAGACAACACGTTAGGGTGCATTTGTGCAGAAAACAGTTAACAGTATTTGATTGATGACCTTCCATCAGATGCTGCTGAGTTTTTCCAGTATTTTCTGTTTTTATTTTGGATTTCCTGAAAATGTGCAGTATTTTGCTGTTGCAGAATATAACCATGCTTCCATAAATTGTCTGTATGCCGGATACCAAACTCCCAAAGCAACTGCTTTACTTGAAACTCCTGCTGTGGCAGGAGGCTCCCAAGAGGACAGTGGAAATGCCTTAGGGCTTTCCTCAAAGCATCCCCGAAGAGATCAAACATCTCTGTCAACTCATGGGAGACCCTGGCTTGCAACTGACCAAAATGGTGAACGCTCGTTCAAGAATTATGTTTTTATAATGATATAAAGGTATCGATCGCATAAGGCGACAATTGAGGAAATTCTGTCCTGAGAAAGGGGGAAATTGATAAGGGGGAAGTGTTGAATAGACTGTCGGTACTGAAAGTTGGCAGGGCTTTGAGACCAGATGAGATGCACACAAGGATATTCAAGGAAGTGAAATTGAAATTGCAGTGGTGCTAGCCATAATCATCCAGTCTTCTTTAGACTCTGGGGAGGTGTCAGAACTCTAATGAATTGAAAATGTTATGCCCTTATTCCAAGAAGGTTGTAAGGATAGCCTCAGCAATTACAGGCCAGTCAGTTTAACATTAGTGGTGGGCAAGACATAGAAATAACTATTCAGGATGGAATTAGTAGTCACATGGAAAAATGTAGTTTGAATAGTAAAAGTCAGTGTCAATTTCTGAAAGGGAAATCGTTTTTAATTAATTTGCTGGAGTGTTTTGAGGAAGTAACAAAGGGTCAATGCGGGTTACGTTGTTGAAGTGGATTTTCAGAAAGCATTCAATATAGTGCCACACAACAGACTTGTAAGAAATATTATAACTCATGCAATAAAAGGCACAATAGCAATATGGATCAAAATTGGCTCACTAATAGAAAGCAGAGCGTAATGGTTAATGGAGATTTTTGAATTGGAAGAAGGTTTGTAAAACTGTTCCTCAGGGGTCAGTATTGGGTCTCTGACTTTTTCTGATATATAAATAATGATCTACGTTCGGTGCTCAGATCACAGTTTCAAAGTTTTCAGATACCACAAAACTGGAAAGTATTGGAAAGTGAAGAGGACAATGTAGAACTTCAAAAAGACATGGACAAGTTAGTTGAATGGACAAAAAGGTTGTAGATGAAGTTTAAGGGGAGAAGTGTATGATGATGCCTTTTACTAGGAAAAGCATGGAGAGACAATATAAAATAAGGGGTAAAATACTGAAAGAGGTACAGGAACAGAGGGTCTTGAGTGTATGTGTGAATACATTATTGAAGGTGGCATGATCGGTGGAGAAAGCTTTAATAAAGCACATAGTAATCTGGGCTTTAATAACAGGGGCATAGACTGCAAGAGCAAGTAGGTAATGTGAAAATTGTACAAGACATGAGGTAGATCTTAGCTGGAATATTGTGTGCTGGCTGCTGCATCAGAAAGATATAATTATATTAGACAAATTACAAAATTGGTTCCAGGGATGAGGAACTTCAGTTATGAATATAAATTGGAGAGGTTGGGACTACTTTCCTTGATGCAAAGAAGATGAAGAAAAGATTTGATAGAGATCTTGAAAGTTATGAGGGGGCTCTAGAGAGTAGATACGGAGAACAGGCATAGTGGCATAGTGGTTATCACTGCTGCCTCACAGCAACAGAGACCCAGGTTCAATTCTGGCCTCAGATCACTGTCTATATGGAGTTTGCATATTCTCCTGTGCCTGCGTGGCTTTCCTCCGAGTGCTCCGTTTTCCCCCTACACTCCCAAGAGGTGCAGGTAGGTTGGTTGGTCACGCTAAATTGACCATAGTGTCAAGGGGATTAGCAGGGTAAATCTGTGGGGTTATAGGAATAGGGTCTAGATGGGATTGTGGTCAGTGCAGACTCGATGAGCTGAATGGCCTTCTGCTCTGTAGGGATTCTAAGAATCTTCTATTGTTTTATAATGCTGCTCCCCCTTTATAAAAGGATCAAAAATGAGAGGGCACAAATTTAAAGTGATTTGTAAAATTAGCGAACACGATGCATGGAAAAATCTTTTTTCACGTAACGAGTGGGTCAGGTCTAGAATGCAGAGCTTGGAACTGTGTTGGAGGCATGTTTACTCAAGATAGTCAAGAGGTCATCAGATGATTACGTGAATAGAATAATGCATGGGTTAAGGGAAAGGCAGAAAAATAGCATTAAATCATGAGGCTCATTTAGAAAACTAATGCAGACACAGTGGGCCAAATAGCCCATTGAAGTCGCACGGGATCAGAGGTGAGCTGGCAAGTTGGATACACAACTGCTCAGTCAAAAAGACAGAGTAGCAGTGGAAGGTTGCATTTCTGAATGGAGAGCTGTGACAAGTGGTGTTCCTCAGGGATCAGTGCTGGGATCTTTGCTGTTTGTAATAGATATAAATGATTTGGAGGAAAATGTAACTGGTTTAATTAGTAAGTTTGCGGACAACACAAAGGTTGGTGGATTTGCGGATAAAGGATACAGTAGGATATAGATTGGAGACTTGGGTGGAGAGATGGCAGATGGAGTTTAATCCAGACAAATGTGAGGTAATGCATTTTGGAAGGTCTAAAAAGATAGGAAATATACAGTAAATGGCAGAACCCTTAAGAGTGTTGATAGGCAAATTGATCTATGTGTACAGGCACATAGGTCACTGAAAATGGCAATGCAGGTGGAGAAGGTAGTCAAGAAGGCATATGGTTTGCTTGCCTTCATTGGTCGGGGCATTAGGTTTAAAAATTGGCAAGTCAAGTTGCAAGTCAGGTTTATAGAACCTTAGTTAGGCTGCATTTGGAATATAGTATTCAATTCTCGTCACAACACTACCAGAGGATGTGGAGGCTTTGGAGAGGGTACAGAAAAGATTTACCAGGATGCTATCTGGTATGGAGGGCATTAGCTATGAGGAGAGGTTGGAGAAACTTGATTTGTTCTCACTAGAATGACAGAGGTTCAGGAGCGACCTGATAGAAATCTACAAGATTATAAGAAGCATTGGCAGAATGGATAGTCAGAAGCTTTTTCCCAGGGTGGAACAGTCAATTTCCAGTAGACATAAGTTTAAGGTATGAGGGGCAGGGTTTAAAAGAGATTATGAGGCAGATTTTTTAAACAGAGAGTAGTGGTTGTCTGGAAGTCACTGTCGGGAGAGGTAGTGGAAGCAGATATGATAGTGACTTTTAAGGGGTGTCTTGACAAATACATGAATAAGATGGGAATAGAGTGTTCTGATCCTAAGAAGGGTGGGGGGTTTTAGTTAAGTTGGGTAGCATAGTCATTGCAGGCTTGGAGGGCTGATGGGCCTGTTCCTGTGCTGTAATTTTCTTTGTTCTTTGACCTCCTTCTGTGCTGTTAGAATTCTGTGATTCTGTGATAAGGGATTGTTTAAATGCATTGCTGATTCATTTATTTAGACAATTGTTCGTAAGAATATTTATATCTAGGTTTGAAGACAGCAGAGCTGTGCTGCATTCTGCTCAAAGTAAAAGTGAACCTGAGATTGGATCACATGACATGCTTCCTTTCTGGTGATGTCTTGTTGCTGTCTCTTAAAGGCAGATTACAATAGAAGATAGTGAACAAATCAGGACATTTCAGCAAGAACATGCAGAGGCAAAATTGAGGTATCAGAGAGACAACACAAATCCCTAAGCACCATCTGCCTTGCATGTGACAGTTTGCAAATTGCATGTTGGGCTCATCAGCTACCTTAAAACCCATCAAATTGGAGTGGAAACAAGTCATCCTCAATCCCTTGAGATTACCTCTGAAGAAGACAACACATTAATTGGTTAAGCTTCCATCAACAGAGCCTTTCCTATGAACCTAACTATGTTCCCCAAAAAATTGAAACAATTTATTTCTGCACACTTCCTGTCATTGCTACTTGACCTCTTATTCCCATGTTTTTGTCCCCCCCCCTCCTTTTTTCCCATTTCTCCCTTCAACCTCCATGTTAGCTCCACTTCAATAAGCTTACCCCATTGCTGCAGTTAACCATGACTCTTCTTGTGCAGTAGAGGTGTAAATGGAATCCTGCTTTGTGCCCATGAATCTGGTGATGGGATCCTGACTAATTGGTCCACTGGCCTCATTGGGATAAGCTGTGGAAGTCATTTTCCCCAGATGCAGTTCATGGGTTGCGATGGGCAGTAGGATGAGCCAGTTCACACACTGACTGAGGGTCTTAGGAAAGCACAGTGGATAAGCCAACTGGCACATAGCTTTCATACAGAACTGAGACGAGCAATTCTGCACTTCCTGGCTTCATAATGAGGTAAGCAAAATTCCTCTTGAAAACCTTTTTGGATGGCAACTTCGAGCATTTCCTTCAAGCTGAACACATGAACAAACTCTTTGCATTCTACACAGCACAGGATATGGTCATTGACAGTCAAAATTGGCATTAGAACTTTGATTTGCCCACAAACTGGATCAAAGTCTATTTCAAGCATCCTGAACACCTGGTATACAGCCCTGACTAATACAATGGATAATATACTTGTAACAAGAAGCGAAAGGATGTACTTTGCCAGCCATATTTGATCTTCAACTGCCTGCTTTATTCCTCAGCGTAATTGAATTTCCAAGCTAACATACCGCTCTCAGCAACTTTTACAGATGCACCATAGAAAACACCCTTTCTAGGTGGTATGGCTTCTGCTCTGTTCAAGACCGCAAGAAACTTAAAAGATTGTGAATGTAGCCCAGTCCGTCACACAAACTAGCCTCCATCCATTGACACTATCTACGCTTCCAACTGCCTCAGAAAAGCAGCCAGCATAACTAAGGACCCCACACATCTCAGATATACTCTCTTCCACAGTGCAAAGATGTGTGGGTTAGGTAGATTGCCCATGTTAAATTGCCCCTTAGTGTCAGGGGGTCTAGTTAGGGTAAATGCATAGGGTTAGAAGGATAGGACCTTTATGGGATTGAGGCTGGTGCAGGCTCGATGGGCTGAGTGGCCACCATTTGCACTGGTAGGATTCTGTGATTCTATCCACTGAAACCTGGAATTTGCATTTCTCGCCGGCGAGATCATCATTTCCAATTTTTGCTGCCCCTTTCTGGTGATGTAATCAGGTTCACAGTCATAATGGCAAGAATCTGATCCGGAATGTTCCGGCCACTCAGGCCCAGCCCCTGCCGCAAGCAAGGAAGTTCAGCCAAATCTCTGGTCACTGCAGCGGGGTCAGAAGATTCAGCCCCTAATTTATATTATTTCAATAAACTTAAATCTAAAGACTTCCCTCACCAGACTGATGGCACAAACCATGCCCACACTTTTTTTAAGCAGTGAAGGTCACAAGATCTGGAGAGAAAACTGGCCAGTGGAGCTGAAGATTTCCACACCACTTTTCTCACCAAAACTGAAGCTATGCCAGATTCTGGTAAGATTCCACCCATTATAAGAATCTGGTGCTGTCAGATGTTGCTATTATTTTCAGAGGGTAAAGAAGTTGGTAATATGATTTGCTTTTAAATGGATTGAGTTCCAAGAAATGAAATGGGAAATCCCAAGGAAGGAACCAGAGTTAAGCTGGAAACAAAAGGAATTATGTAGGGTTAGATGTACTGTAACATTAAATGGATAGTTTTGCAGAATAATCTCGAAGGCAGATTAGTTGGGTAAAGAGAGCATGAAACTGGAATTGATAATATTAACAATGCATGGATAAATTTAAATTATAATGGGATCATTTACTGTAAAAAAAAAAAAAAAATCTAATTTGCAATGTATATAGTAGCCTGAAGAATTGATTAAAAAGCAAGTTTAAGGGGAACTTAACCTAATTTTTGTTTGTTGCAAATTGCTTTCTATTTCCCCTGTAACTGTTACATATAACAAAAATACTCCAGAAGAAGACTTGGAAAGTATGTAAAAGATGGAGGGAGATGTAAGAACTCACCATCCAAAATAAAAGCAGTGTTTGCTGGAAGGATTCAGCAGGTCTTGCAGCATCTGCCAAGAGAGAAACAGACTTAGTGAGCGGGATTTTACAGCCTTGCTCAAGCGAGATCAGAAATTCCCACCCAAGGTCAACGAACATTTCTGTTGTCTGCCCCACATCCGCTCTGATCCTACGGCGGGCTGGGAGGGCAGATAGAAGAGTAATGTTCCCATAAGATGTGAAACCCTACAGTGCAGAAAGAGGCTATCTGGCCTATCGAGTCTGCACTGATCACAATGCCACCCAGGCCCTACCCCATATCCCTACACATTTACCCACTAATCCGGCTAACCTACGCATCTCAGGACATTAAGGGGAAATTTTATCATGGCCAATCAACGTAAGCCACATATCTTTGGCCTCTGGAAAGAAACCGGAGCACCTGGAGGAAACCCACACAGACACAAGGAAAACGTGCAAACTCCACACACAGTGACCCAAGCCGGGAATCGAAATCCAGCTCCTTGGAGCTGCGAAAACAGACTTAAAACATTAATTCTGGCTGGGAATTTCCACTCCCTTTCACATTGGATGGGTTCAGCAATGGAAGCAGAAAGTATCCTGAGAAGTGCAAAGTTGGTGTGAAAGCTTCCCATGGTTGTCCCTTCCCTATCAGTGGCAGACTATGTTTCCTGCCATAAAATGTCGGGAACCTCATTAGCATCATATTATCTGGATTTATGTGATGGCACCCTGCAATAAAACCCTCGGAGTGTCACGCATCATGGTCACTTCCTGTACAATCTCCTGTCGGAGGAGATGGAGAAGTCCCACATTTCCTCAGATGAGGAGGATGTCGAAAAGGATGAGTCTGAGAAGGTTCTCAAATAGAGGATGTCGGCCATGAGGCAATGGTGATGTACAGATGTGCATTCATTGCTGTTAGATTCATGCAAGGTGATGAGGAGATCTATTGAGGACACCCATTTAGAACAGCACAGTAGCACAGTGGTTAGCAGTGCTGCTTCACAGCTTCAGGGACCTGGTTTCGATTCCTGGCTTGGTTCACTGTTTGTGTGGAGACAGTTTTCCCTGTATCTGTGTGGGTTTCCTCCAGGTGCTCTGCTTTCTTCCCACAGGCCAAAGATGTGTGGCTTATGCTAAAATTTCCCCTTAGTATCCTGAGATGCGTAGGTTGGCAGGATTAGTGGGTAAATATGTAGGGATATGGGAATAGGACCTGAGTGGGATTGTGGTCGGTGCAGACTCAATGGGCCAGATAGCCTCTTTCTGCATTGTAGAGTTTCTATGATTCTATGATTCCATTGTTTCACATCTTATGGGAACATTACTTTTCTGTCTGACTGATAACAGTGCATACTCTGTGATAAAACTCCTGTCATGGGGGCACAGCACTTTCCCTTTGTCCCGACATTCCAGCTTGATGATGACTGGCAGGCAGCTCATTTACTTTCAGTGACAAGGATCATATCATGTGATGCAGCAGGAAAGTTTCACCTCTCCTGATTTCAACAGCATACTCGTGAGTTGGACCCTTGAGGTGCAGTGTCAGGCTGAAGGAGATGGGATGGGGATGAGGGGGGAAGGGGGCATTTGCACCTCAAAGACGCAGAGAGCGCACATTGACAATGAATGGGCTGAGTGACATTAGCTCTGTATATTGTGGAAGACAATCTCATTTACAATGTGATACAGATAAGACTGATATATTCACTCACTGTGAAGGAATGCCACTAATATGCTGGGAATTTTGCACAAAGCCCTGGAGGAAGCCCTACACTGAGCACCCCGTCTTTATTTTGTCCAGAGATCAGGTTTTTAGATTGGGATTAGGTTTATAGATCGGACCCTCAGCACAGCAGCGGTCAATGTCTTTCCTAATCAGCTGGATGGCTCTGTCCTGTAAATGTAATTGGGGACCTTCTGCCCCTCTAGGATCTCTCCCTCCTGATGTAAGCCAGCATGTCCTACATGATGACAAAAATGGAAGCAGGACATGTGCCAGGGAAGTTACTAAGGAAGCCTGGTATGTATGGGTGGTGAATGGGATCAGTGAGGTGATGGGGAGATGACCCACAGGGGCGATGAAGATGTGTGTGGGAGAGTGAATGGTGGTGTCCTCTAACTAGCAGAGAGTGGGATCCTTGTGGATGTGTTCTGAGTGTGTGAGTGAGAAGAGTGACTTTCCCTGGCAGAATAGATCATTTATCCTCCTGCGGCACTGGTGTCTGTTCCTCTTCTACAGAGCACTAGCGCTGACTATTGTTGCCACTGCTTCCCAGCCTGGGTTGGTGATCTTGCCAACAGGCCATTGCCCAAAGCGTGTCTGTGTTGCATTGAGTAGATAGCCACTGCATCAGCAGGCACTCCAGGGCAGCATCAGTGAATTTCAGGGTGATAAGCTTTATTGCTTTCAAATTCATGATTTCCTAGTGACGAGTGTGCTGTCTGTGTGTGCAGGGTCTGTGTGTGCAGGGCCACTGACTGCTACACTATATGGCTTGATTGTCATCAGCGGGAGCAAGCTAAATGCTGCTTTTCCTACCTGCCATTGAACACAATTTACTGCTTTATCTGGCTGAACCCTCCCAATCTCTTGTCTGTATGACAGCTCTTCCATTAGGTAGATGTGGCCAGCTATCTATGCAAGTTGTAAGTCAGCTGCCATGAAAGTGTATATGTGTGATGAAGAATGGGGGAGGGATGGTGGAATGCGTGGGACATAGCCAAATTTGAAATTATTCATCACGTTGCACTGTGCTGTTTGATAAGTGGGATGCAAGAAGTCTTGGAGCATTGTTACCGATAGCTTTTGAACTTGTTTCTGAACTCGTGGTTATTTTAGTTTATTTTAGATATGTTATTTAAGGGATGGTGAGGAATTGCCACTCTCTTGTATAACACAAAACAACCTTTGTGAATGTCATTACTCACAAAACCAGGTAATATAAAATTATCTCAGTAACATTGTCACCATTGGATTAGTCCTTGGTTCTGGGATTGGTTGTTGAAGAGACAGTGGCTTTGCCCTCTGATATTCATAGCTAACTGGTCACAAAAATATTAAAGCTGAACCTTCACAGATACTAAATTTTTAATATAAAACAGAGGCCAAGTCATCGATCTTTGAGGATTATCCTACAGATTGATATAGTATGTCATTGCTGGAATGGAACTGTGATTGAATACTTTTCTTCTTTCTACGCCTTCCCCGTCGATGATGCTACCTGGTGTTATAAATGCGTGTATCCATTTCACTTCTTGTGGTAAATCCAGACCGTGTTTATAATAAGCCAAATTATGCAGGAAGTGTTCAGAGGGACTGTGTCAGGAAGGATCATGTGGCTCAGAAGATTATGCACTCACCATATATCTGAGCTGATTTTAAACGGAATATTTTCACTCTGTCTCTTATCTACTGCACTGGATAAACTCTGAATTGAAGGAACTGTCATGAATAGAGCAAATTAAAAAACAATCATACGAGTACCTTATGAAATCGAAATGTGATCATTTTGTGTTTGTCACCTTAATTCCAGGATAGGATTACGAGCTTAAATCTTCTTACCAGTTTCTCTTATCTTTTTTTCTAATATGAAGTAAGTAGCGGATATTTTATTGCAGAATTATTTTTCTTGCTGTACCAATGAACCATTTCTTCACCGTGATCTTTGAAGAGTAAATACATCACAGAGAAAGTAGCGTAGCTGATTACAAAGCATACAGGAGTTGAAAATAAATTGGATCATTTATTGACAAGAGATTGTGTAACAAAGTTTTTCTGAGAGTTGACATCATTTGTGCCACTGTGTTCCTTAAACTTAGATTCTCCAACGTCATAGGTCATCATTCTCCATAAGTCAACAACTGGAGAAATTTGGTTTGTTCTCATTGAAACGACAGAGGTTGAGTCCACAAGACAGAAGCCAAATTTGGTATTGTTTATGATAGGCTTGGACACAGTGGATAGTCAAAAGTTTTTTCCCAGGGTGGAACAGACAATTATGAGGGGCATAGGTTTAAGGTGCGAGGGGCAAGGTTTAATGGAGATGTACGAGGCATGCTTTTTACAGAGGGTGGTGGGTGCCTGGAACCCACTGCTGCAGGACATAGTGGAAGCAGATAAGATAGTGACCTTTTAAGGAGTGTCTGGACAGCCACACGAATAAAATGGGAAAAGAGGGATATGGTCCCTGCAACGGAGAGGAGTTTTAGTTCAGATGGGCAGAATAGTTGATGCAGGCTTGGAGGGCTGAATGGCCTGTTCCTGTGCTGTAATTTTCTTTGTTCTTTGTTATTCTTGTATGCATTCCTTATCTACCATAGTAAACAATAACCCTCCATCTAGGACTGGAATGCACTGCCTGAATGGGTGATGGAAGTCAATTTGGTGGCAGCATTCAAAAGAAAATACTTCAAAACAAAAAATCTGCATGCCTGGGCAGAAAAGGAAGGGGGCTAATTGGACGGCTCTTCTAAAGATCCAGAATAGTCACATCGGGCTGAATGGCCACCTTCTGCGCCAAATGTTCAAAAAGATTCAGGATGATAGATTCTCTATTTTCTCCCAGCAGCCTAGATTTAATACTGACATGTATTGCAGCCACTGCCAGCTTCCTCAAGTTCTGGTTCACCTATCCTTTTTTTTTCGACTAAATTGTGGTTCATTTTTAATTTTGTTTCTGCACTTGTTTGTTCCAACTTTTCTCTTTTCATATATATCTTGTGGTCTTCACCAGGTACAAAATAATGACATTGTGCATTAAGCAGGAGCAGTGAAGAAAGTTGGAAAACTTGTAATTTATGTCATGGGTTTTTTTCTGGTGAAAAAGCAGATGAACCACAGAGAAATAATTTAACCAGTTAAAAACAATAATTCCCAGTTAGTGCTAAAACATCACTAAATATATGCACACATGTCAATCAGGCAAGAAAGGATATGGGTGAGATCAGACTATTAAACAGTCAGTCAGTCATGATCAGAATGAATGGTGGAGCAGGCTCGAAGGGCTGAGTGGTCTCCTTCTGCTGCTAATTTCTGAATAGCCTGTGATTGATACATCAGCCAGTGTGGGCCAGTACTTGAATCTTATTTTCTATTTAAGAACCTGACCTTCTGCCCAATGTCACTGCACTTCTCCATTTCCAAAAAGATGTTACTGGCTGCCATGTACCTACCCAGCTCCCAGCCCAGCTGTCAGTGGGACCATGGTTTTGTTATGATGGTTTGATACTTGAAGCCTTTTTGAAATGGTGAGCAGTGACAAGATTGCCACTGTAAGTTATTGCTCGAATGTGTGTCCTTTAAAGCTTGGGTATTACAGGAAGCATTGCAAAGACTGTAAAATATTTGTCACCCATTCCAAAAGCTATACAACGGGACTTGCCTCTGAAATTGCCCAGTCATTCAGTTGTATCAAAAAAGAATTACTCAAGACAACTAGCATAATAAATGCTAACCTGGCATCAACAAACTGATGGTCCAAGATTATTTTGTGTCAGATTTCCATGCTTGTTCTCAATGTATTTCTGTTATGTGAGGGATTGACATAGGTGAGCAGCAATACGTTGAAAACAGGTATGAAAACGTGATACAAAGCAACCTTGGACCATTATGTTTTTGGAAGTTATTTGAAAAGTGAACATTGCTGGCAAGATTAGCATTCATTATGCTAGTTATCTTGAGTAATTTTTTTGATACAACTGGATGACTTGCTGGGCAATTTTAGAGGCAAGTCTTAAAGAGTTGACTGTTTTGGTGAGGGACTGGAATCAAATATCACCATGGTTGTATCGCTTTTGGAATGGATGATAAATATTTTTGAAACATTATTTGTTTTTCTAAAGGCTCAAAAAATATTATTCTCCAGTTACCCTATACAGCCACTTACATTTACAATGTCCTTTAATGATCCTTGGATAGCTCTATGTATACTGCCAGTCAATCAATGCTGTTCATATATCTGAGCTCTTGAGAATGTGCTCTAACTATTTTTACAGCCTAACCGTACACATTCAAGTAAGGCCAATGTGCAAGGGTACCGGGCAAAGGAAGGGAATGGCTGTGATGCTCATTTGGAGAATCAGTGCAGATACAATGGGCCAAATGGACTCTATCTGCATAATTCTGTGATTCAGTCACTGAACTAGTGGAAGCATTAAATGTGAGAAACAGTAGTTCTACTACCACCTTTATTTATTATATTCATTCTTTAGACACTGGCTAAGCCCGCATTTATTCCCATCTGTAATTGCCCTTGAGCAGATGATGATGAGCTGCCTTCTTGAACTACTGTGGACAATATGGCATAGGTACACTTACAGTGCTGTTAAGGAGGGAGTTCCAGGATGTTAACCCAGTGACAGTAAAGAAACAGTGATACATTTCCAAGGCAGAATGATCGGTGGCTTGGAGTGGAATCTCCAAGTGATGATGTTTCCATGTGTCTGTTGCCCTTGTCCTTCTAGATGATAGAGAGTTTTGAAGATGTTGTTCAATGAGGCTTGCTGAATTCCTGCAGTAAATTTAATAGATGGTACACATGATGCCATTATGTGTTGGTAATGGAAGGAATGAATGTTTGTAGATGTGGTACTAATCAAGCAGACTGCTTTATCCAAGATCGTGTCGATCTTCTTCAGTGTTGGAATTGGACTTACTCCAGTCACGTGGAAAGCATTCCATCACACTTCCAACTTGTACCTTGTAGATTGTGAATAAGTTTTGGGGAGTCAGTAGCTGAGTTACTTGGTGCAGGATTCGTAGCCTCTGACCTGAGCTTGCAGTCAGGGTATTTATATGGATAATCCAGTAAAGTGTCTGATCAATGATAACATTAGTTTGCTGATAATGGGGGATTCAGCAATGGTAAAGTCTTGAATGACACAGAGCGATGTTTAGATTTATTCTTGTTATAGATGGCCATTGTCTGGACCTGTGTGGTCTGAATGTTACTTGTTAGCCCAAGCCTGCATATTGTCGAGGTCTCGCTGCATGTTGTCCAGGTCTTACTCATTTGGACATGGACTATGTCAGTATCTGAGGAGTCATAAGTGGTACTGAACATTGCACAATCATTGGTGAACATCCCCACTTCTGACCAAATGATAGAAGAAAAATCATTGATGAAACAGCTGAAGATGGTTAGGCCTAGGACACTACCCTGAAGAACTCCTGCAGTGATGGCCTGAAATTGAGATGATTGATTTCCAACAACAACAACCATCTTCCTTTGTGCCAGGTATGACTCCAACCGCTGGAGGGTTTACTCCCTGATTCCCCTTGATTCCAGTTTTGCTTAGGCTCCTTGATGCCACAGTTGGTCTACTGCCCACTTGATGTTAAGGGTACCCACTCGCACCTTACCCCTGGAGTTCAGCTCTTTTGTCCATGTTTGAACCAAGATTGTAATAAGTGACCCTGGTGGAAGTCAAACTGAGTGCCAGTGAGCAAGTTATTGCTTAGCAAGAGCTGCTTGATAGCACTGTTGATGACCCCTTTCATCACTTCATTGATATCAAGTGTAGATTGATGGGGTGGTAATTGGGCGGTTTGGATTTGTCCTGCTTTTTGTGTAGAGGCCAGATAAATGCCAGTGTTGCAATGGTACTGGAACAGCTTGATTCTGGGCGTGGCAAGTTTTGGAGCTCAAGTCTTAAGTGCTATTACTGGAATATTGGATCTGATCTGTCGGTTGCGTAGTTTTGTCAATCACATGCTGCTTCTACTGTTTGGCAGACAAGTCCCGTTTTGTAGCTTCATCAGGTTGACACCTCATGTTTAAGTATATCTCTGCAATGCCACAGAATCAAACCCATATGCTCAGATTGCCATAAATTTCATGTTGCTGAAGCATCATATCCATAAATAAAATCAAAAAATACTTCATGTTGATTGGAATAATGCTCATTTGTGGATAAGGCTGATCAAATCAGTTAATTATATATTGCCTTGTACCTTTTTTGTCAGATTGATGCTCGTAAATATAGGTTTGTAAATTCTATGTTATATCCTTGTCCTTGAGAACAAATAAGCCCTTACAATTGGAATTATTTTCCAATAAGAATGATGAATGTAGTGGCCTGCACATCACTCAGTTTATACAAAGCATCAACACTGATGTACTGTGATGCCAATAATCTCACTGTCATATTATCAAGGTAAGGATGGAAAACTCCAGGAGATTGGAGTTGGTTTCATGCCAATTGCACATTGTGGGTGATAGAGAATTAGCCGTCCATTTTACACCTTGTTCAATTGTCCCGTCCGTCAACTGTAACATTAGGTACTGACCTATTACACTCAATTACTCATGTAACTTTCCATTCATGGGGCCATTTAAATCTTGAGTGCACTTTCCAGATTTAATATACAATAAATATAGATTGACTGTTATTTTATGACAAACTCATAACCTCAGAATGATCAGATCATATAATTCACCCTGAGGTGTAAAGTCAAATATCACTTTCAGCTGTCAGACAAAATATATTAACCTATTGCAGCCTAACTACCTTTTATCTGCTTTAGTCTGATGATATGCCACGCTAAATGCTTTCTATTTTTAATATACAATTTAAATAAAAACTGAGTAAAATAACTGTTTGAGCATTCATGAAATTTCAGATATAGTAGTTGGGATTTTAAGCCTTGCTCTCCTGAAACTGTAGCATTCTGCCCAAAATCAACAGACCTCCTTATTGTCCACCTCTTGCCCACTCTGATTCCTGGGACAGATGGGAAGGTAAAATTCCAGCCAATCTGTGTAAATTTCTGACCTGTATTTCCAGTATGGACTCCTCTTTAAATTGATTCCCATTTAAAATCTCTGTCATACCTTGTATTTGGATGATGCAAATGTGTTATTCAATAAGTTCCCATCTTATGTTCAGCATGTACTATTACAGAAATAAGTTGTTTCATTTTACCCATTCTTTTAGATATCCACCTACCTTCCACGGACAGCAAATTCAATTGTCCAGAAGCTACTGTTGTTGTTGTTTCTGAGGAAGTCTTAATGCACTGGTGTTATATTCCTTTATCTGAAATTTTAAGCAATGGGTGGCATGTTGGCACAGTGGTTAGCACTGCTGCTTCACAGTTTCAGAGATCTGGGATTAATTCCCAGCTTGGATCACTGTCAGTGTGGAGTTTGCACATTTTCCCTGGGTGCATGTGTTTCCTCCAGGTACACCAAGTTTCCTCCCATAGTCCAGAGATGTGCAGGTTAGGTGGATCAACCATGCTAAATTGACCTTAGTGTCCAGGCATGTGTAGTTTAGAGAGATTAGCAGATTTAATATGTGGAGTTGTGGGAATTGGGCTTGTTGTTGGTGTGGTCTTGATGGGCCGAATAGCCTCCTTCTGCACTGTAGAGTTTTTATGGTTTCTATGACATTATATGAACACGTTGGAGTGATCTGATTATAGCAGCAACAGTCTAAGTACGAGACTTGGAATTGAATACTTATGAATATCACTAGTGAGAGAAAATTGCTGGAATAAATCTTACTTTGGAGTTCAGGTGAGGCTGGATCTATTGTTTCACTAACCTGTTTATAATGTCATCTAAATCACTTGATGAGGCTATATGGTGATCACCCCCACTCGTTCCTGTTTGTGGAATAAAAACCCCTTCCTGACATTCATTGTTTCTGACATCACGAATATCAATTGTACTGGAATTGATTGGGCGGATTTAATTTCTACCCAGAGGCAGGCTGGGAGTTGAGGAGGGCCTGTATGACTAGGTGTAAACTTGTGAGGAAGAGTCTCTGTTGCATTCCCAACACCCCCTGATTAAGTTGAAAGCGGGAAGGCTCAAGGACAATCAGCAAAAGATGGGGATTCCAGAACAGGTCATGCACCCCCTTTTCACTTTCTCCTAAAGTAAAGACTCAGTCCCAAAATGTTACAATCCAATAAACCTCAATGATAACAAGCTGTGCAGTAATAACACACAGTGTGCTGACACTTATTAAACACTCACAAGTGAAACCCAAGTGTTCACCATTGACTGCAATCAAAACAATTATATCAAAGCACCTGCAGTGTCTCTTACAAAGAGATGAAACTATGATCATTAGAACCTTATGAACAGCAAAGGAGAGCTAATGAAGACTCTGTGATGTTCTCCTTGACTCTGTAACGGAGACACATCTCAGCTTATTAAACCGTAGCAGTTTAGAACCGAGCTCCTCACAAATTGCAGCCTGGATTATAGTGAGAGTGATGCTTCTGGACATACCTGCAACAAGCGTGCCAACTCTGCTGTAATGACAACCTATGTTTAAATTGCATCTTTAACATGGTAAAAGCTCCCAACGTGCCTCACAGGGACTGTTACAAATTAAAGCATGTGACACTGAGCCATGTAAGTGATAGTTGGTCAAAGGGTAGAGTGATTAAATCCTGGGATGCGCAGGAGGCCAGAATTGGAAAAATGCAAATAACTCAGAGGGTTGCAGGCTGCAGAAGATTATAGGATTATTGGGAGATGGGGGGAGTTGCTGTGAGACCATGGAGGAATTAGAAAACGAGGATTATGTTCCATGCCTGTTCTACAAGCAACAGAAACATGGGAATCTACGTAACAAATACTTGCAGTTGGAGAACAACAGCAGATGAATGTATCCTTTTCAAAAGGAAGCACAGGCTGAATACCAAAACATCACTAAAATGATAGCTCTTAGCTCCCTGACAGTAAGCACTAAAAAACCTGGAATAAGTGTAATGGCCTGGAAATTGCTTTCTAAATTTAATATTGTCGAAATGTGAAGATCTCAATGGTTGAAGGCACTAGGTGAGGACTGGGTATCAATTGCTCCAATTTATTTTAAAGGCCTCTGTTATTACTCAGAAAAAGGAGTGGACCATTCAGTGCATTGAGCCTGCTGCACCGTATTTTTTTTTTTTATTTATGACAGCTCTTTAGAAACAATTTTACAATGGTGTCCTAGTCACTGCCTGAGATTGTAGCCCACAACATTTTAAAAACTTCCACTTTTATGCTAATAGTGCCCTAGATAGATAGCGCTATGTGCACATGACCTGGATTCTTAAGAATAAGCAGGCTTATTTAAAAGGAAGTATCACATAATTTTTGGTTGGCTTGTCTCGTTTGTGCTAATTATTAGCAGATCTCCTAGTGCATTGCCGACTATAAGTTGGAAGAATGGAGTTATGCCCAAAAACACAGTGCTGAAAGTGGTCAGTGCTTGATGGAATGAGATTTCCTGGATTGAAAGAAATCATAGGATCCCTACAGTGCAGAAGGAGGCCATTCAGCCCATTGAGTGAGCACCCGCAACAATCCCACACAAGCCCTACCCCTGTAACTCCACATATTTACCCTGTTAGTCCCCCTGACACTAAGGGGCAATTTAGCATGGCCAACCAACCTAACTTGCACATCTTTGGACTGTGGGAGGAAACTGCAGCACCCAGAGGAAAGCCATGCAAACATGGGGAGAACGTGCAAACTGACAGTGACCTGAGGCCAGAATTGAACCAGAGTCCCTGGTGCTGCCAGGTAGCAGTGCCAACCACTATGCCGCTGTGCCATTTTCTGTTTTTTAATAAACTAAATATATAAATTTATTTGATATTTTCATGTTCTAAAATGTGAAACACATGGGTAGAGAAGAATCAATCCCTCAGCTTCTGTAAGTTGGCTGACTTTGATCATTAAAAACTT
This sequence comes from Sphyrna mokarran, assembly GCA_024679065.1. Lineage (NCBI taxonomy): Eukaryota > Metazoa > Chordata > Chondrichthyes > Carcharhiniformes > Carcharhinidae > Sphyrna > Sphyrna mokarran. The sequence goes on from JAGIQG010000014.1 coordinate 55,420,469, forward strand.
GCAATTTCACAATCATTACCTCTTCGCAAAGAGGAACTTCAGAACACAAATTGAGAATCAAAAGCTATTCTGCTCCAGCAGTTTTAAATAGAAATCCTACTCAGTCACCTTTTAAAATTGAAGCTGACATGCCATAAAGTTGAGCTCATCGTTGTTATATCAGCATAGACAGGTGCACCAAATAGAGTAGGAGTGAGTGAGAACACAGACATCAATTGAAGCAGCATTCAAAGTCAAACCATTCAGAAGAAAGATGAATGAAATGCAAGCATTTTATAATGTCAGACAGGCAAGGATCAACTGGTCTACTGGGCCTGTACCCTATAATCATGTGGAATTGACTATTGTGATTTGTAAAGCAAGTTCCTGCATGCAGATGTATAATAAAAAGGCAAAATCCACAACCAATTCAAACAAGTAAACAGTGAAATCCCTCCTGCACAGTAACTAATACACCTATCACCTACACTTGGCGTTTTTTGCACGATATGATATCAAAATAGTACCAAGAACTTGTACAACTCCTTCTTGAATGTTTACAGTAAATCTTACAATTCATGTCAAGACAAATAAATTTGCATGAGAGATTAATTTTCCAGTAACGATAGAAATTACTCAAGGATGAGATTTTATATTTTCAGACTTTTACTGAAGGAAACAAACAAGCTAAAATGAACATCAATCAAACATTATTTAACAAACAACTAATAAACCAAGCTAAAGAGAAGTTTTTTTTTTGCATTTATTCCTGCAATTAAAATACCGTTGCTCTGTGCTGTACTCCTAACAGATATAAAAAGCATTACAGCAATTAATGATTTCCAGCTCTCCAGCAGGCTCAATTCTCCCTGCTAAGCTAGGTGGATATTTCCAATGTCCTTCCACTCAGTCTGAATCTTTTATATCTGACTTTCACCAGCAAGGCCCACCTTAGTGAATCCACATTCCTGAAATCTCCAGAAGTCCTATGTCTGTTTGTCTCCTTTCTTTGAATAGAAAATAAAGTTTCCCAAGCATCTTCCTTAGTTCTTAACACAAAATAGTCCTTTTGCTTTTCTACAAAAGTAGCTGTTTTGTTCCTCCACACAACAATATCTATTTAGTGTCTCTTTTGTTTCTCGGAAAACAGCTGTCCTCTTCCGATTAGTTACAGTTTAAGGTGTAAAAATTGTTACTTGATCTCAACAGGCTCAAGTGTCTGTCTCATGGCCACCGGATCATATGGGTGTGTCTCCAAATGAAAGTGTTTTGTACGATCCCACCATCCCTTTTTTTTTAATATTGTATTTCAACTTAAGTTAAAAGAGGCGTTTTAAACCATAACCATTTTAAAAAGTCCAGCTTGGTTATAAACTGCATTCACTGCATGGATCTAAAGATCACTGATCACCGAAAATGTCAGGAGGTTTCTCCCATTAAAGTTAGGTTCCATGCAATCACCAATACTCTACATATTTCTAGGGCAGAATTTTCCTGTCCTGCCTGCCACGAGAGTTGTAGCGGACGTGGACCAAGCAAAAGTCCGTTGACCTCAGCCAGGAATTTCCAGTCTTGGGGACAAGTGCGGCTGGAAAATCTTGCCTCTATAGTTTGAAGCTGGTGACGAAAGAAAATGGAGCAAAGCAGAGCACACAGCTGAAAAGGAGTAACTGATGATGGTGGAGGAGGTAGAACCTGCTGGTCAGACTAGTAAGAGCCGTTATGACTTTTTATTTGGGAATATCCTTGGAGTTTACCCGGTTTGACAAGATGACATTATTTATTGTACAGCAAAGTCTTTTTTCAATATTTACTGTGCACATCAGCACAGGTTTCAAGCAACAGTGCACTCAACGTCTTGAACTCTTTGGAGTCAATGCCGGGTCAGTTAACGCTGATGCCTGTTGTCAGATCTTGTTTCATGTGTTTATTGTATTCTGCATCAGTGGAAACTCACAAGCACGAACAGTCATTGAGCTGAGTCCGTGACCTTAGCAAACAGCGAAGAGAGCAGTTTCGTGGATGGTGCAAAAAGTGCAATAAAACCGACTGTCTCTGTCATTGCCTCACTCGTAGCTTTGAGCTCAAGGTCAGCCTCCAACAGTCATAAATTGATTTTTGCCACTTTGTCCTGTGATAAGTTTTATCTTGTTTTTGCCTGTCACTTAATAGCCTCAAGAATTGTAATGAATCTTCTCTGTGAAATCAGATGCATAATGAGAATTTCTTTTGGTCACTATCACTGCATACATTCTAAAAACATCTGAAAGCATCTGTCAGGGGAGTTAGACTTCTGTCAAAATAAACTCCTTTTGAATTGAAGGTGGCATTTGAATCAGAATATTAAGAGACTTTTGCCCGCTCCCAGTAATCTAAGATCCTTGACCAGACAAAATGCCTTTGGCCCCTGACAGAGATAAATAATACTCTTATTTTGCAAAGACAATGGAGGATGTTTCCAAACCCTTCGCTCACCAACAGGGGAAAATAGAGAGACGAACTGTGACCATCCAACTAAATGACATGTTCAGCAATGCTGGTTTTGGGTAGGTGTCTGTTTAGTCGTATGAATCAGCTCCCTATAACATTGTAAAACCCTAGTAGGCATTCTGAAGGACAAATAGGCAGTCAGCACACCGATACTGGTCAGCATGGTAGCACAATGGTTAGCACTGCTACCTCACAGCACTAGAGACATGCGTTCAATTCCTGGCTTGGGTCACTGTCTATGTGGAGTTTACACATTCGCTCCATGTCTGCATAGGTTTCCTCCAGTGCTCTGGTTTTCTTCCACAGCCCAAAGATATGCAGGTTAGGTGGATTGGCCGTGCAAAATTTCCCCTTGGTGTCAGGGGCACTAGCTAGGGTAAATGCATGGGGATAGCACCTGGGTAGGATTATTGTCGGTGCAGACTCGATGGACTGAATGGCCTCCTTCTGCACCTGTAGGGATTCTGTGATTTAGATAAGATGGTCAGCAGCTTAACCAGCAGACCATAAAGTAATTGTTGATGCCAACCCCATTCAAATGTGCCCCAAAAATTCACATCTTCCATTTCTCTTGGCCAAGGGAGGAAAAAGGCTCTTCCTGGCTGCAAAAGTACTGGCATCCTTTGTCCCCTCCCTAACCCCATCCGCATCAAGGTTCCCTCAACCTGGAAATCAGGTTTTGACAAACCTGCTGGAGTCTGATGAGGATGTAACTGGGAAAACAGATAAGGGTGAATAATGTGGATGTGGTGTACAGACACTTTCAGAAAGTTTTTGATAAAGTCCCACATCAGAGGTATGTTTGCAAAATTAAAGCACTTGGGATTGAGGGCCAAATGACGGCATGGATTGAGAATTGGTTAGTGGACAGGCAATAGAAGATTGGAATAAATGGTTCTTCTCTGGAGTGGCAAGTATTGACTATTACAGTCCCACATGGATCATTGCTTGAACCCTAGCTATTCGTAATATATATCTAATGATTCAGATGAGGGAAGCAAATGTGATGAGTGAGATTTTGAGCCCACATTCGGTGTCTGCAAGGATGCTGGTGGGGGCGCTTGATACAAAAATTGATGTTTTTACCAGAGAAAACACAATTTTGGATCTTGCCAGTGGCATCGTCAGTTTCACAGCAACAAAGGGAATGAAGCTACTTATGCATAGCATGTATTTCCATACTATTAACCTGACCTTCCCCGTTTTATCTTGAATCCCGCTAGATATTGACACCATTCTGAAGTGATGTCAGTGTAGTTCACAGCAGCTTCACGCCCAGCTATGCCAAGGTGCCTGCCTCACTGTAAGTGTCATGGTGGAAGGGTGTATTTGGGGAGTGTTGTGGGGAGGCTTACTGATGATATGCTTATGAATTGGGAGCAGCCCAATGAGTAGAGAATGTTGAATGGTGACGATGACAATTGCAAGGGTGTTGCCAGCTTTGACTATGGGTGGAAGGGGCCAGTGATATCAGCGAGTGGGGTGGAGAGAAGGACCTGCTGAATACAGCAGTGGGGGAGGGGGGGCACGGGAGTGCGGAGAGAGAAGGGGCTGGTGAACACAGCCAGGGGTAGTGAGAAAAGATGTCAATAATTGGTTGGGGTGGGGTCAGAGAGGAAAACAAAGGGTCCACAGAACATTGGGTGGTGGGTGAGGGGGGACAGAGAAGGGGCCAATGATCAGGAGTCAGAGAGGAGGGGCTGATGACCCTGGGTGGGGGAAAAGAAACTGATGATCATGGGAGAGGGGAGGGACAAGGGGCCAGCGATCACTGTGGGAAAGGGATTAGAGATCGGAAAGAATGCTCTCTCTGATAGGGGGTGTGAAGGGGAGCACCTGAGGCCTCAGTGGTGGGATGGGGGATATTTACTGGAGCTTTGATCAGTGCACCCTTTAAAGATGGCGCCCCAATCTTTGAGCAGCCAGGCTTTGCTGGCATGTTTAGGCCCTATACACGTCTATGACACATTGAATGATGCCCACCTTGATATTTTTTTTGGCAGGCTGTTGTAGGGTCAGGAGAGAAAATTGACAAATTTACTGAAGTGAAACACATCAGTTTTCTTGCTAGAACATCACTGTCACTTTCTCGTGAGATTTCGCCCAATGTTTCCACGTTTGCTGATGTCATGTGACATGGTGGGAATGTGATTGATGAGGAGGAGGTTGAGGGTGATTTAGAAATGTTGCACGAGAGGGCCAATTCATGGCAGATGCAGTGTGCAATGTATAAATGTTAAATTGTCCACTTTCAGAAGGAGAACCTGAATGGCAGCGTATTATTTCAAGAATGATTGATAGATTGGGAAATGTTGGTAAAGAAAGAGACCTGGCTGCCCCATACACCAGTCACAAATGCAAGTGCGTAGGTACAACAAGGTAGTTAGAAAGGCAAATGGTAGGCAAAAGGTTTTTATTGCAAGAGGACTTGAGTGCAGGAGCAAGAATGTCTTGCTGCAACTGTCCAGGCTTGTTGAGACCACACCTGGAGTACAGTGTACAGTTTTGGTCTTCCAATCTGAGAAAAGATATACTTCTCATTGAGGGAGTGCAGTAGATGTTCAACAGGCTGCTTCCTGGAATGGCAGGATTGTTGTTTGAGGGCAGATTGAGTTGACTGTATTCACTGGAATTTAGAAAATGAGAGGGAATCTAATTGAAATGTATAAAATTCTAACAGGGCTGGATGGAGGGATGATGTTTCCTCTGGCTGGAAACAGAGGATCACAGATATGGAGTAGGCCTTTAAGGACTGAGATGAGGAGAAGCTTCTTCACGTAGAGGGTAGTGAACCTGTGGAGCTCTTGACCATAGAAGGCTGTGGAGGTCAAGTCACTGAATATATTCAAGAAGGAAATAGATTGCTGGACTCTATAGGTGTTTAAGGGTTTTCGGGGAGAATATGGTACTGGGATACAAGATCAACCATGATTAAGTCTTTTTTTAATTTATCACAGGTAGGCTTATATTAACACTGCAATAGAGTTACTGTGAAAATCCCGAGTCGTCACACTCCGGTGCCTGTTTGGGTACACTGAAGCAGAATTTGGCATGACCAATGCACCTAGCCAGCATGTCTGACACACTCTGTGAGTAAACTGGTGCACCCAGAGGAAACTCATGCAGACACGGAAAGAATGTGCAAACTCAACATAGACAGTGACCCAAGAAGGGAATTGAATCCAGTTCCCTGGTGCTGTGAGGCAGCACTGCTAACCTGTATGCCACCAAGGTGCCCCTTATGTTGAATGGCAAAGCAGGCTCAAAGGGCCAAATGGCTTACTATTGCTCCTTTTTTTTATGTAACCCAGCTCAATCGCAGTGTTAGCACAGGAGCAAGCCAGTTTCTCACCTTTTCTCAATTAGCAAACTGTAGCAAGGAGCCCATTTGGCATCCAAAACCCACTGAATGCTGTCAAATGAGGCGTGAAAATAGTTTGCTGTTTGCATGTCCATTTTGGGTGGAATTCAAAAATTACCCATGCCTGCTGTCTCCTTATAATTACAACACCTTTTAAATTGGTAGTAGGTACATAAACCATTTATTATGTTCACTGCCTTCTAAATGCAGTGACAGGCTTTTTCAGGACCTGTCAGATTTGATGAAGAGGAAACCAAAGGGTGCAGGTTGATTGGAAAAAGAAACGTTACTGACGACTATACTTAGGTCTCCATGTGACAAAATAAACCTTCAGAGTGGACAATGAAATTCTCACAGTTATTGCAAGGGATGATCTCAGGCCTGCCATCCACAATCAAATATCTACAATATCCATTGCTGGTTGGATGCCCTCACACAGTTTGTAAGAGCTATTATGTGGTTAGCATGTTGTGCGTTCTATGGTCTCAGCAGGCCTTATTATACAATAGGCCTACAACAGGCTGCCAGCAGCCAGAGAGTGAAAAATTTAATCTTATGTGAAGAACTAAGAACATTGTCTGTCTTAGTTTCAAGGAAACATAGTACATTTAAATTAGGGAAATGGCAAGTTTGTAAACGCTTCGTTCAGTTTCCAGAATGGATGATAATTATTTTCTTTCAATCTGTCTTTTTTAGAAACCTCTATTCATCAAGTGGACAAACTTAATTTGACAAAGTTTATTCTTTAATATGTTGTGATTTATTATCAGCAATAAAATTTAATTTGAATGTATTGGCAATTTAAGGTACTTGTCATCTTGTGACTGTTTCTCATTCTTTAGTTGTTTATCATGGCAGATTTTCTTTTTGCCCTTTTGATCTTCCAATTCAATTCTCCAGATTTTTTCTAGAAGGATCTCTTCTGCCCTCCCTCTCCATCTCAAAGTGGGGGCATATATAGACACAAACTCAATTTACAAGATAATGGTTGGAATAAGAGTCTTTACAGGTGATCAAGTCTTAAAGGTACAATGTGAGTGGAGAGAGTGTTAAGCACAGGTTAAAGAGATGTGTATTGTCTCCAGCCAGGACAGTTAGTGAGATTTTGCAAGCCCAGGCAAGTTGTGGGGGTTACAGATAGTGTGATATAAACCCAAGATCAAACGAAAGATGAACCCAAGTTCATGTCCTGTTTGTGAACACAACTCCTACTCATCTGATGAAGGGGTAGTGCTCCGAAAGCTTGTGCCATCGAATAAGCCTGTTGGATTTTGTGAGCCTGGTGTTGTGAGACTTTTTACTGTGGCTCACCCCTGTCTAACACCGGCATCTCCACATCACATGCCCTACAAACCAGAAAAGTAGGATCGCACGCCAGATTCCGTAGGTGGAACTTTATTAATTATGCACAAGTGAGTTCCCCTTGAAGTCTCCTGGTTCATCCACCCTCCCTCAGCTGACAAGTTTGAAGATCTAAATTCCATACTTCAGTCCAACATACTCATATCACTCTCTCCAATCCACCTGTCTTCACCAGGCAGTGAGAAAAGATAGTAGCTTCAAGAGGAAGACTATTGAACAACTCACCACCCTCCACCGTCCTTACCCCTCCCAACCCATCATCAGTAGAAGAGCCGATATACCCCACTTGGATCACTTCCCACTGAGTCGGGAATGTTCATCTGTCCCTTTCCAGTCAACCATGTGATATTTCTTTGACATCCTTGTATGTGAGCCTTTCATGTAGCTTGTCAAGATCCAGCTTCTCTCCCCTCAGTCTCTTCTGCCTTCCATTTTTGTAGCTTGAGTCCTTACCCCTCTGCCTGTCATCATGAGTCCATGGCCTTCTCCCCTTCTACAAGCTCTCCTTCTATATTGAACATCCCATCCTTACTATTAGGCCATACCTCTCTCATCTCCTCCACCTCCCCCCAGCCTTGGCTTGCACTGTACACCTGGTCAAACTTTGGACCTTTGTCATGTGAAGCATGAGTGCCATAGTATAGGCCTGTCCAGATAGACACCAGGGGCAAGAAGATTCCTGCATTTGCCAAACCCAGATGTAGTACTGATTCTCGGTAACATAGGATGTTCCATGCACCTAGCAGCATGGTGCAGTTCATGAATTTCTACAAGTTCAGCATGGAAGTCGTCTGCCCTGGCAAAGTCATGCACAGTGCGTGAGAGCAGTGCAGCACTATGGCAGAAAGTTATTGTACTCACCCCAAAGTCTCTGCTGACCTGAGGACCTGTGAGCAATCGGATTTGATGCCACTATAAATCCCTGCTGGCGTGATGCAAGCTTGAAAGACCCACTTGACACTGGAAGACAGTTGTTTTAATGAGGACCCATGTTATCCAAATGAATGTAAATAATATTTGTGCCACTAGCCAGTGAGAAGAGTGAACTGCCATTAACCTGCCATTGGGCGAAATGCAACCTAATTTTATGCCAGCAAGTGTATACTTTTTGCCTTCTCTCAGATAAACTTTGCCTGCCCGCCACCAAGCCTTTCACAAATTGGTTGGAAGAATTCTGCACCCATGTCTTTGCAAACTGAGCAACTCCTACGTGTCCATTTATAGTCATTACTATAAATAACCCTGCTTTTGAAGTCACACTTTCCACTCACTGACAGAACAACAACTGAACCTGTGTATCGCCAAGTACAACACTCCAGTCAGAACGCAGCACCACACTGCACTATCTGGATTTGTGAACCTTCTTTGTAAAATGTGGGAATAAAACTTGCTAATTTTCTCTCTTCCAAAGTGTTAGCACAAACAGCTGAGTCATCGATCTTTATTGCTAGCTTTCTCTCTACCTCGTGTTAAACTATCAATTCTTCAAAGTGCAGTTAAATCATTCACACTGACTCAGTATGTGCTAAATTGTTCAAACCTGCCAATATCAGGTGAAGTAATTGATAAGATTATCATTCATTCTTCACAGTTGTTGTGGCTTACGTCTTTAGAGCCAAACAAATAATGATCAACTTAGCTAGGAACTTCAATATCATAATTTAATTCTTGTCATCAAAGATGAAAAAGTTATCATATTATCTCTGGTGGTATGTACCACTGAAGAATTAGGTGACATATATTTCTGAAAGATTGGTGAGGAACCGTACCCCATGGTGTAATAACAAGCTATAAACCAGAAATGAGAAAATTCCCTTTATCTCTGATTGGAAAAGTGCAAATTTGAACAAAACTGGGCACATCTATCCATCATCAGATCCCCCAGGCATCAATCAAAGATCATTGTTTTCATATCAAAAGGGCCCACAATTCTAGGATTATATTGAAAGGCAAATTAAACCTCAGCTCCTTTCTTTTACTCTCTAACACCACCACAAACCTTGATGCTCTCCTCCCTCATGGCTAACACATACAAAGAGCTTGTAGGTATCTACATCACCAAGATAGGCCATTCTGCTGCCATCCTTCTCTTGACTACAAAGCTCACTCACAAAACATTAATTTCTACAATGGTAGGTTTTCCCCCCAACTCTCTTCCATTTTCTTCATGTTCATCACATTGATAGGACCTGTCTTTATTCCTTGAATCCATTCTCAATAAACTTGTGGCAGCCAATATTCTATCCTGACTCCTTTTTCACATGAGAACTGGATCACTCTCCTTGGGATAAAAACCTCTGACATTACTCCTGTCAAAAATAAATTGACCTCCTCTCATCACGACCATCCTATCTCCAACCTCCCTTTCCCCTTCAAATCTTTGAACAATTTTGCCTTTCTGATCCAAGACACTTTCTGTCTCAGCTCTTTAATTAGGTTTCCAGCCCTGGCACAACATCAAAAAAGCCATAACCAAAATCACAAAACAATACATATCATGAAAGGAAATTATGGATGCAGAGATCTGAAACCAAAGGAGAAAATGTTGGAAAATCTCATCAAGTCTGGCAGCATCTGTAAGGAGAGAAAAAATGATGTTTTGAGTTCAGATAACCCTTTGTCAAAGCTGAACAAAACGATACACGCTGTGACCATGGCTATGTCCTCCTGAACCACACTGCTGCCTTTGACACTATTAATCATGCCTCCTCCAATACCAGTTCTAATTGTCCAACTCCTTGTGACTCCCTTTGCCTAATTTCAAATTTATATATCCAATGGGAGTCAGAGAATCTCCAGCTGTGACTTCTCTTCCCAACTGCACATTTTCATCTTGAAAGTTTCTCAAGCAATCTTTGCGTTTTCATTAGTTTGCGAACAAACCTCCAAGCATGTATTCACTTCAATGTTAATAATACATCCATCTGTCTTCCACTTCTTTCTTAACACCTCCTTCTGTTGTGTTGACAGACTGAATGTCCAACATTCCCACCATTATCAACTTGCAATTATGCAACATCTTTGCTGTAATATGATCTCTCTAACGCAGGAACATTATCACCTAGAAGGACAAGGCACATAGCAATACAAGGATGTCCAAATTACCTGACAAATCAACCTCCTGACTTGGAAATACCTTGCTGCTTTCCCATTGTTGCTGAATCAAAATTGTGGAACAACATAGTTATCAGCCGGGGCGTTGAGAGAGCGGGTTGCAGACGGTGCTAAACACCAGGGATTGGAGCTAGGGAAAGCTGAGTTTTAAATGGAGATTTTCATTATTCAGACAGTGCCACAGACCAGCTGTAAAAAATTGGATCAGAAAGTCACGATTGTTTCAACGTCAGTCTGTCAGTGTCAATTTCACTGAGTTGCTGCACTGCTGCCTTTGGACATATCCATGGCTCAATTTCTTTTTGAAAGCCTGATAGAAATTCATAAAGCTGCCCAAAGGCAATGTAACAAGTATCAAAAGTAGAGTGTGTATGTGTGTGAATGTATATGTGTGTGAATACGCGAGTGCGTGTGTGTGTGTGTGCACTGTTCTGTATGACTAAACTGTGTACAGCTCTGACAAAGGGTCATCCATACATGATAACAATCCTCTCTCCACAGATACTGTCAGACTTGTTGCGATTATCCAGCATTTTCCGTTTTTATTTCAGATTCCAGTGTCCACAATATTGTGCTTTTATGTACAGCTAATAATGACGAGGTATTGCACTCCTGAGGCTAGGAACATTAAACCCTGGATTCTTAGTCAAGTGATCTCTTACATTATCATCATAGGATGTAATTTCTCTCTGAGCTCCTTTTTCTTGACTTGGTATCTTTATTGAGAGCGATAGTATTTGTTTCTTTATTAATTTCTTACTCAACATCTGATTCTTTCAAATGTATAACTGGTTGTCATCTATAATGAATAGAAACTAAATTCCTCCTATTTCTAAAGCTACATAAGGCAATTTTAGAGCAGATGACCAAAAACTTGGTCAAAGAGACAGGTTTTCCTGAACATCTTGAAAGAGAGAGGTTTCAGAAAGGAATTCTGAGCTTAAGACTTAGTCAGTTGAAAGCACAGTCAGCATTGCTGGAATGATTAAAAATCATCAGTGCTCATGAGGCTGGAATTAGTGGAATGAAGATATTTTGGAGTGTGGGGCTGGAAGAGATTACAGTGATAGGGAGGGGGTTGGGGACAGGAGATCATAGAGGGATTTGATAACAATGATGTGTGTTTTAAAATCAAGATGTTGCTAAACCAGGAGCCAGTGGAGGCCACCAAGTACGGGTGTAATTGGTTAATGGGACTTTGTAAAAATTAAGGCAGAGGCAGTAGAGTTTTGGTTGACAGATTAGTTTAGTCTCATATAGTTGGGGAAAGAAGGTCAAGTTGTCAACTGGAGAATGGTGTCTGCAACCATTGTCTTCACTTCTCGCATTGTTTAATTTTAAAGGAATTTCTGTTTATTCAGTATTGTATATCCGACAAGCAGTCTGATAACTTACTGACAGAGGGGAGGCAACGGGAAGATAATGCTGGTATCATGTGAAATTTAACACTGTTTCCAAATGATGCCCCCTGGAGATCATAGATCAATGAGAAACTGGAGGGGACAAAATATAGACCCTTGGGGGACACCAAAAGTAATGGTATGGGCTTGACTGGAATGAGGGGGCTATCCTATGAAGAGAGATAAATAGGATGAGCCTATATTCTCTGGCATCTGAAAGGTAATCTTATTAAACCATATAAAATACTTCCAGAGTTTAGCATGGCAGATGCTGAGAGGTGATTCTCCAGGCTGAAGACTCTTAGAGTAGGGATCTTTTTGACTCAGTGGATAGCTTTCATATTTCTAAATCAGAGGCACAGGGATAAGATATTAAACAGAGGCTCTTACTGCTCTCTCACTTCAAAGTAGAAGATTCCAAAGCATAATTCAAAGTGTAGAAGGTGAGTTAACCTCAGCACCCTAGCCAAAATTTATCCTTCTACTAATATTATTAAAGCAGAGCCCCTGGTCACTATCACATTACTACAGGTGAAAGTTTGTCAAGTGCACATTTACATTTCTTGCATTACAACATTGAACATAGAACATAGAACATTACAGCACAGAACAGGCCCTTCGGCCTTCGATGTTGTGCCGACCAAAATAAAAAGCAATGCCCCTCCTAACTAAACCATTCCCTTCTCTTCCATATACTTATCAACTAACCTCTTAAACGCCACCAAACTTGGCGCATCTACAACAGCTGCAGGCAGGGCATTCCACTCCCTAATCACTCTTTGAGTAAAGAACCTACCTCTGATATCCGTCCTATAACTCATACCCCTTAATTTAAAGCTGTGTCCCCTCGTGCTAGCTTTCTCCATCCTAGGAAAAAGGCTATCACTGTCCACCCTATCTAAACCTCTAATCATCTTATATGCTTCAATAAGATCCCCTCTTAGCCGCCTCCTTTCTAACGAAAACAACCTCAAATCCTTCAACCTCTCTTCATAGGACCTGCCCTCCATACCAGGCAACATCCTGGTAACTGCACTCCTGGTTGACTGCACTCCAAAAGTACCTCATGGGCTGTAAAGCACTTTGGGATGTCCTGTTATCATGTAAAGTGTTATAGAAATCTTTCTCATAATCTTCAGACAAGGTTTGCTAGATTTTTGAATGGATTCCAATTGGAATGAACCCTGTTAATTAATTTTAACTCTCAGGTTTTGAATGAGAATTAAACCCTGAAGGTAAGGTGAGACTCTTCAAGTAGTTAATCCAAAGCAGTTTTATTTAAAGAAAAATCCGTAATTTACATTATGATATAGAATTATGGAATGATAACATAGAATTATTTAAATCAAAATATATAAGAATCACACATCCACAAAATTATGTCTTCTCATAATTATCATTCTCTGTCTTTTTTTCTACACTAAAATAATTTCAAATGCATCGCTCAAAAGAATACAACCATTTTCATTATATCCAAAAAAACTCAGTGAACTTCAGTAGCTGATCAGTTTCACAAAAGCAATTCCTTCTTTTAGATTAGTATCTTCAGTCAGAATACAGCTAGCTAATGGTCCTTCCAGAATTGGGATTTTTAACTCTTAGAGAAGGTTTTAGGAACCTCCTGTTTCACATAATCCTTCATCGGGATCTTATCACCCATTGATTGGCCAACGTATACTTTAATTTAGGGAGAGGTTGGCCCATGGTATTATCGCTTGACTATTAATCCAGAAACTCAGTTAATGTTCGGGATTCAAATCCCGCAAATGGGAAGTAGTGGAATTTGAATTTAATTTAAAAAAATTCTAGAATTAAGAATCCAATGACAGCCACGAAACCATTGTTGATTGTTGGAAAAACTCATTTGGTTCGCTAATGTCCTTTAGGGAAGGAAATCTGCCATCCTTAACTTGTCTGGTCTACATATGATTCCAGAGCCACAGCAATGTGGATGATACTTAAATGCCATAGAGTCAGAGGTTTACAGCATGGAAACAGACACTTGGGCCCAATTTGTCCATGCTGCCCATTTTTTTTTATGCTCCTAAACTAATCCCAATTGCCCACATTTGGCCCATATCCCTCTATACTCTTCATTACCCATGTAGCTATCTAAATGTTTATTAAAAGATAAAATTGTACCTGCCTCTACTACTATATTTGGCAACTTATTTCAGACACTCACCACCCTTTGTGTGAAAAAAACTGTCCTCCAAGGCAACTAGGGATGGGCAATAAATACTGGACAGCTAGCAACAGCAATGTCCCACAAATGAATATTTAAAATTTGGTTTTATGTTTTGTGCACAATTAATTTTGATAATCAAGCAATGAATTTGTTCAAAATGTTTTTTATCATCTTATTTCAGACGTGTGAGTTTGACTAGGATTTTCTGACCCACAAATTGACAGATTGTTCTGGTCATACCAAAATCAATGGTTTTTGACTGACTCGCCACATCTTCCACAGCGGGTTCCATTGCACCAGGGCCTGAAAATTCCAACCTTCGTATTTTGCATAACTTTGGCTTTGAATACATTATATTGTAGCCATTTTGTGTCTACATTATAATTTAAGATTTGGAAGGCTTAATACTCTTTTAAGAACATAGCTAGTTTTAACCTGTGTTAGTTTAAAGATCAATCTTGTGCTAAAACAACTAATTAACAAATAGTTATTTAATTATAACTTGGGCTCACTCCTAATTTCTGGGCTGGGGTCCAACTATTCATATGAGTTGATGGATCAAGGCCTCAGCTGTTCTCATCTGTTGTTTCCATAGTTACGTACATTCTAGTCATGCAGATTTGTCTTGTTTGCTTTTAACTTTAACAGTGATTCAATTGAATTAATCTTCATAAGTCTAAAGATGTAAAAGGGTAACAACACAGTTAAAGTAAATTAATAATGCCAGTTCTCTTAACAATCAAGGATTAAATCTTTGATTGTTGTTAGAAGACAAAAGGCAGGAATTTCCGGCTGCATGCACCCCAAGAATGGAAAATCCCGCTCAAGATCAACAGACTTTTGTACGTTCCATATTCCATCTGTTATGATTCCCACAGCGGGTGGGACAGGAAAATCCCACCCATATTGTTCGCAGTTTTGATTATTAAAAACTTATTCAAAGGAGTGGGCACTGCTGACTGTGTCAACATTTATTGCCCTTGAGGAGGTAGTGATGAACTATCTTCTTGAACCGCTGCTATCCATATAGTGTAGGTACACCCACAATGTTATCTGAGAGGGAATTCCAGAAATTTCACTCAGTGACAGTGAAGGAATGGCATTCCTGGGCATACATTTTAATACTCTGTAATACATTGCATCGTTGTAAGGTACATGATAAGGTAAGATCTCTATCATTTGACACTATAAGGCAATCTTGCACCATTTAGGCAATGAGAACTGGTGTGTAAGCTCATGATGTAGAGATGCCGGCGTTGGACTGGGGTAAACTCAGTAAGAGGTCTGGCAACACCAATTTTAAATCCAACCGATTTACTATCAAATAAATCGGTTGGATTTAAAATTGGTGCTGCCAGATCTCTTACTGAGTGTAAGCTCACCCAGGAGTTAATGAACCAGTCATTGAAACTGATAACTATGTTGAATTTAACAGAAGTTTTTCCAAATTGCAGTGTAATGAATCTTGTTAAAAGATTTATTTTCATAAGGAGTATTAATATAGTCAAGCCTTTAAGATAATTATTGCTTCATTTAATATTTCCAATTAAAATTAATTGAGGTCCATTACCTTAAAGTCATCTATCGATGGCTTTTCTAATTCATTGTCAGTATAGCAATTTATAAAATCAATAGTGTCCAGGAATTGCATCTTACTTCTAAGATTGCTTCCTTTAGTCCTATTAGTTTATTTGGTAAATAATGATTGTATTAAAAATCACCACCTAAGCTTACTTACATAATTGGTCATTTAAATTACACATTTCTTCACTCAGAAGTTTTGAATCCCTGGAATTTTGTACCCCAAAAGGCTGTGGATGCTCCATCATTGATTCTGTACAAGATTGAGGCAGTCAGATTGTGGGACGCTTAGGGAATCAAGGGATTGGGTGTAAAAGTTGTGTTCATCAGTTATCAACTTTCTGAATGATGGAGTGTGCTTTGAGGAGTTTCAAGGCCTAATCCTGCTGCTATTTTCCATGTACTTAACAAATATGCTCTTAACAGATATGCATTATAGAAAACCAGAACATGCATACCCATACATGATGGCTTATCAAGCAAAACCATAACCTCATCAGAATAGCCCAGCATATCAGTACTTGTTCAATACCACAATGACCATGGCTAATCGTTGATCAAGTCAACTGTTTAGCTTACACTGATATTGCCAAAGTTTTTGTGAATATGAATACTTAACACTTTTAAGTGCAAGTTAATTAATATTTTGATCTAGCTGTGATAGATGTGGAAGTTGAAACATGCTGTTGCGTAGGAAGGTGAGTGCAATTCAAGTAATAATTGTTATTATGAGGGATTGAGTACTTCCTTTCTGAGAAGCATATACTTCTGTTTGAAAGAAATGCACAGGCACTCAGTAGACAGGCTGTTTTCTTGTTTCACCCTTACTTGGTGTGTTTCAAGCTGATGTGTTATTTGCACTGGCTTTAATGACCCATTGTCACGTCTTCTTGCTATAAAAGTACATCTGTGAATTTGTTTTTGCCAAGTTCAACCTGCAAAACATGATCAATATTAAATGTTGTCTGGAATCTGGAATCTCTGGAAGCAACAAATAGGATACTGCTTCTTGGATTTATTGGTGTACAGAAAACCTTGCTTTCTTTCAAAGAAAATGAGAGATTACTCACAGGAATGGGCTTTTCTAATGGGTGCAATGAAAAGTTCCTCAGGAAGTCCAATTCCAAACAATAAGATAATTCAGCTGCATATTTCATTGTTCAACAAGATTAAAGATCTGTTGATCCGTTTTCTAACCTGATGTGCAGAATGTAAATATTTACTAGGCAGTCTGAGTCTGACTGAAGTGGTGAAGAATAGAAAGTTGCTCCAGCTCTCTTGAAAGCAATTGAGTGGGTAAATCCACTGCTAGATGGGCTGCTCAGCCATGAGAAACACTGATTAATTTCTAGAAGACACTTCCAGGAATACGGTGAGATTCTGGTATCACTTCAAATTAGAACATTTATTTGGTTAGATTGACCATCAAGGAAGGAAGAAAATCAACTAGGCCTCCGCTCCTAAGCATTACCTAAAGTTTTTTTTTATTCATTTGTGGGACATGGGTGTCACTGGCTGCGCCAGTATTTATTGCCCATCCCGAGTTGCCCTTGAACTGACTGACTTGCCAGGCCATTTCAGAAGGCAATTGAGAGTCAAGCACATTACTTGCTCTGGAGTCACTTGTCAGCCAGACCAGGTAAGGACAGTAGACTTCATTCCCTAAAGGACATTAGTGAACCAGATGGGTTTGTTTTGATGATCAACAATAGTTTCATGGTCATTAACAGCATCTTAATTTCAGATTTCTTTTTATGTATATAATATATATTTATATTTTCGATTTAAAATATATTGAATATAAATTCGATATATTTATCGATAAATTGAATCTGGGTTTCAGAACGCTAGCTTAGTTTCTGGGTTAGTAGTCTGGTGGTAATACCACTAGGCCTTGCCTTTTTGCCAGAAAAGGACATATATAAGACTGGATTGGGTTTAGCTAGGAAATTCTCCCATAATCAATGTCACAACATTGGAGATTATTGAATAGTATTAACAAGAAATGTTTGATTTAAGCTACATTATGCTCATGACACAGTGTCAGAAAGTTTTTGACAGATTCCTATCATTTGACAGGGTGAAACAATCTTTGCCATCCAGGCAATGAGAACTGATGTGTAAGCTCACCCAGGAGTTAATGAACCAGTCATTGAAACTGATATCTATCCGGGAACAAAACCTCAAATATTATCTTCCATTGAAATTCATGTATGAGATGGTAGAAGCAACTGTATTCCTCAATATATGATGTGGAGATGCTGGCGTTGGAATGTAATAAACACAGTAAGAAATCCTACAACACCAGTGCTGTGAGATTTCTTACTGTGTTTTCGTCAATATATAACACAGAATTGTCAAACAGGAATTCACTGGGGGGCAATAGCTTATTTGTCTAATGGTCAATTGCCTTGGCAGAGAGTCAGATGTCAAACTCCCTTCCTTGCCAGAGACACTTCAAAGAACAAATATTTGCATATTTAAGGTCACTCAGCAAGATGTGTCAAGTGATAGATGAGGTATAGGTCAGCTACCTTAGGGAAAGGGCAGATTTCATCCAAACTCAGCTTTGTTCTGGTTCAGTGACAGTGCTAACCAAAATAAATTGATATTTGGACAGCTAACGAAGACACTATGACATATTTGTTATTTTGTTCTCTATTGCAAACAGGGGTTGGGAGAGTGGAGGAGGGGGGAGACTGAAGTGAAGTTGAAGTAAACTGAAATGTTTTATGCCTCTATATGCTCATTGGTTGATTGCAAAGTTAATGATTTGGATCTAATTTCATCTTACACAAGTGCAAATTAGTCCGCCTCTTAGAAATTTGGAAAGAATCAAGTGAGAACACACTTATATCATCTAACGAGGGAGGGCTTTGATTGTTAACCTCACTTCTTTGAGTTAAGCTGTTATTTGTCATGACATGAAGTCATGAAAATAAGCTCCTGATGGATTGCAGGTCTATTTATGAGATAAATTGGTCATGCTGTTCTGAGAGAATAAGTAGGATAGGTCCAATATTTGTAATCATCAAACAACCTGGCAGCATTTACTATTCCAGCAAATAAACCAGCCACTTATTTCAGGTACCAGAAACGAACCATCCAAAAGCATAAATCGTCTACTTCAACAGAGGACCACTAAGGAGAGAAAATTGCAACCAAAAAAGAACTTGGCTGCATACGAAACAACATAATACAAAGCCATTTATCAACATGTCGATGTTGATTATTTAATGAATATTTTGGTGACTGTTGATGATGAAAAGGAAAACTTATATTGCAGCATGTTGTGTTTCAGGAACATCTACAAAATGCTTCACAACATGAACTGTTCTGACCGTTATTTTGCAGACTGAATTGATGGCTACTTAACCCCCTCGTAATTTTGCAGTGCTCTTTAATATTCTTTTAATACATTGACCATAGTGCTGATATTCATTTCTGCATTTGCGACATCCCTTTTAATGTGACTATACTCATGTATCTCCCACGTCTTCTTCCTATTATTCATAATTATAAACACTCAAGACCAAGCCAAGCAATAGTTTACATGCATAACTTTTTCTTAAGTACCTTTTCAGCACCTTACTGGTGTTTTAAACCAGATTTCTCACCACAAATCTTGGAGTTGAACCTACAACCTTCACTCTGGGGCATGTGTAAAATCAACTGAACCATAACTGACCCCTGGGGAGTAATCTTATATAAAAACGACTCTAAGTTCAGAATGTGCATGAAAAAGGGAAAATTTCTAATCCATATTCTGGGCAAATCCAAATCTGTGATCTTATGTGCTTAGAGCAAAAATAAACCTAAAATCTATTTCCTGTCAACAGGGGAAGGGAGGAAATGTTGGCTGACAGTAGCAGAGCATTGTGCATGTGCAGGTCTCCCTCTGCTGTAAGAGCAGAGAGACTTGTCACTCAGCCTCTGTTGCTCTTAGCCAGTCTCCATGGCGTAAAGCAGACAACCATCTCCCCACAACCCCCCAGCTAATGTGGGGGCCTTCTGCCTACAGCAATCCCCCCTCCATTTGCCCAGACATATCAATCCCTGTGAGCACCACCCTACCCGAACCAATCCTCCCACTCTCCCACCCAACCCCATTGCAGAGTTGCAGCAAGCCCATTTCCATTTCCCACTGATTGCATTACAGAGTGGAGTGCCAGCCCCCCAAACACACTGATCAGCCCACCCAGGGGTGGCCTCACTGCCCCCAGTAGGTCCCACCCCCTTACAACCTGTCCTATCCAGCTGAGGAAAAGGATGAAATTAGAAAGAAGAAGTGAAAATAAAAAATGGAAAGAAGCTTAAGCACTGCTTTGTTAGAATGTTTATATCTGCCTGGTGGCCATTGCCAAGGTGCTGGGCTGGCATTGCCAGGTGATAGGCTGGTATTGCCAGGCTGGCACCATCCAAGGAACATCATCACCTCTCTTGCCCCCTACCCCATGATTGCCAAGTTAATGATTTGGATGTAATTTCATCTTATACAAGTGCAAATTAGTCCACCTTTTAGAAATTTGGAAAGAATCAAGTGAGAACACACTCATATCATCTAACGAGGGAGGGCTTTGATTGTTAACCTCACTTCTCTGAGTTAAGCTGTTATGTGTCATGACATGAAGTCATGAAAATAAGCTCCTGATGGATTGCAGTTCTATTTATTAGATAAATTGGTCATGCTGTTCTGAGAGAATAAGTAGGATAGGTCCAATATTTGTAATCATCAAACAACCTGGCAGCATTTACTATTCCAGCAAATAAACCAGCCACTTATTTCAGGTACCAGAAACGAACCATCCAAAAGCATAAATTGTCTACTTCAGCGGAGGACTTCTAAGAAGAGAAAATTGCAACCAAAAAAGAACTTGGCTGCATACGAAACAACATACATACAAAGCCATTGATCTACATGTCGATGTTGTTGATTATTTAATGAATATTTTGGTGACTGATGATGATGAAAAGGAAAACTTATATTTATATTGCAGCATGCTGTGTTTCAGGGATGCTTCAATGGCCTCCAGCTTGACTGGCAAGGCCATCATATCTAGTCCCCATTGATAACGACCAACTGTGATTCTCGCGAGAGAGACCCTCTTCCAGTGAGGCCACAGAGGCAAGTGAGTCCAGAAGAGTGACTCCCAGGCTTGCTACTTTCATTTAAATAAGCTTTTACATATATAGAAAGGTCGAAGTTATCAACTGGAGTCTGCAGAAATATGTTTGTGTTACTTTCTTGTCATTTACTTGCATGTTAGTTAATGTAATCTGAAGACAGTTGTACTATTACTCTGCTTTGAGCTTAAAGTACTCAGGCCCAAAGCACAGTAAAGTTATTTCTAAAAAATGATCAACTATACATTGCAACAGCAAATAATACATATCCATGGGCAAGCTCAATTTAAGGATTTAAAATTACCAAGTGTTCAGCTAATTGACAAAGAAGAGGAGAGGTAAATGGTTGAAAACTGAGCTGTGCAAAGGGAGCTAAGAAGTCTTCAAACCTCATGGCATAACCTTGGCAAGTGCACCAGATAGCTTCTGATCTACAATCCAAACGTATGGATAAGTCACTTATACTCTTCATAAAACCAGCAGGAAACCTAAACTTTCTGAACATATTGGTTTTGCAACTGCAAAAAATACTAAAGAGTTTACAGAAACAAGTTGCCATCTTGAAGAATTGTAAGTTACAGCTGCAGAATAGTTTCTGATTATGAGCCAATTTAAGTTTCTTCAAAGCACTTGGTTTTTAATTGGACTGCAGTTGCCATTGTTTTATACAGTTCAAATTAAAGCAGTCTGGCCTTGTTTTAAAATGATTTTAAAAAGCACTGTGCTTCTTAGTTTGAAGTCTCACAACACCATACAACACCTAGTTTGCTCATTACAAAACTGAGACCAGCGACCCTGATTGACTTCTTCACCATACCCTCTCAGTTTTTGAAAGCAAGAAGTAATTTAGAAGGAAAGAGGATTTACGTCAGTGGAAGGCATGCCACTGTTTACAGGAGGGGTCATTCAGTGGATTCTGGTACCAACTGAAAGGAGGAAGTAGCGTATTCTAAAATTGTCTGCGGGCCAGTGAGAATGACAAAGGCAGATCAGTTAATCAAGAAATTTGAGATTGTACAAGAAATACATTAATAATCATGCAAACCAGGTCCCTATCCATTGACTCTGTCTACACTTACACTACCTCAGCAAAGCAGCCAGCATAAGTAAGGACCCCCCGTACCCTGGTCATTCTCCCTTCTACCTTCTTCCGTCAGGAAAAAGATACAAACATCTGAGGTCACAGATCAACCGACTCAAGAACAGCTTCTTCCCTGCTGCTGTCAGACTTCTGAAAGGACCTACCTTCCATTAAGCTGATCTTTCTCTACACCCTAGTTATGACTGTAACACTACATTCTGCACTCTCTCAGGGCAACACGACAGCTCAGTGACTATCGCTGTGCTGTGCAGATACATGGATCTGGGTCTGTGTCTGTGGGAGTTTGCGCATTCTCCCCATGCTTGCGTGGGTTTTCTGTGGGTGCTCCGGTTTCCTCCCACATCCCAAGGATGTGCTCTTAGGCTAATTGGCAAAACAAATTCTCCCTAAATTGTCTCAAATTTGGTTTTTAATCCAAAGATCTATAAACATAGACAGGGATCACGGGTAGAGGTGGGAACATCGGGGTGATGGCGTGGGCTCGTTGGGCCGAACGGCCTGTTTCCCGTGCTGTTTTGTTCTTTATTCTTTGTTCTTTATTTCCTTCTCTGTGAATGGTATGTTTTGTCTGTATAGCATGCAAGAAATGATGCTTTTCATTGTTGTTAATACATGTGACAATAATAAATCAAATCAAAATATGTCAATCACCCCTAGCCTCAGAATATTATCATGGGTCTCTGGATTATTAGCCCAATAATATTGCCACTGCATCTTCAATTCCCGACTTGGGCCACTGTCCATGCAGAATCTGGACATTCTCACTGTGTCTGCATAGGTTTCCTTCCCCAGTCAGAAAATTGGGTTAAAAGCATGCTAAATTCTCCCTAAGTGTACCTGAACAGGTGCCAGAATGTGGCGACTGAGATATTCACAGTAACTTTGTTGCAGTGTTAATGTAAATCTACTTGTGATAGTAAATATATGTTAAATTTTAAATAAAGAAACATGTACATTGATGACATTGGTCTGCTTTCAAAGGATTCAGAAAAGCATCAGGAGGGCATGGCCCTTTGCTATCAGATATTTGGTGAGGAACAGAAGAATGAGGAAGAAGCAATCCAGCCCCTTTCTCCCTGGCTGTCTACAAAGAACTCATCCAAGTGCTCCCCAAGTAATCACAACTCCACTTCCTCATTCAACAACAATCCCATATTTTTCTTATCTTCAATCTATCTTAGACCATCAAAGCATAGCTTGATCACAACGCAAAAAATAAAAGTCACCGCAAAATAAACATCTGAAATTTTGTCATATTACATACACATATTAACAAATCACTGCTGTACAATGCTTCTGAGCCTGTACCCACACCTGTTCCAGTAGTACTACCCCCGTTTACTGGTAGAAGCATGCTGATTTCCAGTGGAGGAGACTGCAGATGGCCTTGACCGGCTCTTGGCCAGTTCAACTGCAGACTGCATCAACATGGAAGACAATATTCTGCAATAACTGGCTGATTGGAAAAGCATGGCTCAACAGTGGTGGGAAGGCAAGTGCTGCCTTCCTGACAAAAGACAGGAGATTCAGGTTTAATGCAGCTTTTGTCCCTCCCCACTATGGCACATTGAAAGTAGTATAATATCTTGGCAGGGATACACTCATGCCACCATTACATCTGCTGGGAGTAGACCTTGCAGAGAGCTCTTCCTACTGAAATCAGAGAGGAACAACACAAGTGGACCATTTGGCCCCTCAAGATTGCTCTTCCGTGCACCTCTATCAGGAAAGTCTTTGTAACTGGTTCCTTGAACATCAGTCACTCTCAATAACTCATTGTCACTTGACATCTTTATCAGATATTGAAATCAACATTGAATCTACTCTGACAGTTCTTCAACTGCACTATGGGATGTAGAGGTCCGACCACTTGCGACCCTCCAATCGTGAAGAGTCCACTACCTCTCAGACTCAGATGCCCTCAGTATCATTGTGAGTCGGGACACCTGAGCCAGATTAATTAGCTTTCCTGCATGCAGTGCTTTGTAAGAAATAGTCAAAGAGATGAAGGTCAGTACAGAATAATAAGAAGTCTCACAACACCAGGTGACTCACCTGATGAAACAGCAGCACTCCGAAAGCTTGTGATTCCAGATAAACCTGTTGAACATTAAGCAGGTGTTGTGAGACTTCTTATTGTGACCACCCCAGTCTAACACCAGTATTTCCACATCATGATAACAGAAAAGTGACTGGGAATGAAATGGAAGGAGGGAAGGTCATTGCAAAACTGTTTCTCTTTAATAATAAATAACAGGCAAAAGAACTATTGGTCTCTCATAGTTGTACTTAAGAGGATTATACATGATTAGCCTGAGGCTTTACTATATCATTTTGAAGAACTTGATTAATATAGTTACCGTTTAACATGTTTGCCAAGGTCATTTGGATCTAAATCTGGACCCAGTAAAAAACTACATGTGTCGTTCTCAATTTCTCTTTCACCACAATCCAAAAACTGCCACACTAAATAGAATGTGACTATCCAAACCAATGAAATGAATTTCAAATATAAAAATAATTTTGCAACTCACATGTTTCCCATGAAGAGTTACCTTAAAACTGTGAATATTTCTGTGAAGGGTGCAGAGGTGAATTAAAATGTTCACTGCCACATTTTTGGCCTTCAAACCAGAGTTAAACCAATACACCTTGAGTTGCACCTACTGATGCTTTACAGAACTGAATCTAGAAGAATATTGCAGTTGGCTCATCTGTATTCCTCATGACCCCACAAAAACGATATAAAAAATGGAACATATCTGTAAGTGGTTTGTAATGATCCTGTTCAAGACTGGCGGCTGGGTCACCCTATGCCTATTGCACACTTTGCCCATTCATACTTTAAAATTTCATTGTACTCTTATGTTCTATTTCTTAATAAATGCTCTCTCCCATTGCAGAATCAATAAGCCTAAAACCTTTTAGTGAATGTCAATTTAGTGGCAAATTCCATCAACATTTTTGGACATGTTTTTATCAACTGGAATCTGGATTGAAAACATGCACAAAATTATTTGCAATTGGCAAATAAGGAGAATTTGCTCTCATAAATTTAAAATCCATTAATGTTCAGGGTATCAAATTAATGTAGAGAGTTCCATACCATCCCATATTACTGATATATTGCCAATGTTTGGCATGTGGTTGATGCAATTTGTACTAACACCAATGACATTTAGTCAAACTTGAAACAAAATAAGTCAGTGAACTTGGAATTCTCTCATTTTGAAATCATTTGCTAACTGGAATAGAATACATGACAGCTGATTTCATTTGCAATGCTGATTGTTTTGTAGGGACACTAAATTAATAAGAATTCTAAGAAGTGCTTTTCTTTCAAACGTTCAGCTTGGTAATATTAATCAGATTTAAGTACATCATTTAAACATTACACCGTTGTTAAAAGCAAAATACACACCTGACTCCCAAACAGTGAAACGTTTGATATGTGCTTTACAAGACCACAACATAATTACCAGTAAAAAAGATTCTTTCACCCACTTTAGTTCATCCATCCAGAAATAGCTTAATGTCTTCTTACTGTAACATTGTTATTTCTGAGATAATTACATAGCCACAATTAAATAATTACAAGATCATTAAAAAAACGTTGGAAACGTTGACAGATTAGGAGCATCAAAGATCAAAACTTGCAGAGAATTACACCGTCCATATTGGAGTGACTTGCAGTTAATAATAACATCTGATTTTACATGGTATGACTTGGATTATCATCCATTTATCACAACACTTCTACAGTTGCCAAGTTATGGAAGATGAACTGAAAGGTAATATGTAATGAGTTAGTTATTATTTTGTTGTAAATATAATGTAGCTTTGTTTCTCATGATCAATGTGTACTGTAGTTCATATTCATTCTTGTATTCATTCATTCTGCATTCTTCACTGATGCATGAACCGAGTGATCCGCTGCAAAGAGTTTTTCAGGCTTTGGTTCATTCCTCCCAGAGGGTGAACCTGGACCTTGTGAAATGCTCACTGATGTTTCTTACCTGTTTGGGATCTGAGTAATGCATCAAAAATTGGGACATTTCATAGCACAGCTTGTAGAATTTATAGTCATTTTTCCAACTGTTTGCCAACCGTAGCTTTTTGAATTCTTTTACAGCATTGAATCATTGAATAAAACTTCCATCCACTTCAATGTAGCCATATGTATTAAGACATTGAGATAGAGTTGATTATTATGAAATTGCCCTCTGCTTTATTTTTAAGGCCCCTAGCAAAATAAGAGGTTGCTTTATCTTTAACTCCTCATATTTCCCTGGACAATAACATGGGGCTACAGTGAACTTATATCCCAATATTTCATAAAGTTGGCATATTAGCAGATCTTCCAACCGTGCTCATCCCAAGGCTGGAAATTCCTGCCTGAGAGCAACAGGCCTTTGCATGGTCCACCCTCTCCTGCTACGATTCCCGTGGTGGACGGGATGGGCAAGTCCTGCCCATGCCATCACCGAATGTTCAAAACATACAAAGCTGAGAACAAGAACTCACTTGAGCACAGCATCGCTCCGTATGTGAAAAAAGTTGTGAGATTCTGGATAATTGTCCATGATGTATTAAGCTGCAGCCATTGAGTGTACAGTGCTGCCTGCAGTTATTGTGTTCAGTTACAGAAGTATCAGTAATAAACTTTTTTGAATTTGGAAAAGTCAGAAAATGTGCTTGTGCCTCAGTTTAGTTTTCAGGTAAGCTACTCTTTCAAGCTTGGGTATGTTGAGAATGAATCCTGGGTAGAGAATAATGCAAAATCAGGGACTTACGATGAACTGTAAAATTTATCTCCCATGAAGGTCTTCCAACAGATTTAAAAGGGAGAATCGACACTAAAATCCTAATTAATTCATGTTCTGTCTGCTAAAGATGAATGGCCTACTTGCATAATGGTCAAAAGAATGACCTTTAGTTAATTGCTAAATCCTCGAATTACAGTCACCACAGGGAATTGTTAATAATTCATATCAACTAAACAGCGTTGTTGGGAAGTATGGGTAATGCTGTGGTTGATGCGATGCGTATAGTTTTCTGCTATACTTCACCATTCCCAGCTGAGAAATATCTGATCTGCATTTAGAGCTTTGGGTTCTCTTTCTGATCTCAGTTTTTCTCTCCTGTGGCAAGCTCCAGTCATAGCTCAAAGGATGTTTTAAATAACTTGCTTTGAGTCATCTTATGTTGTATTGAAACCAAAAGTAAAGTTTATTTATTAGTCACAAATAAGATTTAGATTAACACTACAATGAAGTTACCATGAAATTCCCTTAGTTGCCACACTTTTTGGTGCCTGTATACGTCGGTGCACCTAACTAGCACATCTTTCAGACTGTGGGAGGAAATCAGAGCGCCCAAAAGAAACCAATGCAGACGTAGGAAGAATGTCTCTGTGGAGTTTGCACAGTGTCCCAAGATAGGAATTGAACCTAGGTCCCTGAGGCTGTGAAGCATCAATGCTAACCACTATCTCATTGTGTTGTCCAGTTGTTTGGCAATGAACAAAACTGGCCTGGGAACTTTGATTTATCATTCTACCCAACCCCCCACCCCCTGTGGGGGAAAAGCATCCACTTTCAGGTTAGCACCCATTAGATAAATTAACTCTCAAAAACACACAAACTGAGGAGAGGCTGTTTTGCCTTGCTTCAGGCAATAGAAATACTTCATCTTCCCATCATTTTTGAAGTCTTTGGGTGAGATCTTCCAGCTGTTCATGCCGGAGGGATCTTCCGGTTGCTCCAACAGCGCATCCCTACCATGGGTTTCTGGTGGCATGTGGTGGATTCAATGGTAAATCCCATTGACAGTGGTGGGATCAGAAGATCCCGCCTGCCACTGAGAAACATGCCGTGGGGAGACCAGGGAATCTCGCTCTTTGTTTTTGCTGATTCCAAGAGGTCCGATCCGCAGCAATGCTTAAATAAAAGCAAAATACTGTGGATGCTAAAAGTCTGAAATAAAAACAGAAGCTGTTGGAGAAACTCAGCAAAGCTGGTAGTATCTGTGGAGAGAGAACAGAGTTAACGTTTCAATTTGTATAGCTAGAAGAATCATATGAAGGGACAATTCTCCCAGCACTGCTTTCTGATTGTCTCCAACAGCTGGATTTCCGGCGCTGTCAGCTCCATGCTGGAACTCACCGGGGCTGCCGGCACGGAGAGGGGAGTTCAGGAGATCGAGGCTGTGAAGGTGCGGCTGATTTGGGGAGGGTCGGGCGGAGGGAGGGCCAAGGCTGGCCCGAGTATGTTTGGGGAGCCAGCAATCGGGCCGTGGGAGGAAGGGGAGGGCTGGCAATGCAGGGGTTGTGAGGTTGAGTGTCCGCTCAGCACTATCCTGCTGCTGGCCTCTTTTGGATTCATGCTAGTGCAGCCTGCAGCGCAGAGACTGTAGGAGATTCATTTTGTAAAGTCCTGCTGGGGAAAAAAAACAGCAGGATTTACTTCAGTCTATGCAAATTTGACACTTCGGTTCTAGGAGAATCACCCCCATGGACCCAAAACATCGTCTCTGTTTCTCTCTCTCCACCGATGCTGCCAGACCTGCTGAGTTTATCCAGCACTTTTTATGTTTTTATGATAACAATGCTGTTATTTGGGTGGGATTTTGTGGCCTCACTCGTCCCGAAACTGTAAACTCCCGCCAGCGGTCAACGGACTTTCCCACTGTACGCCTCTCACCCGCTCCAATTCCTACAGGAGGCAGGGTCGTAAAATTCCAGCCTATGTCTGTTAATTGTGAATGGACCGAGCTCAGCCAATCTCCGTTCACTGAAGTAGGATCAGAAAATCCCATTAGTGTGAACAACAGAAAAATTCCGCCCAGAATGTGGTTTCCATTGGACCTAACAAAGACACATTGGGGAGAATTTTCCCATCCCGCCCAACACGGGAGTCATAGCAGGTGCGGGGAGTTGGAGAGGGAGGGAAACCATGCAAAAGTCCGTTGACCTTGGGCAAGATTTTCCAGTTTGAAGCCAGAAAATCCTGCCAATGAGTGCAACTCACAAGGTAACCAAGGAATTCTCTTAACAAGCTCGAAGAGCTGGCACAGACAGGATGAGGGACTATATGAAAGACAGACCTCCCAATTGGACTATGAGTTGCGGATAGATAGAATAGATTCTGTCCCAAACTCTTGTCTCCTTCTGTGAGCATTTCATAGTATCCTTATCGGGGAAGTGTATCCCTGGAGTCCAAGATTGAAGATTATTTTAAAGATCAGAAGTACGTAGCAGAAAAATATTTTTTTATTGAGAGAGTCCCTTGTTATGAGTTTTATTAAGCAAAACTTGGATTCCTGCTCTACTAGAGTACAGTTATATACAAGTATCTGGTTTTGGCATTATAATTCAGATGCTTTCATAGTCACTTATCAATATCATTCACAGTTGTCATTTTGGTGTTGATAGCTTACTGGGATGTCCAAGCTTCAGTCTTCAAACTAAGGCATTCCAATCTGAAAGTCGAGGCAAATTAGTCGCATTTAAATTGATACTTCTCATTCACTGGTTTCTCCTGTTTGCATTTCAAATCGTGGAGATTTTGAAATTGCTGCTCTTAGCATTGTTGCTTCATTGCCAGATAGGTGCTAAATCAGGAAACCAAGGTCTGTTAGTGCCAGCAACAGGTGATATATGTACATTAGTGTCGCTTTCGTTATTATACATGGCCCCTGGGGTTGCGCAAGATGTTTTAAGTGGCACATGATTTAACTTGCAGCCTTCTCATCACTGAGACCTGGATTTCACCCAGCTTTAGGCTGATATTTGAATGTCTCCTCCCTCCATCTAATTCCCTCTTATAGAGTTGTACATAAAATGAATGTAATCTGGCACATGCGGTGGCTCACTGCGCAAAACTGCCCAGATATTGAGACAACTGGGCATGTGGTGAAATCCAAGGATAGTTCGATATCTTGCTATTCTGCATACAACAGATTTTCAATGAAATTCAAAATCATCAAGTAACTAAAGCATTCAAGAATCTGAAGCATTACTTCCCACTGTGTGACGCCTGTCTTACATTAAGTCATGCGTGTTATAAATATTTTACCAGCAAGTTGGAATAAGTGAGCGCAAGATGTGATCATCAAAATGTGCAAGTTATTACATTCCTTCAGCACTGATTATCTTTTATTGTGATAAAAACAGTAAAGTGTATTTATGGCACGCTTTTATTACCTTTTTACTGATCTGCTTTGAGTAAGCCTACACAAGTGGTAACAGCGTGTGAAATTAATAACTTACACATAATTGGCAAAGGCATTATCATTAAGCTTTTATATTGACTATTAAACCTCAGTGAGATTCGCAGTGCTGATGAAGTATGAATGCTGAATAAATTGATGCAGAAATGTAGCTACACAATGTAGGGAAGGTGGAATTATAGTTAACAGGAATAAAGGTGACTAAGTCCAAGAAAACAAACTATCTTCCCCAGAGCACCTCCATTCAGGAAAAAAAAGATGTTAGCCTGAATCTTTGTCCTGGGGTCAGGACTCCCATGTCAGGTGTGTTTCAGGGTTCCCGTCCCAAATCTGAAAAAATCTTGTTTTCAGATTTTTGTCTGCCACATTGTGCTAAAGGTGATAACATATTCCTAAGTAAACAAAATGAAGGGCTTTGTTGATGTATCGACATTAATATCCACAGGATAGCCTAAATTCTTTCATAGTGAACAAAGTGCTTCTGAAAAATAGCCCCTGTTTTCATAGCAGTTTAGTAGTCCCATGTGGCTGATAGATGGTGGCTGATGTTCAGAGACAAGTTTTGAAGTAAAGGCCAATTAGTTGTCAGTGTGCAAGCTCACCATCCAATGAAAGTGGCTGGAGAGCCAATAGGAGACCTCTCCCACTACCCCAGCACTGTCACATGTGCAGTCTCACCATCAGAGGATAAAGAGTTGTTGCCAAGGTAGGTAGATAGAAGTGAAGGTCCTTCAAGATGAAGACATCCTCTGAAGACTTTAGAAAAATTTGCCAGGGTGTTACCATGGAAAAAGTATTCCGCCTCAGGATGGCCTCTGAGACCAGCTGTGATCATTTAACAATTGCAGCCACTGGCGTGGCTCAAAAGCAATTTTAAATCCAACCGATTTATTTGATAGTAAATTTGCGAACTTTCGACCTTTTCATCTTCGTCAGGCAAATGCCTGACGAAGCTCGCAAATTTACTATCAAATAAATTGGTTGGATTTAAAATTGGTGTTGCTAGATTCTTACTGAGTTCTTACTACCCCAGTCCTATGCCGGCATCTCTACGTCGTGGTTCAAAAGGACAGATGGAGTATTGTCTTCACCAAGACACCATCTCCATTCATTGGCTTTAGCCCAATGGCTGCTAGCTGACCTCTGCACATTGGTTTTAATAGGCCCATCAATGGCTTTAATTAGCTACTCAGCACTTGCAAGTGGGCAGCCGTTCCTTCCCTCAACCAACCTTGGCAACATTTGCCTTGAGGCAAGAACATGTCTACAAACCAGAATGCTGGCCAGAGGTGGGAATTTAAGAACCTATCCACGTCCTCAGCGGTTTAAAAACTCTGCCCGTTCCCTTTCTTGTTTACAGATTTTTGTCTGCCACATTGTGCTAAAGGTGATAACATATTCTGAAGTAAACAAAATGAAGGGCTTTGTTGATGTATCGACATTAATATCCACAGGATAGCCTAAATTCTTTCATAGTGAACAAAGTGCTTCTGAAAAATAGCCCCTGTTTTCATAGCAAATACTGCCACCAAGTTAAGCACAGCAAGGTTCCAGAAGCGTCAAGTCAACAGTTAATCTGTTCTATTACTTCTGGTTAAATGATAAATATTGATTAGGATACAGGGAAAAGTACCCTTACTCTTTCTTTAGTAGTCCCATGTAGGCTTTTACATCTAAAACAACTGCAGATGAGTCTTATTGTAATATCAGATCTGAAGGACAGCACATCTGATGATGCAATCTTGTTGAACTGGGCGCTCAGTCTAACTTATGAGCTGGATCCATAGGGATGAGTTATATGGCTCTGATTTGGAGATACAATTATAAGCTCTTACATGGAGTTATAATTCCTCACACCACCACTACCCCCCCCCTCCCCTCCTCAGTTCAGGAAGGAGCCTACCAAGTGGAATATCAGTTATCCATTGCCATTTAACAACTGTTAATAGGCATAAGGTGGGACTCTCACACTTCTGGATCATCAGGAGATCCCACTTCAGAGTGGTATTCAATATGGATCGGTACCAACAGCAGAGTCAATGTGATTCCCTAAGGGATTTCGCTAGGATTAAGCTGGCAGCTACTAGTGAGAAGGATGGGATCAGAGCTGGATCAGGGGTAGCGTTCAGGGAGGTGGGTTGGTGTAAAGACAGGTAGGCAAAACTGTTGGTGGAGGGTTGGAGGGGAGAATCTCTGATTGGTCAAAGGAGGCAAGTGCTCTTTTCCAATCAGTGAGCCAGTCAGCAGAACAAACATGCTGGGCTAGCTATTGGAAACCTGTCAAATTGCAGCAATGGCAAAATAAAGCCCTTAAGTGGCCACTTAAAGACCTCAATCAGTTCTCAGGCAGTGGCCCTCCTGACACACCTTGCCCACTGCTCATAAAATGGCAGGGGTTTGGGGGCAGGTGGGTGAGCAGCAGGCATGATGCCAATGGCATGGCACTCTATTTTAAGGTTCCACCTAGTTACGTTTTCACCTGGGGTTGGCCTGTAACATCCAATCGTTAGAGGGGAATTTCAATCCAGAGGTGAAAGATTATCACCACCTTAGCCCACCCCATTTCCAAAAGATCCCATTTTCTCTGGTAGCAGAAAGGAGTGGGGTGTGACTCATGCAGAAAGATAACTCCAACTCAGAAGTCCCATCTAAACCCAGTGCTAAGTTCAAATATATCCCTTTTTCACTGCAGCAAATAGCTTTAACCCACTCTGTGAGAGTCACAACATTTTAGGTTAGATGGAAATGTTCTTCATTTGCTTAAGATCTGTAGCACTGCCATGATGTGAGTTAATTAAATCCCCAGCACTTTAAAGATTAATAAGAGTTGAAAAAAATTCTTCTAGAAGTTACAATGGTGGTTGGTTGACATTTTCTCTTGAGCTATTATTATATCATTGTGAATGCATGGCTGCTTTCCACATGCTGTATTATCTCAGCAGGCTATGTTCATAGCTTAGTTGACAGCACAAAGAGGTGTTAAATTATTTGCTGTCTTTGATGTTGGGCTATGCATATAAGTTTGTTTTAAAAGGAACTAAGCACTTGGGAACATTTAAAAGTTTTGAATGGACTTTCATCAATGAAAGAGTTTTTTAACATCATGAATATTGTAATAGGTATTTAGAGTTTTATTATATTTCATCTCAATGAGCTTCTGAAAATGGTCAATACTGAGTGAGTTGGCAGGGTTAAGGGTGGTGGTTGGGTTGACATGTTGGTATGGATTGTCTAAGGAGCCAGCTGGTTGGATGGGTGCACAGGATGAAATGAGTTACCATTAAGTTGACAGGAGTTATAAGGAAACATGGTGTGGGTAAGGGGCAGGGGTTGACGTTAAGTTGACATGGGAGCAGATGGGGATGGCATGGGCAGTGGGTCGAGGGTGATAAGGTGATAGGATCAAAAAGATGAGAGCTAGAGGTTCTAAAATTTAATTAAACAACTGAGACAAAGTCCCAAAGAATCAAGATGGGCATTTTAAACAGCCTGCCTCAGCACCCAGCAATCTTTGCAACTATCTTGATCTGTTTTCTGGGTGCCCAACACAGATGTGGGCCTGGCTTTATCCCACATCTGCCCAACTGCTCCACCGCATCCCCTGAAATGAAAATCACACCACTTGGGGTGCTTTCTCCCAAGATGGATGTGGCAAGCTTGAAAATTTCCTGACTGATGGACCTTTAGATCAAAGTCACTGTTAATTTTCTTGTATTTCACCCAAGTTGCCATTCTTCAGATATTAGTGAATATTATTGGAATATTCCACCTTCTGGGATATCAAACTAATCCTCATGATATCCTTGTTTAGCCTTCACATCAGTGACAAGAGGTTTTTCGATAACTATAAGTTGTAGGAACAGTGTCTGTACAAGGCTGACTGAGACCAATTTAAATACCACCTCACACTCAATGGAAACCTTTCCATCTATTGCATAATGCTCCAAACCAAGATCAAATTTAGGCTCTTGCTGGTGTAGCGCAATATAATTACCAATTCAGCCATCAGGGAGCACTAATGCTGTTTTCAATCAATGTTATGTTCTGTACTTAATTATATATGGTTTAACATTTACAACAATTGAATGTGGAGCCAGCAGAACATACAGCAGTAGCTAATCAACAATTTGTATCTGACACAGTCCCAATAAAACTGACAACCAGAAAGACAAACACATCAAAAACAGCCCTCAATCTCTGTTTCTGACCAAAGTCATGGCTTTATGGTGAGTGAAAAGTTTAAAATTGTGTTTTTATTGTGCTCCATTCCAAGATTTTTATAGTGTTTTGGGATCATATTTTACTATTTACTCAGAGCTTTTTTTTCCCCTGATAATTGAATCCAAAAAGCCTTACCTATGACGTAAAAATAATTGGTTACGATAAGGCTGCAGTGAAGCTTAGCTCTATCATCTGCAGTTATGCCAAATATATCCTTTAGTTGTAAAACATAGAATTAAAATGCCCAAAAATTTGGGGTTTTTTTATTTAGAAATTGCTGAAGGAGGCATTGGTCACTGAAGATTTGAGATTTACTTCCATACGAGTGTGGCAATAAGCTATATTGGGAAATTTTGATTTTCTTTACAATTTCTGGTGTATTTTGGGAACTACTGTGAAGAAAACTACTTTGTGAACTACTTTGAAGAAAAATATAATTCCATAGGTATTTCCAAAAGGTCATTACATATCATAAGTAATGACTTTTATACCATCAGAAGGTAACATACAGTGAGTAAACTGTGTTACGACTGCTAAACTTTATAAGATGGTTTTGTTCTAAATTGCCTCTTCTAACTTAAAGGAAAACAGAATGCCCCAGAATGGAGGATGGTGTGAAATTGTAATGAACTCTGCTGTCATCAGGCCAATGTGACCTGGTTGCCCTGGAGACAGGTCCCAGGTCAAAAACAATTGAAAGCCAGACTTTCAGAGTTAGTGGGCGCAATTCTGCAAAAAAAAACAAAGGGCATGATCTTAAACCTCATCCCAACCATTGTTTGGCGAGGTGAGCTGGTACGATCTGGTGAGAAGTGAATAATCAGACTCAGTTTCCCACCTCCCCCAATCATATCAGCCCTGTTTTGCCAGGAAAATCAGCTTTGCATCCAAAAAGAGGGAGATCTTATGGCAAAAGAATAGTGCTGAGATGGAGGGATCTGAATGAATTAGAGTGATGTTAAAAAAAAATTAAGATTGAGCCATTTGACCTCATAGATTCTAGTTTCTCCACTGAAACACTTGAATCAAGTTTCCCCTAAGCTTTGTGGCACTAATTCATGTCAAAATATCACTGAATCAAAAAAATTATTATGGTGCAGAAGGAGGCTGTTTGGCCTATTGTGTCTGTACTAGTTCTCCAAACAAGCACCATGACTTAATGCCATTCCGCACACAGATTATGAGCCAAGCCGGGAATTGAACTCAGGTCCCTGATAGTGTGAGGCAGCAGTGCTAACCATTGTGCTACGTGCTGCCCCAATAGATCCAAATTCTCCAATCTATCCTCATAATTGAAGTTTCTCATCCCTGGAACCACTCTGGTAAAACTCTTCTTCACTCTCTCCAAATGCTCTACATTTCTACTTGTGAGTAAAATGCAACCTGTCCCTTTCTGACCATCCTAAAACATCCAATGTCTAGCCCTCAACAGCCTGTGGAATCATTCATAGTAGAAAGGTTTCTCACTAACTTTGAGGTTCAATTTTTAGGATTGTCTTTCTTTTGGATAGAAACACAACTGTGCACTGAGTGCAAATGTGCCTCAAGCACAATCCTATTCATCAGTCTTAGAATGAACCTCAGTCAACTCACTAAAGAGTGGTGGCAATTGGAGACAGGGGTGTTGGGGAGGTTGGTACAGTAGTGGCATTGCGGGTGGATCAATATCCAAAGGTCCAGGTTCATGTTTCAGAAATATTTTTCTTTATTCATTCATGTGATGTGGGTGTCGCTGGCTGGGCCAGCAGTTATTGTCCATCCATCCTTAATTTCCCTTGAATATGTATTTCAGAGAGCACTTAAGAGTCAGTCCTTACAAATGAAATCACATGTAGGTCAAACCAGGTAAGTATGGCAGATTTCCTTCCCTAAAGTAAACCAGGAGGGATTTTTTTTCAACAATGATTTAATGGTCATCAGTAGACTTTTAATTCCAGATTTTTATTGAATTCAGATTACACCATTTGCCATGGTGGGATTTGAACCTGGATCCCTAGGTCTCTGGGTAGTCCAGTGACAATACAACCACACCACTGCCTCTTATCATAGCAACTGGTGAAGTTAAAATTCAATTCATAAATATAGAATATGGAGGAGTTAGTCTTAGTAATCGTAATCATGATAACTCATCAACTGTTATAAAAATGCATCTGGATTACTAATGTCCTTTAGGAAGGGAAATATACCATCTTTGCACAGTCTGGCCTACAGGTTGACACCATATCAATGTGTTTGACTCTTAACTGCCCTCTACAACCTAGCAAACCATGCAGTTCAAAGGCAATTAATAAAGGGCATCAAATGTTGGCCTTGCCAGCAACGGTGCCATCCCATTAAATAATAAAGAAGAGTGACTTAATTTTATATGTTGCATTTTTCAAGTTTGTGTATGTTACAACTGTCTAGTCAAGTCACACCTTAATATATTTTGCATCACTCTGTCTCCTTACTATCTCATGAGTCTCCTACATACACTTCTGTAAAAATCAGAGGTACTTACACAACACTGTCCAGTGAATTTCACTGCCACCAGGGGTCAACAAGTGGATGGGTCAACATAATTGTCTGCAGTGCCATTGATGCCATTTCCGGTTTTCAGCACATTTTACTAGCAGAGAGGGACATGTTCCCCCTCTCCAATCTTTGGGCAAATTGAAGCCTCTCTAAATGGCTAATTAATGACCAATGCCCCCCTCTTTGTGCTGCTGTTGGGATTTAACCCAAAGAGGGAGAGGCTCACACCACGTGTGCAACGTGGCAGGTTGTTACTCGATCAAGAGGAAGAATGGATCTTCTTTACCCTATGCCTACTGGAGGCCCTCCCTAGAGTTTTCCCACCTCCACATTTCTCCTCCCAGAACTGACCACAAACCACCCCCCCTCCCCCCATTCTGATTTCAGGGGATTCCTAGCCTGGCACCGATATTGTTGCCTCACTTTTCTTCACGTTCAGCTTTCTCTATCGATAATTGCTGCTTGGGACAGGCTGCAATGTCAGCAATATTACCATTCCCAGTGGTGCTGCTGAGAGTGGAGATCTGTGAACCACTTGATTGGCCATCCGCTTTTAGAGGAGAGGTGTCCAATTGTCCCCCTGACATGTGAAGGGTCTCTGACACGACCCCCCCCTCCTCCCCCAACCCCACCATCCCATGCCATGATGTGGAGACGCTGGCATTAGACTGGGATAAGCACAGTAAGAAGTGTCACAACACCAGGTTAAAGTTAAATAAACTTCAACATGGTGTTGAGAGATTTCTGCTGTAAGCATGTGTAGGAAATAGTTATAGGGTGTTCTGGAGTCATCTCAGAAGACTGCTCAGGTAGTGTTGGAACTGTAGATTTTTAGCAGCAAGCACTGACACAGCACTATAGATGCTGAGCACGTATGTGAAACTCTGACTGCTGGCAGGGTAAACTGAAAGGAGAATGCTTTAGAAATTGCTGAAAGAAAGCAGGAATGGGGGAAATTATCATTTACAGAATGAGTCTCTTTAAAACACAAATGGCAACATATGTTCAGCCTATGCAGCACAAATCAGCCTCTGCTATTCTAATTGGATTTTTTTTAAGTTTTAAATGGCTCTCAGGAACATATGCTAGCTTTAAAGTTACTGGTTGTATTGCCATTTTAGACATAACTAAAGAATAATTGACTTGAGCAACAATCAATTAAAGACTTTTAGTGACAATGCCAAAAGATTTGTCACCAGGGTAACCTAATGTAATTTAAATTTATAGACCAAAGTGATGTTTAGTAAGTTGATGTATTATGCAACAAAAGTGACCAAAAATCCTCTGCCCATTACAGTGCAGCTATCATGTGTTACTGCTAATTAGAACAATTGAAATCAACATTCTTTGTTCTGATTTACCCTAGCTGCAATTTCTCACCAACATCGCTCGAACATCAAATTTTTCAACATGGAATCGTTGATTTTTGACTTGATAACTTTAATTAACACATGCCACATGTTAATGAATTTAACCGTGATAATATATATCAGAGGAAGCAAGTGCAGCAATTTCCCATCATGCATGTTCAACCACTCCATTTCTCATGCGCACACAGGCATTATACAAATTCCCAAAATAAGTTTTTCCAGGTCAGGAAATGAATTGGGAAGAATCAAATCCAAAGCCAGTTTACGGAATACGAAAAATGTGATCGAAACCATGATAAAAGCACAAGGGTGCGCAGGATTAATTTTGATTGAAACAGCAGTCCATATAAACCCACTCAGTTAGATAAGTATATTTTTACTACTTTGCATATTACATTGCGTATTACACAATTTACAAATGCCGTTACAATAGCAATCTGATAAAGATGTCATAAGCGGCATGACAAGGGATCAAAGAAATACTGCGGAAAAAGATAATCTGATAATCAGGAAATTTGTTATTTGTCCGTGTAAAGCTTTGATTACCTTTCACAGGCAGATTCAACACTCATTACATTTCCTTATGAGATGAAGTCCTGCTGATTCAACAGGAGGTGTTGTTCTTGAAGTGATGTGTGGCTAATGAATTTAAGAGCTTGTTTATGATTTAGATCACCATTTCACCTTTGTTTCAAACAGTGCAACTGATTAGAAGAGCTCCTCAATTGTAAAGCAATGGTATAAAATCAGCCCTAGGCTGTGGTTTGATTGCGGCTCCATTGTGAGATTGGATGAAGAAATTATCCCAGTCCTTCATTTTAATTCCCCTCCACCAGTTATGGTAGCTACATAACATTACGAATGCATGGCGGTGCCAACTATTGGTTCAGCTGAGATATCTGTAATGTATTTGAATGGCCTATGTTTGAGTTAACAACCACCTTTGTCAGTAAACTTTTCATCATATCATAAAATCCCGACAGTGGAGAAAGAGGTCATTTGAGCTGGTACCGACCACAGTCCCATCCAAGCCCTATTCTCATAACCCCACGTATTTATCCTGCTAGTCCCATTGACAGTAAGGGGCAACTTAGGGTCCAATTTTACCAATCAGAGGTCAAGAGCCGGATCCAGGTGTAAAACGGATCCGAGCCCCGGAATCCTCGTTCTAGCGCGCCCATACGCTTTTTGCCAATTCCGATCCGGTCCATGCTGTGGGCGGGGATTAGAGTTGTCAGAACAATGGAGCTCTGAACTGTGCATGCGCAGTTCGAAAATATCTGAAATAGTGCACCAGGCGCGAAAGACAAAACCAGCAGAGAGAGCGGGAGGGGGTGGGGATAAGCCGCAGACCCTTGCCAGATCAAACCCCCTCCCCCCTCCCGGGAGACCCCCCCCCAACCCCGGGAGACCCCCTTACCCCTCCGCAATCAGACCTCCCTGGGAGGCAACACCACCGTCCTCTGCGATCAAATCCCCACCCCCCAGAAGGCAGTCCCCCCACCCATGCAATCGGACTCCGCACCCCCTCCCCGGCAGACCCACTCCTCCCCTGCAATTGGACCCCGCTGGGAAGCAGGCCCCCCTCGGCAGAGCACACCCCCAACCTACCTCGATCGCTGCTCTCCTTCCACCATTCTTTTAATCTGCAGTCGTTGGACAGCCTTACAGCACCTTCCTGGCCTTCTGCTGGTGTCTGCTGGAGGAGGGTGACAGGCTCTGATGAATCTCTAGTTGGGGGGAGGTGAGATTCTCCCAAGCCCATCCTCTCCCCCATCCTCCATCCGATCTGCTTGGATTCGGGTGCAGACCGCGTTACAGGCCTGACATCCGAATTTACTGTGATTTTGTGCCTGAAACAGATGCAATTTTTTGGTAAAATTGGGTCCTTAATATGGCTAATTAACCTAACCCACACATCTTTGGACTGTGGGAGGAAACTGGAGCCCTGGAGGAAACCCACGCAGACATGGGAGAATGTGCAAACTCCACACAGACAGTGACCCAATTGAATCAGGGTCCGTGGTTCTGTGAGGCAGCAATGCTAACCACTGTGCTGCCCAACTGGCAGTTTTCCTTCCCTTCAGTTGAGTGTCACAACTTTGTTATTTATTCCCATGTGGATCCTGCATAGAGCTCCCTTCACAATGAGACTGGCTGCTTAGTGCATAAATTGCTTGTGTTATGAACTCGTACCCAATCCCCTTACTGCCAGCAATGTGACCAATCCAGAAAATGACAGGATTAATTTAATTTCAACATTGTCACTGGGGAGTGGTAGTATGGAGAAGGAACAGTGTGATAAATTTGGTGGAAAAAGATTTCCTTGGAAAGAAAATTGAGTAAGGTGCATGATAAATGGTCAATCCCATGCCATTAGTTTCACATATCGCTCTAGCTGAAAGTTACCCTAATTTTCTTTGATGGAAAGGAACATTGGATTGGGTACAACAATCCATCAAAATTTTCTTTATTGCGTGCAACCTATTTATTTAAATGAGCGGTACTATTAAGTTTTTTTTTGTTCATACACAGCACCTCCATGATCACTGTGTGGGCACCAAGACGTGCAGTTCGGAGAAATAAAAGCTAAATACTCTGAATGCTGGAAATCTGAACTAAGAACAGAGAATGCTGGAAAAGTTCAGCAGATCTGGCAGCATCTGTGGAGAGAGAAAAACAGAGTTGACATTTCAAGTCCACATGGATTTTTCTTCAGACCTTGAAGAGGCTGAAGAAGTCATGCAAACTCAAAAAGTTAACTCAGTTTCACTTTCCACAGATGCTGCCAGGTCTGCTGAGTTGTTCCAACATTTTTTGTTTTTAATGTAGTTTTGCAAACTTTGGTTTGGTCTGACCTCTGCCTACTTCTGTAATATCTTTCTGCCGTATAGCTGCTAGCTAAACTCTCTGTTCATCCAACTCCAGTCATTGAGGTACGAATCCTGCTTTGTCCTATCATGGTGGGTGTACCTTCAGCACCTATGTTGCCCTATCCAGAAATTTTCCACCTCTCTGCTTTTCTCTCCTTCTTTAAGACCTTCCTAAAATATATATTTCTGATCAATCTCTTGATCACTAAATGAATCTGAAATCGCCAGGTTTGTGTTGAAAATTGCCCTGACATTTCTAACTTTGCTCCAATAAGGCCAACTCTTTCTTGATGCATGATATCACAGAATTTCAGAAATGTTATGATGCAGAAAGAGGCCATTCAGCCGATCATATCTGCATCAGCATTGGAAGCATTGTTAAAACCACACTTAAGTATAGGTAGAAACACTTTCAGTGTGAAACTGGATTGCTAAATAGGATAGCAGTTTCCCAATTTGCAAATCATGACTGTGTTTTAGGATAATCAGAGATGTACTTTAAGAAAGATTTAATGCTTGCTTAATATTAACCACTTAACATCACTCGTACTTGATTTTCAATTGTTTGCATCCTCAGTGCCTTATTTAGTCAGCAGCTACAGATTTAACTCTTTGCTGTCTTTCATTCTGCAACTTCTGTAAACTCCAGCTCATCAAATCCTTACTGCTTATATTTTGCCACACATCACACCTTCCTCATTTCCATCCTTGTTCACAGACACTGGCTCCCACTCCCTCAACATTTCCAATTTAACATGCTAGTTCTTGCCTTTAATCCCCTCC
The DNA here is from genome assembly GCA_024679065.1 of Sphyrna mokarran. Taxonomy (NCBI): domain Eukaryota; kingdom Metazoa; phylum Chordata; class Chondrichthyes; order Carcharhiniformes; family Carcharhinidae; genus Sphyrna; species Sphyrna mokarran. Next base: position 55,462,160 of record JAGIQG010000014.1, read on the forward strand.
ATGGTCTCCCTTGCCTAATTCTTCTGTAACATCTGTCTGTTGTACACCACCCACCTGAACCCTCTGCTCATCCTTTAGGCATGCACCTTCCTTTGCCCTACCATGATGGCTGTGCCTTCAGCTACCTAACTTGCACTGTTCAGAAATCCTTCACCTTTCTACCTTTCCCTTCTTCTTTAAGTCCTTGCTAAATACATATGTCTGATCAATCTCTTGATCACTAAGCTAACCTACCATTCCAGCTTTGCATTTTGCTTTCTTCGTGCTTCTCTGAACGTTTTAGCAATTTTTTTCTCTGGTAAAGGTATTACACGCAATTTGTTGCAGATATCAAAGGAAATACAGCTTATCCAGAAAGACAACTTCATGTCACAACTTAGTGTTACGTAGAATCCCCTTTATCCATTGTTACAACTAATCATTTGGAGATGGCAAATGCTCTTAAGAGAAGAATCTTATAACACCCAACACATCATTTGTCTGAAGGCACAGTCTTTTCAGATAATGGTGAGATGATCTTGTGTGTGAGATGTTAAACAGAGGCTTGCCTGACTTCTCAGACAGACATAAAGCTCCCACAGTACTATTTCAAAGAAAATTGTTCTCCACTGTGCCCTGGCAAATGTTTACCTCTCAATTACCATAAGTTAGGAAGATAGAAACAATTTTAGGCCATTCAGCCCATCATGCTTGCTCCACTATTCAATACAATCATAGGTGAATGGACATTTCAATGTCTTTTACGAGCACTATTGTCATTACCCTTTACGTTATTGTAAATCAGAAACTTATCAATTTCTGCTTTAAACATGACTGAGCTTCTAAAACTCTCTGGATAGAGAATTGCAAAGATTCACAACCCTCTGTATAAAAATAAAAAACCCTCTTCATCTCACTCCTAAGTGGCATACCTCTTATTTTGAAATTGTACCCCTTGGTTCTAGGCTCAATCAAGGAAAACATGTTATCTGCATCTACCCTGTCTATTCCCTTAAGTATTTTGTAGATTTCAGTTAGATCACTTCTCATTCTTCGAAACTCTGGAGAATGCAGGCACAGTTTAAATAATATCTCTTCATAGGACAATCCTGCCATCCTCAGAACAATTCTGGTGAACTTTTGTTACTCTCCCTCTATGGCAATAGTATCCTTTCTACAATAAAGGGATTCAAAACTGCACATAGTTCTCCAGGTGCAGTGTCACAAAATTTCAACACAATTACAGTTTCTATACAATATTAGAACAATTTATTTGATTGTTATAACATTGTTATTTGTGGAATTTTTCTCTCTGCGAATTAGCGGCTCATTTTTTTAGATTACTGAGTGATTACACTTCAGGAGTGTTTAATGTGCTGTAAAGCACTTTGCAATGTCCTGAGATCAAGAAAGGTGTGACATAGGATCAAGCCTTTCTTTCTTTAACGCATATCAGATTGTCGGGAGTGAAGAACATAAAATAAGATCATTTCATTAGTACCGGCAGGGTTGGTCTGATCTGTACTCAGCAACATTCCGATTCCCTCTGACACTCCGAAAAGCACTATGTACTTATGATTGGCGTGTATGAATGATTTGATTTGATTTGATTTATTGTTGTCACATGTATTAACATACAGTGAAAAGTATTGTTTTGTGTGTACTATACAGAAAACATACTGTTCATAGAGAAGGAAATGGGAGTGTGCAGAATGTAATGTTAGATCATAGCTAAATTGTAGAGAAAGATCAACTTAATGCAAAGTAAATCTATTCAAAAGTCTGGGAGGAAGCTGTTCTTGAATCGATTGCTATGTGATCTCAAACTTTTGTATCTTTTTCCCCAATGGAAAAAGTTGGAAAAGAGAATATCTGGGGTAAATGGAGTCCTTAATAATGCTGGTTGCTTTGCTGAGAAAGTGTAGACAGAGTCAATGGATAGGAGTCTGGTTTGTTACGTCAACTAGCAGTACATATGAAGATCAACTTACCAGTATTTGTCTACCATATAACTTGAGAAACGTATGGGCAGAATTTTCTAATTCATCTTGCAATGTCTAAGTTGATGCAAGACTCATTCCTACTTAGCAACTGAACTGCAGTACTTAAAAACTGCCTATCCTTTGTTCTTAGACTTTTGACTTCACTCCTGTCACTGTGCGATGCAGGAAGTAGACTATTCATTCTGTGACAATAATGGTTGTGTAACATTTGCCTGTCAGATGCTAAGAAATTTGGTACATGCAGTATCAGCAATGTGGTTACAGCGATGTAGTATTAGCCTGTCAAATTGTCCTGTCACCATAATTTGATTCTCACAAAGGAAAATATAGATATGTGAAAATATAACCTTTTCTTCCATGTTCAGCCTAACAGATCACAGCTATGTGAGGGACGAAGATATTCAGTATAAAATCTGACTGCTCATTGATGTGATAATGTTACATGGTTCCTTCTTTTCATCATCTTAAATCTCTGTTCTGATCAGTGACAGCGACAGGGTGATCTGTCAAATGCTGTCTGTCACCTATTTGCAAGCACTAACTTGTCACCTGAGCGTTGCTTCCAGTAACAACATCAAGTAGTTCTTGATTCAGGTATTCTGCAGCCCATTGCAGTGCAGTGATGTGCCTGAATTTAGTCCCTTAAGGATTAATGTCTATGATACAACATTGCAAGATTACCACGGCTCCAAAGTGATTGTTGAATTATTCATACTATTTGTGAAGTCCAAGGAAAACCTTGTGTTAGGACAGTTATGTGTATTCTGTGGCTTTAAAATAAGGAAAGGATTGATATGTTGGTTCTGTAGGAAAATGGGATGAGGTAAATGAAGGATGTAATCAAGATAAACTTAATCAAAGAATCGTTTTCTTCCAATGGAGAGTTATGTGTGGTCCAATGTAGTAATACCAGCCTGTTTGGAGAATTGAAAAAGCAATTGGATTAATTTCTCATTCAAGAATATGAGTTTGCAACAGGACAGAGAAGAATAATCAGCCTGAAACAGGAACTCAATGGCAAAAGCAATATGATTTAGCCATGGCAAAGCCGCAATCTTAATATGAAGTGCTCCTCTGCCCTGCCCTGAAGAACTACACTCAGGAAACTAGAATAAAAACATTAGAAGAGAGGAGCAGGAGAAGGCCATTTGGCACTGCCATTTATCATGATTTTGGCTGATTGTCCAACAAAGTAACCTAATCCTGCTTTCTCCCCATAACCTTTGATCCTATGCACCCCAAGTGATATATCTAGCTGCTTCTTGAATATATTCAGTGTTTTGGCTTCACTTACTTTTTGTGACAATGAATTCCACAGGCTCACCACCATTTGGGTAATGAATGTGTCATCTGAATTATATATCCTTGTTGTACACGTGATTATCCAATTCATGAAATGCTTTATTTCAGCTGGTGTAGATTGCAACGAGAAAACTCTTAAACTGCTGCCACATAATACTCATCAAAGGAAAAAGGTTTGTGGTTGGCTATCTTGCACATTTGTAGCTCAACTGTCATTAATTTCTTTTAAGCTAGCAGGCCATATAATGTGGTGGGCTTGTGCAATGACCTTGAAGTTGTATTCCCTGGATTCAAATCCAACTCAGACCATAGGATTAACAGTTCCCACTGAGTCCAATCAGTGCATGTTTTCATGATTACAGTTACTGAGAAGGAATATAATTTGCCCCGTTTTAATCTGCATCCAGAAAGAACCTAAAGTTCCCCTCACTTGTCATCTGATTGTTTGTTGAAAGATTCACAACTTTATAGATTGGGATCCTAGTTTGTTGGGAGCTCAGGAAAGACTGGCTTGGAGTCATTGTTCCCAATATTAATCAGAAGGTAGCTTCGAGGTGGAGGGGTTAGAATTGTGTGAGGAGATCTTTTAAGTCTAGGGAATAGAAGGGAATCTGTGAAATCAACTCAACTCTAATAAACTTTGACGTTCAGATTTTGTGTCTCCAAGCACTTGCATAGCAAGATCCCAGTTCCATTTAAAGAGGCAGTCCACGCATTTTATTGGAAGGGTACAGAGTGAATGATAAGTGAAGCATTTTAATTCTGTGTTCAAGATTCTCCATCACATCATTCCTTCCACTCACTTTCCATCCAATCTTCACCTCCTAACCTCCTCATTTACCCATCATCTACCTCAAACTTTATATAATCCTTTTGTGATATGATGCATGTGCACCTTCACTCAATGGGCTGTATCCAATGGTGTAAAGCAAATCTTCATTCACCCCAAGTCTGTAGTAGAAAAGAGTGCAAGGAAGAGAGCCAGGTTGGGATGTGGGCCACCACAAACAGTTTATCTGAGAGAAATAGATCCTGTAGATAAGCAGCAGTTGGAACAGAAAAATGAGAAATTCGCAGATAGCTGGAGACAGAATTACAAATATCCCTGAATCACATATTTTAACTTCATTGTACCAGCGATGAGAAGGTTGGGTATAGCAAAGATTGCGGTTTTGCCATGGCATTATCATATTGCTTTCCTTTATCATCCAAGATCACAGGACTGCCATGAAGATGATTCCTCAAAGGATCTCATTCCTTTAGCGAACTATCATAAACCTACAGCCATGTGTCAGTGCAAATATTTATCACAACAACACAAGAAATATAGGCCACCAGGCCCTTCAAATCTGCCTTACCAATAGATATGATCATGGCTGATTATGCTGACCTCAGCTCCTTCTCTGTGCCATCTGCCCATAGTCCTCTATTCCTTGACCTATCAAATGTTTATATCTATCAGATATTCTCACTTTGGTAGGTCCATCTAAGGAGTTTGGAATGCCGACCTTACACCTGAGCACGAGAAGACAATGGTCACAGAAACAACGGAAAGAGGACATAATACTGTCCTTGCTCTGTTCAACTGGATGGGATTGCTGAACTCCAGAAAAGGACAAGGCTGGACATGCATCAACAATAAAATTCCGTATTTATTTAGGGTGGTACAGTGGTTAGCACCACTGGAACCCAGGTTCACTTCCTGGCTTGGGTCCATGTCTGCGTGGAATTTGCATGTTCTCCCCATGTCTGTGTGGGTTTCCTCCGGGTGGTCTGGTTTCCTCCCACAGTCCAAAGATATGCAGGTTAGGTGGATTGGCCATGCTAACTTGCTCCCTCATGGCAGGGTGACTAGCTAGGTTAAATACATTGGGTTATTGGGATGGGGTCTGGATGGGATTGTGTTTGGTGCAAACTGATGGGCCTCCTTCTGCACTGTAGGGTTCTCTGAGAACAAATTAGCCGGACACTGATAGATGTGTCAAATAAACACAGAGTCATTATGAAGGGGAAATCATTCCTGACAATTTTATTAGAATTTGTTGAGGTGACAATGACCAGAATAAATAAGAGAATCCAGTTGATGCAATGTGTATAAAATGGAAGGGAAATGGAAAGTTGGCCTTAATTTCAAAGGGAATGGAGCATAAAAACATAAGCAGTAGTTCGACTGTACATGGTTTCTCAGGAAAAATATTCCAATATTGAAGGCAGTACAAAGAAAGTTTACCTGATTGGTCCAGGGTATAGATAGATTACTAGGAGAGAGTGGTTGGTTGGGCCTGGTTGCTGGATATATTTCAATCAACAATCAGACATACACGTTTACCATTGTTATTTCTTTGTCTACCTCTATCACTTCTGTAAGATTACTCAGGTGCCTTTTAAAACTTTCCTCACAGCTCACGTCTCTGATTCTCTGGGTTGAACATTGTAACTTTGTTTTCTCAACTGCCTGCACAATTTGAGTGTAGCCTTTGCAAGTTTGCAACCAGAACCTGACTTGACAGAACATTCTGTGTGTGTTTATTCCAAGTTTGGAAAGCGATGAAGTGCACTCATTATCGTAATATTGTGGTAATCTATTTGAATGATTCAACTAAACTTAGGAAAACAAAGTTCAAGCAGTGCATAATTATTCTTGAATGCTTAGATTGCTCCTCTGTCTGCTCTCCCATTTGTCAACTGCCTTGACCTAGAGGTCATGCAAGTGTTTGCTGTCCATCTTCTATGGCACACCAAGTCCAGCTCTCCATTATTTCATAGAACCCTACAGTGCAGAAAGAGGCCCTTCGGCCCATCATGTCTGCACCAACCACGATCCCACCCAGGCCCCACCCCCATATTCCTACATATTTTACCCACTAATCCGCTTAACCTAAGCATCCTAGGACATTAAGGGGCAATTTTAGCATGGCCAATCAACCTAACCTACACATCTTTGGACTGTGGGAGGAAACCGGAACACCCAGAGAAAACCCATGCAGGCATGAGGAGAATGTGCAAAGTGCACACATACAGTGACCCGAGTTGGGAATCAAACCCAGGTTCCTGGAGCTGTGAAGCAGCAGTGCTAACCACTGTGCCACCGTGCCCCCTGGGATTGATGAACTCCAGAAAAGGACAAAGCTGGAGGTGCATCAACAATAAAATACTGTATTTATTTAGGGCAGCACAGTGGCGCCGTGGTTAGCACCGCTGGAACCCAGGTTCAATTCCCGATATGGGTTCATGCCTGTGAGACCATTGCACGTTCTCCCCATGTCTGCACGGGTTTCCTCCAGGTGCTCCAGTTTCCTCCCACAGTCCAAAGATAGTCCAATTTCTGATCTAAAAATATCATTACTGCACTTAAATTCCTTCATGGTCTCATTCTTCCCTGTCACTGTTACTTAATCTACCCCTACAACCCTCCATTGCAAGCTCTCCCTTCCTCCAGGTTTGACTTACTTGCACATCCTCATTTTTGCTGTCTTTTTGATGGCCATGTTTTCAGTCAATGAGTGGAACCTCCACCCTGCCATTCCCACCCCACCAGCAGCTCACACCATTTGAAATATTAAAGGAAAACTTGTCTGCCTCATCACTATTACTTTCTTGTCCTTCTTTAGGAGACTTTATAAACCAATTTTCTCACCACTTCCAGTACCTTTTTGCTTTGGCTTAGTGTACATCTTCTCGGATCATTCCTCTGTAACCTGCCATGGGACGTTTTCTATGCTAACGGCACCATGTAAATGTCAATTCTTGCCATTGTTGTTGTCACCTCACCAGAATAAGTAACAGCCATTGAAGTTTACAGTACAGAAGGAAGCTATTTTACTGGTAGGCCCACCCCAGAACTGGGGCAGACAAGGCTCACAGAATGGAAATCTGCGTTGGTCTTGGACAGGATTTTACGAGCCTTGCCCAAACAAGGTCATAAAATCCCAGCCATCGTGTCTCTGCCAATTCTCACCTAAAACAATCAAACAACAAACTTGCTTCTTCCCATCGCCTCGTCTCTACCTCTGCTTCACATCTTCAGAGAATCATCTTGTGAGCAATAACGATTAACTCCGCAATCATTGCTGATATGTTTGTCTTCCGTTTTATTATAAATTCTGCATACATCAGCGAGTGCTGTATGTCTCTCACTTTCTTTTTATATGGCTATTTTTATGTATCATTTAATGTCCTTTTCATCTCATAGATAATTGTACAATTTAAAAAATCCTCCTACAGTTCCTGCCTTTGAGCTATTGCAAGAAAGTAGAAAGGATTATACACAATAATAGTTTGTTGCTGAAGCGAGTGAATTTAAAAAAAACCCTTTACCTTGTGACAAAATCAAATCCAGACTGTCTGTTTAACTGTGCTTTAGGAAATTCCTATCAATCTTAATTTCAGCATTTTCTCCTATCGCTCTTTTGGAATGTATCCCATCATCATCATTCCCCACTCCTTTTAACGTTGTTGTGAAAGAAGACGTGTGATACAGTGCACGTAACATCAGGCTGCCTGATACTTGTCTCTCTGTCTCTCCATAGCCAATCTTAAAATTCTGGACATCCATTGGTTTCATTCTGCAACACTCCCTCCATCCTCTGCTCCCCTGCTCCCGCTATTCCAACATTTCAATAAAGATAAAGAAAAAGAAATGTACATGGTGTAGAGATACCAGTGTTGGACTGGGATAGAGACAGTAAGAAGTCTCACAATACCAAGTTAAAGTCCAACGGCTTTAGCACAAGCTTTCAGAACACTCTTCCTCCATCAGGCAAGTGAGTCAGTGAGAAATGTACATCACAGAAACAGGCTCTTCAGGCTTCCAAGCCCATGCTGATCATGATGCCCTAGCTAAACTTAAAACAACCTGCCGTTAATCATTTCGTATTCCTCTATTCCCTCCCTATTCATGTATCTTTTCAGATGCATCTTAAATGTTGCCAATATGCCTGATTCCACCACCTCCTCTGGCAGTGCATTCCACCATTCTCTGTACAAAAAACTTTACCCATGCATCTCCCTTTCACCTTGTACCTATGCTCCCTTAAAATTGACACGTCCACCCTGGGAAAAAGCCATTAATTGTCCACCCTGTCTGTAGACCTCTATCAGGTCTGCCCTCAGCCCCCCATCTTTCCAGTGAAAACAATCCTAGTTTATTCAATCAACCTCTCCTAGTCATAGGATATGAAAAAGCGAACACCCTGAGTGACTGTGCTCCCTGTCAATGCACATGTTAAGAGTTCAGCAGCTTATACTCTTTTTACAACACAGGGTAACCAAGATAGTTTGTATTCAAACGTGATTCAAGCTGAAAATTCTGGATTTAAGCCCCGATATGAAATTGATGAAGTGTGCAGTAATTCCTATAGCACCATTGGTGCATTTGAGTGTTAAAGCAAAAAGAATTAAAAACTGAACTCACCCAGCAATGTCCTAATATATTAACTGCATTAAGCCGTATGTGAGTGAATCTTCCACAATTACTAATGGCAACCAAAATGGGTAAATATGGTAATGGAGTAGGTTTAAATCCATAATCCCTCTGATGGCCTGAATAATGCTGTGCCTGGGAGATTAACTGAGTCGGTGGACAGAAGCAGCGCCATTGATTTTAACAAGGCTGGAATTTGTCTCCGCAGTGAAAATCAATTTCAGATCTTCACAGTTGGATTGCTTGCTCTTTTGATCTGTTGCTGCATGAGGTTAAAAAAATAAACGATATGACCGCTGTCAGGATTTGTGGTTTGAATATATAAAGGTGTCTCATTCTAAGGATATGGACAGAATTTTTGTGACCAGACCCAAGGACTAAAGACGGGGCCAGTACCAGTGGAACCCTGAGGTGGCATTTACCAATGATGGCCAATTAACAGGTTACTACTGGGGTCACTGTCTAATTGATATCACTGCTGCAGTAGCTACTACTGAGATTGTAAGAGGGAGGAGAGGGAGGTCCAGTGTCAAAGTGCCTGGAAGACAGCTAAGCTTGTTTTGATGAACCAGGATCAGGCAGACATGCCCAGTAATTGAACGCAGGGTGAGAAGGGCACCTTCAAGTGGCAGCATGCAGCCACAAGGCAAGACATTGTTGCCAAGGGCCCTGATGCAAATAGAGGGGGGGGGCGGGCTCCGCCTGGAAACCGTGGACTGACATGGTGGCACAGTAGTTAGCACTGCTACCTCACAGCATCAGGGACACAAGTTCAATTCCTAGTTTGGAGACTGTGAGTTTCCTCCAGGTGCTCCAGTTTCCTCCCACAGTCCGAAAGGCGTGCTGGTTAGGTGCATTGGTCATGCTAAATTCTCCCTCAGTGCACCCAAACAGGCACCAGAATGTGGCGACTAGGGGATTTTTGCAGTAACTTAATTGCAGTGTTAATGTAAGCCTACTTGTGACTAATAATAAACTTTAACTTTAGAGACCTCATAGGTTTAGCAGGTGGTGGGATCTATCAACATATGCAAGGTGCTGGCAGGGTGGTAAGTGGCCCTTAATTGGGTTAAGTAGCTCACTGGACTACCTAATGGGCACTCATGTTGTTGAGGTTCCTGTCACTGATAAATTACCTTAGTGATGGGCAGGTATCAGGCTCTGTTCCCCACTATATTACCAGCCTTCTCACCTCACAGCCCAACACCAAAGGGCTGGAAAATTCACCACTGAGCGTACAAGCTGTCCTTTAGAACTGTGTTTGATTTCAGTTATGATAAAGATGCCATTGTTCCAGATGACCATAGGCTGCTCTCCACTTTGAGGGAGAGAGCTGACTGGTGGCGATTTGACCTAAGGGCCGTAAGGAATGGGTGCATACACACATTGGCTGCAATCTTGTGGAATATCCTTAGATAGCTGTACCCTAAAGCATGAAATGAGTCGAGGAACCTAATGGATTGGAGAAAAGGCATAAGAGATAGTTTGGACATTCAGAAATAAGTTCTGCAGTCTTATCTGGGTTGAAAAAGTGATAGCAATATTCTGTAATATACTGCACTATAGCAACAACAACTTATATTTATATAGTGCCTTTAAGACAATAAAATGCATCGAGGAGACTCAGGAAAATCTGACCTCTGACCTTCGAATAGTTTAGGTTAGACATAACTTCTCATTCAAATTGAATATAACATCATCAATATAACAACATGAAAACTGAAAATTGAAAGCTATTGTTTCCTGCGTTTGATATAACTCATAAAAAAAACTAGTTACGGGGAATTGGAGGAAGAATAATGTAACAAGATTTTGAGTGACAGCCATAATGCTGTCAGCCTTATATCTTTCGTTCTCAAAGTCAAAGATGATCATTAACCTCCAGTACCACATCATTTAAAAAACCTTTGAATGTTTCCCTTTGCCTCTCGATTATAATAATGATGTGTGAATGTATTTAATGCAGTTTTCAAATTGTCAATTTGCCTTTTGTGTTTTGCAATGACTTAGCGTGTTCAATAATAGTTCAAAATAGAAAATGAACACAACAAAAACACTGCTTTTGGAAGAATGGGTTTTTTCCATTACAATTACTTTTTTTTCCATAAGGAATGCACTTTAAGTGATAACATTGCATACACTAGCAGCCTTTTTACATTCAGTCAGCTTCACTAAATCAGCAAAAATATCATACTTCCACAGGAACAAAATTAGATTTAATTTGTAAACACTTTGAATAACCAGAGGGTGAATGAAATTAACCAAACTGTTCAATGATCCACATAAAAAAAATACGTACAAGCAAATAAAAGGAAGTAAAGTAAGTTGCCATAATTCCAACAACAGCTCACCATTCCAAGAAGCAAAACAGATAATCTGGCATCGACCCGGGCACCGGGAAAAAACAACACACCCAGCACTGTCAACCTTGTAATGTCCTCCTTACTAACATCTGGGGCTTGTGCAAAATTTGTAAGAGATGCCTCACAGACTAGTCACACCACCTCTCCCATTGACACACCACCATCAGCATTCCTGGGTATGTTCTGCCCGATCGATAGAACAGGTCCAGTATGGCTCCTGTTCTGCCCAAAACCACAAGAAGCTGCAAAAGGTCATGAATGTAGCCCAATCCATCATGCAAACCAGCCTCCCGTCCATTGAGTCTGTCTACACTTCCTCCCACCTCAGCAAAGCAACCAGCATAATTAAGGATCCCATACACTCCAGACGTTCTGTCTTCCACCGTCTTCCTTCAGAAAAAAGATACAACAGTCTGAGGTTATGTACCAATTGACTCAAGAAGAGCTTCTTCCCTGCTGCCATCAGACTTTTGAGTGGACTTACCTTGCATTAAGTTGATCTTTCTCTACATCCTAGCTATGATTCCTCACATTCCACACTCTCATTTCCTTCTCTATGAACAGTATGCTTTGTCTGTATAGCGAGCAAGAAACAATACTTTTCACTGTAATCTAATACACGTGACAATAATAATCAAACCAAATGAAATCAGCAGAGGTGGCAGTGTGGTGTTAAACAACTGGGAGGAATTTCCCAGGGTGTTCTTAACATCAGTGAAGTTGCCCCATGAAATTTCATGGCATTAGGTCAAACATGGGCAATGAAACCTCCTGCTAGTTAACAGCTACCATCACCCTTTTACAAATAAATCAGCACTCATCCATGTTGAACACTACTTGCGGGAAGTACTGAGGGTGACTAAAGCACAGAATGTACTCAGGCTCAGGGATTTCAATGTCCATCACTAAGTGTGGTTGGGTAGCACCACTACTGATCAAATTGGCCTAAAGGACATAGCATCTAGACTGGGTATTCAGTATGCAGTGAGGGGACCTACAATAGGGAAAATCCTACTGGGCCTCCTCTTCACCAATCTACCTGCTGCTGATGCATCTGTCCATGTTTGATAGGTGTGACCAGGACACAGTCCTTATAGAGACAAAGTTCCATCTTCACATTGAGGGTGCTCTCCATCATGTTGTATGGCATTACCAAACATGCAAATGGGACTGAACAGATTTAGAAACTCAAAACCGGGCATCTATGAGGCACTATGGACCACCAGCAACAGTAGAATCATCCTTAACCACATCTATAATCTCATGGCCCGGCATATCTCCCACTCTACCATTAACACCAATCCTAGGATCAAATCTGGCTAAATGAAGAGTGCAGCAGGGCAACAGCAGGCATACTTAAAAATGAAGTATCAATATGGTAAAGCTACAGTACAGAACTACTTTCACATTAAACATTGGAGGCTGCATACGCAGCAGGTAATAGATAGAGCTCAGGAATCTCTCCGCCCGATAGATCACAACTCTGCAGTCCTGTCACATTCAGCTGTCTATGGTGGTGGACAATTAAACAACTCACTGGAGGAGGAGGAGACCTTAGCAATTGTCCCTATCCTCATTGATGGGGGAGCGCAGCACATCAGTAGAAATGTCAAGGCTGAATCATTTGCAGCTACCTTGAGCCAGATGTGCAGAGTGGATGATCCATTTTGGCACCCTGAGATCCCTAGTGTCACAGATGCCAGTCTTCAGCCAATTCAATTCATTCCATGTGACATCAAAAAATGACTGAAGATACTGGATACTGCAAAGACTATGAGCCCTGACAATGTTGCAGCACTTGTAATGATACCGTATGGTCTAGAACATGCCATGCCCTTAGCCAAGCTGTTCCAGTACAATTACGATACAGGCATCTACCTGACCATGTAAAATATTGCCCAGGTATGTCCTGTCCACAAACAACAGGACAAATCCAAACCAGCCAATTACCGTGCCATCAATCTATCTTCTAATAAATATATCATGCAGTTGGTTGTTATGAGTTGGAATTATTATCTGAAAGGGTAGCACAAGGAAATTCAATAGAAGCTTTCAAAGGAAATTTGATAAATCTTTGAATGGAAAGAAATAGCACATAGGTACAGAGGACTTAAGAAGAGGAATAGGGTATCTAGCCCCTCAGGCCTGCTGTGTCATTCAATAAGATCATGGCTGACCTAGTTGGGGTCTCAACCTTACTTTTCTGTTGTTCCCTCATAGGCCTCAATTCCCTTGTCTGTCAAAACCGTTGTCTACTTCTGCCATGCATAAATTTAATGTCTCAGCCACCTCCTACCTTTTGGGGAAGAGAATTCCACACATTAATGATTTTCTGAGAGGAAACATTTCTTCTCGTTGCATTCTTAAAAGGGAAACCTTGTCCTTAAAATGCATCCCTTTGTTCTAGTTTCCTCTACACGAAGAAATACCCTACCATTATCTATCCTGTCAATCCCTTCTGGATTTAATATGATTCAGAAAGATCATCTCTCATTCTTCTAAACTCTAATGGGTATAGGCCCAACCTGTTCAACCTTTCTTCAAAAAATGAACCCTTCATCCTAGGAATGAGCTGAGTCCACCTTCTCTGTACTGCTTCTAATATAATTATACCCTTTTTTTGGCAAATTAGGAGACCAAAACTGTGCACAGTGTGGCCTCACCGATGTCGTATACAACTATAATAAAACTTCCCCATATTCCATTTCCCTTGCAATAAGTGCCGCCATCCAGTTTGCCTTTTTTTTGCTCATGGGCTGTGGGTATCACTGGCTGGGCCAACATTTATTGCCCAACTGAGAGAGTTTAAGAGTCAACCACATTGTTGTGGATCTGGAGTCACGTATAAGCGAGACCAGGTCAGAATGACAGGTCTCCTTCCCTAGGGAATATTAATGAACCAGATAGGTTTTAATGACGATTGACAATGGTTCCATGGTCATAATTAGCGTTAATTCCAGATTTTTATAGAAATCTACAATTCTATTCTACGACATGCTCTATGAATTGGGGTTATGAAGAAGTCAGAATGAACTACACAGTTCTTTTAAAACACTTGCAAGGCACGATGGACTGAATTCTGTGTTCTATCAGTCTATGATTCTAATTAATGCCTTCTAAGCATTAGGCATCACAGTGGATTCACACGATGAATCTTTTCTGAAGATATGGGTCTGAATCCCTTTCACATTGAAGAAACGATACTCTCTTTGCCAGAGGAAGGGTTCAATGTAAAATTAGCTCAGGACATCAGATTGAAAATGACAATAAATAAATTAACCAAGAGCAATTGCAATGTTAGTGAATGTTTCTGGAGATTAAGACACAAGTGTAAAGGGAAACAGATATTTGAAAAATATGGAAAGAGAAAGACATAATCATTACATATATAGAAGCACACAGATAATATAATACAGTGAACATAATTTCTCTAATGTTGTTAAGGCAGTAAAAGTATTTATGAAGAAAGTTATGTAAAGGTGGTGTAAGAATATTGTAGATTTTGTATGAACCAGTCTGAAGACCAGGAAGAACTTGTGCGACATTTGACCTTAGAAGATAAATAAGTCAGGTACGATCCACAATGAAAAGTCTGTGAAAATCAGAAACTCGCGGTGAGATCTTCTGGTCCTGCCGATGATGCATTCTGCCACAGGTTTCCCGCTGGTGTCGAGTGAATTCAGTGGGAACCACAATGGGGACCAGAAGATCTCACTGCCAGGCAATGGCAGGCCATCTTCTGCTGCTGAAAATCACACCATGAAGAGGCCGGAGAATCTTAGCCTTAATGCACGATGTAAGTGGCCATTTTTGATTCCACAGTTTCAAATGACGTTCGTTTGAGCTGTAAAATATAATTTCAACATTTCCCTGCTAAATTCATCATCATTGTGTCTTGAATGAGAGCCTTCAGCAATGGATAAATAAAGAATATGCATTTATATACGGCCTATTGTAATGTCAAAAGTGATATATAGCTGATTGATTCCTTTAAGCAACTTATAATATGTTGTAATATAATTTTTTAATTTATTCATGAGATTTGGGCATCTTTGGAAAGGCTAGCATTTGTTGCCCAGTCCTAATTGCCTTGAGAGGATAGTGATTATAAATGCACTTAGCAATTGGGCTCATATTATTAAAAAAATGACCTGCAGTATTTGGTGATTTGGACTAGTTGAGGAACAAATGTTAACTGGAGATTGTAGCTTGATTGAAGCCTTAGACCCCAACTTAAAGGTGAACTCCTTGACGATTCCCCACGCAGTGAGTTTTATCAAATTAAATATACCATCTGAAGGCAATGGCAGTGATTTTTGATCCCCACACTCTCCGTGCGCAGGTTTTCCAGAGCGGTGTCAAAATACTTTGACAACTGAAAGTATGACTGATGCCAGCTAATCAAGTGGTGCAATTTTCAAAGCCCTTCACTGGCCGAGTAACACAGATCACTCCGGGAAAAGTTGAGAAACTGATTTGAATACATTTACTGCTCATTATCAGGCACTCACACGGGATTTTCACTCCTCATGGAATATTCACAGGATACCAGAGTAATGTCACACCACCACCAATTACAACAACTCTGTAAAAGTGTGAACACTGTGGTGGACAAAACGCTAAAGGGTGCTCAAGGTTCTGAGGACACAGGGAGACGCAGTTAAATGTAATTCAGGGCCAATGGTTGGAGGGGTTTAGTCTGGGGAGGGGTTCTTTGCAACCCCAGTCATCCACTCATTTTGCCTCAGAATGATTTGGTGGCTGGCTTGCAGGCAGTGCCTCCCCATATCCTCCCAGCTTGGCATATTTTCCATTCCGTACCGAGCGAGTGCCCTACCTTTGTGCAATCTGAAGTTGGGTCAAGAGAGGAATGCATAGGTCAGTATTGGTTTCCACTCTAAGCTGCAATGCTTTAGTGTGACAACAGACTCCTAGGACACAGTGGGGAGCGGGGGGTTCCTTCCTGCTGCATGAAGCCTCAAGACCCTCCAACATGGGAGGAGATGAATGCAGTGTTTTTTTAACTCTGCACTCAGATAATAGTGTGTGAACCCAAATGGGTTTAGTTGCATGGAAGTGGAAATCCATTTCTTAGCGAGGTTTGACTGTCAAGAATAAATCTGTGTGAGTATGGCTGTGGTTGATTGAAGGCATTTCAACTCTACAGCCCTTGTGACCTGAGAGAGCCCTCTCGGAATGTATCTGACGTACTAATTGCAGTCTTATCAGGAATTAGCCATGCCTCATCATAACTCATATGAATTATCCAGATTCAGTTTGACCTTGCTAAGTTAAAAAGTGTTCAATTTCACAAAGATCGCTGAATTTCCTGCCTCTGCTCGTCTCTCTTTGGAATTGTATTCATTTTTTTTGGGTAAACTGTCACATTATCCATGCAATATCTACTTATTGTACACTCATCATCCAACTCCACCCAGGTACTGTGCCAACTGCTTTGGGGAGTAAATCCCAGAGATCCATATCAGTGTCAGATTTCTTTAAAGTCCTAATTTCACACATTGTAAGAAAAATCTAGCTGATAATTGGAATCTGGAATTTTGGAGTCCAAAGGGTTAGGTGGATTGGCCATACTAAATTGCCCCTTAGTGTCCGGGGTAAAAATGCATGAGGTTATGGGTATAGGGCCTGGGTGAGATTGTAGACTCGATGGGCCGAATGGCCTCCTCCTGCACTGAAGGACTCTATGATTCTATCTCCTCCATATGCTTTCATTAAAAGAAGATACTTGGGAAATCAGCAGGTGTGGATGTTTAGCACAAACAGTACAGAGCTGATTGATTCGTATTTATGTTTTATTTGATAATTAAAGCAACTTAGGGTGTTTCACAGTATTAATGGGCAGCACAGTACCACAGTGGTTAGCATTGCTGCCTCACATGCCAGGAACCCGGCTTCAGCTCTGGCTTTGGGTAACTGGTTGTATGGGCACTCTTCCAAAACTTTGCAGCCAGTCTCACTGGCATATTTGCGCCATCCCTTCCCCATCTCAGAACTGTCCGCTCTCCCAAAACATGACTGAGCATGAGATGATTGCGCCTGTTGCCCCCGTTTTCTGGACATTATGCCACTCAGGGCAGGACTTTTGACCACAGCCACCCCCAAGACTGAAAATTCTCACCCAAGGTCAACTGGCCTTCAAATATTTTGCTGAAATTTCTGTCTCATCCCTTATGATTCCCACACTGGGGGCACCTGAAAATTTATCCTTTCGATATTTTTGGGAAAATCACAGCCATTGTTTCTCCAATACATGGAAGTGGTAAAATACTTTTATTCATGCACTGTGCTGAAATTCTCATGTCGTCAAATTGAGAAGCTAGCAGAGCACACGTTTATCTCAAATTGTCAAGAGAAAAGCTTGAGGCATCTTATCTCTCTTAAGTTACAGTAGGCGTCCACAAAGGAAAAATAATCGGACTGGCCCAGTAATTAACAGACATGTCAGTCTGCAGACTAAAACTAATCTCACGGCAACTTCAGTCAGAGCACATTTAATGTGGCAGCGTAATGGACAGTGAAAAAGTGCAATCACCGAAAGGTACAAAATAAAAAGCGCGTTTACATAATTAAAGATAACGCAATTATTCAAGCAAACAATAATGTCAGGTTGTATCTGCCGTTTATACCAAAGCTTTGCTGAACCATTGTCAATCAAGGTGGTTTAGAACAAAAAGAGACTGCAGGGCAGGAGAAGTGAATAGTAAAGCAGGCTGCCGTGCAGGTTGTCTAGACTTTGAACCTGGCATGTCTGATTCTGTGATTTGATTAAGGAATATGATATGTTCATGGTAAATATGAGCAAGGCAGACACGATCTTCTGTGTGTGAAATCATTATAGACTGGTTTCACCAGTAAAAATTGAGCTGCCGTTAGATTTCTAGTCCTTACACAGGGCATGTTTTCAATATATTTCCCCTCAACATTATCATGAACCAAAATGGTAACAATTAACCAAACCTTGTGCACATAACAACTTGCATCAGGTAACGTTTTAATGCCGGTGCATTTCTATTGTTTGAATGTTTGTTTTAAATTTAGATTGATTTTGCTAAGATGCTGAGAATGCCCACGTAGGAGGAAATACGTATCCAACAACTTCTGAAGGTGCAATCTGAGAGAAACTCAATGAGACAAAATAGTTGGCTCAAACATTATTGTTTGTTACAAATAAATCCACAAAAGAATCTGTTTATAAATCCTAACCTCTCCCCTGGTTGAATACAAGAGTTGGAATGTCTTGTTGAAGTTGTACAAGACATTGGTAAGGCCACACTTGGAATACTGTGTGCAATTGTGATCGCCCTATTATTGAAAGGATATTATTAAACTAGAAAGAGTGCAGAAAAGATGCTGCTGGGACTTGATTGGTTGAGTTATAAGGAGGGGCTGAATAGATTGGGACTTTTTTCTTTGGAGCATAGGAGGTTGAGGGGTGACCTTATGAAGGTCTATAAAATAATGAGGGAGTTAGACAAGGTAGATAGTCAATATTTTTTTTCCCAAAGGTAGAGAAGTCTAAATTAGAGGGCTAAGGTGAGAGGGGCCAGATACAAAAGTGTCCAGAGGGGCAATTTTTTCACACAGAGGATGGTGGGTGTCTGGAACAAGCTGCCAGAGGTAGTAGTAGAGGCGGGTACAATTTTATCTTTTAAAAAGCATTTAGATAGTTACATAGTATGATGGGTATAGAAGGATATGGGCCAAATGCAGGCAATTGGGATTAGCTTTGGGGTTTTAAAGAAAAAGGGCAGCATGGACAAGTTGGGCCAAAGAGCCTGTTTCCATGCAGTAAACCTCTATGATTTTATGGTTGATTTTCCATCTATCTCTGTACGCAATATAATAGAAATACTTGGGCAGTGAAGGACATTTTAATAAAGTTTAACAGATTCCATTTCATGTTTACCAATCATATTCAGTTTTACTTTTTACAACAGTTGGACTCCACCAAGTTATACAAAATGCGAGGGTATAGCTGCAGAGAATAGTGTAATGCTTATTCTTTGCCCAAAGCATGCATGGGACTTGTTGACTGACCTCCCTGTTGGACCTCATTGAATACAATCTCTCTGAATATTGGTAATCACCTTACCAAGTGGAACTGGTATACTGAGCCCCACATAAAGCAGGCCCCTGAGTGGTCCCATTATTCACTGTCCCGGTTGGGACCTGCTTGTGTTCACCACAGTCTTGTGGTTTTTGCTTTACTTTATTTTGTGCAATCAGGCACCATCCCCTTGCACGGCTCACTCCTGAAGTTATTACAATGTGTACAACATGATCTGAGTTATTTTAAAGTGAAGTAAAAACAAAAAGTGCTGGAAAAACTCAGCAGATCTGGCAGAATCTGTGGAGGGAGAAACAGAGAGAAATCCCAAGATCAGAAATTCATGCCCAAGTTCAACAGATCTTTAAATGGTCCACCAAATTATATGTCTCGCTCGCTAGAATTCCTGCAGCAGATGAGGTGAGAGAATTTTGGCCAGAGTTAACGTTTCACGTTCACTATGACTCGAAATGTTCTGAGTTTCGCTCTCTGTGGATGTTGAGTTCTCCCAGCATATTTCTGTTTTCTATTACAGACCTCAATATCTACTGTATTTTAGCTATTTGTGAGGCATGGATGCATATCGGTTAGCACTGCTGCCTCACAGTGCCAAGAACCCAGGTTCAATTCCAGCCTCAGGTGACTGTGTGGAGCTTGCACATCTCCCCATGTCTATGTGGGTTTCCTCTGGTTCCTCCAGTTTCCCCCCACAGTCCTGAGATCCAAAGGCTGGGTGCATTGCTCATGTTAAATTGCCTGTTGGTGTCCCAAGATGTGTAGGGTTGGGGGATTAGCGGGGTAAATCTGTGATGTTACGGGAAAAAAGGGCATAGATGGGATATGTGGTCGAAGAGTATGGACTCAATGGACTGAATGGCCTCCTTCTGTAGCGATTCTATGAAGCCTGTCATGTCTTCTTGGCTTACTACAGGGAGGGAAACTAAGTTAGGAGTTAGCATCCAGACTTCCACATCTACCCTGCTAATCATTATCTGTGGTTTCCACACTGCTACTTTATTTACCAGGTGGCAAAGAAGGATAATCTGGATTTATTTTATTTGTACAAATGTTTAATATCGATACTTCAATGTAGATATTTAAATGGATGATCTGCATTTCGCCCCTGTCATTTTTCTCTTTTTCCCTTTTCCAAACTGCCTGGTAGTCTTTACAATTGTGCTTGGAATTTAACTGTGCTAAACTGAGTTCATGTTTGGAGGAAGCATTGTAAAGTAATTATTTTTAAAATGTCATATTCTTCCTTCCTTCAAGAAATTTATTCTTGGAATTCACCAGGAATGCAACAATAGAACATCTCATAATCTAGATGATAATCAATTGTTATGTAAGCCTTCTGCAGCACGTCTCTGCAGAACTGGAATTCTACTTGAATAAAGGTGTGAAGTGCAGAGCACACATTTAAATATCTATATTGAAGCATCTATATTTAAAAACCTGTACAAATGAAATAAATCCAGATTATCCTCCTTTGCCACCTGTTTAAATAATTTTTGATTGTATTACTTACAGATTTCTCAATTCCGAAATGTGACTATTAATTTGGGCCAAATCATGGGCATTATTTTGGTGTGAGTGAGGACATTGGATGAGTCATTTTATATTTCATACCTTCTGATGCAACAGTTAATGTCCAGTTAATGGCCTTTCTTCTTAATGCCAAAGCCGAGTGAACAGTCCTTTTTCAGCAATGCTTTTCAGTGAGTTCACAAGGTCATTTATACAAGTGGCTGATGGTGTAGCAAAAACACTTGTAAAAAAAAAAGTAATTTTTTCAACTGGTGTCATTTATTCAATAAGTGTGTGCCCTATCTAAAAAAAAATGCTTTTAACTCTGAAATAACTCCTCCGAGGTCGGTGTCTCTTCACCAAACTTAAATGGATATACATAGCAAGCAACAATGAGACATGTATTTTCTCTTACAATGTATAAACCTGGAGTGCCAGTATCCCTTATATAAACATACTAGGCTCCCTGATTGAATAAGCCATTACTGCCTTAATCAGGGAGCTTGCATTCCAAGAGGTCCACCTCATTAAAGTGCTTACAAACCCAAATTATTTGGATGAAGGTGCTGATTTTCCAGCATTACTGCTATCTGTGATCTTGAAATTGGTTGAAAGGATTAAATCATCTACCAAATGGAAACCAGAGACTGAATCCAGCTCGACAGATAGGTTCAGCGCTCTTTATAATTGCTGCCAAGTGACATTCTGTAACCTCAGTTTCAGTGTTCATTGTAGCAAACATGCAATCAGCAACGGTCCATAACATCAATAATCCATGGCTGCGCATGTCCATGGCTTTGTTCCAACATTTGAGAATCAATTGTATTGTTGCTCATCTGATACAGAAAAGTTAACCACATGGCCTCCTCCTATCCAGAGCACGTTGTTGTTCCTTCCCAACTTTAACTCTGATGATCAGTGTCAGACGTGTGCGTGTTTGTACTCATCTAAGCAGCTGATAGTGGGGATTTCAGCAAGATGGATCGTACACTCAGCACCTCTAGCTAAAGTTAGTTACAAATGCAGCCTTCTATATTGCACTTACATGGTGGGCCTCTGCCATTATAGAGTCATAGAGTAATAGAAGTTTAAGTATGGAAACAGCCCCTTTAGCCCAACTTGTCCATGCCGCCCTGTTTTTACTACTAAGCTAGTCCCAATTGCCTGCGTTTGGCCCATATCCTTCTATACCCATTCAACCCATGTAACTCCTAAATGCTTTTCAAAAGACAGACTCATTGATGATGGGGATATGCATAATGTTTTGTCTTCCTTTTAGTTATTTAATTGTTCATCGCTGTAGAGTTTTGATCTGATCCATTGGTAGCATGCTGTTTCTGCTGGTTAGCATGCATGTGGTCCTGTGTTTGAGCTTCACCAGCTTGACCCTTCATTTTTTACGTGATGTGGATCTTGATGTGCACTCCAAATTAAATCTGTGTTCTTTTTTGGTGGAGAGAGGGACTTGCCAGGTCATAAGATTACACATTGTGGTTTTATTTAATTCAATGCTGTTTATGGCCCACGACGCTTTGTGGATATGTAGTTTTTGAGTTTATAGGTCTGTTCTGAATCTATCCCATTTAATAATAATGCCACACAATACAATTAGGCTTACAAACCCAAATTATTTGGATGAAAGTGCTGATTTCCCAGCATTACTGCCATCTGTGATTTTGACATTGTTCAGACGATTAAATCATCTACCAGGTTTGTGAAGGTCGAATATAGTAAAAAGACAGGACTTTGTCTTCTTAAGAATGTCAGGTGATTACTGCTAACAATACTGTCTTGGATAGAAGAACATAAGAACACAAGAACTAGGAATAGTAGTATGCCATCTGACCCAGGAAGCCTGTTCTGCCATTCAACAAGACTATGGCTGATCATTTCATGGACTTAGCTCCATTTACCTGCCTGCTCACCATAACCCTTAATTCATTTACTGTTCAAAAATTGATCTATTCTTGCCTTAAAATCATTCTATGAGGCAACCTCAACTGCTTCACTGGGCAACAAATTCCATAGACTTATAACCCTTTGTCTAAAGAAGTTCCTCCTCAACTCAGTCCTAAATCTGCTCCCCTTTATTTTGAGGCTATGCCCCCTAGTTTTAGTTTCACACGCCAGTGGAAACAATGGAAACAACTTTCCTGCATCTATCTTATCTATTCCCTTCATAATCTTATATGTTTCTATAAGACCTCCCTTCTTTCTTCTGAATTCCAAGAGTATAGCCCCAGTCTACTCAGTGTCTCCTCATAAGCCATCCCTCTCAGCTCTGGAATCGACTTAGTGAATCTCCTTTGCACCCTCTCCAGTGCTTATAAATCCTTTCTCAAGTAAGGAGACCAAAACTGTATACAGTACTCCAGGTGTGGCTTCACCAGCATCTTATAGAGCAGCGACATAACCTCTGTTTTTAAGCTTCATCCCACTAGCAATAAAGTACAAAATTCCACTTGCCTTCTGCTGCACCTGCAAACCAATTCCTTGAGATTCCTGCACAAGGACACCCAGGTCCCTCTGCACAACAGCATGCTACAATTTTTTTACCATTTAAATAATAGTCCATTTTGCTGTTATTCATATCAAAATGGACGACCTCACATTTCCAACATTATACTCCATCTGTCAGACACTTATCCATTTATTTAGATTATCTATATCCCTTTGCAGACTTTCAGTATCCTCTGCACACTTTGCTTCTCCATCTTAGTGTCATCTGCAAATTTTGCCACACTACACTTTGTCCCTAATTCCAAATCATTTATGTAAGGAAGCATCAATGAACTTGGTGAGGATGTAGTTGGATAGTTTTCCTCTCCTTGGTTCTCATAGCTTCAATCTAATGGCTATGTTCTTCAGGATTCAGCTAACTTAATCAGTAGTGGTGTTACCGAGCTACTTGTGGTGATGGGCATTGAAGACATCCAGAGTACATTCTATGCTTTTTCTGCCACCCCCTCCACCACCCCTCTCCCCGTGCTTCTTGCAACTACATGGAGGAATATCAGTTTATCCTCTGCAGGAGGCATTTTTGCCCACATCTGAACTTCTGCCATGAGATTTCTTCAGGTTTAGAATCAATAGCTAAGACTCCCAGGGTCAGTGCATTCCAACTGTATACTACTAGCCGCCGCCATCTCTTGGGATTATAATAGAGGAGTCTGGAAAGGTACGATGGGATGAGTATGTTTATGTCAGGTAATGGCTTTATTAATTAGACTTTTTGTTAATGTTGATACAACTGAGTATCTGTTCGGGCAATTCAGGAAATATTTAAGGGTCGGCCATATTGCTGGGGGTCTGGAGTCACCAGGTAAGGATTAGGGATTTGTGAAGGAGCTGGGGTTTACAGTGCTCATTTCTTTTGTTCATGGGATGTGGGCATCATTGACTGGGCCAACATTTGTTGCCCATCCCGAGGGCATTTAAGACTCAAACCACATGTGGATCTGGAGTCATATGTAGGCCTGACCAGGTAAGGGTAACAGATTTCCTTCCCTAAAGGACATTAGTGAACCAGATGTCTTTTTTTAAGACTATCAACAATGGTTTCATGGTCATCAGTAAATTTTGAATTCCAGATATTTATTGAATTCAAATTTCACCATCTGCCTTGGTGGGATTCGAATCAGAGTTCTCAGAGTATTCCTCTGGGTCTCTGGATTGCTAGTCCAGTGACAATATCACTGTGCATCACCATTACTGATTATAGATCTTTATTCCAGATTTATTCAACTACCTGGAATTAAATTGTCCAGCTGCCATGTTGGGGTTTAAACTCACATCACCTGATCATTGGTAATCCCACTATGCTACTTACCCTTAGATGCAAAACTTGAAATAGGTCCAGGAGAATTGCATGGTAGAATGGTAAAGCACTCAATCGGACATTTCTACCAATCGGATCAAAACCTTGGCTTTGAGCTATACATCTGACTACGAGAGAGTGTAGTTCATTTGTCCGTTGTCTACTGTCCATAACAGATGCGGTAAGGTAAGATGACTAAGTGACAGGCATCTTTAAGTAATATCTCCTTTTCTGGAATTCAGGATTAAGCTGCATAGTTGGCATAATTTCAGGAGCAATGATTCGCAAATCTAAATTAATAGATGGTGGATATCCGGTGAACATAATTTATTTGGATTTTTCCATAAGGTTTTGTGCGTGAAACTTTCAAAGTTGAGCAAGTCTTATGAATTGATGTGATTTATTCAGTTAAACAGAATTGATTCATGAATAGGAAGCAGAAGGTGACTATAAATGGAAAAGGTTTAGCAACTAATAGAATTTGTGCAGGAGTGTTTTACATTTCCTGCTGTCTATGCTAGTCATAAACTATTTGGAGGAGAACACATGCAATATTTTAAAGCTTTTGATGATAGCAAGCACTTGGACCTGTTGACAAATAAAAAGATCAAATGGAAAAAAATGCTGAAACTGCAGATGAATTATGATGTGAATAACTTGAACAGGAAACCTGAAATATATGCACAATGTATAACTGTAATTTAAAAAATAGACAAGTAGGTAGTTGAAGTCTAATTTTTGATGACTAACTGAATATTTCCAACCAATGTGAAGCTTACATTTAACAAAGCTTATCAAATATGAAAGTGGTTCCAGAAAACATTTGACAATGGGATTGTTAATGAAATAAGAATGCATTTGATACACGACAGTACCTTGAGTGCTGGCTGCTTCCATTGTTGGGTGTGCAGACAATAAGATAGTAATAATATTACTGGAATAGTAACTCAAAGGCTTGCAATTTTGCTCTAGAAATGTGAGTTCACAGCAGCTGGGGGAATTTAAATTCAATTAATAAAAATCTGCAATGAAATGCTGGCTCATTAATAATGACCATGAAAATAGACGATTGCTGTATAAACCCCATTGGTTCACTCATGTTCTCTTCTGGGAATATCTAGATATTATGTCCAGTTTTGGTCTCCTTAATTGAACGGTGTGTTGGCATTGGAGGCAGTTCAAAGGATGTTCCAGGGATGAAACGGTTGACATATGAGGAAAGAATAAATAGTTTTGGCTTACATTCGGTGGAGTTTAGAAGCATTTGAGGGGATTTGATTAAGGTATATAAAATACTAAAAGGGATTTATAAAGTAAACATAGACCAAATGTTTCCCCTTGTGGGACAATCAAGAACAACTAATAGAATTTGTGCAGGAAGGTTTTACATTTCTTGCTGTCTATGCTAGTCATAAACTATTTGGAGGAGAACACATGCAATATTTTAAGCATTAGAATAGGTATAGCTTGAGAGATGGTAGATTTAACACTAAGATGAGGAAGAACTACTACTCGCAGAGAGTGGTGAATTTGTGGAACTGTCAATGCACCTTATGCCATAATGTAATATAGGCAACTGGAAGCCAATGTGTTTCAGTGCACAAAATGCACCCTGATTACTGTATGATCCATACTGGTGCCACCCTCCTATTGGTTTGGGTCACTGTCAGTGTGCAGTTTGCACATTCTCCCCGTGTTTGTGTGAGTTTTGTCCTGATGCTCCAGTTTCCAAAAGGTTAGGTGCATTGGCCATGTTAAATTCTCCTTCAGTGTACCCGAACAGGCACCAGAGTGTGGTGAATTGGGGATTTTCACAGTAACTTCATTGCAGTGTTAATGTAAGCCTACTTGTGACTAATAAATAAACTTTAACTTTACCTTGGCCTCCTCGATGCCATTACTGACCTGTCATAATAAGTACATTGGTTGATGCCATTAGTTTAAGTGAACTGAGATGACATTTTGCTGAGGTCAGCTGAAATGTGTGTCAGCACACAGTGCACCTTAACAGAGCCCAACCCAGTGGCACTGTGCAGGGAATATATTATTTATTACTTTAACCTTTATAAAGCTGCATCACACTTTTTGAATCTCAAACTCTTTTAAGATGAGGCAGAGCGCTGTCAGAGAAAGAAAAGGAAACTATTAACTCTCTTAATTAAGTATGACATGAGTATAATATTGAGCAATGCCTTAGTTCTAAAGATCAACATGTAGAATCAGTTTGGGTGGAGAAAAGAAATAGCAAAAGTAAGAAGTAACTTGTGAAGTGTAGTTTATAGGTTTCCTAAAAGTAACCACACTTCAGGAAGAGGAATTGTGGGGTTTTCAAGGTGGCTGGGTACCATCAGAAATTTCAGACAAGTCCCACAAAGCCAGCAATCTCAGTTTAAAAACATAACCTTTATTTTGACCAGCAACCGCTATGAAGAGACCATCACAGGGTTGGGCAGCTCCTGAGATGGAGAGCTAGACCTCTCTAATGAATTCTAATATATACAATTCAAAGCAGATCAATTATAGATTTTCTTATCAATTGCTCCTGCCTTTCATTAGCTTTAAATCAATCATCATCAACATCCGTAAATCAACAATAATACCTGTCATATATTTCAGCCAATTGCATTTTATCCTCCAGCGTAAAGCCATTTCATTAGTCCTTAAAATCTGGATGCTTCCTCCGCTCTTGGCTAACCCAGCTTCTTGTATCATTTAGCAACCGGATGCCTGGCCACCAAGTTCAAAGTTAACATTCCCAGAAGTTCCTCTTCACGTCACAGCCAAACCAGATTAACACATGATCCCATGTCCGGGCATGCATCCATCCTATCTGGACAGTGAATAAACCCTATTCATGAAGTTTGATTAAGTATTCTGAATGTTTGTATCATTAAAAACTCTGCTGATAAAACTTACATATTTCCAAGGTTTCAGTATTCCCTTAGGATATGTTTTGTCCTAATGCCCTTTACCATGATGCTTTGCAGCAATTTGTCTTTACCTAAAGTGAACAATGATTCTTAAAAATACATTAATAAATTCAAAATATCAACATTTGAGTTTTAAAATCACAATTGCTTGTTTAAATCTCTTACTGCATTTCATATGTGTGTAAAGTGCTTTCTTGTTAGCTTATATATCTGTTTTGAAGTCATTTAACTCAATGCTGGTAGTTCTGTCAGTGTCCTAGGGGACAATTTTACTGACAAGTCCGCCTTAGGTTTGCATGATACCACCTGAGACCAAAGGGAATACCGTTCTCCAAGCCTAGCCCACAGAATCAGGACGAGCATGCCAATAAAATTCCAGCCAGAATGTCTAATGGTTTAAAAATCTTTATAAACCTATTAGGGTTTCTTCCCCTTACAAGGAGAAAAATGAAGAAATAATGGGGACATGTAAGAATGTACGATAATCTACACAGATGAATCAGGTCAACAGAGGTAGCCAGGAAGATGAGTCCATGGTGTTTTCAGGACAATTTCTTATAGTAGCTTGTTCTGGAGCCAACCAGAGAGGAGCTATTCCAGACCAGGTAGTATGCATTGAAGCAGGATTAATTAATGACCTCTTTGTAAAAAAAATAGCAGTGATCATAATTTGATTAAATTCGACATTCTGTTTTGAGGGAGAGAAGAGTAGATTTAAGACTAGTGTTTTAAACTTAAATGAAGGCAATTAAAAAAGAATGAAGTCGAAGACACTTGATAAGGTGCCACATCAAAAGTTGCTGCACAAATTAAGAGTTCATATTGTAGTTGGTAACATATTAGCATCGACCAGAGGATTGATTACTAACAGGACACAGAGATTAGGGATATATAGATAATTTTTGTATTGGTAAACTCTAATTCATAGAATGCCACAAGGATTATTCTGGAGCTTCAACTATTTGTAATCTATGTAGATAACTGGAATAAAGCAATCAGATACATAAATTTTCTGTTGACTCCAAATTTAGATAGAAATTTAAGTTGTGAGAAGGATATCAAGACTCTGTAAAGAGACATAGCTTGGTCAGTCTTATCTAACTTTTTTGCATGGCAAAGGGGGGGGCGGATGGTGGGGGTGGTCACACTGAATCTTTTTCTCACTTAAGGAGCAAACTCAGAAAGAGAATATTTGGCACAACATTAAACATGATTTTCAAAAGTAAATTGATTGAACAACGAAATATCAAAACAAGGGATGAATAAAAAATAAAAATGATCGTTGGAGTGTTTACTCACTCACCCCCAACCACTGTGAGAATTGATGAAAGTACATATTGGTATGTGAGAGTGGGGTGAATGAAAACTGGGAAGGCAATGGCCTTGTGGCATAATCACTAGACTACTAATCCAGAAACTCAACTAATGTTCTGGGAACTAAGTTCGAAACCTGCCATGGCAAATGGTGGACTTTGAATTCAACAAAAAAGAATCTGGAACTAAGAATCTACTGATAACCATGAAACCATTATAAATTGTCTTAAAAACCCATGTAGTTCACTAATATCCTTGAGAGGAGGAAAGCCGTTCTTACCTGGTCTGGCCTATATGTGACTCTAGAACCACAGCAATGTGGTTGACTCTCAATTGCCCTCAGGCAATTAGTGATGGGCAATAAATGCTGTCTAGCCAGTGATGCTCATGTTTCATAAATGAATAAATAATGTAAAGTCCTCTCTCTCACACACTGCTCCCTCTTACACACTACTTTGTCATGCATACACTTCACAAACTCACCCCCCCTCTCTCTCTCTCACACGCACACATACACACATGCACACAAAATTGGTGGGGTGAAGAGGTAAAAGGGATGGAGAATGGGGGAGGTTGTTGCAATCAGAATGAAATGAGAACTGGAATCAGGCTTGAGGCTTAGTCGCACCTGTGTGCTGGTGCATGGCGAGAGCTAGAGGAAGGTGGCCAGGGGAGAGGTGACAGGAGGCAGGAAGAGAGATGACAGGAAGCAGGAAGAGTGGTGGCAGGAGACAGGGAAAGAAAGACTAGTGAGAGAAATGACTGGAGGAGCAACTCCTTGCAGAAATCCTCAATCTCATTGACCTGTTTTACTGGCAATTTAAACAATTGTTTCAGGAGCCACAAAGATGGGTTTTGTAGCCACAGGCCCTGGATTGGCCAAACCTGAACTTTATTTAATGAGTGACCAAAAATTTAATGAGTGGGCAAAAATTTGGCACTTTGTGCATGATGTGGGAAAATGTGAACCTGCCCACTTTGGTCAAAAGAATCAAAAAGCATTGTATTATTTAAATAGTGAGATTGCTGATCCCTACAGTACAGAGGGATCTGGGTGTCCCAGCCCATTAATCACAAAACATTACTTTGCAGGTACAGGAAGGTAAATGGAATGTTACGGTTATTGCAAGGGGAATGGAATATAAAATTTTGCCCATCGGTGATGCTGTGTTGTTCTCCTTACTTAAGAAAGGATATCACTGCAATAGAAACATTACAGTGATGGTGCACTTGACTGATTCCTGTAATGAAGGTTATCTCACGTGGAAAGGTTTGACAGGTTGGGCCTGAATCAATCAGGGGTAATTTTATTGGAAAATATAGGATATTGATGAGATTTGACAGGATGGGTATTGAGAGGATGATTCCCCTTCTGAGAAAGACTAGAACAAGAGAACATAATTTCCCATTTAACATGGAGTTTAGGAGTTTTTTTTTCTCTTTAAGAGTTGTTAGTCTATGGAATTCTGTTCCCCAGAGAGCACTGGAGTTAGGAACAAAGTTGAAAATTTATTTATTTATTAAGATCACAAGTGGGTTTACATCAAAACTGCAATGAAGTTACTACGAAAATCCCCTACTCGCCACAGTCTGGTGCCTGTTCAGATAATTTAATATTTTTAAGGCTGAGTGAGACAGATTTTTGATTGACAAGAGAGTCAAAGGATAGAGGGGGTAGAAAGGAAAACAGTGTTGAGGCCACAATCAGATCAGCTACGATCTTATCAAATGGCAGATTAAACTCCAGGGGCAGAATGGCCTACTCCTGCTTCTAATTAATATTTTCATGTAAAACAACTCACGCACGCCAGATCACTCTATCTCGCAAGATATCCTGTCCTGCCTGCCCAAAGATGTGTGGGTCGAGAATTGACCTATTCAATTCATAAAGATCCATGGCTCAAATTCACGGCCCTGAGTAGACATCATCCTCCAATCGAAAGACAGCTACTGCCCATAATGAGATTATGGATGAGGCTATATTTAGCATATTAGTCCTGATTTTAATTGTTGTTCCTGTCCAGCTTCAGAGGAAACTAGAATGGACATTTGACCCAAACATAGTCTTTAGCTGGCAGATGCATTGGATAGCATTGATCCCATTATTTGCTATTTTGAGGATCTGACAGCTAAAAAGAACAATGATGCAAAGAGCAATGACAATTCCAGGATTATATTCTGGGCCCGCAATACCAGAGTGTAGCCAATCTTTGTTGATATTCCTAGCCCTCAGGCATCAATTCTGCACTACAGCTAGATAGCTTTAAAAGCAATACAGATTGACAGCATGATATGCAAAGTAGCAAAAATGGTAATGTATCAAGCTTGACTTTTGTGTCAGAAGTTTACGGCTTAAAGTTTGATTCATCTGGAGTAGACTTGGGTATTTAATCTCAGCTAACTAGCTATACTATTTATACCTTTCTAATCCCAAAATGACCCATTTATCCCTACTCTGTGCTTCTTGTTAGCTAACACAATCATTGATCTGTGCGAATATGTTATCCACTACATCATGAATACTTATTTTGTGTCACAATTCATGATATGACAATTAATGAATGCCATTCTGGAAATCCAAGGGAGTGCTGCAATGTCAGAACTTGTCCTTGGAGGGAATGCAGTATAAATTTACAAGATTGATACCTGGATGCTTGTGTTAAATTACAAGGAGAGATTACAAAACATAGAATTGTATTTCCTTGACTTTAGAAGGTCATGGGATGGTTTAATCAAAAATTTCAACATATGAACAAGAAGAAGTGGGTTAGATAGGAAGAAATAATTTCACTAGATGCAGGGGCTACAAGGAGGGGTATATTTGAAAAATTAGAGCTGGACGTTTCATGAGTGAGATTTGAAAATATTTCAGTAGTCAAAATCTGAACTTGCTTGGACACTTCTTTGCAATCCATCCTCAATCAATTGTTAATTTAAAATCTAAGATTGTTAAATGTTTTTCTTAACCAGAGGTATTCAGGGTTTTGGGGAAAAGACAGGTATCTGGAGTTAGGTCACAGATTGATCTCCATGCAAAGCGGAACAGGTTAAGGGGCTAAGTGGTTCATTACTCTTCCAATGTGCTGTCTTTTGAATGCTACACTAAACAAAGACTCCAAGTCCTCATCTTAAGCACACAGAAATACTCCACAGCAGAATTTCAAAAAATTAATTAACTATGTAATCCTGGTCAATATTTACTCTTCAGCCGACATGATTTAAAAATTATCTAATCATTGTTAAGTTGCTGCTTGTGGGGGACTTTAATTTCCATATTTGGGAAAGGTGATAGCTTCGTGGTAATGTCACTGGACAAATAATTCAGTTGCTCAGGCAAAAGCTCTGAGGATATGGATTCAAATCCCACCAAGGGAATGGGTGGAATTTCAATTCAATAAATCTGGACTTGAAAACATCTTATATTAATCACTTTGAAACTTTTGTTGATTACTGTAAATTTATCTGGTTCACTAATGCCATTCAGGGAAGGACTCTGGATCCCATAACCTCAGATATGGATAAGGAAACCTCCTGCTGATTACCATGCACTGTCCCTCCTCAGCTAATGATTCAGTACACCTCCATGTCAAACACCATTTGGAAGAAGCACTAGGCATGGCAAAGGAACAAAATATACACAATCCAAAGTCCATCAGCAAGAGTGGCGCCACTGTTGACCGAGCTTGCTGAAGTTTAAACGATATAGCTGCTAAATTGGGTCTGGAGGAAGAAATCTACTTGGCCTCATCCTCACCAATATACCTATTGCAGATGCATCTGCCCATGACAGTCTTTTTGGAGTGATCACCACATAGTCCTTACGGAGACAAAGTCCCATCTATAGGATACCCTCCATTATGTGGCACTATCACCATGCTAAATGGAATAGACCTCAAACAGAATTAGCAACTGAAAACTGAGCATCCATGAGGTGCTGTGGGCCATCAGCAGCTGCAGATTTGCATACAATTGCAATCTGTAATCTCATGGCCTTGCATATCCCCCACTTTATCTTTACTATCAAACTGGGAAATGAACCCTGGTTCAATGAATAATGCAAAACAGCACAGCAGGAGCAGCACCAGACATATCTAAAAATGAGATGTTAGCCTGGTGAAGCTACAACACTACTTGTATGCCAAACATTGGAAGTAGCGAAGGACAGAGAGAGCCTAGCGATTCCGTAACCAATGGAATAGATCAAAGCTCTGCAATCCTGTTACATCCAGCCATGAATGGTGGTGGACAATTAAAGAAACTAACTGGTGGAGAAGGTTCCACACATATCATCTTCCTCATAATGTGGAAGCCCAGCACATCAGTCCGAAAGGTAAGGCTGAAGCATTTGTCATCACCTTCAGTCAGATGTTCAGAGTAAATGATCCATCTTGGCCTCTTCCTGAAGTCCATAGTATCACAGATGCCAATCTACAACCAATTCGATTCACTTCACAAGATTACAAGAAGCAACCAAAGGCATTGGATACTGTAAAGGCTTTGGGCCCTGACAACATTCCAGGAATTATACTGAAGGTTTGTGCTCCTGAACTGACTGAGCCCATAGCCAAGCTATTCCAATACAGCTACAACACTGACATCTACCCAGCAATCTGACAAATTGGAATCGCTTGGCTCTCTCTGTCCCTCGCTACTTCCAATGTTTGGCATACAAGTAGTGTTGTAGCTTCACCAGGCTAACATCTCATTTTTAGATGTGTCTGGTGCTGCTCCTGCTATGCTGTTTTGCATTATTCATTATCCTGTCCACAAAATACAGGACAAATTCAACCTGGCTAATTACTACTCCATCAGTCTATTCTCCATCATCAACAGTGATGAAAAGTGTCATCAACAATGCTATCAAGCAGCACTTAGTCAGCAATAACTTGCTCACTGCTGCTCAGTTTGAGTTCCACCAGGTCCACTCAGCTCCTGACTTCAATATAGCTGGACAGAATACAAGCTTGGGGCTGAGAATGGCACATTCACAGCAGATAAGTGTCAGACAATGATTATCTCCAACAGGAGACAATCTAACTATCGCCCTTGACATTTAATGGCATCACCATCACTGAATCTCCCAGCACCCCCCAACATGCTGGAGGTTACCAACCTGCAAATGTGCTGAACTAGCCATATATATATACTCTGGGTGCAATCTTACCTGATGTCCACACCACACTCCTGCTGCGTCTAGGTCAGAGAATTTGACAGCCAGTCAAATCTCTGTTCACTGCAATGGGATGGAAAAATCCTGCTGGCGTGAATGATGACAAGATTCTGGCATGCGGTTAGCAGAGCTAGTCAGCAGCTAGGAATCCTGCAGCTTATAATTCAAACTTCTGATTCCTCAAAGCCTTTCCACCATTTGCAATGCACAAATCAGGAGTGTGATGGGATACACTTAACGTGCCTGGATGAATGCAGCTCGAATAACACTCTAGAAGCTAGACACCTTCCAGGAGAAAGCAGCCTTCTTCATTGGTACTTCTTCTAAAAACGTTCACTCCCTCCACCACCAACACACAGTAGCAACAGTGTGTACCAGCTACAAGATTCACTGAGGGAATTCATTAAGGCTCCATAGGTTGCGGCTTCCAATCCATGACTGCTCCCATCTAGAAGGTTAAGAACAGCAAATGCCTGGGAACAGCATCACCTAGAAGTTCCCCTCTACACCATTCAGAATCCTGATTTAGGAATATATTACTGTTCCTTCATTGTTGCTAGGTCAAAATCCTGGAATTCCTTCCCTACCAGCATTGTGGTTGTACTGATACCACATAGACTACAGCAATTCAAAACAACAGCTCAGCAACACCCTCTCAAGAGAAATTAGGGATGGGCAATAAATGCTGGCCAGCCAGTGACACCCATGTCCCATGAACAATCAATTTTTTTAAAAAAAAACTGACCAATCAATTTAGCAGAGGTGGTCTGGAAAATGAGTTTGTAGAATTTTTTTTGATAGTTCAGTACATTGTAGAACCAGCCTCTAGCTCAATCCCTCTATTGCCTCTGCAGAATATTTGGCACCTGGTAATGTCTTTTACCTTGACACATGTTGGACATAATATCATGGTTACAGGAATGCCTACCTATCCCGTAACAATAGTATTTAATATAATGACTGCATTTTATTCTTTGCTGTTTCCTAATGTGCAGTCTGTTCTCTGTTGTTGCAATGGAGTGCACTGCACTCTTCCAAGGTGTTATCGCTCCCAGCAGTCTTCAGTGCTGGGTACCAGTTTGAGAGTATGAAGCAAAGAATGTAATCTCCATCTTGGGATCCCTGTATGCAGAAAGAGGCTATTTTGTCAATTGAGCCTGCACGAACAATAATCCTACTCGTCTTCTATCAATGTAATCTAACATATTTATCCTGCTAGTCCCTTAACACTAAGAAGCAATCCATCTAACCTGCACATCTTTGGACTGTGGGCGGAAACCAGAACACCTGGAAGAAACCCACACAGACACGGGCACAACTTGCCATTCTTCCAAATGTCTACCTACATTATCCTGAGCTCTCACTGCCTATGTGGTAACACTTCGAGGAATTGTCATCCACCCTGTCCCAGTGACTCCAGCTCACAAATCCCAAACTTAAACACAAGCCGCTGGAGACATTTCCCGTAAACAGAGCTTCGTCCACGACACATGAAATATCCTGAAGTTCCCAGACGTGACACAAACTGCAAGCAACTCCACTGCCCAATTATAATCTAGCCAATCCTCTTTTAAAATCCAGTTGGTATCTTATCTAAAATATTAATTTTAATTATGCCTCTGGACCTGCTCTGTAGCACTAATACTTTTATTAATTCAATCAGCGGTATACTTAACCCGATTGAAAGCTTTAATTTCCAAACTCTCAATTGAAATGAATTCCCTAGTTTAGGGGGAGACAAAGAGAAATATTCACATGTGCACTACTCTGCTTTCCTCTTAGATCATGCTTAGATTTTCTTCCTCATTTTTTCTCCAAACACATTCACTCTGCTCATGCATACTCCTCCACATTCCTTTCATTTGTAGGTCTCCATCACTGTCCCTCATCAGATTCGCTCTTTCTGTCTAAATTTAAAACTTTTCTCTTTCACAGAATGTGGGTGTCACTGGCAAGGTAAGCATATGTTACCCATCCCTAATTGTCCCTTGAACTGAGTAACTTACCATTTCAGAGGATATTTAAGAGTCAACCACACCACTGTAAGTCTGGAGTCATATGTAGGCTAGATTGGCAGATTTCCTTTCCTAACGGTCATTTGTTATGAAAATTAATGATAATTTTATGGTCACTGTTGCTGAGACTAAGTTCCAGATTTTATTAATTGAATGTAAATGCCACCAGTTGTAGTGGTGGGATTTGAACCTGTGTTCAAAAGAACATTGGGCCTGGCTTTTGGATCACTTGAAATTACCATTATAACGCTATCATCTCATATCACAATGTAACAACAGTGACTACATTTCAAAAGTACTTAATTGACTTTAAAGCACTATAGGATGCCCTGGGATTGTAAAAGGTGCAATATAAATGAAAATCTTTCCTTCTGGACAAATGTAGTCCAAAACCAACATCAGTAAACTGTTAGAAAACATTGGGCAGAGTGTAATATTGGCAGTTTCTCACCTGCCGGCCGGACAACCAGCAGGAGCCCCGAGTTAATGCATCAGGGAACGCCTGACAAAGTTAAGTGCCCATCAAGCAATTAACTGGCCAACACTAAGCCTTCCCCAGAGTTCAGGATCCGAAGGGCCAACGTCAAGCCTTACTCAGGAGAAGAACCCCATCTTCTAAGAGCTGAAAGACAATCAAAAGCCAGCAGCTTTCCACTGCCCATTTGTGCCACTGGGAACAGTGGCTGCTGCTGGTAATACACCCAACAGAGGTCCATGATTGATGACAGACTACTTTTAAGATGCCAGGTCTCTTGATCAGGCACTGACCGCTTTTGAACAAAGGATCCCCATCCCCACACTCTGGAAGTCCACAGGCAAACCTAACAAGAGTTTACTTTTCAGTCTTTATCTGGTTAAATACCAGCATGGTACTTTGAGGCTGTTAAGTGGGCATTAATTGCCCACTTAGTGATGTCAAGTCTGAGGTCACAAACAACCAACTCAAGAACTGCTTCTTCTTTGCTGACATCAGATTTTTGAATGGGCCTACCTCACATTAAGTTGATTTTTCTCTACACCCTAGCTATGACTGTAACACTATTATTCTGCACTGTCTCCTTTCCTTCTCTGTGAACGGTATGCCTTGTCTGATAGCATGCAAAAAACAATATTTTTCACTGGATACTAACACATGCGGCAATAATAAATCAAATCAAAAATTAATTAATTTGCAGTTGGAAATGCTGTCTATTGGCTTTCCCACCCAGTCTTAATCATAAGGTGGAAAGGTAGCAGGGGTCTCCACCTGGCACCCTTCCCCCCACACGCCCCTTCAGTTAAATGCACCTCACTGCCCCCGAGCTCTCCATCAGCAAAGGCATTAAATCCCACTATGTTTTTTGCTGTTTCTGAGACCATGGGCAGGATTTTTCAACTGCGTGTGCCCCAAGACGAGAAGCTCCCAGCACACCTTGAGATAGAGATAGAGCTAGCAAAAGGTAGCAAACCACTTGACCAGTCAATCATTCTGCCCTCCTCCCCCAACAATGCCAAAAGATCAAAAACTCCAGCAGAGTGCATTAAGCCCAGATTAAAAATAGACAAAAGGCCTATTATATTACCTTAGCAGCAATAAAAGATGCCACTACAGACTTCACTGTGCCAATAGCAAAAAAAAAGCTTGCTTACAGACTGCAGAGAACATGATTAAAAACCCACTTCTTAAAGGCACAGTAACATCACAGTCTGTTATCATTGAAATCCATCTGTCCTTTAGGAAAGGAAATCTGTCATCCTTACCTGGTCTGTTTTTACCTATAACTGAGTCCAGATCCACAGCAATGTGGTGGACTCTTAAATGCCCTCAGTGATGGGCAATAAATCCAGCCAGCAATGCCCACATCCCACAAATGAATAAAAAAATTTGCTCCTTCACATCGTGCTGAACTAGTTTTCACCATGAGAATGAGGGATTATTTAGAACCTTCCTTCAGGAAATTAAATGGATGGGATGTTAGTGATGATGTGGATTGCAAATGGTCTGCTGTGGAAGAAGTAGACTTTGTAGGTTAAATTATTAACCTCATTTTCCCTAACTGGTGCTTCTTACAATTATGGGACAAATTAATATAATACATTTATTCTTCTAATATAAGTTATTTGAAGTTATGAACGTCATAAATGCTGTACACAAAAGGTACTGTGAGATTAGAATTGGTCACCAAATGGTTAAGAGCCGTTTTGACAAGAAATTAAAGTCTAGCTTGTGGGCACATGGTATATGCTAACTTCCACTCATTTTGTGATCCTTATCCCTGGGCATGGTAAATCAATGTGCATTTCTCCAAAATGGCCTGTTTGTGGATGATCCAAGTGCTGACCGCAATTACATAAAAGTCCTCATCCCAATATTAAACGTTGCCTGTAGCAGGCTGCAGATCACAGCAACAGAATGATTTCCATGTTAAAACAGCATGACAAGCAATAATTGCAAAGATTAACGTTGAATTCAGATGTAGTTGGTTCGTAGGGTGCAGAAAAATAAATATCCAATAATCTCATGAAAATAAAAATCAGGTTTGAGTCAGTATGGGACAGTAGCAGGAAAGCCTGCAAACAGCCAGCCTCGTTTTACAAGCACCCCATGTTCAATCAGTGCCTCTTTAATTGAAGCATTCATTACTTCACTATCTTCTTGCAAACATCAGGATCTTTAAGAA
Organism: Sphyrna mokarran; assembly: GCA_024679065.1. Classification (NCBI taxonomy): domain Eukaryota; kingdom Metazoa; phylum Chordata; class Chondrichthyes; order Carcharhiniformes; family Carcharhinidae; genus Sphyrna; species Sphyrna mokarran. The sequence continues at coordinate 55,500,730 of JAGIQG010000014.1, forward strand.
GTATCTTTCAGCATTGTCTGTTATAAATTTTTCCTGGAATAACAGTGTTATATTAGGGTGGCACGGTGCGGCATAGTGATTAACACTATGTTAACACACTGTGTCATGGGCTAAAGTTTGATTCTCATTTGAGCTCATTGTGCAGAGTCTGCACTTTCTGCCCATGTCTGTATGGGTTTCCAGCAGATGAAGGATGTTTCCTTCCTCAGGCCAAAAGATGTGCTGGTTAGGCGCATTGGCCATGCTAAATTCTCCCTCAGAGTACCCGAACAGGTGCCAGAGAGTGGAGATTTTCACAATAATTTCATTGTATTGTTAATGTCATCCTTTTAGTAACACAACTAAATAAAATTTAAGCTTTTATTAATAGAGAAACTAGCTCACGATTACAAACATAAACTATTTTTCTAGAAAAATAAGCAATAATGAATGTAAACACTGGAACCTGGGGAGGGGAGCAAGAGTAAGTCACCAGAAAGCACTAAAAGTGTATTCTAGCCTTACTGAGTATCAATGACTGGCAAGAAATCTACCAAAGCTCTCCATACAATAATTAACATGCACTTTGAAGTGGACCAAGTATTTTCTGAAGTGTTTTGTTGTGTATCGCATATACAGAGGGAGTCAGTGAATAAACACATCCAAAGTTGAGTTGAGGATTATCAAGTCAGATCAACCATGATCTCATTGAATGGCGGGGCACCCTCAATGGACCAAATGGCCTACATCTGCTCCCATACATTATGGTCTCTTCTTTTCTTATCACCACCTTCAAAATGGCCATTGAGTAACATCATAGTTACTAAGATAAACAACGTGGGAAGTTCAGCCCTGACAAAAAGTTACCCAGGCTCGAAACATTGGCTCTATTCTCTCTCTGCAGATGCTGTTTGATCTGCTGAGATATTCCAATATTCTCTCTGTTTTTGTTTTAATTTCCAGCATCAGTGGTTTACCTGTTTGGGAAGTTCAGTGTTTGCTGAGGGTGGGACTTCAATGCAGATGGGGAAGGAGATGAGCCTTTCAGCTAAACTGATACGTTTTAAATAAACCAAGCAAATTAATTATGTAAAAGTCAAATTAAATGTGTAAAACAAGGTCGCTCGAGATGGCAGCACATAAGGCGTGTCACATTGCCACAAGCCTGTAGTCACAGAGTGATCAAAGTTGGAAACTAAATATTCCAGCTCACTTGACTTTTAGGAAAGTTGGCAAAATGGAAAAGGAGGTGATGTTTCCTTCATTACATAGGGTGAAATCATGAAAGAACTAGTATTGGGAGGCTGGGGTGCATGGTGGCACGGTGATTGGCACTGCTGTCTCACAGTGCCAGGGACACGGATTTGATTCCAACTTTGCGTGATTGTGTGAAGTTTGCACGCTCTCCACATGTCTGCCTGAGTTTCGTCCAGGTGCTCTAGTTTCCTCTCACAGTCCAAAAATGTGTAGCCTAGGTGGATTGGCCTTGCTAAGTTGCCTCTGAGTGTCCAAAAATGAGTAGATTGGCTGGATTAGCCATGATAAATACATGGGGTGGTGAGGATATGGCAGGAAGTGGACACCAGTGAGATGCTCTTTTGAAGAGTCCATGTAGAATCAGTGGGACAAAAGGCCTCCATCTGCACTGTAAAGATTGTTTAGAGTACAAAGTAACAAAAAAACATTGCTGAGAAATGCCTCTACTTTCTTAACAGTCTAAGTAAATTTGGCATGTCCACTATGACCTCGCCACTTTTATCAAATTCCATAGAAAGCATTTTTTTTTTTGTGAATCACAGCTTGGTATGGCTCCTACTTTGTCCAAGACTGCAAAAAAAAACTGCAAAAGGCTGTGAATGAAGTCAGTTCATCATGCAAACCAGCCTCCCATCCATTGACTTTGTCTACATTTCCCGCTGCCTAGGAAAAGCAGGCAGCATAATCAAGGACCTACGCACCCTGGACATACTTTCTTCTACCTTCTTCCATTGGGAAAAAAATACAAAAGTCTGAGTCAAGAACAGCTTCTTCCCTGCTGCTGTCAGACTTCAAAATGGACCCACCTTATATTAAGTTGATCTTTCTCTACACCTTAGCTATGATTGTAACACTATATTCCACATGCCTTTCCTTTTCTATGAACAGTACACTTTGTCTATATAGCATGGAAGAAACAATATTTTTCACCGTATACTAATGCATTTGACAATAATAAATCAAATCAAAACAATAGATACTACTTTGACAGGCTGGAGCTCCTCTGTGTTCAGCAACACAACATCATCCAAGTGCCATTTATGATTTCAGGATGTCTGAAAGCTCTATAGGAACAATTAAGTACTTTTAAATTGTAATAACTTTTATAATGAAGGAAAACATGGCTATAAACATACACTCAATGGTCAATGAGCATTCGATTTTCAAAGTAGGGCCCTAAGTCCAGGATATTTATTCAGGCAAAGGACAATCTCTCCTGTTTGCAAATCTCTCCTGGCTAATAGGACATGAATTTTCCTTTTGAAAGAAGTGTTGAAAGTATGAAGATATGCTAAGATATAGACATCAGTATGCAGCTCAGAATTCACAAGATGGGGTTGACAGGTACATGTACCAGATTCACAGTAAGCAGTCTTAGGGACTGCTTCTCTCAGTTGATGTTGTAAATCGATCAGTTCTTTGTTAAAACTAGATAGAATGGATATTCGGGATTATTTCCTGACTCCCTGCAGACATTGTGATTCACACACTGTGCCTGATTCTCTGACCATTAATGCTTCTGAGCAAAAAAAATCACGCACAACAGACAACCAAATGTATGATATGCCCTGAACCTCCATTCGGAGATCCTATGAATGAGGCTTCCTACCAAGAGTGCAAATTAATCTCAGGATTAAAGGCTCCGCCATTTACATTTCAAATGATGGCATATGATTAAATCCATTTATATCTCAGTATCCAATATCAAGTGTAAATTACCATGCAATCCTGCTTTACTGTAATCTCCATTGAAAGGAGTGGTAACAATTCATGCTGTGGTTATATACATACTGACAGGCTAACTAACCAGCCAGCTGAGATTCTCCCTAAGGATTCCTACAAATGATTCCACCTGGATCATCCGTGGCCCACACTGACCTTAGAACAATTTCTCTCTCCGTCTTGGTCACAAAGGCATGGCCAAACATAACCCAAAATATGTAGATCTTTCTGAAAAGAGATCCAGAACGCAATAATACTGATGTTGATTTTTATATGTCCCCAATTATAATAAAATGATAGTACAAAGAAAAAGCAAAGTACGGTGCAGAAACAGGCCCTTCAGCCCTCCAAGCCTGCACCGATCATGATGCCTGCTGAAACTAAAATTGTTGGCACTTAAGGAGTCCCTATCCTTCCATTCCCATCTTATCAGGTATTCATCTAGTTGATTCGTAAATACCGCTGTCATGTCTGCTCACACCACCTCCCCAGGATTGATTTAAGTTTCTGGGTTCTCAAGAAATTATGGACTAAATCCGCTTATTTTTGAATTAATATTGATCAACCCTGTTTGAAACCTTCAGTGCTGGATTGAAACATATTGAACAACATGCAATTATCATATCCAAAAGTTGAATTACGATGTTATATAATTCAGCTTCATTTAATAATCCTAATTTACACATCTCAGTCATATCATCAAAAACTATAGTCTCTGGTGAATCTTAATCCTCCTACTTAATTTTGCCTTTTTTCTCTTTTTGCTAATAAACATAATTTCTTATTAGATAAAAGTTCTTTGAATAAAGACTATTAGAAATGTTAGATAAGTTGATCCAAGCTGAGCCTCGGGCTGATTGCAAACGTTTTATACAAGAAGCTGCAATGTTCACTTCAATGAAAGAGTATGTCATCTTCATCCCACTGTTGTAATCAAATAGTGCACTATAGATCTAAGTAAATGCTGCAGACATCTGTGCAATTAAAACATGTTAAGACAGTTTAATGGGTAGTAACATTTCACTTTGAGATCTGTACGAATTCTGAGCTAGTCAACTAGAACAGACAGAGGAACGTTGAAGTAGAACCTTTTTTGAATTCAGCATCAATCCAATGAATGAATCATTCCAAGGGAATAGATGATTTAATGAGGCAACAGATTGTTCTTTTACCTCTGAGCCTGTGATTCTACTCACCATAAATTGATAGGATGCAAATCTCTGCTTTCTGTCTAGGCCAGATGAACTGAGTTCAGTCAGCTTCAATTTAAGAGCGGATCCATGGAACAAAATTGCGCTGCATTCAATACTATTATGCATTAGTAAGTAGGTTAGTTACAATTAGAAAGATCGTAAGGCAGATAGAATAAGGGTACTCCAAAATCACATTTTCAAAGGAGAGCAGAGGGAGATTCTCTCAGCAGCAGTTATATTTAACCAGATTTTGATTCCACCACAAGTAAAAATGGAAAGGAGTTCCATACTCGATGTGTTTAACGGCACTCCATCTACAGGTTGTCCTTTGATGGCTTCAATGTTTACCAGACCATAGGAACATCAGGAGGCCATTCAGCCTATCAATTCAATTAGATCATGTGGACACCTATCCAGGACCCCTTGCATGCATTATCTCCATATCACTTGCAGTCTAGTGATTTCTGTTTCTGAACATGCTCAATGATTGAGCTCCCACAGCCCTCTAGTATAAAAAATTCCAACCATTCAACACCTTTTGAGTCGAGAAATTCCTCCTCATCTGAATCTTAAATGGCCTATCCTTTTTTATGAGATTATGTCCTTGGTTTTAGACTCACTGGCCAGTCTGTCATGTTCTTTAAAAATTTCATAAGTTTCGATGAGGTCACCGCTCATATTTTGAAACTTAAAGGGACACAGACCTGTCTTCCCAATCTCTTCTCATAAAACAATCTCTTCATCTCAGGAATCAATCTGGGAAACCTGCATTGCATTCCCTCTGTGGCAGATATATCCGTTCTTAGTCAACAGCATCGAACTGTCTGCAGTACTCCAAGTGAGGTATCACAAAGACTTTGCATAACTGCAGCAAGACATCTTTAGTCCTGTGCTCAAATCCCCTTGTGGTAATGGTCAATGTTCTATATGCCTTCCTAACTGCTTCTTGCACAGAATTGCATGCTAATTTTTAGTGACTCACGGACAAGGATACTAAAATCCAGATCCCATCTGGATACTCAAGCTTCCCAAGAAATACTCTGCCTTGGTGAAGTTGTTCAGTTTGTTAGATTAATCACATTAGATCATAGAAAATCATAAAAACCCTACAGTAAACAAGTTTGCACCGACAACAATCCTACCCAGGCCCTAATCCTGCTTAGTTACCTTGCTAATCCTTCTAACCTATCACATCCCGAGATACTAAGGGTTAATTTAGCATGTCCAATCAACCTAATCAGCGCATCTTTGGACTGTCAGTGGAAACCGGATGACCCAGAGAAAGCTCCTGCAAACACAGGGAGAATGTGCAAACTCCACACCGTGGTCCAAGTTAGAAATCGAACTCAAGTTCCTGGAACTGTGAGGCAGCAGTGCTAACCAGTGTGCCACCATGCCACCCACATTATATTCCATCTGCCCTGTTCTAGCCCATTCATGTAGCCTGTGCAAGCCCAATTGAAATATCCTTGCATCCTCCTCACAACTTACATTCATGCCCAGCTTGACATCATCCATCTACATCTAGAAACTCAATTTTTACTGAACCATATTTTTAGATGATCATAAATTTGTACAGGACATACCCATGAGTGTCTATACACCAAGTAGGCATGATTCTTCACTTAAAATAATTTCAGTAAAGAATAAATAATTTTCAAGAAAGGATTTTAATTATAACGCTGAGGTCAACTCTGATTTATGACTGATCTTTCTCTGGACTTAAAAAATTGGGGTGGAAAATCCATTAGGGCTGCTCCGTCAGAAAATGAGAGAAAAGCCATGCTACATCTGCAATGCTAAAAAAGTAAAAGGCTTTTCAAGGATCAATGTGAAATACTCAATGGGTGGAGTAATTGGTCCTAGTTAACCAGACAAACTTACTTCCCTGTCAAAATTTGGACAAGCGCTAATCAAGGTTTGCTGGATGACTGGCAAAAGGAATTTGTCATTTTTCAGGTTTTCATTAATTGTGCCCAATCAGTTCACTGATATGCTGAAGGACAAGTCCTTTCCTGATTTCTCTGTGCCTCGTGATCATGTGGTTTCCTCATTCAATTGCTCATGAGAGCCTCCTATTTCAATTTCAGTTAGCAGTGAGGAATATGAGTAGGGAAAAGAATACGAGAATACAAAAGAATACATGAGGCATTAAAGGAGATGCAAATCCTCTTCCCAAAGGATCCTCATCCTGTAAACCAGCATTGTCCCTGGAGCTTTTAGCTCTTCTGCCTCCACCATTGCCAGTTCACTGGTTCCGCACTGTTAGAAGTCTCACAACACCAGGTTAAAGTGCAACTACTTTATTTGATAGTAAGCCCATAAGCTTTTGAAAACGCTGTTTCTTTGTTAGATGTGTGGAAAGCACTGTTGCACATGGCTCTCATCTGGGCCTGGAATGACTCACAAAAGCGTAGGATTGACCACTTCCTGAAGTCTCAAATGATCCTGGTTGCCTATAAGTCACTGTATTCAAATTACATTGGTTGTGGGAAAGATGGATAATGTTCCAACAACTACACTCTTGAGGTCGTAAGTCAATTAGAATCATTGACATGAGAAAATCTGGCAGTTGCTGTTGAATTTAGTTTCCTGTCTTACCATTGATGTTAATCTGAGGCGAATGATGATTTTCAAGCATAAAATCATGCCCAGAAAATGTCCCCTTCAAGCATCTGTGTAGTTGATGAAAGAGAGATTTATGCAGATGTTGATAGCTAGCTAAATGCTGTTTGATGCAGCTTGCTTGTAGTATAAATACCTTTCTGTTCGATGATTTTATGACTATACACTATAAAATTGGAAATGTATGAAAATAGACATGATGATTGTTGTCACTGGTCTCATTTACAAACTGCAATCCTTTGATGTTTTGCTTAACTATTTCTTCCAAAGCAATCCATGGAAGCAATAAAAGTTGGTGAATTCATTGCTTCCACAAACTGTGCAAGAATGGCAAGACGGGGTGCAAATGGATGGTGGGAGCAGTAGTTAAAGTCTTAAGTTGTCCCCAGTGTAATTCATAAGGCAGAACTCCAGTCTGCTGCAGGAACCAAGTTTAAATTTATTTAATGGTGTCACAAGCAGGCTTCCATTAACACAGCAATGAAGTTACTGTGAAACTTCCCTCGTCACCACACTCCGGCACCTGTTCAGATACACTGACCGAGAATTTAATGCACCTAACCAGCATGTTTTTAAGATTGTGGGAGAAACTAGAGCACCCAGAGGAAACCCAGACACAGAAAGAACGTGCTGACTCTGCACAGTGACGCAAGCCAGGAATCAAACTCAGGTCCCTTGCACTGTGAGATAGCATTTCTAACCACTGTACCACCGTGCTGCCCCACAGCTGATGTAGTACAACTATAAGATGAAATTGATTATCATATAGCAAACAATGGCTTGGTAAGATTTTCTATTCAAAGTACGAACTTCACAAAGTTATTTTTCACACAAGGCTGACAAATGTTCAGTCAAATAAAACGCACGTAGTCATTTTCCACCAGTTCCCTTTATGTCTGTTGCTGCAATCAGATTTGCAAATAGACTTATGTTGAAGTGACAGTTGCAAATCTAAAAGCCATGCAAGTATTAACTGAACCAGGTGCTTTAAAATAGAAAAATATGGTGTAATTTGAAGCTTGTAGTCACAAAAACGTTTAATTTTAAACTGCTTATTGATACTGTCATAAATAGTTCACTGCCTTTTCTAAATGTCCTGATTTGCTTTATGCTAGAGAATTGTTGGCTAGCTAATTTATTGACTAATTCTGCAGTGAATTAAACAAGAATTAATCAATAGAAAGTGGGTAACCATGTATTTAGCATTCCCATTGTGTTGTAATGATGACCCACACTGACTTCTGGACCAAGGGCACCTCCGTTTTAAAATTCTCCCGTGTTCTTTGGCACGTTCATACTAATTGCTTTTTCTTGACAAACGAAATAGTGTGTAATGTGAGAGAGAAGACATTAAGAGCAAATTTCATCATCTGGGCAGTAACTTGGCAGAGTAAATCAATTGCAGTATGTATTCATTTCAAGGGAACAAAAATCAAGCAGGTTCTACAACACTTTGCTCCTCCAGGTTGCTAGGCAAGTGCTGAAGTTGAAAGTAATTATTCCCATTATTTGAGAAAGGATATTATATATGACCTTTCTTTCTATATTTCTAACAGAGTGCTTTAAATTACAAGGCAAATTACTTGCTCCCAGGCTTCTACAGAAGTGTGCCATTAGTAGGGAGCACACAGTTTCTGATTCTGTCCTGCTGACCATTAATGGATGAAGTGTTACATGCCTGTGATTTCTTGCAATGAGCTTCTTGCAAATATAGCTGGGATTATAGGAGTACAGAATTGGCCATTAAAATTGCTTCCCACCTAGATGATTGTTCCTCTTTAACAAAGGACTTCTTTTAACACTTTTCCTATTCGTACATCACATGATCTCAAGGTTCAACAAACTTTAGGAGTATTGGACCTCCAAGGCTAATTCAAAAGTTTGAATAAAAGCAAAGTACTGTGGATGCTGGAATCTGAAACAAAAACACAAAATGCCAAAAATCTCAGCAGGTTTGATGATGTCCGTGGGGAGAGAATAGAGCCAATATTTTGAGTCTAGATGAACTTCATTAGAGCTAAGAGCCAAGAGAATCAGCAGATATTTATACTATTGGGATGGGGAGGTTCGTGGCGGGGAGCAGGTGTGGAATCGAATATTCTTGGCACTTTCTCAGCCTTCTGTATTCTTATTTGCATTCTTTTGTCCAATTCTACCCCACTCCCACCCACCCATCCCAATAGTATAAATCTCTGCTGGTCCGCTTTGCTGTTAGTTCTGATGAAGGGTTATCTAGGCTCAAAACCTTGGCTCCATTTTCTACCAACAGATGCTGTCAGACCTGCTGTTGTTGTTTCAGAATCCTGAACGATTTCTTGACGTCTGAAGTTTTATACTACAAATCACTTCAATATCTTGCATTTTATTCGCTTTTAGGCCTACTGTAAGGCTGGATGAGAAGTCTTGATAATAAGTCCTTGTTGCTGGTGAGCAATGACACTTACTCCACGGGACTAATGATTAATCTACTGCTGATGAGATGATACAGTTGGTTGTGAGGAATATGGGGTGATATTAGCAATTCATTAGCAAGAAATTTGTGAAATACAGTTCACCCTTTGTGATTCCAGATGTGTTTCTCCTTCTGTCTAATCTTGTTTGCTTGATTCTCAAATCTATTGGGTGACAAATTTAGACAGGACCTGAAAACAGGCATGGGAATCATAGTAAAGGATCACTCTGCGCCTGTTGTAATTCTGTTTATTTGAAGAATTTCAGCATGAAACCAATGCTAAGTGAGCTATTGAGTGGATGCACATCTGGTTGAGGAATGCAAACTTATGAAAGGGATTCATGAACTAAAGCTAAGTTGCACCATTAAAGCCAGCTTCTGAAAAGGAAGATGCACCCAATCTTTAGAATGTTCTGAAAGGGAAGACAATGGCCTAACTGTATGATTGCTAGACTATTAATCCAGACACTCAGCTAATGTTCTGGGGACCTGGTTCGAATCCCACCATGGCAGATGGTGGAATTTGAATTTAATTTTAAAAAATCTGGAATTAGGAATCTACTGATGATCATGAAACCAGTGTCAGAAAACCCCATCTAGCTCACTCATTATGAACGGCATTGTGGCATAGTGGTTAGCATAGCTGCCTCACAGCTCCAGGGACCTGAGTTCAATTCCAGCCTCAGGTCATCGGCTGTGTGGAGTTTGCACATTCTCCCCATATCTGAAAGGGTATCATCCAGATGCTCCAAAAGATGTATGGATTGGATTGATTGGCTATGCTAAATTGCCCCTTAGTGTCAGGGGGACTAGCAAGGTAAGTAGGTGGGGTTAAGGGGATAAGGCCTGGGTGGGATTGTCGTCACTTCAGACTCGATAGGCCTCCTTCTGCACTATGGGAATTCTGTGATTCTATGTCCTTTAGGGAAGGAAATCTGCCATCCTTACCTGATCTGGTCTACATGTAACATTCTGTTACAGCAAATAATATATTTCTATTAGTATAGATCAGTGCCAAGTAAAGTCACATTATCTTGTCAATATCATTTAATCATACAGACAGAAAATAAAGACTTCCTTCTGGTACAGATCAATTAAATCAATACGTGGGTTTTGTTTATGTCATTCAGATTGCTTTAGTCTTATAATTAAAAAAAATCAGATTGTCTCGTGGCAGAACAGCTGTTCTGCTCAGGAACTTAAAATCATGAAACAATTTTGATTCTCTCAAACAACTGCCTGAATTCCAACTAGCAGAAACCCAAACTGAGCCACTGAAGATAAATTATGGTTAAAGATTAAACTCCAAATATTTTACACACCCTAAAAATTTGCAGAATTTTCAAAATGTTGTTTGCAGTTCAGGTTTACTAGACTAATTCCCAGATTGGGAGGATTGTCTGATGAGAAAAGAGTGTTCAAGCTAGGGTTGTATCTGCTGGAATTTAGAAGAGTAAGAGGTGATTTGATTGAAACATAAGATCCTTGAGGGGTCTTGAGAGGGTAGATGTTAGGAGAATGTTTCCTCTTGTGGGAGAATCTAGAACTACAGGCTCACTGTTGAAAATGGAGACAAGGCAAAATATTTTAACACAGAGGGCTGTGAGTTTTTAGAACTCTCTAAAAAGGTGGTAAAAGCAGAGACTTTGTATATTGTTAAGAAAGAGGTGGATAGATGCTTGGTAAACAAAGAGATGATATGTAACTGGGGGGTTGGTTGCAATGCAGATTTGAGGTTACTGTCAGATCAGCCATAATCTTATTAAATGATGAAACAGGCTCAAGTGGCTGAATAGCCTACTCCTACTCTTTATTCATATGTTCATATGTTCTTGTTCATTCTACTCTATAATTACATTTATCCATTAAAATAATTCCTAGTAAATGCCTCAGATCTCTGGGTGATTGCAAGAGAGATCTAAGATGAAGGTATGATATTATCTAAGCGTTTCCCACTTGCTGGGATGTAGCTCCAACAACACTCAAGAAGCTCGGCACCATCCAGGACAAAGCAGCCCATTTGTTGGACACTCCTTCCATAACATTCACTCTCTTCACTACTGATGAACAGTGTAGCCCGGTGTACCATCTACAAGATGTATAGGGGGAGGTCGCCTAAACCCTTTCAGCAGCACTTCTCAAATCCATGACCACTACCATCTAGAAGGACAAAGGCAACAGACATATGGCAACACCACAATCTGGAAGTTCCCTCCAGATCACACACCACCCTGACTTTAAAAGCATTCCTTCACTGCCACTGGACCAAAATCTTGGAACTCCCTTCCTAACAGCACTTTGGATGTACTGTGGGACTGCAATAATTCAAGAAGACAGCTCACTACTACCTTTTAGGATGAGCAATAAACGCTGGCCTAGCCAGAGATAAACATACTCTAAATTAGTCACCAAAAAATAGAGTTTGATGACATGGTATTATCTAAGCATATTGGGGTATGATGTGCCTCAGTAAGATTCTAATCTTTGCTCTCTAAACCTACAGAAGATACTTGCCTAGTCAGGATGTTGTCCCCTTGCTGTCTTTATTAGGTCACAGAACAGTATTGTAATGACAAAATAAAATCCATTCAATGCGTCCTGCAAAGACACACTCTGTACATTGCGTCAGACAGTTTTTGATTGTCAGCAAAAACATTTGGACTAAACTGTAAAGAGTGACCAAAGGAGGCATTGCAAGCAGGCACGTGCACAATACTTTATAATTTTCATTTGTTCTTTACAGAAAGCACCATCTCTGTTATGGTACCATTGTTATAATCAAAATTGGCATTTCAGCTACCCATGCCAGACACCTTCAATCATTTAACAATAGAATACTGCAGATGTTAAAAATCTGAAATAACAACAAATGCTGGATAAACACACTAGCTCTGGCAGCATCTGTGAAGAGAAAAGAGAGTTGATGTTTCAATTCCGTATAACACTTTGGCAGTATCATTTTCTTTGTTTGCTTGTTTGTTTAAATAAGTGTTTCTCAGTCAACTGTCCCTTCATCCCTGGAAAATTAAGATTGTTGGCTTGGTTGACCACATGTTAAGAAGTTCCAATGTGTGCTTAAAATCCTCTGTGAGTTATATACAAAATATCTCCCTTCCTAAGATGTTAAATGTGCTTCATAGCAGGATTTAAATGTAGGCCTTTTGATGTACCTATTTTTTTTTAAATTGTTTGAGTGAGATTGTTTAAACAAAAATGCTCGATTTAATGAGATCTCAATGCTATCTTTTTCCAGAGGTTATTCAGCTGACTCTCCCTGAGGATAAAAAGATCAGTGTAACCACAGTAACCGTGGGACTGAGTGCCGTATTATCATGTGCTATTCAGGGCACCCTGAGACCACCAATTATCTGGAAGCACAACGGGATCATATTAAATTTCTTGGATCTAGAAGATATCAATGTACGTGATCTATTGAACTTGCCTTCGGTGGAATTTGTTTGCCTTTTTCACTTAAGACCATTAGACACATTACAGAAAAAGGTCACTCGGCCCATCGAGTTCTGCTCCACCATTCAATCATGGCTGATTTTTTTTCCCCCAACTCCATTCTCCTTTCTTTTCTCCATAACCCCTGATCCCCTTATCAATCAAAAACCTTTGTCTTAAAGGCACTCAATGACCTGGCCTCCACAACCTTCTGCGGCACACAGATTCGCCATTCCCTGACTGAAGAAATTCCTCCTCATCTCTGTTTTAAAGGATCATCCCTTTCACCTGATGTTGTGCCCTCTGGTTTTAGTTTCTTCCTACTAGGGAAAACATCTTCTCCACTTCCACTCTATCCAGGCCTCAGAGTGTCTTGTAAGTTTCAATAAGATCCCCCTTTATCCTTCTAAACTCCAATGAATACAGACTCAGCATCCTCAACCGTTCCTCATACAACAAGCTCTTTATCCCATTTAAATGAACGTAACGTATTCATTAAAACTTTGTTGATAATGTAAAATGGACAGTGTGAAATGGCTGTCCATTATATATATCTCACCAAAATTTAACTCCCAGCAAAGTCGAAGGAGATACAAATGAAGATGATATATAATGGATGACTGATCTAATATAATTTGTTTCAGGCCATCCTGAAAAGGTGGTTATCAAGTGAGATGTAAAACCGATGGCCAAGTCGCTATTGCCTGTTTTACCTCTTCCAACAAGGTTGAAAGTCCTGCTGAATGTTCCATTCTCTAATAGTATCATTCATCTCTTAATTGGCACAGATCTGCCTTGTCTATGCTTTCTTCAGTCACCATGCATCAAAGCAACCAATTATTTTAAAACAACCACAAGGCTTTAAGGAATATTAATTTATTTGCCTTACAGCTGTACAAGTATTTTAGGAATACATCTCATTTACTTTTCTATGTTACTACATCCACAATAATAGGATCAGAGCCATGTAATTAAGTCCCAGTTGTTCTATCCTCACTTCCCCGGAGCAGGTACTGCAGCGCTGGAGCACTATTTTTGCAACCATTCTAAACCCGTGAGTTGGCATGATAGGTTAGGATCAGCATCTGAACTGGTGGGATTATTCTTTCCCAAAATACCTCTGTCCCTAAAATGTTAAATGAGCTTCGTAGCAGGATTTAAATGACCTCAACACAGACATCAAGCAAAAAGGAAGTACGTATTGGCCTGGGCTTTATGTCAGACATCTCCTAGGGTGAACAATAGCTCGTTTTCATGCAGAACCACCATTAATCAACAAGTCATAAAATGTGAGATAAGTGCCGATAAACTGAATACTTCTTGCACTGCTTAGAATAGAGTAGAACCTCTCTAGTGCAGAAGGAGGCCATTTGGCCCATTGAGTCTGCACCAACCACATTTGGCTCCAAAGTAAAACCACAGCTTGCATAACTGCATGGTGGGTTGATGCAGCATGGTGACACAGCAGTTAGCACTGCTGCCTCACAGCACCAGGGACCCCGGTTTGATTCCTTGCTTGGGTAACAGTCTGTGCGGAATTTACACATTCTCCCCAGATCTGTGTGGGTTTCATCTGGATGCTCCAGTTTCTTCTTACAGTCTGAAAGACATGCTGGCTAAGTGCATTGGCCATGCTAAATTCTCCCTCAGTGTACCTGAACAGGCATCAAAGTGTAATGTTACGGTCGTAACATTAATTTAATTGCATGTTACGACCATAAGACACAGGAGCAAAATTAGGCCACTCAGCCCATCGAATCTGCTCCGCCATTCAATCATGGCTGATATTTTTCTCATACCCATTCTCCTGTCTTTTCCCCATAACCCCTGACCCTCTCATTAATCAGGAACCTATTTATCTCTGTCTCAAAGACACTCAATGTCTCCACAGCTTTCTTTAGCAAAGGGTTCCACAGATTCACCACTTTCTGGCTGAAGAAAATCCTCTTCATTTCTGTTTTAAAGGATCATGCCTTTAGCCTGAGGTTGTGTCCTCTGGTTCTAGTTATTCCTACACGTGGAAACATCCTTTTCACCTCCACTCTATCCAGGCCTTGCAGTATTCTGTAAGTTTCAATAAGATTCCCCCCTCATCCTTCTAAACTCCAACAAGTACAGACCCAGAGTCCTCAACCGTTTCTCATACGACAAGCTCTTCATTCCAGGGATCATTCTTTTGAGACTCCTGTGGACCCTTTCCAAGGCCAGCATATCCTTCCTTAAGTATGGGGCCCAAAACATCTCACAATACACCAAATGGCATCTGACCAGACCCTTATACAGACTCAGAAGTACATCCCTGCTCCTGTATTCTAGCCCTCTTGACATGAATACTAAGATTGCATTTGCCTTTCTAACTGCCGACTGAACCTGCACATTAACCTTAAGAGAATCTTGAACAACAACTCCCAAGTCCCTTTGTGTTTCTGATTTCCTAAGCATTGCCCCATTTAAAAAAAGTCTATGCCTCCATTCCTCCTTCCAAAGTGCATAACCTCACACTTTTCCAAATTGTATTTCATCTGCCACTACTTTGCCCACTCTCCCAACCTGTCCATGTCCTTCTGCAGCACCCCCCCCCCACTTCCTCTACATATCTTTGTATTATCTGCAAACTTAGCAACAGTGCCTTTCTTCAGTTCCTTCCTCTAAATTGTGAACATATATGAAAAGTTATGGTCTCAGCACTGACCCCTGAAGCACAACACTAGTCACCGGCTGCCATCCTAAAAAAGATCCCTTTATCCTCACTCTTTGCCAGTCAGCCAAACCTCTATCCATCCCAAGACCTTATCCTTAACACCATGGGCACTTACTTATTCAACACTTTCCTATGCGGCACCTTGTCAAAGACCTTTTGGAAATCTAAAGAAATCATGTCCTTTGGTTGTCTTTTATCTAACTTCCTTGTTATCTCCTCAAAGAACTCTAACAGATTTGTCAGATGTGACCTCCCCTTGATGAAGCGGCGCTGGCTCAGTCCTACTTTATCTTGCAGTTCCAAGTATACTGCAATGTTATCTTTCAGAATGGAGTCTAAAATCTCGCCAATGACCAAAGTCAGGCTACAATTTCCCATTTGTTGTTTCCCTCCCTTCTTGAACAGTGGTGTTAAATTCACTACATTCCAGTCCCCTGGTAAATTAACCTGGTGTTATATGACTTCTTACTGTGTTTATCCCCAGTCCAACGCCGGCATCTCTACATCACCCTCCCTACTTCCAGTGATTCTTGAAAGATCACCACCAATGTCTCCCCAAGTGTTAATGTAAGCCTACTTGTGACATTAATAAACTTAAACATGGATGGAATCCTGGGATGGCCATATATATCTCAGGATATATTCTATTCGCCCACATCTTCCATGCACCATCTTTCTTATTTTTAACAAAACCATGACATTTGCAATTGTTTTCTTCTTGCTTTCTCTCACCATAATCAATTTTTTATATTAAATCACTGCAACAAGACAATTCTCAGTGCTTTAGGGCTTTCTATTGATCAGCAGTGTTGTACTTTTCTGAAGAGCATATTTCACTTTTGTGCTTATTTCATGCTTGGGTTATCTGCTGTTCATTATAAAACTGTGGGTTTTTCTGTTGACTTTGCAGGATTTTGGGGATGACGGCTCCCTTTATATTACTAAAGTTACAACAATTCACATGGGGAATTATACCTGCCATGCTTTCGGTTATGATGAACTTTTCCAGACCCACATCCTGCAGGTGAATGGTTAGTAAGTGTCTTACCTGACAGTCATAGACAATCTTCAAATACCACATAACATGTAATCTGATTATTTTCTAATTACAAGTTAAGTTTTATAAACACCTGGATTACCTGCTATGGCAACTTCTGATATTTACAATTCGTATACCTTGAAGTGGAACAAATATGTAATAAAAAGCAACATAATTGATTTATTATTGTCACATGTATTAATATACAGTGAAAAGTATTATTTTTTGCACATTATATAGACACAACATATCATTCATAGAGAAAGAAACGAAGGAGTGCAGAATATAGTATTACTTTGGGCTGATCATGCACTCCCCCATCAGTGGGTTTCGTGATGAGGAATACATCAAATCCAGTGGATGCTCTTTCTGCTGCCTATTCACCACCTCTGACTTGTTTGGGGTTGAGGAAGAGTTGGATGACTCTCCTGCCATTGGGAAATGAGGTGTCCCATTCCACACGGAAAGCCCAGCAGCTTTAGCTTTTCAGTCAGGTATCGGGCAAGGGGGAGAACACCTCCTTTATGAGTCCTCTTGGTCCATCTCCATCGGAGAACCTTCCCCCCCCCCACCCCCACCTCCCAGCACCATTCACTCTCCTCCAATTTTCCCTCTAAGTTTCTCGAACTTGGTCCCCTCCCCCCATTGCTCCTTATTACTCCCCATCACTGAGACTCTGACCCCTGAATTACCTGGGCTGCTCAGCTTGCAGTCCCAGCAGTGACCACCAACCTGAGCTGGCACTGCTGAGACTACAAGTTGCCAATCATCCAATTGGCTGACGGCTCTTTAAGGTGGGACCGATTCCAGGGAAAATTGCGGCATTCTGCCCCAGCATTAAATTGCTGTGAAATAGCTCGCGGGATCATGCTGAGCTATCCCATAACCTCTAATTTAGGAGTGGAGTTGGGACCAACTCTTTGTTTTGTAATGTTCCTTCATGTAGCATCTTAGACATTTCATTACATGAAAGATGCTATATAAATGTAAGTTATTATTGTAAATTGGCTTTTGCTACTGGCTTATTGCATGAAGTGTAAATTAATCAGCTATTATCTGGATTCCACATCTTTGCTAATGCCCCAAGAGTGTTCAATTTAGTTTGCACCCAGGGCAAAGCTTCTTTATCTTGACTAATTTCCAGTTCAATAAGTAAGAATGAATACTTCCACAGGGAGTAGTTGAGACAAGTAGCATGAATACATTTAAGGAAGGGCTTGATATGCATTAAGGATATGAGGGAGAAAAGAACAGGGGGTTATGCTAATAGGTTTAGATAAGGAAAAATGAGAAGAGACTCAAGTGGGAATGAAATCAGCATGAACTACAAACACATCAAATCTGAGCAGAGATGGGCCATTCAGCTCCTCAAGCCTGCTCCACCGTTCCGTAAAATCATGATCTGTTTGTATAATAAGTTCCACATTCTCATCTACCCCTGATAACTTTTGATTCCCTTGCCAAACAATAATCTGTCTACCTCTGCTGAAAAATATTCACTGACCCTGCTTGCACCATCTTCTGAGGCAATAAGTTCCAAAGTCACACAATGCTCTGAGAGAACAAAGTACTCCTAATCTTAGTCCTAGAACGGCAACTTTTAATTTTAATAAAGTGACCTCTAGTTTTGGACTAACCCACAAGAGAGGAAACTTCCTTTCCACATTCACCTTGTCAAGATTATTCAGGATCTTATATCCTTCAATGAAGTCACCTCTCACTCTTCTCAACTCTAGTGAAAACCTGTCCAACCTGTCTAAATTATCCTGATCAGACAACCAACTTAGTCCAGGTATTTGCTTGGGCCAAGTGTCCATGGTACGTGATGTATAACGTCATGTGATAATCTGTCTTGGTCCAGACAGAAAACTGGTTCTTATTTTGAAACATATTTAAGAGCAAGACACAACAATTTGATCACCTGAGGATAATTTTAACCAACTGTTACCATCCTGACATTTGATTAACCACCCACTGAAAATATTGCACAACTTTAACTGGGAACGCTGTGAAAAACTTCAAATAAATTCCATCAGTTTCTAGTCTAGTTGGTTAAATTAATACCCAATAATTTTATTTGAAGTTCCCTAATTGTTACATTAGAAACTGATATGATCCACTAGGTAGCAATTGCCACTCAAACCAAATCTCAAACAGAAACTTGGTAAGCTTATCACATCTATTTCCTTTTTGTATGTTGATCATGAGAAGATAGATATACTGAAGTCAGAAGCCACAAGTTCCAATAATGCTTTTAAGGATTTAAAACATTAAATTGAACCATTTATTTACAAAAGAAAAGAAAACTTGAAGGCACAAGATTACATTAACAAGGTAAAATTAATCTTATAGAACATTCTGCCAAAAATTTACTAGGTTGGACTCAAAATAAATACCTCTTTAGGCAATAATCCCTTATGTTTAACTTTAAAAATTTCAGTAAAATGACCATAAGACAAAAACCAGCATTCCTGTAGGGAAGGGATGTCACTAGGTTTCTCATCTTCTACTCAGCTGTGGAAATTTAAGAAACTTTAAAACAAAACACTGCTTTCTGAAAAAAAAAGGGAATTTTTTTTCTTGGTTAGCTGGAAGGCATTTTCTCTATAACTTTTTCCCACACAGAGCAGCGCTCCAGGACATTTTACGCAGTCACTTCCAAAACAGTTCTCCACCTGCCCTTTCTTTTTTCTCTTTCATTTTCATTTCATGGTCCTTAGCCCTCTTTGAAACTCATCTTTCCCAGAATATAAAAATGTTTTATGGTCCTCCTATACTGCCCCCACTTTCAGGTAAAATAAAATTTAATAACCTTACTTTATTTATTTATGATGCTTTCCAAATTGTAAATTCCTTTTTACTTTCCCTTGAAATTTGGCAAGTGACACAGCAAACCTTTTTTATCTCCTGATGCAAATTTCTAGCCATGTCTTATTTATTTGCAGAAAATTCAACTTGGCTGTATTTAATTCAAATGCATGTCTTGCACACCTACAATCCTTTGATGTCCTGAACCTTGCAACCCAACTGCCTTCTGTTTAATTAAATTAATCACACATAGACACCCACTCAGACAAACAAATAAACTTCAGAGAATAGCACAATAAACACTAAAATATTGAAACTAAATTATATTTCTTCACAAAACCAAATTTGAAAGATCATTTTTAATTCACCCATGCTTGACTTTTCAGTTGCATATCAGAAAGCAGCATTAAAGGTCTCAACCCACTTCAGCATAATAGAGCATTACATAAAACATATTTATACATCCTAAGTTTATGAGATAATATATTACAATTAATCCAAAAAGTTAAACTTCCTCTTTGAACTTTATTGGCTGAGCTAGAAAATAAAGAACTTTGCAACATTGAAGGAGGAAGGTTTAGTGACCATTTGCAACTTGTTCAGTCAAACTCCCTTTGTGGTGTCATAGAGTTTCACAGCACAGAATAAGGCCCTTCAGCCCATCGTGTGCCGGCCAACCTATTGATTCTAATACAATTTCCAGCAATTGTAGCTTTATATGATATGCTGTTTAAATTATTCATCTGGATGTTTCTTAATGCAATGAAGTTCCCACTTCTACCATCCTTTCATGCAGTGAGTTCCAGATTTCCATCATCCTCTGGGTGAAAAGATTTTTCCTTAACGTCCTTTCCAATCTCCTGCTCATTACCTTAAATCTATGCCTCTTGGTTATTGACACACGTGTTAAGGGGAAAAGTCCCATCCTAGCTACAGCCCTCATAATTTTGGACAACTCAACTAGGCACCTCCTCAGCCTTCTCTGCTCTGAGGAGAGCAGCCTGCAGAGCTATCAGCCTCTCTTCACAGCTGAAACACTCCAGCCCAAGCTCCCAACATTCCTAGTGAATCTCCTCTGCACCTTCTCTAGTGCAATCACTTAAGTTAAGGGGTTTTTACAATTAATATCTGTTCTGTCTCTCATGAGGGGCCAGTTACCTAAGATGCTTAGATAGCATGTGGATCCTATTAGTGCCAACATGCAGGATTTGATCCCTATTCCAGCTGGGTTAGATTCAGGGCCTTTTGTTGCAACTCGACAAACAATGGCCAAGGACCTGCCTTCAGCAGAGAACTGAACAAGAAGAATGTCTTGTGCAACCTGTTCTGTTTGAATCCCACCATGGCAGATGGTGAAATTTGAATTCAGTAAGAATCGAGAATTAAAAGTAAAATTATGACAATTAAACCATTATCAATTGTCATAAAAATCCATCTGATTTACTAATGTCCTTTAGGGAAAGAAATCTAACATCCTAACGTTGGCCTACATTTGATCCCAGAGTCACAGCAATGCGGTTAACTCTTAATTGTCCTCAGGATTGGGCAATGAGTGCTGGCCCAGCCGGCGATGTCCACACCCAATGAATGAAGAAAATAAAAATGCAGTGTTTGCTACCTTCTAAGAGAAATGCAATATCATCATGATGTGGTGAGGTGAATTCTGTCAGTACTTGTTGTTTTTACACTGATCTGGGATATTCATTGAGTAACTTTTTTTTCATGTTTCTTTAGTCCCTCCAGTGATCAGAGTGTACCCAGAAAGCCAGGCACAAGAGCCTGGTGTGACTACCAGCTTAAAGTGCCATGCTGATGGAATCCCTAACCCCAAAATTACCTGGCTGAAGAATGGTCTAGATATTACTTCAACATTACCTAACCAACTTCTGCTACTAGGTAGTATTTAATGGCATGAGCTGTTGGCAAACTTGTTTCAGCAATTAGTCTTATAGTAGAAATATTTCAGACATATGAATTGTGAATTAATGATCATATTTGTGTCACAATGAACACTGTTTATTGGTACGCTCAGCATTTTAATACTAATGTACATGCAGAATCAACAACAGAAATTTAAGTGTAAGCATTTGGCAATACAAGTTCCCTGTTATAAGTTGCCCATATAGTTAGGTCATTGCCATTATCTAAAAGGACATATGCCCACTGAACCACCAGCTAAAAGAAAGAAGTGAGCCTTGTCTAGAATGACAGCGGAGGCAGTGGCAGCAGTAATATTGTCACCCAACTAGTAATTTAGAGACCTCGAATAATGCTCTGGGGACACGTAATGGCAGAAGGTGAAATTTGAATTCAATAAAAATCTGGAGTTAAAATTCTGATGAAGACTGTGAAACAATTATCGATTTTTATAAAAGCCGATTAAGTTCACTAATGTCTTTTAGGGAGGAAATCTGCTGTCCTTGCCTGGTTAGTCTATGTGTGATTCCAGATCCACGCAATATAGTTAACCCTTTAATGTCCTCAGTTCAGGGACAACAAATGCTGGCCCAGCCAGCAGTTAATTGTATAAATTGGCATCCCCTTTCTTTGGAATTGGCATATTTTAACATCTGCTGATGCCATTTCTGATGCCTATGATTTTGCCAGGCCCCCAACATCTCCTTCCCTGCCTTCCAAGGTAGTAAAGCCCTGACCAAATTGTAGCAATGGTCAACAAAATAGGATTTTCAGGCCTAAAGAGATCAACAGATCTAAACCCAATCTAGTTTGAACTCAGCGAAAGAGAAGAGTTTTTGCTTCACTATGCAATAATCAACCAGAACATCTGAATCTTAAGCAATTTATATTGGAGATACTTCCTCTAAATAATTTCACTTCATTGTAACACATCTCTTGGGAACAGCACGTGATACATTAGAGTATAAAGATAACAATATCTTAGTTTAATAAAATGTAAATGATGCACTTTCAGAACCATACTGCACTTTAAAAACAAATGTATGAAACTTATCTGATGGGCAATTGCGTATAGTATAGGCTGGATTCTCAGGAAGAGCATCATATTGTCGTGTACCTGTTGATACTGTGTGCCATGCTTTATCATACAAAGCCCCAAAATTCTCCAGTTTCAATCAAGGGAGGTCCAAAATTGGATCTCATGCTCTTCCCAAGAGAGAAACTGGGCCACCCTGCTGCCATACTATATTTTACTAGATTGATGATTGCCAACAATGTAAAGAGGCAATTAATATTTATTGACATCATCATTAACCCAGCATGTTTCAGCTTCAGCAGCGTATGCCAATCAATTTGTACCATTGGTGCCTGGAACTGCCCGAAATCCACCTTCAATTATTGCATTGGTTCAAACGTAAAATAGGGCAGAGGTCAAAAAATATTGGATGCACAACTAAGGTGATTAAATATTGGATGCACAACTAAGGTGATTCCAAATCTCTTTTAACTTGTTAATATCTCAATTGTGATCTTGGGTGGTGCAATATCACAGTGGTCAGCACTGCTGCTTCACAACAGCGGGGACTCGGCTTCGATTCCCCCCTTAGATCGCTATTGGCACATTCTCCCTGAGTTTGCATGGATTTCCTCCGGGGGTGCTCTGGTTTCCTCCCACATTCAAAAGATGAGCTTGTTAGGTACATTGGCCATGCTAAATTCTCCCTCAGTGTACCCAAACAGGGATCAAAGTGTAGCGACTAGAGGATTTTCACAGTAACTTTATTGTAGTGTTAATGTAAGCCTACTTGTGATGCTAATATTGTGAGATTGTTGCTTTACAAAACAACACCTCATTTTAAAATTCTCACTCTTAATATCAATCCCTCCACGGCATTGTCTCCCTATCTCTGTGACCTCTATCAACCATACAAACCTCCAAAGTCTTTTCATTACTATGTTAAAGCTGCTATGTCAATAATTGCAAGGTCGTGTTAAATCCGTGTTTCTGAATGAAGGCTATCAATGCAGAATCACTTTGTTTTGTGCATTTTTGTTTGTGTTCCACATCTCTCTAGCAAATGGAGGTGAAATTCACATTAATAGCGTGCGTTATGAAGACACAGGGGCGTATACTTGCATTGCGAAGAATGATGCAGGAGTGGACGAAGATATCTCATCTCTATTTGTCGAGGATTCAGCTCGAAAGACTCGTATGTCTAAAACGCATGAAATCACTTGTCATTATTGAACTTGCTCTGAGCTTAATAGGTGCACAAAAGAAACTGAATTAACACCAATTCTTGATTGTATTGGTAGTTACCATAAGGGAAGTGAATGTCACAAAGCGTTGGAGCATTATTTTTTCCAGCAGTTCAGATTGACCAGTTGAAAGTTTATTGTCTTTGCCAGCTTTTTGAAATGAGTTTTCTCAGAGTCCACAGTACCAATTAATACAAGATGCAAATTTTTAGTCTGAATCAGAGGCAATTTAAAATGGCTAATGAAGGGATAGCACAGTGGTAGAGGCAGAATTTTCTTTTAGAGCTTTCAGGGATGTGAGCTTGTCAATCAAAACAGTACTACTTCAAAACATTTGTGTTTTTTTCAAATTAATATTAACAGTAATACTCAAATAGGAAAATTCATGACTTCCACTAACACATTAAACTAAGGGAAATAAAGTCTCACAATTAAAATGCAAAACCACAAAATCAAATCTTCTGACTTCTTGAGTTGCAATTTGCTGGC
This sequence comes from Sphyrna mokarran, assembly GCA_024679065.1. Classification (NCBI taxonomy): domain Eukaryota; kingdom Metazoa; phylum Chordata; class Chondrichthyes; order Carcharhiniformes; family Carcharhinidae; genus Sphyrna; species Sphyrna mokarran. The sequence continues at coordinate 55,524,618 of JAGIQG010000014.1, forward strand.
CCCACCCTCCCCACCTGCTGGCCCCACCCTCCCCTCTTGTGTGCATCTTTTTAGCAGGTGGGTGGACGTGTAGAAAAGGGGGGCTAATAAACTCACCATCTTGCCACTCATCCTCAGGTTGTCTCCCATAATATGATCTGTGGACCGTCACCAATACCGACAGCCCTTTTTAATTAAATAATTCACTTACAATTGAACTTGTTACCAAGCCAACTGAGTCGAAGGACTCCATAAAAACACACACAGTCTATAAAATCAAAATTGTTAACAAGCCAGATGGAAAGGGGGCATCCTTCAGAAGATGCCCCATATACATTGGGTATACTCCTGCTCCAAGATGTTCCTCCTTTTTGCCCTTCCCCCCCTTTTTGTTCCTCCCCATGCCTTTCACATTATTCCTCCCTGCCTAGCCTCCAAAACCGGCTCTCTCACAACCCCCCTATGTTGGCTGCCTGATCCCTCCCTGCCCCAAAAGCAAGGACTTATTTGTGATCCATCAAAGCTCTGTGTAGGCCTGCTTGCTGTCCTAGCAGCATCTACTGCTGAGTTCTGGTGCTAAAACAGCTTCCTTCCACTGGGGATTGGAAGTCACACTCTCTCAGCCTATTTAAGCGTGCATTCTGGCGGCAGGACAGACTTTTTTTTAGGTGGGTCAGCTGTCAGGCATGTCTTGCAATGTGGGGATGAGGCAGGCAATGCACCCTAATCCCCCATGAAATCCAGTCCCAATCTTCTACACAGAGACCATATTATTTCCCTCTCCATAATGTCTTCTGCATTCATCAGGCTAAGTAATATCCATTCTTCTGTTAACTCCAGATTATTCCTCCTAGTTAACCCATCCCATCAAAAACTTTAAACTTGCTTAAAGTTCAGCTGAATTCCAAGTCATAATTACCAAATACCCCAATAAATGGCATCCAGCCATATTGATTTCCAACTCTTCGTGCCTCCAATTTAACATTCTGATCAATATGTTTAAGTTCTTTCATAGCTTTGCTACTTCTTATTCATGCAACCTCCCCTCTTCAATAATCAAACTTCTCCAGGGAACATCCTATCTCTCAAATGTAAAACAGAGAGCTATCAGTTGGAAATCTGAAGGAAGAGCTTCAGTCACACAAGGCCCTCTTGCAATTTTCAGGAGGGTCTGTAAATGGGACAGCAGCGTACCAACCCAGTTCGGGCAAAAGGCCACTTGCATACACTAATCAAATAGAAACATAGAAACTACAAGCAGGAGAAAAACATTTGTGATTCTTCAGTCCTCTGGAAGTTTGGAAAACTAATGCCGGGGCATCTGTAATTTCCACCATCCTTTCCTCTGTATTCTTGGATACGTCTTACTTGTTTCTGGTGACTACAGCCAACCTATTGAATATCTCCTCCTTCTCAACTGTGAACTCATCAACACTCTTAAGTACTCCCTCTTCATCATGAGTTTGGGAACATTTTCTTCATTGGTAAAGACAGATGCAAAGTATTCATCACCAACTCCAGCCCTGCCTCCATGCAAGAAGTCCCTTTTTTTAGTCAATGACATCCTTCTAGCAACAGCCTAAAAATAATACGATGGCAGATTTTTGGTTCAGATAAAATTAAGGGTGTGACAAAAATGCTTACTTGGACAATCAGCTCCAATCATCCTTTGACCACCTTTTTACTCTTTATATGCCCATCAAGGACTTTTGCATCCCGTTTTATGTTTGCTGCTAGTCTCTTCTCATGCTCTCTCTTTACCCCTCGTTTGTTTTTTTTTTAATTCACCTCTGAGCTTTCTATTTTCACCCTGATTCCTGATCATATTATTCACCTGATACCTGCCATATGCAATCGATTTATGTATCACCTTTCTTTCTATCCTTTTCCTCACCCAGAGAGGTCTGGATCTGTTTACCTTACCTTCCTACTCTTTGACCAAGCTTTAGGTCACACTTCCTAACAGATCTTCCTTTAGCATAGCATTCTTTGTTTCTCTGATTGCACCTCGGTGAAGTTTCTCAGGACATATTTTACATATAGACAGTGCTATAGGAATCCATATTGGTGTCAGTGTTAAAATAGGTGACTCAACTGGGTCATCAACTAGGCAGGACTTACATCCACATCTTGCCAATGCTGGGGAATGATTCAATAAAGGGAGTTAACAATTTTCTAAAGAAAGGAAGAATCCGCTTAAAGAAAATTCTCACCTCATAATCAAAGTACCAGTTATGTTTTTATATTATGTGTGACTGCTTTGAACATTGCCTTTGTTTCCAATTGCCTATTAGGCTTGAAGGCTTTTCATTTAATTTTGGCTGCAGTAGATTTTAATTGATTGATGTTTTCTAAGACATGTTGTTATATGGCTTATGATCTCTACATGCTTAATCCGAGGAAGCATGCTTTGTCACATCCTTAATTTTACCCAAACCAAAAATTTTCCATCGTATTACTTTTAGGCAGTTGTGAGAAGGATGTCACTGATTGTATATCAACTTTACTTAACATACAATCATAGAAACTAGAAGCAGGAATAAGCCATTCGGTCCTTCGAGTCTGCTCAGCCATTCATTTCGATCAGGCTATTATTCTATACCCTGATCCCCTACTTTCCCCCATATCCCTTGATCTGTTTAGCCCCAAAAACTATATCTAATTTCTTCTTGAAATCAGACAGCGTTTTGGCCTTAACTAGTTTCTGTGGTAGTGAATTCCACACATTCACCACCGTCTAGATGAAGAAATTTCTCCTCACCTCAGTTCTAAAATGTTTATCCTTTAATTGATGGCCATTAATATTGATTGGAGAATGTAGCTGACTCTTGATGTATCTCACTTTGTTTTTGATGACTGGCAAATACATTGATTACAATCAACAGGTTTGATTTGAAATGTGCATGTTTAGTAATGCTACAAGTAGCTTTTAAGGGAACATTGTCACTACCATCTCAATTAGAAAAGTCATAAAGTTTTTCATAAGTGCTTTCATTGTAGTGGTTGCATATTCAAACAGTAATACTTTCATCATAGATGTCAAGAAATTCAGAAATGTAGTAAACCAGTTGCCAGTCACCAGGAGAACTAAAACAGACTGGTGAAATGGGAAGACATATCGCAGATAAGGTTCAGTGTGAAGAAATGTGAAATGATGCACTTTGGTATAAAGAGTGAGTAGAGGCAATATAGACTGAATGATATGTGAATGAAGGAAATGCTGAATCAAAGAGATATGGGGCATATGTACACAAACATTTGAAGATGATACACTAAGAATGTTGTTAATAAATCATTGGCTTTACAAGCAAAAGTGCAATGAGTACAAAATTACAGGAACTGTTAAACTTTTATAAATTACTGCTAAGGCTCCAGCTGTCATGTTGTGTCAAATTCAGGATGCCACATTACAGGAAGAATGCTAATTCCTTATAGAAAGTGCAGAGGAGATTCATAGGAAATACACTAACGGTGAAGGATTTCAGTTTCTTTAAAATCAAATCCAGCTTCTCTAAATTCTTGGAGAAAAGGGAAGTTAAAAGTAACTTTTAAATGTGTATCTTCTGGTTACTGGCTCTTTGCCAATGGAAACATTCTTATTCTAAAGTTACTTGAAGGACTGAACGTGACGCGGAGAGATTTTCTTTTAATGTAGCAAGTTATGATGATCTGGAATGCTCTGTCAGACTAGGTAGTGGAAACAACTTCAATAATACCTTTCAAAAGGAGATTGTGACAGGGGAGTGGAGTTAATTGGGTAGCTCTTTCAAAGAACCAGCACAGGTACGATGAGCCAAATAGCCCCCTTCTGTGCTGTGTCATTCTGTGATTCTATGATCCATGGAATTCATTTGATACATTTTTGTTGAAAGACTTGGGATTGTACAGAACAATTACTATAAGCAGTGAAAGGAGTGTCTCAATATGTCATACTAGGCTGAATTTTAACCTAAGTTTCCAGGGTGATAATCTACTATACATCACTCAGTTCCCAACTTTTTAACTCTTGTGAATATTTCCTAGCTTGCTTCTCCTCCGTAAAAGAGCACCACCTTCTTGAAAATGTGTAACACAATTTTTAGAAAGGACCAAAGAGAATAATGTAATTTTTATCATTGCATCATAAAGGACAAAATATGTTTCCATGAGATATGTGTCACCATGGCTTTTGGGTATCAATAAGAAAAGATTCTCATGAAATGAGTAGCTATTTTTGTAAAAAAAAATTCCATTTGTCCTCTAGATATCCCAAGACAATTCTTTAAAACTGCTGTGCAATGCCACATGGGAGTTTCCTTGCTCTGGTATTTCCCCACATTTTGATAACTCTGTAATCATAAAACTCTTTGCAAATAGGTAGCAGCTCCAATCGTCTGAATGCAGCCTTTAAACTCCAAGGCACCATATTTATCAATGACTGGCTAAACATTTTATTCCCAATAAAAATCAAAAGGAATACAACCAACAAAAGTCAATTACCTTTACAGTAATTTTGCATTAATACTATGAACATTTGAGAATGGTTTACAAGGTTTTAATATTGCTGCAGTTTTGAGTAATTCAATGGTATTCTTTGAAGTGCTGAAAAGAGATTATAACCTTGAAATAACCCTCTGGTCCCTTTTTAACAACATGATAGACTCAAAGCTTCATGGTGGTTTCTGGAAACATCATGGGTATTTTTAGGTCTTCATTGTTTTCACAGCAATGACTGAGTTGTGATTCAGCAGTTAAAAAAAATCAGGAGGACTTTCATGTATATATCCCTTCAGGAGCACAGGGTACCTCAAAGTTCTTCAAGCTAATTAAGTACTTTTGAAGTGTGGCCACTGTTATAATGCAGGAAATTACCATTTCAGTTTGGCAATTATCAGAGAATCAATATGGAAGGAATGTCTAGTGAAAATGTTCTCACTTAAAAGAAATGATAGAAATATACGTGTCAAGTATAAGGCAACAAGTATTTGAAAAACTTGTTGCCTCAGAAGGACCTGACATTTGGGCGCTCATGCTTTCCTTGATTGTCTTTGACACATTTTAATGTCCATCCAAGAACAACTCCATTTAAGTTTTGAACACCACCCACATTATGGTGAACTGAGCCAGAGGACTCCAAGCGATCTAATAATCGCTAAGAGTGTCGCAATACCCAGCTGGCAATATGCAGCACCCTCCTTTTGTGACGCTTAAATTAAAATAAAATTCAAAAAATACCCTCCCCCTTTAATTAAGTCAGTGCATGGTGGCACAGTGGTTAGCATTGTTGCCTCACAGCTTCAAGGTTCCAGGCTCAATTCCAGCTTGGGAGTTTACATGTTCCCTGTATCTGCGTGGATTTCCTCCAGGTGTTCCAGTTTCTTCCCACAATCCAAAGATTAGTTCGGGTTAGGTGAATTGGCTATGCTGAATTGCCCCGCAGTGTCAGGGGGACTAGCTAGGATAAATGCATGATGCTATGAGGATAAGGTTGGATGGGAATTGTGGTCGGTGCAGCCTTGATGGGCTGAATAGCCTCCTTCTGCATGTAAGAGTCGATGATTCTAAACAATTGATAAATCATCTTGGTTTTGTGCGAAAGGTAATTGTTCTGAGCCACATGGTTGAAGCTGTGTTGGAGAAATAGTAGCCCACTTTATATCCATTAGTTCAGAGCTACATCTGCTTCCTTTTCCCATCTTTCCTCTCCAATTTATGGAAAATAAGAGGCGTGTTAACGAATTTGATTAAGGAGTTAAAATGATCATTAATGTATTTATGATTAAAATTGATCTTATTTTAAATGAATATATATTGTATGAACAGAATTTGAAGTGTGAATGAACTGAAATTTTTGACTTTTTTTTCCCTTTTTTAAATCATTTTCTGGCTTACTCCAATCTTTGATGCTGCAGTTGCAAACATACTGTGGCGAGAGGAAGGTACTGCAGTGCATTGTTGTGTTGTAGTGATCATGTGCTTGTCCAATGTTTGTAGCACAATTTATTACTTCTAATAACAGGTCCTTCTCCGTACTGTGCCTCCAAGTCTAGTATTCTCACTACCTCTGAGACAGGCTGCATCTTTTGAGAACATTATCCCAAATACTACTTGCTCTCTCTGATACAAAGAAACTCTCGTGATCCGTGGGTCTACTAACAACTGAGCACCTTGCAAGGGGATATTTCTGTTACCCTGATATCAAATCTAAAATCAAAGAGTCAATCTCTATCTATAAACAGTGGATTTATTCATAATAAATGGATGCTTAGTTTAATAAAATAAGAGGTTTTAGTAGCAATTGTGGATTAAGAGTTGCATATGTTTTTATCACAGTTATGTAAAAGATCTTGTGGCTCAGTTGCTAGTGTCCCTTAAAATCAGAAGTTTTGGGTTCAAATTGCACACCACAACTTGGTGGCCTTAGGTGAAGTTTATATGATCTGATTCAATAGCCTGATAATTCTTCCAACACTTCCCCACTATTCATCATTCCCACTCATGTCATTGTGTGCCTGCAGATGAACCAAAGGCTTCCCAAATTCTTCAGTGACAACAGTCTTCATATAATTGAATAGCTTTAGTGCTTAGAATGCATGTACCATGTTTGCAGCCCAGATAGTGCCCATATTCACTAGAGAATGGCATTTGTCTCCAATGCTACAAAATCAGATCAAATAGAAAGAAATATTTAGTTTTCAAGTGGACAGTTGTTCAATAGCCCCAGATAGTCAAAGAAATAAAATCAAGCTGCGTTTCCGATCTAACTCAGTAACCAGTGCCCTTTTTGGGCAAGTAAATGCCAGTATGGGACAGATTGAACTGTAACGTCATGCCCATGGCAAACAACATGCCATCTTGGATTACATAAAAAAATATGAACTATCACAGTCTTATCAGAATTCATAGAATTATAAATCAGCACGAAAATAAGAAAGGGGAAGGATGCAATTAATATTTATAGAAATATGCTACTTCTTGAACAATCATGTTACAATTAAGACTAGGAAGAAACTATATTCCACACTAATTTGACAATATTATGTATAGTGCACTGCAAAATGCAAAGATCCAAATGAGTAATGAAATGAGCATTAATCAGTCACATGGATATGTAAATAGGCATTAGTTGGCTGTAGTACTGTTTCAATCCCCTCACTTGTTGCTGAGGATATTGACCAGACGCCAAAATTATGGCAACAGCTTTGAATGACTTTCCCTGCATGATGAGGACAGTAGCTCTGAAATCAAAGCTTGGCAGTTGAATCAAAAGCCTTTATAGTAAAGATAACATTTATTTTCAACTTTAAATTGATCCTTACCTCTTGGGTTTTGTCATCTTCCTGCACTTAGTTCCCTGCACTATTCTCCTGCCAAGAGTTTGGATGCCTGCTGCCAAACCCTGATTTGGAGCTAACCATTAAAAGATGCAGCAGAAAATCTCCTGATGTCTCCCTTCCAATTTTCCAATGCAAAAATGTCTAGTTTCATTATTTAACTGCTCCCTTGACAACATGCCTTAAGTCTTAGGAATTGTTGCCAAGCAGGAAATCATGGGATAGTACTCTGTCCTGTATCCCACAGTTATGCAAAACATCGACACAAATCTCCAAGATTCTGACCTTGAAGACAATATGCTTCTTATCTGTGGTAATTTAACATTTATCTTAAAAAAAGGCAGAATAGTAATGGAATGTCAGTAGTTCTTAACCGTATCTAGAAACAGAAGAATGAGCATCCCAAGGTATGGATGGGAAGGTCATTCATAGATGTATCTGTCCACCTCCTCATGCATATTTTTACAAAGACATTGGCAGAGGTCTGAGAACAGACTCTATAACTGGCAATGGCATATTCCACAGAGAGAACAGGGAGACACAGAAGCCAGCTAAATAAAGAAGGATCCTGATTTTCACAAAGTACAAGAAATCTATTTTTGATTTTCGGTTGATATAGAAAGGAGTATTAATAAAATCTATCATCAATATTTTACACTGTTGGCAAAATGCCACTTTAGGTGAGAAAAACATTTTTTTTTACCTTCAGTGCCCATTCATTAACGTGTAAATCGCTGTTGATATAATTTAATGAATAAAGGTACTTTTCTAGGATCCTGGCCAAGCAGTCATTCTGTGTACGTGAACCCAAGGAGCAGAGGAGGCAATGGTCTCGTGGTATTATTGGTAGCTTATTATTTCAGAAACTCAGCTAATGTTCTGGGGACCTGGCAGCTAGTGGAATTTGAATTCAGTAAAAAAGTAGCTGGAGTTAAGAATCTACTGATGACCATGAAACCATTGTCGATTGGTGGAAAAACCCATCCGATTCACTAATGTCCTTTAGGAAATGAAATCTACCATCCTTACCTGGTCTGGCTGACATATGACTCTAGAACCACAGCAATAACTCCCAACTGCCTTCTAAAGTCAATTAAGAATGGGCAATAAATGCTGGCCAGCCAGCGTGTCTTTGTCCCCCAAATAAATTATACAAAAAACCATGGACTATTTTCCCACAATGAGATTTTAATTGAACCTCAGATAACATCCATACACATCAATTTCCAGCAGAATGGGTAACTCAATATTTTTCTCCTCAGGCCTTTGATGACAGAATGGTCAGTTATTTACTCCGGACTGTCTTCACAGATTAGGTCAGCTAACTATTTACCTACTGAACTGTGGGAACAGTTGTACTCTTAAATACACTGTCCTTTATTATTTATATCAGGTTCCATTTGAAGCTCTTCAAGGAGTTTCATTTGATTTCCAAATTTCCCATTGACTAGGGTCAATGAATGATTTTATTTTAATGTCTACGTACATGAGATATTAGCTGAAGATGTATTGGCAAAATCAATAGAATCAATTCTAGACAAAGTATGACAATCTGTCACTGATATCTTAACAAATCATTGCAGAAAGCTGGCTTCTGCAATAAATCAACAGTTATTTCATAGCATCCTTGGGTTCCCTTGTTTCACGTACATTAAAGATCTGGGTAAATTACAGAATTATTGATCGTCTAAGAGTTACTTTTAATAAATGTTGATGAACCTTTTAAAAAAGTTGGGGACAAAATATGAATTACATGAGTTACATGAATTTTCATAATTAACTAACAAAATATATTATTATGCAGGTTATATATATATATACACATTAATAATATTTGAATTTTACACAATATTACAGATTGAATACCGTGTACAACCGTTAATATGTATATAACACAATCCATATTAATTACACAACATCAGTGTGTATTAATAGCAATAGTTCAAACATATTACATAAATCAGTAAATTACTGGTACAAATTCCAATATATAGTACATATATAATTGCATGTAACTGTATATTTTATAAATTAAAGCTATATATGGCTTTGACAGTACAGGTTATTACATGTCATCTAATAGTAGCCCACTTATACTGTCAAAAAGTCTTTATATCTTATGCCTGTTATATATACCATATTTTTGGGGAAGTTAAGACTGAAGTATCATTATTAATTAACATTCTTTCTGCCCCCTTCCCCATGAAAGATAGATTCCAAAATTATAGTTGACTAGGTAAACTTAGAAAACTCAGTATCAGAGTAATGCATTCTGGCTACAAAGCATGCAGCCATTTGCTGTGTTTGACGTCTGACCTCATCTTCTCTTCCATCTAAAGGTTAGCGTTAATGTAGACAGTATTCTTGGTCACCTGAGTTGTTTATAGGCAACTGAGCCATGTCACATTGACAAGGATGGGTTGAGGCTGCTGCTGCATAATTAAATCCAGTTAGCAATTTCTCTGTGAAGATACTTAATTCATTTTGTTTCAGTCAAAATTCAAGCATTAGTTTGCACCTTTGTTCATCCTATTATTCGACCAAATTTCAAGGGGGATATCCCTAAAATAGAAAGCCTATCTTAACAATAAACCATCCTTAAATATATATGGTGATTCCTTCAACAGTTTTCATCCCCCCAATGCAGAACTATGTATGATAGAAGAACATAGCAGATGTTGGACAGAGAGGCAATAGAGCTAGCTTGCAGAATTTCCCATCCACCGCAAGTTCATGGTTAATAATACAAGAAAGCTGACCTTTGCATCTGAATCACCAAACCTGTCCCAACACTATGTTTGAAGCACTATATCATAAAATTTGCCCCAGAATATATAATGCAAAGGTAGCCAATAAGAATACACCATATATGGACTTTGTTATATCAAACCCATGTAAATCTCAAAATAATTTATCCATAGATTTGTAAAATTGTCAATAAGGGTTAAAATTTTAGATGGTCAATAATACAAATGAAAATGTTCTTAGAGCCTGTCATCGAGGTATTGTGGGTGTGTTAATATTATGCTTTGAGACTGCACTGATGGAAAATGACCCAATTACATTTTTTCACAAATTCACTGAATGCAGTTGCTTTAATGCCTTTCTGATGCCAAGTAAGACTTGCCATAGAAAGTTGTTAAACTGACAAACACATCTGATTTCTCTTTTTCTTTGGAGGCTGCGTTTTTAGTGCCTTCAACATTGCTTTTCCTTTTCACCACTGTTTTCAAAATCGTTTCAGAATTTTTATAAAAATTATGCTGTCTAAAAATTTTTACGCATTTCATTTTACAGAATGTGCAAGTGAAGCATTTTTGTGTTTTGTCTTCAAGGACTAAGTGTTGGAAATATGTTCTATGTATTCTCTGATGATGGAATCACAATAATTCAGCCCACAGGATGTGAGATTCAAAGACAGATCAAAGCCAATGACAGGATCATTGCGAGCTTTGTAAGTTTTAAATATTTCTACATTGCAATGTCTTGATCTTGCATATGTTGTTTGTATTCACCATGTTGCTTAAACATACTGCTTTGTTGACTAACCTTTGCAGTCCTTTGTTTTAAATCCCTGTTGCAAGTTTGCTTCATTCCTGTTTACCTAAGCAAGTTGATTAGCGCTGGCCGAATGTCTTCTCCACTTGAATTATATCTGACTACAAAAATTGATCTGGCCTCCTGACATTATCAGATAATGTCTTGCACAATGTATGCTAAAATGAAAATGAAAATAGGATGTGTGCTTATTAAAGGACATTTTCATAGAATCTGTACGGCGCAGAAGGAGGCCATTCAGCCCATTGAGTCTGCACTGACCACAATTCCAGCCAGGCCCTATCCCCATGCATTTACCCGAGACAATCCCCCTGACAATAAGAGACAATTTATGGCCAATCCATCTAACTCACACATCTTTGGACTGTGGGAGTACACCGGAGCACTCGGAGGAAACCCACACAGATGCAGAGAGATTGTGCAAAATTCCATACTGACAGTCACCAAAGCCTGGAACTGAACCAGGTCCCTGACACTGAGGCAGCAGTGCTAACCACTGTTGCCACCATGCTGTCGATGATGTAAGATAGGCAGTTACATGTGTGAATCCTTCCTCCACTGCAAAACTGCTTTTGGACAATTACATACAGACAATTGTGGTTTCTAAGATGCAGGAGGATATGTAAGCATTTGGGTTTTAAGAATGAGAGTCAAGTTTAGCAATTTTATTAATGCCTTCTAAAGCTCAAATAATGTCTATGCTTTTAAGCATGGTTATAACTGTTTGAGAAGAGAGACTTTTTTTCATGGGATATTTTGCAATTTTTTTATGGAAGGACCACAAGAAAATTCTCCCCTTGTTCTTTAGGCAACAAGTGTTGTTGGTGTCATAGTTTAGAATATGATTTCATCAATTACTGAGTACTGGCTCTATCCCAGCCATGTGGAATTTAAGTTTCACTCTGCCTACTGCAGGCTTTTGAACATAAAGGAGATTAGCTTCAAAGGCAAGATTAGTCCAACCTATACTTGTATAAGCCTAAATGACAGCTTTTTCTCCATTGTATCATGCTTGCCCAAAAACTGATGATGTATCAGTTCTTCCCTTTGTTCCTACATAGAACATGAACGCAAACATTCAAAGGTTTTAAACATTTTGTCAGGTTTCTGCCCCATCTATTGTTACTATACTTTACCATGTCTACTTAATTAAAAACCAGAGCTGATCAGGCATTAGTCAGGCCAAGTTCCAGATGAAGATTTATTTTGTAATAAAAACATCCCCAATACCAAAAGCTTCAAACATTATCTTTCTCCACAGGAAGAGATTTGTCCCTGCAGTGAAGGGAAAAACATTCCGCATTGTGTTTGGGCTTCTGCTGTAAACATCAGAGATAAGTACATCTATGTCTCCCAACCTACGCAGAACCGCCTTCTTATCATTGACATTCCATCTCAGAAGGTGTTGCAGGTAACTAAGAAATGTATCTAATGTATTGGAAAATAATTACAGGTTTTAAAACATGGTTTAAACATGTTTTAACCTCAGGGGCATGAGTCTGAAAGCGGATCACTCTGACAATAGGAAAGCCTGTTCTTTGATAGCTATAATGATCCAATGTCAAATTGATTTGAGCAGCCTTACTCCAGTTCCGAGTAGATGATTGCTCTTCAACTGGCTGATTCAGAGAGACCACAAGCAAGGCTGTTGTAAGAAGTGGAAATGTCACATCATGTGGAAGGATCCACACTCTTTTGAGGTTGTGTCTGAACAGAAGGACAGTAAGATCATCATTTAATTTGCACCATGAGAAGTACTTGTGCTAAATCTGATTTTTTTCACAAAGTGATGACAGTTCCAAATCCATTAGCACCTAACATCAGTCGGGGTTTGAAAGCAATCTCAAACTCAATGGGTGCAAGCATAGGTAAATTTCATACAAGTGAAACATTAAAAATAGGGGGCACAGCAGCAGAATGCCCTCTTCAAGCAAAGGACTTCCGTTGTTTCCTCCACTTTGAAGTTTATATTTTATATTGAAAAACTGACAAATTACTTCAATTCAAAAAAATGACACAGAAACATAGAAACACAACAGACAGGAGCAGGAGGAGGCCATTCAGCTCTTCAAGCCTACTCTATCATTCATCATGATCATGGCTGATCATCCAACTCAATAGCCTAATCCCGTTTCCTCCCCATAACCTTTGATCCATTCATCCCAAGTGTTATATCCAGCTGCCTCTTGAATGCATTCAATGTTTTGGCAGCAACTATTTGTTGCGATAATAAATTCCACAGGCTCACACTCTTTAGGTGAAGAAATGTCTCCTCATCTCCTCCTAAATGGTCCACAATTTATCCTCAGACAATGAGCCCTGGTTCTGGACAACCTTGCCATCAGGAACATTCTTCCTGTATCTACCCTGTCTATTCCTATTAGGATTTTGTATGTGTCTATGAGATTCCCCCCGATTGGTCTGAACTCCACCAAAAACAATCCTAAACTTGTCAATATCTCCTCATACGTCAATCCAACCGTTCTCGGAATCAATCTGGTAAGTTAGATTGCATTCTCTCAAGAGCAAGAACATCCTTTCTCAGACAAGACCGTAAGACGTAGGAGTAGAATTAGGCCACTCAGCTCCACCATTCAATCACAGCTAATGTTTTTCTCATCCCCATTTCCCTGCCTTTACCCTTGATTAATCAAGAACCTACCTATCTCTGTTTTAAAAACACTCAATGACCTGGCCTCCGCGGCCTTCTGTTGCACATGGATTCACCATTCTCTGGCTAAAGAAATTCCTCCTCATCTCTGTTTTAAGGATTGTCCCTTTAGCCTGAGGTTGTGCCCTCTAGTTCTGGTTTTGCACACTAGTGGAAACATTCTCTCCATATCCACTCTATCCAGGACTCGCAGTATCCTGTAAGTTTTAATACGATCACCCTCATCCTTTTAAACTCTAAAGTGTACAGATTCAGAGTCCTCAACCATTCCTCATATGACAAGATCTTCATTCCAGGAGACCAAAAGAAGATCAAAACTGCATACAATATTCCTAAAATGTAAAATAATCTTTACTTCATGAAAAGATAGTTTGGTTCAAACCATGATATGTAAGAAAATCTTGGATTTTCTTTGTTTTAGTGTTTTATAGTTTTTTTTAGGTTGTAAAGTTCCTGTGAATAGATCGCAATTACTGACCATCTCAAAATTAATATCAAGCTCTCCTAATATGTACTGAAGAAGCAGAGCCTGGGACACAATGTATATAACTGTTGCCATTGTACTTTTTTTTTATAGGCTGTATCGACAGACCCTGTCCCAGTGAAATTGCAATATGACAAGTCACATGACCAAGTTTGGGTTCTTAGCTGGGGAGATGTGAGCAAAAGCAATCCTACTCTGCAGGTATGAACGAGTTAATACACCTTCCTTTCCCAAAGAATAGAAGAAGGTAGGCCACCGACTTTAAGATAATGATTAACTAATTTTGCAAGGAATATTTAGATATAATGACAGATTTTTGATCAACCAGGGAGTCAAGAAGTATGGGGTCAGATGGGAAGGTGAAGTTAAGACCATAATTAAATCAGCCGTAATCTTATTGAGTGGTGGAGCAGGTTTGAGGGACACAGTCATCTACTTATGCTCCTGTATCTTATGTTCTTAACATTTAAACGTAGAAAACACCCTAATTCTTCCTAATTAATTTACATACATTTATTCTAGAGTCTTTTTCTTTAATTAATTAATGACAGGTGAGTGGCAGTGATGATGCTGGCATTTGTTGTTTTATTTACTCATTTATTGTATTAAATTTTGTTTCAGGAGGCAGTCACTGGAACAGCCAGTTGGCTGGATAGAACTTTAAAGTTGATCAATGGTCAGGGGCAAAAGATTGCGACTATGATCACAGGCACAAATTCCGTAACGGCCACTAAATCACACAAGAGCCCAGAAATGGGATTTGTGCCAGCGAGGTCTCAGAATATGACCTTTTCCTCCCCTGATCATCTTCCCTACCTCCACCAGCAATTTAATCAGGTTCCTGCCTAGGAAGTGTCCAAGCCTGATTTTCATGAAATGGCAGTACATCAGCCAGCTTTCAAAACCAGTTGAGATGACCACAGGTTACTACAGGTCCCCAGTTAGTGATTTAATTTGATTTGATTTATTATTGTCATATGTATTGGTGTACAATGAAAAGTATTGTTTCTTGCACACAGTACAAAACATACTGTTCATAGAGAAGGAAAGGAGTGCAGAATGTAGTGTTACAGTCATAGCTAGGGTATAGAGAAAGATCAACATAATGCAAGGTAGATCCATTGAAAAGTCTGATAGCAGGAGGGAAGAAGCTGTTCTTGAGTTGGTTGCTAGATGTCCTCAGACTTTTGTATCATTTTCTCGACAGAAGGTGGCGGAAGAGATTATGTTCAGAGCATACGGGATCCTTGGTTAAGCTGACTGCTTTTCCAAGGCAGCAGGAAGTACAGACAGAGTCAGTGGATGGGAGTCTGGTTTGAGCTTCACTGGGCTTGGATTGGGCTTCATTCACAACCCTTTGGACAGAACAGGAACCATACCAAGCTATGATACAACCAGAAAGAATGTTTTCTATGGTGCATCTGTAAAAGTTGATGAGTTGTAGGGACATGTCAAATTTCCTTACTCTCCTGAGAAGATAGAAGCATTGATGGGCTTTCTTAACAATAGCATTAGCATGGAGGGACCAGGACACCTGATTCCTACTGGATGTTGGTGATCTTCATCTATAAAAATTTGAAGCTCTCTACCATTTCTACGTCATCCCCAATGATGTAGACAGGAACATGTCCTCCATTGAAGTGAGAGGCATGCCCAAAACCCTTTGGTACTGCACCATGGCACTTCCCCTGACAGTGGGGGGGCTTGTCCTTCCACACGTGAAGAAGTTACTTTTATCTGTTGAGGGATACATTGGGTGCCCTAATCAGTATTCGTGGGGGGAGGGAGATGGTGGGGTCAGTGTCTTTGTCAGGTGGTGGTTGGGGAACCTTTTATGGAAATTGGAGATCAGAGCACCCTTAAGAAAGAGTGCTCCAAACTCAAGATTCCCAGTGTTGCCAGTTTTCTCAGGCCCCACCTCTCCAGCTGACTATGTGAATCTCATTTCCTCTGAAATTGCAAAGAGTGTTATTGAATACAGCGAGAACAGCCAACTGTGCAGCTTGTGAGCTTCTCCTGGCTCTCTCGCATGATCCAACTCTCTGTACGTTCTTGGGAAGATTGCATCTGTATTGGCAAAGGAACCTTAACGTTAACTTTGTCCAATAGATATGAGGCACTTGCTATCTGTGTGAATGAGAAGGAATGCTGGGTGGATGAGTCAACTGATCATAGCACTAAGGTGCAAATGCCATTTAAGTAGGGGGAGAGGGCGAAGAGGGAAAACAAAGTGGTAGAGACTGGGGACAATATAGTTAGGGGGATAAATAATGTTCTTTAAAACCATGACCAGGAGTTCAGTCTTGTGTGGTCTGACTGGTAGCAAAGGTTAAGGACATGTTTTCGCAGTTAAAAAAAAACTTGGAGTGGAAGGGGGCAGGTCCACTTGTTGTTGTCCACGTAGGAACCAACAACATCAACAGAATTAGGAATGATTTTTTTTGTTGAGAGAGTTGAGAAGTTAGAGTCCAAGTTAAAAAACAGAACATCAAAGGTGATCCATTTGCCAATTGGCATATGGGGTTAAACAGATTAGAGAAATAAACAACAAGGTCAAAGAGTGGTGTTGTTAGAAGAGGCTTCTATTCATGGGATACTGGCACCAATATTCAGGAAAGAGAGAGCTGATCAAATTGGAATGGGCTTCATATAAACCAGGCTGTGATGAGCGTCCTGGCAAATCTTCACTGCGCTTAGAGTTTTAAGTGAATAGGGAGGCAGGGAGTGTTTGGGGTGAAGAGTAACCTGAAAATCCAAAGAGAAAAATTGAGATAACAAACAAACAGTGTAGCAAAGTGAATACAGTAAAGTAGAATGGGATAGGAAGGAACAGAGACTTTAACAATAACTTTGCATGAGTGAGTGAGATCCATGCAGAGAATAGCAATAAAACACAAAATTAAAGCACTTTATCTTAATGTGTGCAACATCTGCAGTAAGATAAGCTAGTAGCACAATAGAGATAAATGGTTTAGATTTAATAGCCATTACAAAGACAGGTTGCATCTTCACCAAGGATGGGAAATAAATTTCCAGTGTACACAATATTTCGAAAAGACAGATAGAGTGGTAAAGGAACCAAGGAGAAATGGAGAGTGCGGTTATGCAGGATGACATGAAGGATGCTCCTTAAATAACACCTTCCAAACCTGCAACCTCTAACATCTAGAAGGACAAAGGCAGCAGATGGATTGGAACAGCACCATCTGCAAGTTCACCTCCCAAAGCCACATACCATCATCCTGACTTGGAACTATATCACCTTTCTCTAGTTCTTGCTGGGTCAAAATCCTGGAACTCCCTTGTTAACAATGTAGTTTAAAGGATAAACAGATGGGCTATGCTAATCTATGATGTAGATGATTATGTATCACTGACATCAGTCAGTTGAGAGAGAGCGGCTGTAACACCATGCTGAGGAGCAACATACCTACTGTGTAACCTGTTTAGATGCAACACTAATAAACAAGAGTTAAGTTTGTTCAAAAGGTTGAACAAAAGTACATTCTGTAAAACAAAAAAGCTGCCCCTGACTGCCTATCCAGTGTCAGTGAGCTGCCCTGTATTCAGAGACCCAGTGTCAGTGAGCTGCCCTGTATTCAGAGACCCAGTGTCAGTGAGCTGCCCTGTATTCAGAGACCCAGTGTCAGTGAGCTGCCCTGTATTCAGAGACCCACTTCAGCTCCCAGGCAGGTGGACACAAATGTTTCCCCAGCTTTCAACAAGTGGAATTAAAAGTCCCTCAATTCTTTCATAGAATCATAGAAACCCTATAGTGCAGAAGGAGGCCATTCAGCCCATCCAGTCTGCATCGACAACAATCCTGCCCCAGGGCCTATCTCTACAACCCCACACATTTACCCAATTAATTCCAGTAACCTACACACCCCAGGACATTAAAGAGCAATTTAGCATCGCCAATCAGCCTAAGCCATACATCTTGGAGTGTGGGAGCAAACCAGGGTACCTGGAGGAAACCCACACAGATACAAGGAGAACATGCAAACTCTACATAGACAGTGACCCAAGCAGGGAATCAAACCCAAGTCCCCAGAGCCGTGAGGCAGCAGTGCTAACCATGTGCTGCCCATCTGTGGTATTGTGAAGTGGACATTTAACCACACAATTTGCTTTTGGTAAGAATCATTGAATCTCTACAGTGCAGAAATAGGCCATTCAGCCCATTGAGTCTGCATCAACAATAATTCCACCTAGGCCCTATTCCCTACAACCTGCTAATTCATCTAACCTACACATTTTAAGGGGTAATTTAACACAGGCAGTGCGCCTCATTTGCACATCTTTGCATTTATGGTTGCCTAACGACCTCCTTTCAAATTAAATTGAATAACTGTGGACCAGAATTAAAATCAATGTATTCTGAGATGATAATTAGCTTGGCAGGTAAACACAGATCCTAAAAGAAACTCAAGTTCAATTGAAGGTTCAATTGGAGTTAGAAAATACATAACTTATGACCATCTCAACACATTCATTTTCCAACTTAATCAGTGAAGCTAATTGAAGATAAACAGCTAGAAATTCTGTATTATTACTAAAGAATTAACTGTTGTGTAAAAATAGTATACACAGAAATGTCTTACGAATGCATAGAGAATTTGTACATAAACTTTGCCAGTGGGAATTTTTAGCCTCTATGGGATAGATCAGAAATGGTAACTTTCTGAATGTGTACTGCCAGAGGGAGCCTTGACTATCAGTAGCATATGTGGGGAATTAAGTTGTCTGAGGCATGTCATTTTCTGCTCCAAATTTTTTGCCATGCGATAATGGCAGGTGAAACACAGTTGAGAAATGGACTCCAGTAGAAACCAGCTGTACCTTTTCTGGATCGTTAACCTGTGTACCAGGGCCTGACAATGCAGTTGTTCAGTGGCATGGGCCAACATTAGAAAATACAGGACTTAATTTCCTTTATCATCAACAGGAATCAAATCAACTGTCTCTCAAAGAGCCAGCATAAGCACTGTGGGCCAAATGACTTCCTTCTGAGCTGTGGGTTGCTAAGATTCTGTGAAGTTAATGAAGTATTTAATTCACTGATATTTCTTTCTGTGCACATATGGTGGTGATATTTCATGAATATTTTCCAGCTAGACTGATAAATTTGGCTTCAATATATTTCTACAGCTGCATTTTCAACTAATGCACTCAGCTATGTTGACTTATTGGCCAAATACCCTGTTCACTATGGAGACTTACAATTGAATGTCTGTTTGGGTTAGATAGTTAGATGATGTCAATACCTATTTACATTATAACCCAGAGGAAAATGGAAAATATCTAAGTAACTAAGTCAAGAACAAAAAAATGATCTACAAGAAATCAATGTCACATTAGAGTGAATAGAGTTTCCAAGTAATGACATTGGAATTCTAGACTTTAATTTGGAGACACATAGCTATGTGACTACATTGATTATTCTGGCTCTTACCTTTTCAGATCATCACTCAGGCAAGTGGAAATGGAGGCCATCACACCATCCACACACAACCAGTCGGCAAGCAGTTTGATCGAGTGGATGACTTTTTTATTCCTCCAACTAACCTAATCATCAATCACATTAGGTAAAATTTTACAGACTTGTTTTACAGAGAGATACCTATGACAATGCAACAACAGGGTATGTTTCTCATATAGAGTGTCTTGTGTGAGAAGTATACTATATGCTGTATGGTTGTGTAATTTCCTCCAAATATTCGAGGAAGAATGAGGAATGTTCTGTTCAAATAAACATGAAGTGGTGTTTGCTTCATTTGTAGCACTTGAAGGCTATTCTTCCAAACAAACAGTGACAACACTAGTTCCGAATAACAATGACATGTTTGTGGAAGATATTTGAGGAATGTAAAATTAATCCAGAAAGTGTGAAATGATTAATTAACACCTGTACGGTACGCAGGTTTCACTCAGTCTTAAGTTCCAGTCCATGATAGATTCAGTAAGAGCTCCCCCTGTCCCCACTGCCACACATCTACATCCATTTATCACAGTTCTACTGGTAATACAGTCTTGTGGTTGATGTATACATCCCCATTTAACATTTTAAAGCAACTCTACTACAGCAGACAAAATGGGTAAAATAGTTTTATACAGTAAGAAGTCTGACAGCACCCGGATAAAATCCCAACAGTTTTTTTTTTTGGAATCGTGAGCTTTCAGAGCTCTGCTATTTACCTGATGAAAGAGTAGCATTCCAAAGCTTTTAATGCCAAATAAACCTGTTGGACTTTAACCTGGTGTTGTGAAACTTCTTACTA
This sequence comes from Sphyrna mokarran, assembly GCA_024679065.1. Classification (NCBI taxonomy): domain Eukaryota; kingdom Metazoa; phylum Chordata; class Chondrichthyes; order Carcharhiniformes; family Carcharhinidae; genus Sphyrna; species Sphyrna mokarran. Next base: position 55,544,904 of record JAGIQG010000014.1, read on the forward strand.
CGCCCACCACCCCAGTTCAATGCTTGTATCTCCACATCATAGTTTCATACAATCATGGATTTTAATATCACCAATGTTACACAGGAAAGAGCAATAGTTTTTTTTTAAAGAATGGAGGGGACAATGAAAAGATAAACTCAGCATGTTGCATAATACAGATTACAACAGGGCTAATTTATTTATTCATTTCACTCCAAAGCCAAAATACAATAGGTGGGACTTTTCTGTCCTTGCAGATGGGAATTTCTGGTCCTGCTGACAGTGACCCTCCCCTTCCCCACAACTGTGGGTTCCCTAGGGTCAGAGGGTGAAAACAAAGGGAAATAATGTTGATAATGGTGGCACAGGAAGATTCCATCACTGGCCAATAGTGGGTGCCTGTTCCATCTAAGAATCAATCATGTTTCAATGGGCTATGTGGGGCAGTTGATGTAGTGTATATGGATTTTAGCAAAGCGTTTGATAAGGTTCCCCATGGTAGGCTACTGCAGAAAGTGCAGATACATGGGATTGAAGGTGATTTAGCAGTTTGCATTAGGAATTGGCTAGCTGATAGAAGACAGAGGGTAGTGGTTGATGGGAAATATTCAACCTGGAGTGCAGTTACAAGTGGTGTACCTCAAGGATCTGTTTTGGGGCCACTGCTGTTTGTCATTTTTATAAATGACCTAGATGAGGGTGTAGAGGGTTGGATTAGTAAATTTGCTGACGATACCAAAGTGGGGGGAGTTGTAGACAGCGAGGATGGATGTTACAGTTTGTAGAGGAACATAGATAGGTTGCAGAGCTGGGCCGTAAGGTGGCAAATGGAATTCAATACGGATAAGTGTGAGGTGATTCACTTTGGTAGGAATAACAGGCATATGAAATATAGGGCTAATGGAAGGACCCTTAATAGTGTTGTCGAGCAGAGGGATCTTGGGGTACAAGTACATAGCTCTTTGAAAGTTGGCACCCAGGTTGATAAAGTTGTTAAGAAGGCGTACGGTGTGTTAGCTTTTATTGGTAGAGGGATTGAATTTAGGAGCCGTGAGGTTATGTTACAACTGTACAAAACTCTGGTGCGGCCGCACTTGGAGTATTGCGTACAGTTCTGGTTGCCGCATTATAAGAAAGATGTGGAAGCATTGGAAAGGGTGCAGAGGAGGTTTACCAGGATGTTGCCTGGTATGGTGGGAAGGCCTTATGAGGAAAGGCTGAGGGACCTGAGGTTATTTTCATTAGAGAGAAGAAGGTTACGTGGTGACCTAATTGAGGCGTATAAGATGATCAAGGGATTGGATAGGGTGGATATTGAGAGCCTTTTTCCTCGGATGGCGATGACCAACACGAGGGGACATAACTTTAAATTAAGAGGTGGTAGTTATAGAACAGATGTCAGAGGCAGGTTCTTCACACAGAGGGTGGTGAGGGCGTGGAGTGCCCTGCCTGCAGCAGTTGTGGACTCACCTACTTTGGGGGCATTCAAATGTTCGGTGGATAGGCATATGGATGATATTGGAATAGTTTAGGTTAGAGGGTCCACTGACCGGCGCAACATCGAGGGCCGAAGGGCCTGTTTTATGTTCTATGTAGAATCGTGCAGCAGGAGGCCATTCACCCCTGCACTGACTCGGCACTTTATCCAGGCCTATACCCCAGCCTATCTGATTCCCGTAACCCCAAATCCATCTTACTTACACAATTTGTGATGCTAATGGACAATTTAGCCTGACCAATTCACATTAGCTGCATATCTTTGGACTGTGGGAGGAAACCGGAGTACCTGGAGGAAACCCAAGCAGACACAGGGAAAATGTGCAAACTCCACACAGACAGTCACCCAAGACCAGAACTGAACCATGTCCTTGAAGCCGTGCCACCATGCCCCACATGAGAATTAGTCTGTAAATTGATTCTCCACATTTTTTGTATTGACCATAAGCCAAACTTTGTTACGCTAATGCAGCTAATAAAATTAAATTATAGTTTATGGGAGGTTATTTGTCCAATTTTTGGCACTGCTGAGTGCCAGGGAAAGAGAGAATGTTAAATTAGATTTTAGAACTAGCCAAATGTCATACAGCAGGTGTAGGAACCAAGCAGCAAGTCCAGATAAACATCAAGCTCTAACTACATCATGCCAAGATGGAACATTGGTCAGGTTTGCTCCACTGTGTATGCTTCCTATAGTGATTGCCCAGCAACGGTTAAGGCATTTTGTGCCTATGGACACATGTAACACTGGCCTTGCTGAAGCACTTTTTTTTTTAAAAACTAGATAATTGTATCTAATACCTATGTAATCCAGTGTTAAATCTGTATACAACCAATAATGAAAAGACAGATAAGCAACTAATAATATAAAAATAGCTGATAAAATGGGTGGCAGAGTAGTTAACACTGCTGCCTACAGACCTGGATTCAATCCCCGGCTTGAGTCACTGATTGTGCAAACTCTACACATTCTCCCTGCATCTGAATGGATTTCCTCTACTGGGGGGACTTTAAACTAGAAAGGCTGGGGGGAGGGAATCAAGGTGAGGTGACTGAGAGCGAGGAAGTTAGCTCTCAAGTAGAGCCGAACTGTAGACAGTGTGAGAGGAGATTACATGGATGATGGAGAAGGGAAGCGTCCAGACCGAGGGTCTGAGGTGTGTCTATTTTAACGCCAGGAGTGTAGTGAATAAAGTGGATGAGCTTAGGGTGTGGATTGCTGCTTAGGAATGTGATGTGGTGGCATTACAGAAACTTGGATGTCTCAGGGACAGGACTGGGTACTTCAGGCGCCGTGATTCAGATGTTTCAGGAAGGACAGGGAGGGAGGCAAAACAGAGGGCGGAGTGGCACTGTTGATCAGGGATAGTGTGACGCTGTAGGGAAGGTGAACGCCGTGGACGGACTGTCTACAGAGTGTCTGTGGGTGGAAGTTAGGAACAGCAATGTGTCAGTAACTTTGCTGGGTGCTTTCTATAGGCTGCCCAATAGTGACACGGAAGTTGAGATGCAGATCCTGGAGAGATGTAGTAATAACAGAGTTGTCATGATGGGAGACTTTAATTTCCCAAACATTGAATGGAATATCCCTAGGGTAAGGGGTTTAGATGGGGTGGAATTTATTAAGTGTGTTCATGATGGTTTCCTGACATAGTACATGGATAAGCCTATGAGTGGAGAGGCTGTACTTGACCTTGTGCTGGCTAATGAACCTGGACAGGTGTTGGATCTCTCAGTGGGAGTACATCTTGGGGATGGTGATCATAATTCTCTCTCCTTCACGATAGCATTGGAAAGAGATAGGATCAGGCAGGCTAGGAAGGTGTTTATCTGGAATAAGGGGAAATATGAAGACATCAGGCAGGAAATTAGGCGAGGTGTTTTTGGGGAAAAGTACTGAAGGAAGGTGGCGGATTTTCAAGGAATGTTTGTCTGGAGCTCTGCACGACAATGTTCCGATGAGACGGGGAGGTTTTGATAGGTCACAGGAACGTTTTGGTAGGTCATAGGAACCATGGTGCACAAATGTTGTGATGAACCTAGTCAGAAAGAAAAGAAAGGTGTACAGAAGGTTCAGAAAGCTAAGAGATGATAAGGATCTAGAGGAGTATATGGCTTGTAGAAAGGAGCTTAAAAAGGAAATTAGGAGAGCCAGAAGGGGTCATGAGAAGCCTTGGCGGGTAAGATTAAGGAGAATCCCAAGGTGTTCTACAAATATGTGAAGAGTAAAAGGATGAAAGTGAAAGGATAGGACCTATAAAAGGTGAAGGGGGAAATGTCTGTATGGAACCGGAAGAAATAGCAGAGGTGCTTAATGAATACTTTGCCTCAGTATTCATGGTGAAAAATGATCTGGGAGGTTGTACTGCAGGTTTGCAGCGGACTGAAAAGATTAAGTACGTGGACATTAAGAAAGAGGATGTGTTGGAACTTTTAAATTCGATCAAGATAGATAAGTTGCCAGGACCAGATGGGATGTACCCCAGGTTATTGTGGAAGGTGAAGGAAGAGATTGCAGAGCCTCTGGCAATGATCCTTGCATTGTGAATGGAAATGGGAGAGGTTCCAGAGGATTGCGGACGTCGTTCCTATTTTCAAGAAAGGGATGAAGGATAGCTCAGGAAATTACCAACCAACTGAGTCTGACCTCAGTGGTTGGTAAGTTGATGGAGAGATTACTGAGGGACAGGATTTATGAACATTTAGAGAAGTTTAGTATAATCAGAAATAATCAGCATGGCTTTGTCAAAGGCAGATCGTGCCTTACGAGCATAGTTGAGTTCTTTGAAAATGTGACTAAACGCATTGATGAAGGAAGAGTGGTGGATGTGGATTACATGGACTTCAGCAAGGCGTTTGATAAGATCCCCCATGCAAGACTCCTTGAGAAAGTGGGAGGGCATGGGATCCAAGGGATTGGTGCCTTGTGATCCAGAACTGGCTTGCCTGCAAAAGCCAGACAGTGGTTGTGGATGAATCTTTTTCTGCGTGAAGGCCACTCACCAGTGGAGTGCCCCAGGGATCTGTTGTGGGACTCTTGCTGTTTGTCATTTTCATAAATGACCTGGATGAAGAAGTGGAGGGATGAGTTGGTTAAGTTTGCCGATGACACGAAAGTTGATGATGTTGTGGATAGTCTGGAGGGATGTCAGAAATTGCAACGAGACATGGATAGGATGCAAGATTGGGCAGAGAAGTGGCAGATGGATTTTAACGCGATAAATGTGTAGTTGTCCATTTTGGCAGGTCCCATGGGATGAAGGAGTACAATATCAAGGGTAGGACTCTTAGCAGTGTAGAGGAGCAGAAGGACCTTGGGGTCCGGGTCCATAGGACTCTTAAATCGGCCTCAAAGGTGGAGGATGTAATCTATAAGTTGTATGGTGCATTAGCCTTCATTAAATCGAGGAATTAAGTTTAGGAGTCCAGAGATAATGCTGCAACTTTAAATGACCCTTGTCAGGTCCCACTTGGAGTACTGTGCGCAGTTTTGGTCACCTCACTACAAGGAGGATGTGGAAGCTACTGAGAGGGCGCAGAGAAGATTTACGAAGATGTTGCCTGAATTGGGTGGCATGTTTTATGAGGATGGGTTGAGGGACCTAGGTCTCTGGAGTGACGAAGGTCAAGAGGCAACCTGATAGAGGTTTATAAGATGTTGAGAGGTATAGATAGGGTGGATTCTTGGAGGCTATTTCCCAGGACTGAAATGGTCGCTATGAGAAGACAGGAAGTTTAAGGTGCTGGAAAGCATTTGAGGATTTGTCAGGGGTAAGTTTTTCATTCAGAAGGTGGTGAGTGAGTGGAATCGGCTTCCGTCGGTAGTGGCAGAGGCGAACTGGTTGGGGTCTTTTAAGAGACTTCTGGATGAGTACATGGGATTTAATGGGATTAAGGGTTATAGATGAGCCAGGTAGATAGGGATATGATCAGTGCAACTTGTGCTGTAGTGTTCTATGTTCTATATTGTTCCTCCAGGTGCTCCCGTTTTCTCCAAAAAATGTGCAGGCAAGGTGCAACAGTCATGCTAAATTTTGCCTTAGTGTCAAGGAGATTAGCAGGGTGACAGGGATAGGGCCCTGGTGGCATTGTCGTCGGTGTAAGCTTGATGGGCCAAATGGCCTCCTTTTACACTGTAAGGATTCTATGAAACTATTCTATGATTTTATGGAAATAATAATTTATCATTGATCAGCATTGCATAGGCATCCTCTCACTGAGTATCTCAGTATTCCATCCAGTTGTACGAACTGCCCAGTCCTAAGCATCCTCTCTGCATGTGGCAAATTATATCACTTATCCCAGTGCTGTCCGTACATCTCCAGCAAAACAAATCATTGTTGAAAAATGGTGACCCAGCTACATATTCATAATCAATCCAAACTGCATAATCTACAGCTGATTGTTAGTCTACTATACGTAAATATACAGATGATGCATATTTATTCTCTATGTCAGAACAACACAGAACCAATTTATCTGCATTCACCTAATATTAGAATAATACTTGTAAGGTTATCTGTTCAACTCATCACTAATTCTGGATGTCCACAGCATTTTACTATTAAAGCTATTCTTGCTAGTTCTGAATCCCAAGTGAAACTCCATTACATGCTCGTCCAATTATTTCACTCTGATACAAAGCATCTCTTTCATTGCTCAGTAAATTTTATGTTCGTATCTAGCTCAACAAACAAACAGTCTCAGCTGATGTATTTATCATGAGCAGAAAACCTGGTTGTTTAGTTGACCTAAATACAGCACTAACACAGCAACTCATTAGTCTATCCTTTATACCAACATCAGAGGATGCTATTTCTGTTCCATTTTCCCATGCAATTGACAGTAAAGCCAATGTGAAGGGCGCACAGGCCAAACTGGTTAATTGGGAAATCTGTCATTCCTATTGCTCAGCAGTGTAAGATACCAAATCCACAATGTATGAAAGTTTAACCAAAACTACTAAAACATTGGAAGATGGTGATATAACTGAAGATGGAAATTATGGAATGAAAGTCTGGCACATACAGGGTTTATGTGGGACTAAAGATAGTACCCTCCACACGGTAAGGCACATGATCCAGACCTAAGGTCAGTGTGGTGTTAAGCAGAGACTGATAGAGACCCAAGTGTGGAGGTAGCTCCCAGCCTTTATTCCCTTCACTGTATATACTCTTTATTGCAGACTCTTTATAAACCCCTTACTGCATGTGTGTAACAGTTCTACCTATTAACAAAGACTTACCATTAACCTACTGAAGACTTCAAAGACTTCTTTAAAGGGCATTGTTCTGTAACCAACCCCCTTCCAACACGACGGCAGATTGGGAACAAAAATCCTCAGTCTGGCTAAAATGCTGAAACAAGCCCAGATGCTGGAAGATTTAAATGAAAACATCAAAAATCCTGAGCTGAGACAAGCGCCCAACAGGCGCTGAAGGCACATGTCCAACTTCAGAGAGTCCATTTAACCTGCAAGGCTGAGCTAAATCTTTTAAAGTTCCACGCTGAAGCAAGACCAGAGAACCCTTAAATGTATTCAGTATCAGAGCACCATTGAAAAAAAAATACTGCTAAAACACAATGCCCCAGTCAGAAGACCAACACATGAGTTTGAACTCATAAGCACAAATAAAATTACAGCACAGGAACAGACCCTTCAGCTCTCTGAGCCTACATCGATCATACTGCCCAACAGAAGTAAAGCCCTGCTAACCTTCCAGGATCATATCTCTCTATTCCCATCCTACTCATGTATTTGTCAAGATTCCCTTTAAAACTCACTATCATATCTGTTTCCACTACCCCTTCCCCCACCAGCAACAAGTTCCAGGCACCCACCACCCTCTGCATAAAAAAAAACTTGTCTCGTACATCTCCTTTAGACTTTGCCCTTAGCATTTTAAATCTGTGCTCTCTAATCATTGACTCTTCCACCCTGGGAAAAAGCTTCTGACTATTCACCCTGTCTATGCTGCTCCCATAATTTGTAGATTTCTATCAGGTCACCCCTCAACCTCCGTCATTCCAATGAGGAAAAAAAACAAGTTTCTTCAATCTCTTCTCATAGTTAATACCCTCCAGGCCAGACAACATTCTGGTAAATCTTTTCTGTATCCTGTCCAAAACCTGCACATCCTTCTGGCAGTGTGGCAACCTGAACTGAACAATATATATTGGAATATATTGTTCTAGAAAGCTGCAGCATGACTTGCCAATTTTACAACTCAATGCCTCGGCAGATAAGGGCAAGCATGCCGTACATCTTCTTGACTACCTTATCCACCTGTGTTGCTGCTTTCAGTGACCTGTGTATCTGTGCAACCAGATCCCTCTGCCTATCAATACTCTTAAAGGTTATGCAATTTGCAGTACATTTCCTACCTGTATTAGATCTTCCAAAATGCACATTTGTCTGGATTAAATTCACCTGTCATCTCTCTGCCCAAATCTCCAACCAGTCAATACACTGTTGTATCTTCTGATGGTCATCATTACTATCTACAAATCCACCAATTTGTGTCTTCTGCAAATTTACTAATCAAGCCAGTTACATTTTCTTCCAAATCATTTATATATATTACAAACAGCAAAGGTCCCAGCACTGATCCCTGAGAAATGCCACTTGTTACAGTCCTTCATTCAGAAATGCACCCTTCCACTTCTAATCTGTTTTCTATGACAAGCTTGTTCTGTATCCACTTTGCCAGCTCTGATCCCATGCAACTTCACCTTCTATATGTCACAGGTCTTACTGAAATCCCACGTAGACAACATCCGCTGCCCTCTCCGCAATCATTTTTGTCACTTCTTCGTAAAACACAATTAAGTTAGTGAGACACGACCTCCCCTTCACAAAACCATGTTGCCTCTCACTAATACTTCCACTTATTTCCATGTGGGAGTAAATCGTAACTCGAAGAATCCTCTCCAATAATCTCCCTACCACCAATGTAAGGCTCACTGGCCTGTAATTACCTGGATTACTCTTGCTATTGTTCTTAAACAAAGGAACAACATTGGCTATTCTCCAATCCTCTGGGATCTCCCTTCTAGCTAATAAGGAAAATACACGATTATTTAAATCTCTTGGGAATGTTGCAAATGTCCAGCTCGGAAGAAGGATTTATAAGTTTGAATGAGGCCAAACTTACTTGAACTTATCCAAGGGCCAAACCCATGCAGCATCTTTGAGAAGCAACTTTTCTGCCTTTCCATCTTGGTTTTGTGATCTTGCAAATCATATCATCCTAATGCAAAGCATTAATGAATCAGCAACCAGCCCTGAGGAGCCGTTAACAGCCTTTGTCAAATATTTTAATCTTCAAGATAAGGAGACTACAAAGCTTAAAAAGAGGAATAGAAAATCCCTGGAAAAGTAATGAAAGAGGAGGGAAAAGAGCCCGAGCATATCACCCAACAGTGGCATGGGAACTTTCTAGAAGTCCCAGATGAATAGGTTTTTGAAGACCTTGACATTTTCTAGAATTGTACCTGTACCTGATGGTTAACAACAAAGAAAATTCTTATAACAGGTAGAGAAATAAAAGCAAGAATAAAATCAGAAATGTTCATATCAAAGCAGAACTGGAACATTTGAAATGCAATATGCAAACTGAATATACCTTTGAAAACATTTGATAAACTAAAGTCTTCAATGAGCCAATTGTGCGAGATCTAAACAAATAAATTTGAGTGATTTCATAAATGTACCAGGAAGAAATAATTACCCTCAATTTTACAATTGGCAAATCAAAGCTGGAGTTGGGAAAACTCAGCCAGCTGTACAGGCAAGGACAAAACAGACAGAAAAGATATTCAAAGAAGTTACAGTCTTGAAAGACTGTTTGAAGAATTCATATGAGCCCCTTGATAAATATGAAGAGTTAAAAAATGTTCTTTCAGAAAAATCTTTGATTGAGCTATCAATCGTGACAAAGTAAGACACTTAAGCATAGAGTGAGAAAACAAAAGCTGAGCAAGAAAATAAATAGTTGAAAAAAACAGCTAATTATCCTTCAGGATAAAATTCAAAACAATACATAATCCTTCAGCAGCATTATGGAATAAAGAATAACTTGAGCAGCAGAATGGCACTACATCAGAACAAGCTCAATGAGACTCTGATAAATTACAGTACAGAGCTGTCTCAAAAGATTCCAGTGTGTCTGAGGTTAATAAGGCAAGCAAGATCAATGTTGATATCAGATCTGTGTGATAGAATGCCAAGAGGCCCTTAGCTAGCTCCTCTGACTTTCTCATGTTCTCTGAAGAGCCATTAAGGCAGTTATTGTTGCCTCCTTACAAGTAATATTGCCCAAGCTTTCCCATTCTGCTCCCATCACAGACCTTTTCACCCAGCATGTCCACTGAGGGCTATCTTACCAATCTATTTCCCATTCTGCTCACCACTACTTCCCATTTGAACTTTGCTAACAGATCAACAATCACTACCCCTTTCACTTTTTTCCCTTCAGAATGTTCAACGACTCATTAATATTGATGATTGAGCTTTGAGAGAAATGGGTTCACTGTTGGTAACACTTTGCCTTTTACTGAAGCATCCACACCTGGTTATGGGTTTCACCACCTGCCCTACCTAAATCATTGGAGTGGCAGTGTAGCCCTTATCAACAAACTGCACTTTATTCTCTCCCTAAATCCTTTAATATATTCCTCTCCTTTAGGCACAGTGACACAGCGGTTAACACTGCTACCTTACAACACCAAGGACTCGGGTTCAATTCAGGCTCAGGTCACTGTGTGGAGTTTGCATGTTCTCCCTGTGTCTGTGGGGGTTTCCTCCAGGTGCTCCAGTTTCCTCCCAACATCTGAAAATGTGCGGGTTGGCCATGCTAAATTGCCCTTAGTGTTATGGGGATTAGCAAAATAAATATAAGGTTACAGGAAAAGGCCTGGATGGGATTCTATAAAGCATCTCACTTTGCGCCAGCTCTGACTCTTTTCTTTACACTGTTTATTGTCAATGGTAGACCTGTGCACATTAAGGACACTAAGTAAGCTCATTTTGTTGCTGTAATCAAAGCCAGTTTTGGTCCACCTCACACCTATTGTTTATGCCTGTTGGTAACTCAATTCCAGTGAGCAACTTCGAGAATGAGTGCTGGTAATTAGATGGGCTGGGCAAAGATGTTATCTAACTATCTGTGATTGGCAATTGACTGCACTTGCAGATCATAAGCCTTTCATCCCCGTACTCCCCAAGGCACAGTCTAAACCTCTCAGACTCCATGCCGATTGCTACAAATTCAGCATTTTGATATAATTTTAAACTTCTGACCTGAATCTGAAAATCCTGATCAAAAATCAGCTAATATCTCCATTATCATTCAGATGCTTCCTCGGGTTATTATTCAGGGAAAACTGAAGAATTCATTCATTTGGTCAGGTGATATTTTGCATCCAGGTGAATCGTTCTAGTTGATATGAAACAAACTAGACAGGAGAGTCATACACTGAAAACCAGAAGGTGTTTACAGTTAAATCAATGGGAATGGTTGAAAGCAGTTTTCTCACAGCTTTGGGTGAGTCAGCTTGAGATATTGATCACTGAGGATGGTATTCTACATGGCGAATATAAAAGGGGCAATTTTCTGTCCCCCAACTAAAGCCTCCGCACCTTTCACGGTGATGTATGTGAAATCTCAACATCATCAGTCCCCTGCTCTCTCCCTTTGAACAGCTCCCTGTGTTCCACCCCTCACTGAAAATACTGGTTTACTACCACACTTGGCACTTAGTCAGAAAATAGTCAGTTTTCTCATTAAGATAAAGGCAAAATACTGCAAATGCTGGAATTTGAAACAAAAACAGAAAATTCTGGAGGAACTCATTAGGTCTGAGAGCATCTGTGGCAAGAGAATAGAGCCAATGTTTCAAGTCAGGATGATGCTTCGTCAGAGCTCTGACAGAGGTAATCATCCTTCCTGAGCTCTCTGCATCTTTGAGATGATTGATCACATCAGAGAATTTTACAATCCAATTTTACACAGTGCAGAAGGAGACCATTCAGGCCATCAAGTATGCAGCAAACATCTTACCCTGGCCGCCTCCCTGCCATAACCCTGTAAACTCATACATGGCTAGTCCACTTAACCTGTACATCTTCAGACAATGGGAGGAAACTAGAGCATCTAAGGAAACCCACACAGACACAGGAAGAACATGCAAGTTCCAACAGACTGTTACCCAATACTACAATTGAACCCAGGTCTCTGGCACTGAGGCAGAAGTGCTAACCACAATACCACCCCAAGTTCTTGCACCGCATCCTCATTTCTCAGCTACTTACTGCCCCTTGGCAGAATGATCCAAAAATGCAATGTCAGTTTCTAAGTGTAAGCTGACAACACTTCGCTTTACCTCACCACTTTCTAAATTATTAGACGGTTTGTCCAACATAAAGGATTGGATCAGCAGAAATTTCCCCCAGTTCATCATCAGGAAAACTGGAGAAATGGCCTTTGATCCTAGTCACAAGCTCTGTTCCCTAACTACTGACTTCTTCCTCTCCCTGTCAGGCTGAGATCAAACCAGACTGTTTGTAATTTTGGTGTCACATTTGCTCCTGAGATAAACTTTCTATCGCATTTCATGCTGCCTTTCAGGCCACCTATTTTCTTCTCATAACATCACTCAGTAGCCATCTCAAATCACCTTTAGCTGCAACCCTCATCCATGCCTTCACTACTTCCAGACTTGACTATTATGATGCATGTAAAGCAGGCCTGTTACATTCTACTCTCTATACTTGAGATCATTTAATACTCTCGTGTTTGTGACCTGCATTGGCTTCTACTTAAGCAATGCCTTCATTTTAGAATTCTCCTCCATGTTTTCATGGCTTGGCCACTTCCAATTTCTGTAATTTCCTCTAGACCTGCATCTGTCCAAGATATCTGCGCTCCTCCAGTTCCGCTTTATTGAGCAGCCCTGATTTTAATCAATGGTGACTTCAGTTGCTTAGGCCCCAAGCTTTAGAGTATCCTCCCTACATCTGTTTTTTTGCACTTTACTCCTTTAAAACCTACTTCTTTGACTCAGCTTTTGATTATCAATCCTAACATCTCTTTATTAAACAAAATGTGTCACTGAGTCAAATAATGTCACTGAGAAGCACCCACGATGCTTTTTGACATGAAAGGAGCTAAATAAATACTAATTGTTGCCGGGTTTCGGGATATGAACATACAACTTAGAGATAGGAGCAGACCATTCAACCCCTCAAACTTGCTCTGCAAGTTCATGACTGATCTGATAGAGTTGTAAACACCACATTCCCATCAATCCATAACAATCTTTGATTTCTTTGTCAAAAATCCATTTACATCTGCCGTAAATATATTCAGTAACCCTGTCTCCACTACTGTCTGGGGAAGTTGGTACCAAAGGCTGACAAACTGCTGGAGAAAAATATTCTCCTCACCTCCATCTTAAATGGGAGTCCCTTTATCTTAAACTGTGTCCCCTAGTTCTGGTCTCTGCTATCAGGGAAAATCTATTCATCGTGCATCTTATTAAATCCCCTCAGATCATGTCTCATTCTTCTGAGCTCTAGTGGCTATAAGCCCAACCTTTCCACGTAAAATAAACCGCCATCTCAGATATCAGCCAAGTGAACCTCCTCTGAACCTCCTCTGAACTGCTTCTAGTGCATTTAAGTTCTTAAGGAAAGAGACCAAAACTGTACACAGTACTCCAGGTGTTTTTAAAAGTTTGTTATTGTCACAAGTAGGCTTACATTAAACTGCAATGACGTTACTTTGAAAATCCCTTGGTCGCCACACTCTGGTGCCTGTTTGGGTACACTGCAGGAGAATTTAGCATGGTAATGCACCTAACCAGCACGTCTTAAACTGTGGGAGGAAATTGGAGCACTTGGAGGAAAGCCAAACAGACACGAGGAGAACATGCATGGTCTCACCAGCATCCTATACAACTGTAGAAAAACATCCTTACTTTTATATTCCGTTCCCCTTGCAGTAAACGACGGGGAACGTGGAATGTCTACATGAAAAGCTAACGAAAGCGGTTTCCTTAAATAATTTTCAAAGGAAATTGGACAGATAGTTGAGAAACCTGAGTTATGGACAAAAAATAGAGGTGTGGACTAAGCATGGTGCCACTTTCAAAGAACCAGTTGAGAATCAACATGGTCTGCTTTTGTGCTGTGTGGTTTTCTTATTCTATTATTGCTTTATTTAGAAAGCAATCTCTTAAACCTAACACTGCAGGCTTTGCCACTCAAAGCATGGAAGAAGCTGTAAGACACCCAGCTACATAAAGTTTTATAAGCAAATACTTGTGTCTACCACAGAAATAATCTCTTAACCAATTGTATCATTAGTGTTCAAATCTATGATTTTTAATAGATGAATATTCTATCTAACTTCAGCCCAGTAGAATAAAAATAAAAAGCAAATTGTTAACATGGGTGATACTTATGAGTTATCTTTGTCCAGCAGGGCAAAGAGGTGTTTTTCCTGCTCATCTGCCTTAACTTGGGTGAAAAGCTGTGTACACCCCCAGAAGCCATGTTTTTATGAGAACTTCCATTACTTTTTTGCCATCATTATAGTGAAGGAATATACAAATCAGTGCAAACATACAGAAATTTGCTCCTATATGTGTAGGGGTGGCATAGTGGTTAACACTATGGTCTCAGTGCAAGGGACCTGAGTTCGATTCCTGGCTTGGATCACTGTCCGTGCAGAGTCTGCACGTTCTCCCCTGATCTATGTGGGTTTCCTCTGGATGCTCCAGTTTCCTCCCACTGTCTGAAACATGTGCATAGGCTATGCTAAATTCTCCCTCAGTGTACCCGAACAGGCACTGGAGTGTGGTGAGTAGGGGATTTTCATAGTAACTTCACTGCAGTGTTAACGTAAGCTTACTTGTGACATTAATAAGTAAACATTAAAGTAGTTGCTTTCTCACTTTTAGTTTTACTTAATTAATGAATACTTTATGCAATTTGTGTTTTAATTTTCTATTTTAGATTTGGGTTTATTCTGCACAGATCAGAAGCAGCACTTCATAAGATTGATTTGGAGACAGTGGCCTACATTAAAACGATCAGCTTAAAAAACTACAGCTGCATTCCACAGGCAATGGCCTACACTCACCTCGGTGGCTATTATTTTATTCATTGTCTGACGAATGACTCAACCACATCCCGGCCACAGATTATTGTCAACAGTGTCACTGATTCTGTAATTGGATACAACGATGAGGTGTCAGGTACGCCATACATCTCACCCGATGGGCACTACCTTGTCAGTACAGATGATTACAAGGGGTTAATTAGAGTCCAGTCTATTAGTTATAGGGGTGAGATCAAGTCTGCCTTTGATATCACTACAAACCTGCACATTGTTGATGTGACCTTTCAGCCGTCTTTCACAGAGGCCAACCAGTACTACATCTATGCCAGTTCTCACGTCCAGACAGACCTGCTGTTTCTGGAGCTCTCGACGGGCAACGTTAACATCATTAAAGGGCTAAAGGATCCCATAAAACAAAATGACTGGCTGTGGAATAACAACAACAGGATCATAGTAGGCAGTGGCCTGTTTGGACAGCACCTCATCACCCCATCCAAGGATTCCTTGTTCATCATTGGTGCAAGACAAAACAAATTGAACTGTGAGATAAGCAACATAATACGAGGTAACACAATCGTGTGGGTTGGGGAAGCATGAGAGGCCACAGAGCGGAGCTTATATTCATCCAATGACCTTTTACACTGCTTTTAAGACAACTGTACAGTTAACATCTGCATTTTTTTTACACTGAAAAGCAATCTCAATGTACACAATAACTTTGCTGAACTTAACAGTGTTTTGAACATTATTAGCGTGAGCATTAGGATGCAACTCTTAGTTGAATAATAAATTAACCCTTTGAGTGTTAACCCTTTGTGTTTTGTAAATCACTTAGTGTATCCCATACCTGCAAAAAAAAAGATGTATATTTTCTATAACTTTTCACTGTGGATTATCATAGATGTAGACTAAGAGACAAAAGGAGCTGCGAGTTATTTCTTTTTCAATCCTTTTGTAATCTAGAAACTGAAACTGTGGTTATTATAATTTTACTTTGATATCAATCTCGTCGTTTCATTTCTTTTAATTCACGATTCCTCAAAGGGTCACAAAGCAAAAACAATAAACATACATGTTAATTGAAATTATTCAGCTAATTGTTGTTTAAATAGTTGGCTCTGCCCCACTAATTCTGTGACTCCTTTACTATGTTTTATCAGTGTAGACGGTATGGTATTCTAAATTTGGCAAACTTGCTTCTGCAATATCATGGCATTATGGTGAACCTATTGTTGCAATGTACAGTCCTAAAACGGCAGAGGTAGAAGCTAGTGGGGAGGTAAGTTCACAGTGTTGTTTATGCGTTAGTTAACCCTGATGGCGTAAGAGCATTGCTCAGTGTTGGATGACATGCTGGAGGAAAACACTTGCAGCAGAATTTTGACCACATTTAAAACAAAGCTGTAAGGATGATTGGCCGTATCTGAAAGTACAATGTTCCAACTCGCTGAATGCTGCACCTGAACTGAATGGAGTCTGACATCGGGACTCGCTCCAGCACATCCTTAAACATTAGCCAGTCAGAAAATGCATGTGTCCCCAGTGGCTTTGAAATGTTCCCTTGCGACTGATCAACCAACATTTGCCTGACCAAAAGAAACTGGACGTGATCATATCCAAAAGAAGTCTCTCGCCATTCCCTCCCCCACTCTGCCTTCAAGAAACAGTCTTAAAACATATCTTTTAACTATGGTCTGTCTAACAAACAACTGTCCAAGGAAATGATCATGAATATTTTAACCAAAGGGCATTTACATTCTGCAGGGTTCCTTAAAGATTAAGTACCTTCTTTGTTTTCCCATTTTAAGATTCTTTTACTACTGTAATGTGATGCTGTGTGATGGAACTGTGAGTCTCCCCATTTTATTTGTTATTACATTGTCAGAATGAACTGTTGGAATACACCTAGTTTAATAAATAAAGAACTTGAAGGCAAAATTTATGCAGAAACTTTGGCTAGGAGTGAATTTTTCAACTTCATTGTAGCATTATTGTAGAGGTTAAGTCTATAATTTAAAATAATTATAGAGTGCAACTTAATAGTTTATTTCTTTTCTTTAACAACTTTGTCATCTTTTCCTTCATATAAAAATGATTACCAAATGCTGAGGTACAAGGTACTCCGTACATCTCCCCCCATGATTGCAAGGCATTAGAGTCCACTTTATTAGCTACACGGGCGAGATCATGTCTGCCTTTGATATAGGGGAGGTGATGGCTAAGTGATATGACCAGATGGTAGATAGTTAATCCAGAAACTCTGGGGAACCAGGTTTGAATCCCACCAGGACAGATGTGGACTTTGAATTCAATAATAAAAAAATCTGGAATTAAAGGTGTATTGATGACTACGAAACCGTTGTTGATTGTCAGGAAAAAGCCACTTGGTTCACTAATGTCCTTTAGGGAAGGAAATCTGCCATCCTTACCTTGTCTGGCCTACACGTGACTCCAGAACCACAGCAAAATGGTTGACTCTTAATTGTCCTTGGGCAACAAAGGATGGGCAATAAATTCTGGCCAGCCAGCAATGCCAATGAATAAAGAAAAACAGCTTTGTTGAAAGCAACCATAAAAAATTTGACAAATATAACGAGGTGGGATTTCCATCCCCTTTTTCAGCAGCAGGAATGGTGACAATGGCAGAGAATCCAGCGGGAATCCCAAAATGGCTTTATGCCATCGACATATCCTGTAGAGATTGTCTCGACCAACTCCCCCACCAACCCTCCCCCTCACTCCAATGATGTTCCCAAAATGAAAGGTCAAGGACCACATTAGCATCCATTCACATCTACTTAACGGGTTGCCTACTGTATCACTCCCTCATGTAGGCAGGTCTGTCCATCATCACCTTGCATCCCCCCCGCCCCCAACCCACTTTTTCTCTGTCTTCAACATGGGGCTTAAAGAACAAAGAACAAAACAGCACAGGAAACAGGCCCTTCGGCCAAACAAGCCCACGCCGCCACCTCGATGTTCCCACTTCTACCCATGATCCCCGTCTGTGTTTATAGATCTATACATTGGAACCAAATTTGAGACAATTTAGGGAGAATTTGTTCTGCCAATTAGTTTTATAAAATGGGGAAAAATGGGAAATTTTAACTCCCAGGAAGGAGGAATTCATGCTCCAGCAATGCCAGGGAGGAGCTTCTTCTGGGGAGGTTTGAGAAGGGGATTTTCTGTAAAGGGGATCCCATATCCATTGGGGTTCCAAGGAGAGGGGGGGGTCTGTGTCCCTGGGGACATTTCCCTGTTTTTAAGATCAGGAGAGTGTCCCAATCTGTTAGGAGTCAAGGTTGCAGGTGGAGGCATTGTGTGAGCCGCCTCTTAATGTTTTCTTTCATCAAACTGTTTGAGAATACAATTCGAAAAAGCACCTAGTGGGCTGCTCTCTGCTTTCCCCACCGAAGATAACGCTTTGAGAATAAATAGAAAAATTCCACCCCACAGGTATCTTAGTGATATTTTTAAGAATTACATTGATTCTTTGCATGCTTCTATAACTAAAAGAACATGTTACAAGCTAAACCTAAACGTTGTGATGATGCCCCATGCCCTTTCCATTACAAAGGCATTGCTACTGTATGGTAAGGACTGGTTTTTAGTTCTTTAACTTAGTGCGGAGGATTAAAGTGCACACTGAGGCTCAGTATATATGAAGCACATTAAAGATGAATGAGGGTTTCTCAATGTTGACCATTACAAATATTGACTGAGAATGTGCCATGAACAAGCCTAATGATACAAACATCCACAAACAGTTTGGGAGCCATTAAAGTAAGGAAAATGTCACATGTGAAAAACAACACAATAAAACACATTGTCAGTTTACTTGGACTTGGGATCTTGAATTAGCACAAAGCCAGAAACAAAGTGTAACAATCACAGAGTGATATTTTACTGACCAGTAAAAACACAAGACAATAAATGGAACTGTCATCCTTTTATATTTGTCTAACTCTCTATTCTCTAAACAATTGTTCCTTCTCTCCTACATCAAAAAGCCTTCCTGCCAAAAGGACAAGGGAATAAAGTTAAGAAAGTTGTTTATTCATAGTTTCATAGACTCCTACAGTGCAGAAGGAGGCCATCCAGCCCATTCAGTATGCACTGAGCACAATCCCAGGCCCTATCCCTGTAACCCCATGCATTTACTCTAGTTAGCCCCCCTGACACGAGCATAGCCAATCCATCTAACTCACGCATCTTTGGACTGTGGGAGGAAACTAGAGCACCCAGAGGAAAGAACAAAGAGCAACACAGCACAGGAAACAGGCCCTTCGGCCCAACGAGCCCACACCGCCGTCCTAATGTCTTAATGACGGATCCTTGACTTTAGGCTATGCCTATTGTTGACAATTCCCATATAGGGACAATTTGTTACCCAATCAGCCTAAGAGCACATTTTTGGGATGTTGGAGGAAACTGGAGCACCCGGAGGAAACCCACGCAACCACGGGGAGAACGCGCAAACTCCCGCAGACACAGGCCCAAATCCATGTGTCAGCACAGCAACAGCGATAGTCTCTGAGCTGTCATGTTGCCCATCAGATGTCCAGTTTAAGCATACACTGACGACGTGAAGCACTAGGCAACTCCTGAAGCAACCTCCAAGAGCAGCTCTCGCACGATATGCCGCATGCATGCCCCTTGTTGGTCAACAAGGTGGACCGAATTGCCTGCAGAAACAAATAAGACTTAATTAAACATGCTAAAAAAAAACTAAGACATTCCCGAGACAAAACTAAAAGATAGTCTACTACTATTTGGTCCTCCCGATATTCAAACAGTCCTGCTATATCCCTCTATCTGTAGACCGCTCATGTGGCTGTCCAAGAGAACCTAAAACAACCCTAGTGTGCCTGCTCCCACCACCTTACTCGGCAGTGCATTCCACACCCCCACTACCCTTTGTGTGAAAAGCTGGCCTCTAATATTCGTGTTATACATAGCCCCCCTCACCCTGAGCCCGTGACCCCTCGTTCTATCCATTTCTAATGGTGGAAAAAGCTTACCACCATTTACTCTATCTATACCCCTCAATCTTATATACCTCTAAAAGATCCCCTCTCAGCCGACATCTTTCAAGGGAAAACAACCCCAGTGTTTTCAATCTTTCCTCGTAAGACAGCCCTTCCATACCAGGCAGCATCCTGGTAAATCTCCTCTGCACTCTCTCCAGGGCCTCTACATCCCTCCTGTAGTACGGCGACCAAAACTGGACACAGTACTCCAGATGAGGCCTAACCAACATTCTATACACCTGCAACATCAGACTCCTACTCTTGTATTCAATACCCCTTCCTATGAAGGCTAACATACCATACGCTTTTTTTTAAACCACATTCTCCACCTGTACTGACACCTTCAGAGACTTGTGAACTTACACCCCCAGGTCTCTTTGCATCTCTATACTCCGGATAGTTTTACCTTTTATCCTATAACTCCCCTCTACATTATTCCGGCCAAAATGCATCACCTCGCATTTATCCAGATTAAATTCCATTTGCCATCTGTCTGCCCAATCTACCAGCCTATGTCATGTTGTATTGCCAGGCACTGCTCCTCAGCACCCACCAATCCAATCATCTTAGTGTCATCAGCAAATTTGCTGATCATACCACCTACCCCCCCTCTTCCAAGTCATTTATATACACCACAAATAGAAGGGGTCCGAGTACAGAGCCCTGTGGCACATCACTAGTGACAGACCTCCAGTTGGAAAAAGAGCCTTCCACTACTACCCGCTGTGCCTCCTCCCAAGCCAGTTCTCAACCCATCTACATACCTGGCCCTGTATACCATGCGCCTTCACCTTTTCTATCAGCCTACCATGAGGGACCTTATCAAACACCTTACTGAAATCCATATAGACGACATCAACGGCTTGTCCTTCATCAACTGTTTTTGTCACCTCTTCAAAAAATTCCACTAGATTCATAAGGCACGACCTCCCCTTAACAAAGCCATGCTGCGTATCCCTGATCAGATCACAGCGCTCCAGAAACTCATGCAAACATGAGGAGAACGTGCAAACTCCATACAGACAGTGATCCAAGCCAGGAATCAAATGTGGGCCCCTGGCGCTGTAAGGCAGCAGTGCTAACGACTGTGCTACCCTGCCACCCTCTTGGATGTTAAACATCCTCAGCTCACTGGTTTCTTACAAGCTTAGAAATTTGTTATATGGGGCAAACTGTAGATTTAAAATGGAATAAAATGGTCAATGAACAGGCAAAATGTCTTCATTGCCAGTGAGAGAAGGGAAAAGCATACAGAAGAACCATGTGCCTTTCCAGAGGTGACTCAATGTCAGTTTTCTTTTGGAATGAAGAATATCAGTACGTGTACAAATATTGCTGCAAAAGTTTCGATGCTGTGTTTAAAGGGAAGTTTTTAAGATATGACCTGAAGTTGCTGGTTGTACAGACTGGCATCAAAGGACTAACAAATAGAAGGGTTTATTCAACAATCTTAGCAGGTCTTGCATGCTGTTTGCCTGCCCAGATTGGAGAAGAACTCCTGCACTACTGACTTGCTATGTCTACATCATCCTTATGTTCATATGAGCACCGGAACTCACGATCTATTCATTACACTGTTGTCATTTTGACCAGATTTACCTGAAAACATAAACCAGTTGCAGCAAATTAGCCCATATTCTGAAAGCAATTTAGCTGTCTCTCTTATCCTAATATTTTAATAATCTAAACTTCCAAAAAGTTAGATACGAATTATATCAATGGCAATACTCTTAGGAACATTAACATTGCAGAGGAATCTGGGCATGCAGGTCCATAGTTCCTTAAAAATGTCAACACAGGGTGGCCAAGTGATTAAGAAGATCTATGGCATGCTTGCCTTTATCAGCCAAGGCATTGAGTACAGAAGTTGGGAAATTGTGTTGCAATTATATAAAATCTTTGTTAGGTCACATTTAGAGTATTGCGTGCAGTTCTGGTCACCGTGTTCTCAGAAAGATGTGGAAGACTGAAGACAGTACAAAGAAGGTTCACTAGAATGTTGTCTGGTCTCAAGAGTGCTGTCTATGAGGACAGATTGAATAAACCAGGATTGTTTTCACTGAGAAGGTGGAGGCTAAAGGGAGGCCTGATAGAGATGTACAAAATTATGAAAGGTAAAGATAGGGTGGATAGTTAGAACATAGAACATAACAGCGCATTAGGTGCTTTTTCCAAACAGTGGAAGTGTCAACTCCAAGGGGGCATAGGTTCAAGGTGAGGGGTTGGAGGGGGTAGTTTAAGGAAGATACATGGGGGGATATTTTTCACAGTGTGGTGACTGCCTGGAATGTACTGCCAGAGGAGGTGGTGGAAGCAGGTACATTAGCAACACTTAAGAGGCAGCTGGATGCTTCCATGAATAGTGTGGAATTAGAGGGACTGATTAAGGGCAGGTGGGTTTTTTTTTTAAGTTAGGGCATCATGATTGGCACAGACTCGGCAATGTGGCCTGTGCTGTACCTTTCTTTGTTTCTTTTTAACAGTAGTTTTCAGTTGTTATATTAGTATGATCTGCGCTGATTTAGCTAACACAACATAGGCCAGAGATCAAACCTGACACTTTCTAGTTTGTTTGCTTTAGAAGCAAACCACATGTTGCATTTATCCGTTGGCCAAAAATGAAGTGAAGGATAACTGCAGCTATTTGAAATTGGAAAATTTCTTATTTTTAGCAGATTTGGGCATATTTTCTATTGTAGTTACAGCCCAAAGCTTTCTGGTTCCCCACAGTCGAATTTGATGATGCACTGGAGAATCCCACTGGGAATTTCCCAGATAAGAATTTACCCAGTAACTGTCCAGAAGTGATAACTTACCCTGGGACGGGAACCGGCTGATAAAGCAATTTAAATGGACTGCGGGAGCCTAAAACTAGAGGGCATAAGTTTAAAGTGAGAGGGGAGAGATACAAAAGGGTCCAGAGGGACAATTTTCTCACAGTGGTGGTGAGTGTCTGGAACAAACTGCCAGAGACAGTAATAAATGCAGATACAATTTTATCTTTCAAAAAGTGTTTAGACAGTTACACGGGTATGATGGGTGTAGAGGGATATGGGCCAAATGCAAGCAATTGGGACTAGCTTTGCGGTTTTAAAAAAAGTCGTCATGGACAAGTTGGAGTGAAGGGCCCATTTTCATGTTGTAAATCTCTATGACCCTATGATCTCAGATGGGATTTTATGATTGAGACAAATGGTGTCATAAAATTTCGTCCTTACTTTGGGTCTGAGAAAGTGAACCACATCTCCTCCAAGGAAAGAGATATCACCTTTTCCCAGATAGCCTGACAAAAGTTTGTTGGCAAAGATATAACTTCTATACTATAAGGGGGTTCTCTCATCAAAAGTTATATCTTCCCACTTTCAGATAATACCTGAGTAACGAGTTTTTACACTGCGTGCAGAAGACTACAACAAAGTTTATTACAGAACAAATTAATGCACAATTTCCAGTCATTCCTGTCATCAGGACATGATTCCACTGCTAGCTAATGGCCAGCACCTCCACCACCACAAATCACACCATGGGGGCATGGAGACTCC
Source organism: Sphyrna mokarran (assembly GCA_024679065.1). NCBI lineage: Eukaryota > Metazoa > Chordata > Chondrichthyes > Carcharhiniformes > Carcharhinidae > Sphyrna > Sphyrna mokarran. The sequence continues at coordinate 55,568,076 of JAGIQG010000014.1, forward strand.
ACCCAATCGTTCTAATCCAATCAAACTTTAAAAATACAATGGCCAGAATTCTCCAGTTGTTCACACTGGTGGGATTTTCTGGTCCCACTGATGATGGACCACCACCACTAATTTCCTGGCAGTGTGGGGTGCAATCCTATTGATAGCAGTGGGGCCAGCAGATCATCCCACTGGTAAATGGTAGGCATCTTCCTGTCACATGGAAACGTGATGCAGGGAAGTCAGACAACCCCTCTCAATGCTACAGCTAATATCAATTCAAGAATACACATCAGTATTCAACATAACGTTTCACATGAATCTGAGTATATCAGTTGTTGGTTATTTGGATGAGAAAGCTATCTGCTTTGCAATTAAAGAAATCCTTCCACAATATCTCAGATTTTCTAGAAGAAAACTGGAACATTTACATCCTTCTCAACCAGATTATATAATTCTTCAACAACAACAGGTATTGCCTCTAACTCCTCAGTTAGATGCATCATTGTTATTCATTATGATTGGATTGTTAAAATGGTTTTGTTATCCAGACTGTGGGCCTCTATACAGTCATGATTTTCATAAATACATCCTTAATATCTTTTCTGATTGCTGCCAATTGTTTCCAGGTTTTATGGAAGCGATTTTAAACTTTTAATGGAGGAATAAATTTTTTAAAGTCTAATTTGCTGAGGTAAGTTCTAAGAATATCTTCTCAATAGATCTTATTGGAGAGGCAACACCATTAAAATTTTCTAAAGCTCCTTTGAAAATGAGTTTAGGACTTTTTAATCTTTCCTTCATGTGAAGAGAACTTGAAAGGCTCTGGTCTGACTTTGTGCACACACCGCCTATTAACACCTATTACTTCTGAGTAAAAATCATTATACATGAATATGCGTAAACTTTCTCAATGCTAAAATACAATACATATCAATTCTACTTATTTATTCAAGGTTTCCTTCACCTTTGCTGTTTCCTATGCTTCCTATATTTGTGACACTGCATGATGACATACTGATTCAAGATAGCTCACACTGATCATCCTTAACAACCCCTATAAGGCCAATGAACCTCTTCTGGCATCAAGACCAAGTTCCTCTCACTAATACAAACGTTGATGATCTCTGCAGCCATCTCCCACAGGCAGCACAAGTTTTGTGGCGTTTCTTTTCCCAACAGCATGAGCTGCTCATGAAAGTTTGAAGCTGCGGGGTGGTGTGTTTATAGGGAGTCTTCATTAAATGAGGAGTTGGTTTTGTTCTCCTCCCCTACATCTCTCCTCACACTAATAGCTCTGCCATCCCTTCAGGAAAACGTGCAACTAGACAACAACTCTATGTTCAAACGTGGAAAACTTGATCAGGTCTCGTCTCCCCAAGCAAGCTTTGTCGGGGAAGCAACGTCATAGTGGTAGTCACTGGACTAGTAATCCAGAGAGCCAAGATAATGCTCTGAGGACCTAAGTTCAAATCCCACAATGGCAGATGGTGAGATTTGAATTCAAAATAAAGTCCAATGAAGATCACGAAACCATTGTCGATTGCTGTAAAAACCCATTTGGTCCATTAATGTTCTTTAGGGAAGGAAATCTACTATCCATTCCAGATCTGGCCTACATGCGACTCCAGATCCACATCAAGATGGTTGCCTTTCATATGCCCTCTGAAATGCCCTGGTAAGCCATTCAGTTCAAGGGCCGTTAGGAACGGGTAATGAATGCAGTCTCAACCAGCGATGGCCACATCCCATGAATGAATAAAAAAATTTCAAGAAGAATGCCACCCCTGCTCAGTGGGAAAGTTTGGAGAATTCAGATTTCACAAAAATGCACACACATTCAAAACCTGCAAACCTCCAAGGTTTCAATGAACTACACAATTCTGATGATTCCGATGTTTTCTGAGTCACCTAGCACAAAACCATTTACAGTTTTGATCGCTTTATCTAAAGGAGACTATCTACTTGTAAAGAAATATGGGTTATAATATATGGGACATACACAAGAAATTAATTTTAAAAATTCTTTTCACTACAGCCTACAGCAAGCTGCATTTTCTGAATGCAAAACTGACCAAGCATAAACATGGTCAGCTCCTTCACATCAATGTGACATTGCTGATAAAGATTATACACATCAAGAGGCCAGTATCCTAAGGGTCCTTACAATGATAACCAGCACAAAAATACAATTCCAGCTTGGCAATCTGATAAAGGAGCACTAAGCCTCAAATCCTATTATCTTATAGGATGCAATGCACTGATCAAGCACTTGCACCTTATCCAACCCTAGTTTTTCAAGAATACAACCTGGAAAATATTTATTAGAAATTAAATCACAGAAAGGAGAACCATTCAGAAGGAAGGCGTTGGGTCCAATGAGCCTGCATCGACAACAATCCCACCCAGGCCCTATCCCACAGAACCCCATGTATTTACCTTGCTAACTATCACCTCCTCACCCCACCACTGACCCTAAGGAGCATGTTAACATGGCCAATTCACTTAACATGTATATCTTTAGACTAGGGGAGGAAACTGGAGCACTTAGAGAAAACCCACGCAGCCACAATTCTCCCAAAAAAAATTCCAAGTGTCAAATTTGGGTATAGACTACAGGGAGAATGTGCAAACTCCCACAGAGACAGGCCCAAATCCATGTATCTGCACAGCACAGCGATAGTCACTGAGCTGTCGTGTTGCCCAAATGGTCCAGGTACACTAACGACGTGAAGCACTAGGATACTCTCGAAAAAAAAATCCAAGAGCAGCCCTCTCACAACCTACCGTGTGTATGCCCCTCGTTGGGTGGGCCAAAGCACCTGTAGGATAAAAACCAGTATATCAATATCATCATCTTGTGCTCTTAGGCTAATTGGCAAAACAAATTCTCCCTAAATTGTCTCAAATTTGGTTTTCAATCCATAAGCATGGACAGGGATCACAGGTAGAGGTGGGAACATCGGGGTGGTGGCGCGGGCTCGTTGGGCCGAAGGGCCTGTTTCCCATGCTGTTTTGCTCTTTGTTTTTTTTTGTTCTTTGAAATCCCACTGGCCTTTCCAGCAAGACTTTCAAAAGAAATCTCCCACACTCTGTGTGCTGCAGAGCGCACTATGTAAATCTCATGAAAAATCTGTGGGCAGGGTCTGTTCCCGCTAGAGAGGCCAGCAGCACAGCGCTGAGCGGGCCATTACACATGCACCAATGTGTCATCACCAAGCTCAACACATGACAGTAGCCCTGCAAACTTCTCAATCACTGGCCAGCCCTACAACTCTACGTCACTGCTCTTCCGATCCCCCCCACACCCCAATTGCTGGTCAGCCCCATGACTCCCTCATCACTGGCCTCCCGCATGTGTTTGGACCAATCCCAACCCCTGGCAGTCAGGACCTTACCCCCCCATCACAATTGGAGGTGGCTCAGTCATTGTCAATTCTGATTACTGGTCTCCCTCACTTTGATGTGGAGATGCCAGCATTGGGCAGGGGTAAGCACAGTAAGAAGCCTCACAACACCAGGTTAAAGTCCAACAGATTTATTTGGTAGCACAAGCCACCAGCCTTCAGAGTGCTGCTCTTTGATCAGGTGAGTGGGAGTTCTGTTCACAAGTAGGGCATATAAAGATATAAATTCAATTAATAAAATAATGGTTGGAATGCTAGTCTTTACAGGTAATTGAGTCTTAAAGGTACAGACAGTACGAGTGGAGAGAGGGTTCAGCACAGGTTAGAGATGTGCATCGTCTCCAACCAGGACAGTTAGTGAGGTTTTGCACGCCCAGGCAAGTTGTGGGGGGTTACAGATAATGTGACCTGAATCCAAGATCTCAGTTGATGTCATCCTCTTGTATGCAGAACTTGGCTTTCAATTTCTGCTTGGCAATTCTGCATTGTGTCTTGAAAGCTGCCTTGGAGGATGCTTACCCAAAGATCAAAGGTTGAATGCCCATTACTGCTGAAGTATTCCCCAACAGGAAGAGAAAGAACCTGGTGATTGTCGAGCAGTGTCCATTCATCCATTGTCATAGGATCTGCATGTTCTCACTAACGTACATGTCATAGGACATCCTTTCCTGCAGCATATCAGGTAGACAACATTGGGCAAGTCACAAGAGTATGTACCCTGTACCCGTTCTCACATGAGATGATGGCATCTGGAATGATGACACAGCACATCTTTTAGTAGTTACTGTGGCAGGGTTGTCTGGTGTTATGGGTCACTGTTCTTCTGAAGGCTGGTACATTGGTGAGATCATGCAGATGCTACAACATCTACTCAACAATCACCAGGCAGGACTGTTCCCTTCCTGTTGGGGAACACTTCAGCACTCATAAGCATTCAATCTCTGACATTTGGGTAAGCATTCTCCAAAGTGGCTTTCAAGACACACAACAGAGAATTGCTGAGCAGAAACTGATAGCCAAGTTCCACCAGTATGGAGAACAGCCTTGAATCAGGATCTTGGGTTCATATCACGCTATCTGTAACCCCTATATCTTGCCTGGGCTTGCAAAATCTTTAACTGTCCTGGGTGGAGACAGTACACATCTCCTTAACTTGTGCTTAACCCTCTCTCCACTCACATTGTTTGTACCTTTAAGACTTGATTACCTGTAAAGGCTCACATCCCACCCACACTGTGGCCCTCTACTCATGGCACTATTGCTTTGATGGATATCCGAGTTCTCTTTTAAAGTCTAGTAGTTGTGTTAAGTAAAAGATGACATTTAGGATTCTCAGAAATAATTAGTTATCTTTTCTGAGATATTGTGATCTCTGCATAACTGCCAAATTACATGCTTTTTCATAATTTAACTTTGTGTTTACTTAAAATTTCAGTTGTTTCAAGCTAGCCATCTGTATCAAGCAAACTCAATTTCTATTCCCTTTGGTAGGGAAATAATTTCTGAGGAGTTCTCACCTGGAACTTCACAAAATCTGGGGAATTACTGTCTAGCTAAGAAAATTATTAAGAGGAAGGTAACACACTTGACTGACTTTCATCCTTTGAAGGGGAAGGGGGGGTCAGTTTGACTCTACAGGCTCAAATTGCTTATCCTGGAGTTTAGCTTCCTGCAGCTAAAATTATGGGAAGTCAGTTTAGTAGTACACTAGATTCTGTTGATTTCAGGTTACTTAGCTACGATGGTAAAAAAAATGACACATACTTGCCTTGATGAGGCACAACAAAGATTCACTAAATTGATTGCTGAGTTGAGAGTGTCATCTTAATAAGGAGAGGTTTATGTGGGATGTTCCTACATTGGAGTTTAGAAGAATGTGAAGTGATCTCATTGTAGAATGTAAATTTCTGAGAGGCCTTAAGAGGGTAGATGCACAGAAGCCTTTCCCCTGGCTGGACATCCAGAACTAGAGACCATAGTCTCATAATGAAGAGTTAGCTTTTTAGAATAGAGCTCAAGAGAAATTTCTTCATGCATAGATTCAGTCTTTCTCTACTCCGATCTGGGTTTTCTACTAAAGATGTTCAATTGTTTAATGTTTTCAACACTGAATTCAATGCACTCTTGAACACAAAAGGAATCAAGCAACAGGAGTTGATGTAGAACTTGAGCCTTGATATTACTGAATAGAGGCGGCGCAGGCTCAGAACTATATGACTTACTATTGTTTAAGTTCATACTATAAGACCATAAGATACAAGAACAGAATTAGGTCATTTGGCCCATCATATCTGCTCCACTATTCAGTCATCACTGATGTTTCTCAATCCCATTCTCCCACCCTTTCCCCATAACTTTTGTTCGCCTTACCAATCAAGAACCTGTCTTTGAATTAAATACACTCAGTGACTTGGCCTCCACACCTTCTGTGGCAAAGAATTCCACAAATTCACCACTCTCTAGATGAAGAAATTCCTCATCTCAGTTCTAAAAAGTAGTCCCTTTACTCTGAGGCTATACCCTAAGATCCTACTCCCTTCTATTAATGAAAACATCTTGTCCACGTCCATTCTCTCCAGACCTTTCAGTATTCTGTAAATTTCAATGAAATTCCCTCTTAACTCCAAACACAGATAATGTATTTTGTGCTCTCTCTTTGGTACTATTGATAAACTAGAATTTATATTTTTCATAAGCATACAGGAAGTGGTGTTCTTTACTGTTCATCTCCCACAAGTATAAAGAAAGGAGAAAACAGATACAAGATGGATCATTATCCATTCCAGAACATACAATTTATATGCTTGTAAAAATAGTGACAATTATAAACAGTTTAGAAGAATATGAGGTGATCTCATTCTAGAATGTAAAATTCCAAGAGGTCCTGAGAGGGTAGATGCACAGAAGCCTTTCCCCTGTCTGGAGATCCAGAACTGGAGGCCATAGTTTCATAATGAAGAGTTAGCTTATTAGAAATGAGTTCAAGAGAATTTGACACACGTAGATTTTCAGCCTTTCTCTACTCAGATCTGGATTCTAATGCACAAGACATGTGTTCCAAATTATTGTCTCAACTGACTGAGATCCCACAGTGGCACAGTAGTGAGCACTGCTGCCTCACGGCGCCAGGGACCCAGGATCAGTTCTGGCCGAGAGTGACTGTGTGGAGTTTGCACGTTCTCCCCATGTCTGTGCAAGTTTCCTCCAGGTGCTTCGCTTTCCTCCCACAATCCAAAGACGTATGGGTTAGAGTGATTAGTCATGATAAATTGTTCCTTAGTCTCAGAGAGATTAGAACTGTAAACATGCGGGGTTGCAGGTATGGGACCTGGGTGGGATTATTGTCAGTGTAGGCTCGATGTGGCCTCCTTCTGCAGTATAGATTCTATTAATATCTTGCAAATAGGTCTGATCCTTCTTTTTGGAAAGACGGCAAAGGAAATGTCTTTCCATTGGGATTCAGGTGGCATTTTCAACTCTTCAGTCTTCAGAAGATATTTCCACCCTCATTTAAGTTGGAAAATAAAGTTGAAAATAAAATCTTTAGATTCATTGATTTAATTTTATGAACCATTTTGGAGAAAATTACATCTCATAACTGTAATATAAAAATAACAGGCTAGTCTTTATTCACTAAATCAGCATGTGCTAATGGAGACAATTAAGAGATATGTTTAATTAAATCACAGTGAAACCAAACATAGAGCTTTCATTTATTATATTCATGCCAGTGCTGTTTCCTTTAATCCCTGAATGCTTGCAGCATTACATTATTCTGCTTCTCTGCTGATTCTAATATGCTAGTCATTTGCCATCACTACAAGTTTGATTACACAGGTTTTATGTAAAACTGCATAACCCAAAAGCAATAATTAACTCTAAGTTAGGAAAGATGAATGTTTCCAAGTCTCCTGAAATCAAATAGCCCAACAAATTGGGCAGACAATGTGGTGGCACAGTGATTAGCACTGCTGCTTCACAGCACCAGGAACCCACGTTCGATTCTGGCCTTGGGTGACTGTGTGGAGTTTGCACATTCTCCTCATGTCTGTGAGAGTTTCCTTCAGGTGCTTTGGTTTTCTCGCACACTTAAAATATGTGTAGGTTAGGTGGATTGGCCATGCTAAATTGCCCCTTAGCATCCCAAGGTGTGTAGATTGGAAGGATTAGCCATGGTAAATATATCGGGTTTTGGGAATAGGTTGGCAGAGAAAGGGCCTGGGTAAGATACTCTGTTGGAGAGTTAGCGCAGACTCGATGAGCCAAATGGCTTCCTTCTGCACTGTAGGGATTCTATGATTTATTCCACAAAATCCATTTAAAGGATATTTTCTCTGAAAATGACTGCCATGTATCACTCATGGACCATATCATGCAGAGACAGCTGGGGTGAGGTTCCCAGCTTGCTTCCAGCTAAAGTGGAGAATTTGGCATTCAGCCAAAACTCCATTCACTGCAGCAGCGCCAGTGAATCCCAACCATGGTCAAGATAGGAGGTATCTGGTGCTGATGTGTATAGTAGTGCTTTGTAAGACAGATGAGAGACACGGAACAGAAGCTATGATTTCCTCACAAAGAGCTAAAAGCTGATGAATTATTCCAGGTCTCTCTTGTCTCCTGTTTACCATTCTTTTGAACAGCAGAAAAGGAAAAAGGAACTTGCCCACTTTACTGAATGACCTTGCCCTGCGTCTGTTTTTATGAGCGAGATCTCCTGCTTCAGCTTTCCTAATCTTTCTCTTCAGTCCAGCAACTCTCATCCATTTTTAACTGCATCTTTTGACACTCAGGGACAGCTTCCTCTGTGCTGCCATCAGATGTTTGAACCGACTTGGACCATAAGACCACAGGACATAGGAGCAGAATTAGGTCACTCGGCCCATCGAGTCTGTTCCACCATTCAATCATGGCAAATACTTTTCTCATCCCCAGTCTCCTGCCTTTTCCCCTGACCCCATTAATCATCAAGAACTTATCTATCTCTGTCTTAAAGACACTTAATGACCTGGCTTCCACAGCCTTCTGCGGCAAAGAGTTCCACAAATTCACCACACTCTGGCTGAAGAAATTCTTCCTCATCTCTGTTTTAAAGGATTGCATCTTAAGCCTGATGTTGTGCCCTCTGGTTCTAGTTTTTCCTACTAGTGAAAACGTCCTCTCCACGTCCAGTCTATCCATGCCTTGCAGTATTGTAAGTTTCAATAAAATCACCCCTCACTCTTCTAAACTCTGATGAGTACAAACCCAGAGTCCTCAACTGCTCCTCATGCGATAAGCTCTTCCAAGACTTACCATATATTAAGCTGATCTTTCTCCATACTCTAGCTATAACTGTAATACTATATTCTGCAGTCTCTCCTTTCCTTCTCTGTACTGTGAGCTATATAGTGCGCAAAAAACACTTTTCACTGTATACTAATACATGCAAATATAATAATTCAAATCAAGTCAAATCAAACACTCAAGAGCAGGATTTCACCAAGCTGGACTATGCCCTTTTAGCAAAGGCCAATCTTCAGATCCAAGACTCCCACTTTGTGACAGACGGAATCAAATCAATGCACCAGTCTGACTCATCTTCTGATGATTTGATTTGGCTCAGTGAGTTAGAAAAAAATCCTGTGAAAATAATTGATTTTTTTTTAAACTGCTAACAAGGACAAATGAGCATTCTTACCTTTGAAAGGCAACATCAGCCTGATGTATTTCGATAAGCTGCTTATAGATGAAATAAAAGTGATCAAATTACTACATTGCATTCTATCAAGTTAAGTGTTCACTCTCAAACTATCATAGCAGGAGTTAGTTTTCCTTTCTCCTGTAATTTAGATGTTAGGAGGTGCATCATCGCACCCGCTCCCCCCAACCAGAGTTAAATGTATCACCAGTGATCATAGACAAAGGACAATTTCTCCTCACAACTCCCTCACCATGCCAGGGGGCCAAGTTCAGTTCTGGCCTCAGGTGACTGTGGGGAGTTTGCACGTTCTCCCGCATGGGTTTCCTCTAGGTGCTCCAGTTTCCTCCCACAGTTCAAGGATGTGCAGGTTAGGTTTATTGGTCATGCTAAATTGACCCTTAATGACAGGGGATTAGCATGGTAAAAACGTGGGGTTACCGGAATAGGGTAGGGGTGGAATTATAGTCAATGCAGACTCAATGGGCTGAATGGCCTCTTTCCGTACCGTAGGGGTTCTATGAACCTGGACTAAGAAATGCCTTTTTACAATAAAAGGGAAATAGTTCAATGGTACCTGCTTTATACAGCTGTTCACACCATGCCCCCATTAATATAATGGAGTCATTGAAAATCAGCATAGATACCACAATGCTGAAATAAAAGATAGTACACAGTTAGTGAATTATCAGTGAGCAGTGACACACACAGAGAATGCTGATTGAGAGATTTTCATTTCCCAATTACAGTCAGTTAATGGACAGAAAATCAACAGTCTCCAATCACAGAATCTCCAATAGTTATGTACCACTGTTTTCTTTAACATTGATTGCCCTTTCTTTCATTTGACCTTCTAAAGATGGCAAAACACAGAAGAAAAAGATTCCATAAGAAACAAATGATGCTCCAGCTCTTTGACAGTGGGGCAACATAACAGTCCTTATCCTTTAGTACGGAAAGTCATGAATTCCTAATCTATTTAGGAATATAGAATTTAGGAAATTGGGCAGGGATTTTACAGCCCTAGTCATCCCAAAATTGTAAAATCCAATGAACCACTCCATTGTGCGCCTCTCTCCCACTCCGATTCCCATAGTGGGCAGGCTGGTAAAATTCTGGCCATAGAAACTATGGCCATTTGGTCCTTCAAGCCAGCCACTCATCTTGATCAAGGTTGATCACACACAATTAAAACAGATTTTACATGTTTACATATGCCATACCTTAGATGACATTTACTCATTATAGGTAGCATAAAAACAAATATTGCCTTTATAAAAATCTCAAATTCAAATGGTGACATCATAAACTGCAAATATGTGTAATCACTCTTCAAATAAAAGCTTTTTTTCTCTTTGATACTCAAAAACCATCCAGACTACATTTCCATTATCCCTTAACTGTCACAAATTATCATTTTTTTCACCCCTTGAACTTTAGATAGTTTTCCTTTCTATATGAGTTGCTATTCTATACTCTCAATGGCCAGAATTTTACCACCTCACAGAATGGAAATTCTCCATTGGCTTCAGGTGGGATTTTACAAATCTCACCCGAACAAGGTTGTAAAATCCCGGCAAATGTATTTAATCAATTCACTATCAAGAGCAATTATATGCAAGCATAATGGTTTTTAAAAAAAAGAGTAACATTATTAGAAAAGTAGGGGCGATTCTCCCAAAAGTGCTGAATTGGTGAGAACACTGGCTGAGATCATGACTGTGTTTCAGATCCAAATTTCTGCAATGCAGAGGCCCCAATCACGAATGTCATCAAAAACCAGGGCGGGTGGAGGCAGCGGGCAGGAGGGCCCATTCGTGCCAAAGTCTGACAGCTCCAGGAACTCTGTGCATGTGCTAGTGGTCCCAATTTGTTGTTAGTCTTCCCATTTGTTAGCTAATTCCAGCTGGCCAGCCCAAGGCCCCCACAGTGCTGCCTCTCCCGGCACCACCCATGGCCTGAACATGGTTCCCACGACAATTCCTGGGCCAGTCCCTCACCATCTCAAAGCGCTCCAATTTCCAGGCCCCCAGCCCTCAGCAGTGGCAATTGCCCCATCACCCCTTCCCATCACTACAGCAGACCAACACACCCTCCCCCGGAAGCACACCCTTCCCCTGATGGGAGACAGATCCCCTCCTTCCCCAGGCAGACCATCCCCTCCCAGCTGGCCCCAATCACTGCCTCCCTCCAGCCCAGAGCAATTCTCCTCATGTAGAGTGGCAGGGAGATACCCCCCACCGATTGCCCCAAGGCCAGCCCACAATAGGTCCTGCCCCTTAGTACTGCCCAATGCTTTCTGGAAGTGCCAAGATGGCCCTGGATATGGGCACCATCCCCCAATCTCAGGGTGTCCCCTTTTCATTCCAGCAGGGTCTCCCATCAATTACTTGAATACGGGGAGCTACTCTAAACCCCGCCAGGGTGAAATACACCTGACAGAGCGGGAGATGCTATCAGGCATGGCAAATTCCATACCAGGCTCGATATTGACATTTGAAATAGATTAAAAATACATTTAAAACAGACTAAAAATGCATGCCTTCTTCCTGCCTGTTTCCAGCACAATCCCGACTTCCCTGATCAGGAATGTATGAACAAATCCCGCGAAATGGCTGACACACGATTCTCCCAAAATTTTTTGCCAGAAAATTTATGGGTCATGATGGGACAATTGCCCCCAGTAGTGGCCACAATTGGTATGGAAGAAAAGTGTAGTTAATCACATACATGTAATTCAAAAGGAAACAACTGAAGTATATTTATTAGTCACAAATAAGGTTTTACATTAGCACTGCAAGAAGTTACTGTGAAATTCCCCTAGTCACCACAGTACAGCACTTGTTCAGGTCAGTCAACCAGCATGTCTTTCAGAATGTGGGAGGAAACTGGAACACCCGGAGGAAACCCATGCAGAGAATGTCCAAACTTCACACAGACAGTGACCCAAGCTGGGAATCAAGCTCAGGCCCCTGGCGCTGTGCAGCAGCAGTCGTCTCTAACCATTCTGCTACCATGCTGCCTTAAAGCTAAATGAGTTAACGTTTACATTTTTTTTGTCTCCAATTATCACTAGGTTGTGATGAACAATCTTGATACGTTCAAGTTTTGTTGTCTGTGATTCATGTTCCACCCAATTAAAAAAAAAAGTAAAAGCACAAAAAAGGTACCTTTTGCTCAGAACCAAATTAATTAACTTGGTCTAGATATGTGCCAATTTTTTAAAAAAAAGTTAATCTGCATTCAGCCAGCAAATAAGAAATGTAATGAATTAAACTACAAAACAGAAGATAGTTAAATCTCTGCCAGATGGAAATACAACAGGCAGATCAAATGATACCAGGACTACACACAGTACAAAAGAAAGACAATGTTCTTCTTAAGGAGAATTACAAATTGTTCTTCAAATAATGATCAATCTTGGATAGTTACTTGGAGCAGAACTCTCAATGGAGCTGGAAAAAATTTAAAATCAAAGAATATAAATTAGAATTTTAAATAATTTGACTAGTTTTAGATCCTTCCCCCCCCCCCCCCAAGTAGTTTGAACTGAGGGTAACCAGGATTTTTCAGAGCACAAACTACTTAAAATTCTAATTTATATACTTTGATTTTACAATTTTTCCAGTTCCGTTATGAAAATTCTGCTCCAGGTAACTACTCAAATATTGATCATTGTTACTCGTATCTCATATCTCAAGTGGTGATTTGAGGCCAGCAACCAAACCCAAGATGAAGGAAATTTAAACATTTAACTTGGTTCAAATTATACTATTTAAATCCAGCTCACAACTCATTTGATTTTAAATTCAGTGCGAAACTACGATCCCAGCATCACAATTGAGGAATAAAAACATTAAATCTAGAAACACAATGGAAAAGCCACGCAAGTTATTTATTAGATACACACACTCATTTACTTATGGAAGCTCTCATATTCACACATCACCGCTCTATTTACTTTGCTTTCCTTCAATCTAAACAATTTAAAACTGAAATTACAATAGATAGTTAATGGAAATGAAGGGTCTAGATGGAAATAGGTCTTCATTCTTCTCTCTTCAAAAACTGTAATTAAAACTAAAAGAAAAAAGGTAAATTCTCAAGAAATGTAAGAAATGTTTGTAAGTTGAAGAATCAGGTTGGAATTCTCTGACCGTTCATGCTGCTACAAGCGAGGACAGAGAATTTGGTGCTTAGCCAAACTTTCATTCACTGCAGCAAGACTGGAGAAGCCCGTTGGCATGAATGGTTTGAAAATTCCAGCCACAATCTTCTGCAACCACAAATAACCTTTGAAGTTACACCAAAGTGTAAAGCATTGCATTTTATTGCCCAATACATTCATCCTCCTGCCAAAACAAAGCAATGGCTTTAACAACTTCAGTATCATTTTATCACAGCTTACCCTTCTCACTTAACCAAAATCAAAACCCAGCTATAAACACACGTTGAACAAGCAACTTTTAAACAAATGAAGAATGAGGGCGTAAAGGGTTAATTAGTACTAATCAACGGTACAGGCACTAGACATAGAATCACAAACAAGAAGCAAAAAAAAAAAATCAAATCACACAGGACACTGCAATGCAGACAGAAACTTACTCAAACATAAATTTTCCTTCTCACACAGCATTTTAGCTTTACTGTTATATCTAACCATTCTCAACGATGTTTATTGATGTAGCACCACCTCATGGTAAAGAAACAATAGCTACAGCTGCATAAATGATCAGTTTAAACTGAAACACGATCAACATTTAAGTCTTTTTTCTTTACACTGAATGGATGCTAACAGAATAGAACTCATACCTCAAAGTCTGCACAGGTAGTACACACACTCAGTGATTCTTTGACATCATCAACTACATGTATCTTTTCCTGGAAGGTAAGCTTGCTTCTTATCCTCTGAATTAGTCCTGTCTTCTGTACAAATTAATATCTGGCATTTTCCTTGACATTTTATTCACTGGCCTGGTGGATCTATGCCCTGCTCTCCCTTTACAAATCCAAAAAGCTGACCAAGATCCCACTTAATACCATTGCCAGTCATTCAATTTTAGTGTTTCCCAACATTCAATCATAATATTTAGGGTTAAGACATAAAACCCTCATCATTAAACACATAGCTTTTAAGGTGTGAATTTTTTATTCCTAATACTAGGGTCCTCAGTTGTTCTTGACATACAACGTATGAATAACCAGTGTTTATGAATCAAGTAAAATGTATTCAGCAAGATTTTCGTATAGTTAAGAAACTGAAGACAGAGGATTCTGATCTCCTAAGATCACATGTTGTCAGCACAGATGATGTCTGTCTTCTTTGTCTTCATCTGTGTTGTGAACTGTGTCCAGAAGAGTCATATCTCAGTAACCATGGTAACATGGTGCCAACAAAAATAATGATTTCCCAACTTTCATCCGAAATCCACAGTGTGTTTAGTTATTCCTTCAAACTGATTTAAAAGCTAATACCTATTAATAATTTGGCCATTAAGGCAGCGCAAGACTCTAATGAGCTCCAAATCAAGCAGACCAAGGAAATTGGATGAATCTGTCGCAGAGACAGGGCAAATGTATTACTTCTTAGGAAGATGCAACTTTAAAGCATACCAGACCAAAGCAATCCTAGGCCAATATTTCCTGCTGTATGGATAACTAAACAATGTTTCATTGACATAGGCTTCATACTTGACTGGATGATAATCTTGTGTGCAAAACTAATGTTTCAAGAACCAATAAATACATTAAGCAAGCATATATAATTATGATAGATTCCAGTTACAATAGTCAATGAGAAAAGATTATTGCTACATCAGCAAACATAGCTTCATTACAGAAACGTATTCCACACTATACACTGCAAAGGAACTGACAATTAATCCTCAAGCCATTATGCAAAATATTTTCAAATAGACGATACATGGAACCAAACATACTTCAAAATGGATTTTCAGTTTCTTTTTATTTCTTCATGGGATTTGAAGGTTGCTGACGAGGCTGGCATTTGTTGTCCCTTCATGCTTCCCCTGAGAAGGTGATGGCAAATCATCTTCTTGAACCTCAGAGCTGTCAAGAAGGGAATTACGAGATTTTGATCCCAAAGCAAAGAACAATACAGCACAGGAAACAGGCCCTTCAGCTCTCCAAGCCTGCACTGTTCATTGGTCTGAATCCCTCCATTCTCAGTCCGTTCATGTGGCTATCCAGATAAATTTTAAAAGATCCCAGCATGTCCACCTCCATCACCCTGCTTGGCAGTGTATTCACTTCACTCTGTGTAAAATATGTCCCTCTGATATTGGAGTTAAACCTTGCCCCCTTCACCTTGAACCTGTGATCCCTCATGATCATCACCTCCAACCTGGGAATAAGCTTCCCACTGTTCACCCTATCTATGCTTTTCATAATTTTACACACCTCCATTAGGTCTCACCTCATTCTCTGTCTTTCCAGGGAGAATAACCCCAGTTTACCCACTCTCTTCATAGAGAAGACAAAGCAGGGAAGGAATGGTTCCAAGTCAAGATGATGCGCATCTTGGAGGGAAAAGTGTCCGTAAGGAAAATCCAAAGGATGGTGACTGTCTGAAATGCACTGCCTGGTAGAGACTGGTTGCCTCACATCCTTTAAAAAAGTACCTGGATGAGCATTTGACACATAGGCCAAAGGGCCTGTTCTTCGATATTGCGCCGACCAATTAGGAAAAAGCAATGACTCTCTAACCTAAACCATTCCTTTGGTATGGTAACATTCAGCAATAATGAGCCAAGTGCTGGCAGATAGGCTCAAATGAGGGGTCAGGTGTTCCTCAGTGTTCGTGTAGAAAGGGTTGCTTTCGTATTCAGAAATCTCTGTTGTGGAGATTAAGCATTACATCACTGATCTGCCCTGTCAGCAAGGCAGTGCATGATACAAAACACAGAAGTAGGAAAAAGAGAAAAGAATTTCAGAAGTAGAAATAAGGAATACTACTATGTAGACAATCCTATCACACTGTTCTGACACAGCTACGTGCATTCTAATAAAATGATCCTCCCATTAGTTCTGGTGGAAGTCATTGATAAGTAGTTTTACATTCCTTTCTCTGAAATATATCAAAGTTGATTTTACTATTCATTTCTTTTATGCACTTTTGTCAAGGTATTAATTGATGTTTGGACTGGAAACCTACCCAGTCACCCAACAAGGTACTTAATGACCACTTATCTGCCAGACTTCAATGTTTAGGCTGCCAGGAGTACGTATGGGTGGGTTAGGAAAGTGACTTTTCCATACCTCGAGCAGGTAGACACGGGCGCCTCACTCCGAAGACCCTCAGAGTTTGGGTGCCCTCTTTCACTGGACGTTGAAACTTTTGGGACATCTTCCTCTGCAGCCCCTCCCTGCTGGGCGCCATAACCATTTCTCTCCCAGGCTACCCCTGACTCACCACCTATCCCCCACCCCCTTCCCTTTTCCCCCTCTCTCTCTCTCTCTCTCCAGGACCCCAAGATCTACTTTTTCAAAGATCCCATGACTTAGTTCCAGGCAGAGTACTGCACTACTGCTTTTGCCCACTACTGCGCTGTGCCTGGCAGGTTGGAGAGCCATCTGGCAAACTGACTGGCTCAAGTGAGAGTTACAAATGGCATTGAGTTAGTCAGTCAGTGACCACAAGTCTGGCGTTAATTCTCAGGATGGCAAACACTGATCACTCACCATTTTTTTTTAAGAATCTTTCTCCCCCCCCCCCCAAAAAAAAAAAACATCCACTCAGGCCCCCTTCCACCTCAGATTCTCCACTCAGCCTCCTTGCTTCTCAGACCCCCTACTCATGACCCTTTCAGGCCACGTACCTTGACAGTGCCCAAGATTTAGGTCATACGTCACAGTTAGACTGTCATAGGTTGTATCATTGTCTCCTAGTGCTTCAGATATATATCCTTCTGTTTCTCCTGACCATCATCCCATTTGATACCGTAACTTCATTGCTCACTGCATATGTTTGATGCTTTTGTGAGTAACCATGTTCCTTATGTATGATGTTTGGTAACCTAAAAAGATTATATTCAGAATGAATGAGAGAATACACAGTGCCATACTAGAGTTTTAGCATTGGGCAGAGATAATTATACAGGCCTGAAGAAAGAGTTGGCTCAAGTAAATTCAACACAAATAATTAAGGGCAGGATAGTTGAGGAATGGTGCCAGATTTTCAGAGAGATATTGAATACCTCTCAATTAAAGTATATTCCTGAGAGGAAGAGGAATTGTGAAAGAAAGAAATCCATTCTGTGTCTAGACAAGGAATGGGGATATAAAAGCAAAAACTAGGGATTACCAAATTGCAAAAGATGGTGATAAGCTGGAGGATCCGGAGAACATTAAGGTTTAGCAAAAGTCTACTACCAATAGAATCGAAAGAACTAAGATGAACTGCGAAAGAAAGCTAGTAGAAAACAAGCATAGATACCAAGTATAAAAAGAGGAAGAGAATAGCTACAGTAAATACTGGCCCTTTAGAGGACAGTACTGGTGAGGTATTAATGGGAAATGCAGAGATGGTGCAGGCACTAAATAAATATTTTGCCTCTGTCTACACAGTTATAAAGATTTTGCAAACACTGTCATTAATGCCCAGGAACTTGGTGCAATAACCACTTGGGAGAAGGTGCTGAATAAACTAATGGGATTAAAGGCAGGTACGTCTCTGGGACCTGATGCCTGCACCCAAGTGTATTAATGGAGGTAGCAGCAGAGATAATGGATGCATTGATTGTTATATTTCAAAATCCAAGGAATTTTGAAAAGATCCCGGTGGAATGAAAACATGCTAAATGTGACAAACTTATTCAAAATGGGAGAGAGGCAAAAAGTAGGAAATTATTGGCGGGTTAGCTTGACCTCTGTGGTTGGAAAGCTGCTGGAGTCAATCATTAAGGAGGAGATGAATGAGCATTTGGAAAAGCCAAGCTCAATCCACCATTGTCAGCATGGTTTTATGCAGGGTAAGTCATGCTTGAATTCTTTGAGGACATAACCAGCAATATGAATAGTTGAGAATCTATAGATGGGGTATAGCACAGGGGATTGGGGTAGAGTACTGGATTGGATTGAAGATTGGCTGACTGACAGGAAGTGTCAGGATAAATAGGTCCTTCTCTGCTAGTGAAATGTAACTGGCAGGTCACAGGGGTCAGTTCTCGGATCTCGGCTGTTTACAATCTATGATCTGAAAGCCAGGACAGAGTTAACATAGCAAAATTTGTGGATGATATCAAATAGCTGGGAAAACAGGTAGTGAAGAGGATATAAAGATTTTACAGACAGATATAGATAGGCTAGGAGAATGAGTCAAAATTTGCCAGATGGAGTTTAATGCGGATAAGTGCGAGGTTGTCCATTTTGGCAGAGAACATAGAAAGGCAAATCACCACCTAAATGGAAAGCATTAATCATGAAATGTAGTGAAACAAAGTAAGAACTCTGTATAACCATGTTATTTTTGAGTGATACCTTTCCGCACAGGCTTGCTGCCACCAGCAGATTAGGACATCCTTAGTATAATTTCCAGGAAGACAGGAGAAGCCTTTCACACGTGCTCTTATCAAACTTCCTAGCCTGCACATGGGACAAGAGATTCAGGCCAAACATCACAGTTAGTTTGCTGTCATGGACTGTATCATTGGCCCCCAGTGATCCAAATACATATCCTTCAGGGTTCTGACTCAAAGTAGTCCATGAAAGCACCCACGTAGACTTTAGCTGTGAGCGTGTTTGCGCTGCCTTTCTTCTGGCTGATGGTAACTAAAGCATTTGTTTGATTTAATCAATACATTACATCACATTCAATGTGGAAATTTTGTTCACATTCCAGTTGAACCTTCACCCTAGAATTTCTTGCTGTTAAGCACATGCATGTGCTTACAAGTATGTGGATCTCTAGTGCATTTCCTTGGATTTGCCAACTGTAGCTGCAAATAATTTTTTTGGTAATATCTTATTGGAAGCTCTAGTCACAACTCCAGAATTAGATTTCATACATTGTTATCCTCTTATACCAGATGCATCGCAAATGTCTTGGAATGCAGGACAGTTTTGTTTTGCCGTACGGCTTGTTTGTTTTCTACGTCCTGGCTTATGCACCAATACCAGTGGCTGCACCTCATGCTTGCAGGTATAGTGGTTTGGTCAGAATGACTTCAGATTTTCCACAATCTTTTAGCAGTGTGTCAATTTTGAGCTAGAGTTCCATTCTGGGATTTTCTTGTCCAGTTAGAACATCAATTGGGATTTTAGTAAGGTACATTGAGCTTCTGTATTGCACTAGGTATTGTCTGTGGCTCCCCTTGTAATCTTCAAGCTCATAACATCATCTCCATGTTGCATGGTAGGAATCTTTTGTCCCTGGACAGCACGGTAGCTGGGACCTGGATTCAATTCCCAGCTTGGGTCACTGTCTATATGGAGTTTGCACATTCTCCTTGTGTCTGCATGGGTTTCCTTCATGTGCTCTGGTTTCATCCCACAGTCCAAATATATGCAGGTTAGGTTGATTGGCTATGCTAAAATTGCCCTCAAGTGTCCTGATTAGAGGGATTAATGGGTAAATATGTAGGGATTTGGGGTCTGGATGGGATTGTGGTAGGTGCAGACTCAGTGGGCCGAATGGCCTCTTTCTGGACAGTAAGGTTTAGGAAATTTTATTTCCTTTCTCTAAACTCAATCTCACACACACAACTGATAAATCAAATCTCTTTGTAGTTTATCTGAAAACTCCAATTGATATAGGTGACCCGACTCAGACAGATCTACTTTATGGATTTAGTTACCATTACTCACAGCCACAGCAACAGCTACAACATCTCCACTAATAACTAGTTCCTAGGCATATGCTGCTTGCCATCCTGGTTCTTTGATCAGTTGTGTGTTCTCTTAAAGTGATTGCACAGCATCCTTGATGCCACACTCAGTCAAATACTGCCTTGATGTCAAGGGCAATCAATCATACCTCAATGTCTTTAGTTCTACATTTGTAATGAAGTCAAAAACGGAGTGCCCAAGCTGAGTGTCAATGAGCGGGTTATTAACAAAAATAAAAAAAATGCCACTTGATAGCATGGCATGATAGAATAATGGTTAGTCCTGTTGTCTCACAGCACCAGGGACCTAGTTTTGATTCCTGGCTTGGGTCATTGTCTATGCGGAATCTGCACCTTCTCGTGTCTGCATGGTTCTCCTCCAGGTGTTCTGGTTTATTCCCACAGTCGGAAAGGCGTGCTAATTAGGTGCATTGACCATGCTAAATTCTCCCCCAGTGTGGCTGAATGAGATGTCAGTGTGGCGACTAGGGGATTTTCACAGTAAATTCTGCAGTCTTAATGTGAGCCTACTTGTGTCATTAATGATAAACATTAAAATTAGTTTTAGTTTTATTTTATAGCAGCTTTTTGATTGCTATATCAGAGAGAATGGCAATGATTATTAAGTCATGATTATATTATGGAACAATTACAGTAAGTGTATCTATTCCTTTTAGAATCTTAAAAAAAAACATGTTTGTCTCGAGTCTTTTGTCCAGGGTTAACATTTCCACTTCCTTCAATAAATTCTGCCTGATTAATATTCACAAATGAAGAAACAATGGCATTGGTGAACAGGGTGGTTCTTGCCCTTTCTTGACCTCCAGTTGTTTTCCTTCTGTGCAACTGAAGGAATGAACAATAGCCCTTTCAAAGCAGCTCGTACCAGTTAACCTGCCCTGACCTTATAGCACTCTTGGTAAATCTTGCGCACTGAGCTGAGGGGGACAGACTTTATTATAAACAGCTACAATACATTATATGATTAACAGCGAGTATTACAAGCGACAGCTCCAAAGAGCAGCTGGTCTAGTATCATAACCCCAGGACTGTAAATCGGTCCATATTACTATAGACTAGACTGTGGAACAGTTCTACTGAAATGCAAGTACCACTTAATACTCTTGAGCCCAGCATAGCTTATTCACGCACAATGAACGTCATCATTTATTGGTGGTAAAATTCCACTTAAATTAACTGATCCCTGAAAACGTAGTCAAAGGTTTAAAGATGAACAGAAGGTAATAGGCTTCCATTGCGACATGCTGAATCTTGAAGTTTTAGTTTTTATTTTATAGCAGCTTTTTGACTGCTATATCAGAGTGAATGCCAATGAAATGATTATTAAGTCGTGACTATACTGTAAAGACCTCTCAGCGATGTTGAACACCTGATATAGTGACAGACACAGGCCTCAACTCAAATGGTATTCACAAATTTTCCTACACAGCACCATAAAGTTTTTTGGTACTGTTCAGAGATCTTGTTACAGGTTCCTTCAATGTATAGTATATATTCAATAGGGTAAAGGTTAAAACATTAGGCACCTTATTTTATTCAGAAGGATTAAGAAATTTCTTCATTATGACAGTACAGACTTCTTAGTTATCCAGTAGGGTAATGGTTGCTTATTTTGTGATTAGTTCCTCAGTGGTGTAAAGGTGACTCATTGACCGGAATTTTACCACCCTGTCTGCCATGGGAATCAGAGCAGGCAAGGAATGAAACATGGAAAGATCCGTTGACCGTGGGTGGGATTTTACGGTTTTGAGATGAGCAAGACCATAAAGCTCGCATACTGTCTATCAATCCAGAATTCCACATAATTCAGCTAAAATTGCTGAAATCTTGTTGCTATTATTGTCGGCAGGGTCTTCAGTCCTACCTATGGGACACCCCCACCATCGGTGTGTGTTCAGTAGGAAACCCATTGACAATGATGGGACCATAAGATCCTGTCAGCAGTGAATGGTGTGCTGCCTCCCATCACCGTGAAACGCGGTGTGGAGGGAGAGAAAAATCCCACCCAATGGCTTGCATTTAAAGTAGGCAAGTGTACTAAGATGCTCAATGGGGCTAGCGAAGAAATTACGTGTTGGATAGAACCTTCCCAGGCACATGAAGGCAGCTTTGGAGGTGGGAGAAGGAGAAATTTTAAAAATATTTTTCTCAGGTCATCTGCTCGATGCACTCGCACATCCCACACCTCCCAGCAATCTTGCCAAGGGTTGAGTGATAAGGGAATCGGCTACTTAGAGTTTTGACAGAGAGCTATTTTTAATTGATTAAGTGCCCACTTGGGAGAAAACAGGTGGTGACACCAACATCTTACCAACAGTGAGTGTGGCTCCCACTAAAGCCAAACCTTGATAGGTGTCTTGACAGACTTAGGTGCACCTCCACCTCTTTGTTGAGAGGCATTGGGCAATCGAGGGCCTCAGCTCTGGCTAAAGGACAATCTCGCCAGGATAATAATCTAGACTTTTTGAAGTCTTCAAAGAGTGCCTCCACCTTGAGGTATCCTTGTGGGGACCTTCAACAGTACCAACTTCTCCTGATGGATCTGCTAGTCACTGAGTGCGCCTCGGGTGTTCAGTTCAGAAGGCTGTAAGATACCCAAAAAGATGAAATGCTGTTCTTCAAGCTTGTATTCAACTTGACTGGAATATTGCAGTAGGGCAAGGTCAGAACTTTGGGCATAAAGAGCAAAGTGTAGACCTCTCAGACTGGGTGACCACTTTGTGGAACATTTTCGATTAATCCGCAAATATGAATCCGACCTTCCGTTGGTTGTTATTTTAACTCACAACCTTGTACTTGCACTCACTTCTGGACTCAACGTTGAGCTGAAACCATGAATTCTACCTTCCATTTTGGTTTGGAGTTTTTTTTTGCCAAGTGGTAATCTGTATCTTGTTTTCATAAAGAGTCATATCAGATTCAGTCTCTCTCCACGGATGCTGTCAGACCTGCTGAGCATTTTCAGCACGATCTATTGATATTTCTGGATTTGTTTTGTTTTGCAAGTTCTTTATCCAAGAAGTAATTGAAGACCCTATTTCCAGGAAGGGAAGATTGGTAGATTTTCCACTTATCAATTGTCACATATACGTAGCTAAATGATTTGATCTGAAGGTCTGCCTCTCTGCACAAGGGTGAAATAATATCAATGCTGGTGTTGATGAGAGCTAAATATAATAGCAGTACTGCCCTCCTCCCCACCCTACACAACATATTCCCACATCCAAAGTCCTGCGCCTCTTTGGGTATGCTCTCTGTGTACCCAAACAGGCACAGGAGTGTGACGACTAGGGGTTTTTCCACAGTAAGTTCTTTGCGGTGTTATTGTAAGCTTACTTGTGACACTAATAAAAGTAAGTAAAATTTTTTAAAGTCTTCTAAATTCTGCATGATGTCAATTAAATCAGAATTTCAGCTATTTCCTGTTGGAAGTCAGTCCTTGAGAAATAAGAAATTATCTATTACAGTCCAAACAAATATATAATTACATTGAAATGCTTTGTTATCGTTACCTAATAATGTCATGAAACTATTTAATGAGCAAAAGAACTGGGCTGGAATGAATTGATACAGACCACTAAGTTCAAATGTGCAGAGCTATCATACCATTGTGACATTTCACCATCCCTAAAGAAACTGAAAAATAGAATGAAAATAACTTTTCAAAATCTGCAATGCAAATTACTGAAGTATTTTATGGTTGTACAAATTTCGAATTTAATGTCTTTTGATGCACGCTGTCGTGGTAAAAAAGATGGCCACTTGAGATTGTAAGCTTCTTGTAAGCAATTTCTATTCAAGCACAGGTTGAAGAAAGAGTATCTCAGTCTGTCAAACTGCCTCTCAATGTTATAGGGTTAATAGCACAGTTATGGTTCTTATCTTCCTACTTTTCATTATATTGGGCAGGATTTTCTGATTACGATTGCCCAAGACTGGAAATTTCCAACTGAGTCAACAGACATTTTGCATGCATGTCAAATTCTCCGCCCCACTGGTGATGATTCCTACAGTGTTTCCCTTGGCACATGGGACAGGAAGATTTCCATGTTTCACATTAATTTCTTAACTAACTTGAGTATTCCACCAGCAAATGTTCCCATCAACTCACCCCTCAGGGCTATGCCTTTCAGTTTCCACTTACCTCCTTTTTCTGTATAGGCAGCAATTGCTAATGACTAAACCAATTTCCATAGTCATGTTGGTCAAATATTCCATCATGCTTCCAAAGAGCTCTCCTACATTTGTCTATTCTAAAGTTATTACTGTATGCCTTATCAATCTTAGTATGAAATCTACTTCAAACAATTAAGTTATATACTCTACAGAAAAGAAGTGACAGTTATGATGCCTAGAAAGCACTCATTATAGTCGATTGATATTCTTTCATGTTAGCCTCTCGTGGATTTGATTTAGCTTTGGATTCATGAGCAAAAATATTGTGAGTTCCCAATCTTATCTAAGAGAGGACTGGAGAAAAGGTGCTTCCCTGAAGGTAATGAGCAGAAAAATAATTGCATGAATTAGATCGTGCCCATCACAAGTACCTTGTAATGGCTGATGTCAGAGTTTCATCCATTACTACCAGCAAAAGATTGGAAAGGGCATGATAAATCCTTAATTCAAGGCAAGTTTTGTGGATCCTTACCTATATTCATTATGGTTCAATGCTTAGACAGATGGCACTGTGGCATAGTGGTTAGCACTGCTGCCTCACAATGCCAGGGACCAGAGTTCAATTCCAGTCTCACCATTTTTTTTTGTCGAGTTTGCATCTTCTTCCTGTGTCTGCATGGATTTCCTCCAAGTGGTCTGGTTTCCTCCCCAGTTCCAAAAAATGAGAGAGTTAAATTGATTGGCCATGCTAAATTGCTCCTTGGTGACAGGGAGATTAGCAGGGTAAAAATAGGGTCCTATGGGGATATGGCCTGGGTCAGATTGCGTCTCTACTAACAACAATGCGCTGAATGGCCTCTTCTGAACTGTAGGATTCCATGATTCATATTATCAAGAAAGCCAATGGTATTTAGACAATACCTACCCCTTCAAACATTCAGTTTATGTCTCACGAGAGTGTTATTGCAGATATCGTTTTCTCTCAAACTGCTTATTATGTTGTGCACCTTGTGAATGTCTGAAATGGATATAAACATTTTAAGTCAATGTCAACAAACATTCCTCTTTATACCTTCTGGGAAGCAATGTTGCCCTTTATAGCTCTAGTCTTGTGCTGATACCTACGTGCTTATTCAGCATGCTGTATTAAAGTTTGACAAGCAGTCGGCTGACGTCACAGATGTAGTTTTATCACATTCATTTCCTAATGCACCTGAGCTACACAGAGAGTGATCACAAGCTGAGGCCAGATAAGATTTCAAGACCTAAAGATTACAGAGAGAATTAGATCAGGTGAGAGAAAGGACAGATAAGCAAATATCAAGTCCAAAAAAAAACCAAAACTAATCTGTCATGTGATGGCTGGAGCAAGAAGCAGCTGTCGGCACTGAATACATGAAAGGCCATGGGCCCTGCCAACATTCTGCATGTAGTATTGAAATCCTGTACTCAAAAACTACTCATGCCCGAGTCAATCTGTCCCTTACAGCTACAACACCGGCATCTTCCCAAAAACGTAGAACTCAAGTATGTCTAGTCCACAAAAACAGGAC
Organism: Sphyrna mokarran; assembly: GCA_024679065.1. Taxonomy (NCBI): domain Eukaryota; kingdom Metazoa; phylum Chordata; class Chondrichthyes; order Carcharhiniformes; family Carcharhinidae; genus Sphyrna; species Sphyrna mokarran. The sequence goes on from JAGIQG010000014.1 coordinate 55,593,673, forward strand.
AAATTCAATCCAGCCAGCGTCCCATTAACCTACTCTCAACCATCAGCAATGTGATGGGATTTATCATTAGTAATGCAAATAGATGATATTTACATCACAATAACCTGTTCAATGATGTTTTGTTTGGATTCACTAGGACTCCTGACCCCATTACAGCCTTGGTTGGTATACAGAAGTAGAGCCAAGTTCCAGAGATGAGGTGATGGTGATTGCTCTTGGCACCAAAGCAACATTTGCCTGATTATAGAATTAAAAGTTATGGCAAAATTCAAGTCAATGGGTATGAGGGGGAAAATGCTCCTGTTTTTTTAAAAATATTCATTTGAGATGTGGGCATCACTGGCTAGACCAGTATTTACTGTCCATCCTTCGTTGCTCTTGACAAGGTGGTGATGGGCTGCCTTCTTGAACAACTGCAGTTCCTGGGGTGTAGGTAGACCCACAGTGCTATTAAGGAGGGAGTTCAAGATTTTGATCCAGCAACATAGTGATAAATTTCCAAGCCAGGATACGAATGAATTGGAAACATGTGACAATGTTTCCAGTTATCTGTTCGCCTTATTCTCGGGATCGTGGGTTTGGAATGTGCTGCCTAAGGAAGTTTGGTGAGTTCCTACAGTGCATTTTGTAGATGGTATACATTGTTGCCACTGTTTGTCAGTGGTGGAGGGATTGAATGTTTTTGGAAGGTGTAACAATCAAGCATGTTTCTTTGTCCTGAGTGGTGTCATTTAAGCTGATCCAGGAGAGTGGAGAGAAATCCTTCACACTGTGCACAGGCTCTGGGGAGTCAGGCGCTGAGACACAAAACAGGATTCCTAGCCTTTGACCTGCTCTGACTACATGGCGATTCCCATTCAGCATCTAGTCAATGATAACCCCAGGAAATTTATAGTGGAACATTCAGTGACATAATTCATTGAATGTCAAAGCATAATGGTTAGGTTCTCACTTGTTGGGGATTATCATTGCCTGGCACTGTGTGGCACAAATTTTGAAGTCATACCTAGCATAAAGGAAAAATTTGTTGTGGTTGTAAAGATGGTCACAGATTGTTCTACTTGGATCAAAAAAGACAAGTATAATGAATCAAGTGAATAATAAGTAATAATTCATTATTTAACAAAATTAGTGATCAACATCAATCCTCAGTCCTTGTCCCTTTGTGTTGTAGCATAGGCAATGACTTGTCCTCTTCTTTTTGTGTCTCTTTCAACTGTGCTGTTGAAATCTTTCAGATTGCTTCTATCATCCTTTTTCTAAAGTGCCTTCCACATCTTACTGAGTCATGTTCCAACACTACCTGTTTGGTTCGTCAGGTATCTTTATGATTAGTTTAAGCAACTGTTATCTCAAGGCCTGTTCTGCTTGCCCAATACTTTCTATTTCCCTTTGCCAAACACCATGAACTCACTTCTGACATAATATTGCTCAAATTATCAGTGACGTTTTGCCTTAGAGCCATTATTGAAAACATAAAATGAACATTAGAAAAAAAATCCGAAATGGTTGTTGGAGACAAACCTCAAGCTACATCCAGTTCTGGTCGCCACACTACCAGAAAGACATGGAGGCTTTGGAGAGAATACAGAAAAGGTTCACCAGGATGTTGCCTGATATGGAGAGTCTTAGCTATGAGGAGAGATTGGATAAACTGGGGTTGTTCTTCCTGCAAAGATGGAGGATGAGGGGTGACCTAATGGAGGTATATAAAATTATGAAGGCATAGATAGGGTGAACAGTGGGAAACTTTTCCCCAGGTCAGAGATGACAAATATAAACATCAGCAACATTTAATTTTGTAATCAGCTCATCAATACCAATTTTTGTTCAGGCACTTTCAGCCTCTCCAAATCTATCTTACGGTCTTACAAGTTGACGTAAGAACTGACATTACTTCTCCAATCTTTTGTCACTGCATTTATTTTTGAGCTTGGTTTTGCTGTACTAGCAAAGCCCAATCCATATTTCACCTGTTAAGTTTCTCGATTGTTATTTATATTGTTGAGATAGCTGTGTATTTCTGTTAGGCACTCCTCTCCTCAGGTCCAAACACAGGCTCAAAGTGAGGGGGGGCAAGGTTTAACAGATGTCAGATGGATGTATTTTACACAGAGGGTGGTGGGGGCCTGGATTGCACTGCCAAGTAAGGTGGTAAAGGCAGGCACGTTGGGATTGTTTAAGGCTTATCTGGATAGCCACATGAACAGACCGGCAATGGAGGAATACAAATGAATAGTCTAGTTGGAAGCATCAGCGGCACAGGCTTAGAGGACCGAAGGACCTGTTTCCTGTGCTGTATTGTTTTTTGTTCACCTTCAGCTACTTCACCAGTGACATTCCCTCCAAAATAAAGTTACAGGTGGAGGTGCTTGCTGATGGTTACACAGCATTCAGTTCTACTTGTTACTCTGCAGGTACCAAAGTAATCCATGTTCAAATGCAGCACTACCTGGACAACGTTCAGACTCCAGCTAAGTGACATGTAAAGTTTGCACCACACAAGTCCCAAGCAATGACCATCTCCAACTGGACAGAATCTGACCATCTCACCTTGACATTCAATGACATTATCATTGTTGAATTAAGCATAATCAATGATTTATTAAAAGTCACTCGGGATTGTTTTAACTTTATTACTTATCACCAAACCAAAGGTTTGGAGTAGGTGGTCCATTTTACACCTAACAAAACTTGTACATTTGCTACCAATGGGTTATGTTAAAATTACGTACATGTATCAACTTCATGAAAGTATTGACAAAAACCTCCCATTTGTTTCAACACATGAAGTGATGGAAGTCATGTTAAAATTCATCCATAGGCACAGTGCTCATGTTGACATTGCAATGAAAATGACATAAGGTTCTCTTGGGGCTTTTGCTTCATCCTCTACAAGCAATAAAAAGTAAGAGAAACTATTTTTCATGAGCACAATCTCATTTGAAGACTCATTTACAGACATGCACTCTTGTGCAAAGGCAACCAAGGGCATTGCAGCGGAAGACACTCAGACCTCCTCAGACAGAAAAAAAACAAGAGGAGAACAAGCTACTGTCACTTTTTGGATTAATTCTTTGCAGGACCACACTATTTTTAAAATGAAACACAAGTTCAGCAACATTTATTTTTGAAATCAGCTCATCAATACCAATTTTGTTCAGGCACTTTCAGCCTCTCCAATCTATTTTTCGCTCTTACAAGTTGACATAAAAACTGACATTACTTCTCCAATCCTTTGTCACCGCACTTATTTTTGAGCTGGGTTTTGCTGTACTAGCAAAGCCCAATCCATATTTCACCTGTTAAATTTCTCAATTGTTATTTATATTGTTGAGATTGCAGTGTATTTCTGTTAGGCACTCCTCTCCTCAGGTCCAAACACAGGCTCAAAATCAAATTTGCACAACTTGTTTCCCAGTCATCCCACATCGTTTCTATTGTTTCAATTTCTCAGGGAATTGAAACAACTTTCATCCTGACCACAAATGTTTAGAAATAAAAAAAATACGCTGCGGAGATGTTAAAGCACTACAAACTATAGAAATCTGACTCTGCAGTGCAACTGCAACCAATGCTACCCAAAGCCAGAGGCTCTCAGAATGGCAAGTGCCGTGTTTCCAATTGCTTCTAGTGGGACAGCCCACATCAGGAATGGCACTGGGTAGGGCATCTCAAACGTATACTGGAAACATTATAACTAGCCATCGTGTGACATCAAAAAGCCATACCAGCAGATTTGACATGTTTTTAAAATTTGGGTCACCCAGGTTGATCGAACGCATGGACTATTCCCTCACAAAACAACATGCATTCAGTTGCAAGCAAGAGAGGACAAGTTATTAAAAGGGGATTCCATCCAATTTGCAGGTCATGGGATTTTGACGAGTTCCAGTGCATTTGTCTGGAATTACTGCAAATTGTTTTTGGAGGTGATGTGGTGAGTTGCTGGATTTGACAGGGAATGTTCTTGCCTTCTCCCAAGGACATTAATAAATCTGTTGGTTTGGCCTAATGAAGGCTACAACAGCTATGGAGACCGTACTTGCAGCATCTCTTGGTCTGCAACTTGACAGGGAAAAGCAGCAGAGGTTGCAGAGAGTGGACATTCTACATGATTGGCTGTGGGTTCTCATCCCAATGGGTAAACAGTGCCAGTTTGTGACTTCATGGCTCTTTTACATCTTTAGTATTTTCCAAGGACAGCACTATTGTTAATCACAGTGAGGAATCCTCCTCGGCCAAGGTATTTTTGAGCTAGCCACAAACACGCTGCTGCTCTTGAAGATCACTAAATAAATCCTTTTGTTCACTAAGGAAGTGGACAGCCTAGGATATCACCCCACCCTGGGTGATTCCCCACTCTCCCTCCCCATTGGTTACCTAGGTCAGGTGACCCTTATTCCGCTGTGTTTCCCTTCAAAGGGCAAATCACCACAGGCAGTTTGGGTCTGGATTGCCTAGATCCATGTTGTAACTTCTATGTATTTCCATAGTTTAAAATGAATACAAAACACCAAATGTATAAACTGAAACTAATACATGAACTAGACCTTTAAATGGTGTCTAAAGTCCAACATGGTGTGACAGAATTGTTAGTGTATGAAGACATTTCCTTTAGGAGGATCAAATAATTCTTAATGGTATCACCCTGAAGACATGTTTCCATATTTCATAGTCTTATTCACTTACTCTTCAGATTGCAGAAAGTATAGTCTCTGTGCATTATATGCAACTACACAAACTAAAAACTGTTACTCTCACTGCTTGAAAGAAGAAAATGCTCTAAGAATAAAATCAAAATCATTATTTGCAGTTTTCAGTATAGACATTACAGGGAGAGTCTTTCATTTAGCTAAAATGTCAAATCATAGTATGAATATTTTCAAGCATTTTCAAACAATATTTTGAGCATTGTTTGGTGGTCAAATGCACCATGTAGCATCCAGTTGTGTAGGCTGGAATGGTACCTTGCTCCCTAATCAGTAATGAATGGACAGGTGTTATCTATGGTAACTGTGCGAAAATTTGGCTCACTATCTCCCAGGGTTGAAATTCTCTGATGTTGTATGCCTTGTCATCACTGACAGCGATAAAGGAGAATTTGGCCCTCAGCCAAATCTCCAGAGTAGCAGGACAGGAGAAGCCCTAGTTGTGGGCGAGGTCAGAGAATTCCAGCCAAATTATTTGGCATCCCCAGTCTTAATCACCGTCTAATGACTCTGCTGGACCATTTGATTTGGGAAAAGAGGTTAGGCTCCCATTCTGTGGGCAGTTCTTGGGTTTAAAATTGAATACAAAGGCTGTTAAAGACTGATAACTGTTAGGCTGTAATGCCAGTATGACAATATTTCATTAGCTACCTTTTCTGTGTCTGGTAGATAGTCGGTGGAACTGGGGGTAAAACAAATGGCTGATACAACATACCCCATTTTCCTTGCTGTCCAAGCCACATTTCCATTCCCCAGTCTTAATTCACAGCAGTAAAGATCCAAGATTTTTCTCTGATTGCAAATACAGAGATTAATGGACAAGTAGAAGGAAATTTGGACAGGATTAGAAAATGCCAGGATATGGCAGGTATAGAGAATGAGTTTCCACATGCACCTGTGCATGTTTCTCAGTAGACGAAGGCAGTTGTCAGTAAAGTTTATTTACTAGTCACAAGTAGACTAAAATTCACACTGCAATGAAGCTATTGTGAAAATCCCCTAGTTACCACAATCTAACACATGTTCAGGTACACCAAGGGAGAATTTAGCATGGTCAATGCATCTAACAACCCATCTTTGGAGCGAGAGAAAACCAGAACACCTGGAGGAAACTCATGCAGACATAAGGAGAACGTGCAAAGCTAGAAATTGAACCTGGGTCACTAATGGTGTGAGGCAGCAGTGCTAACTACCCTTAGTCATTGATTGGCAGTGAGATCTTCTGATCCCACTGATGTCAATGGGATCTCCTGGAAGATCCCACTGGCAGGAATAGCCAGAAAATCATCTGTGTGGTAGAATAAATGGAACAACTCTGGGGAAATTCCAGATTCTCAGCCAAGGTCAATAAAATTTACATTAGAAGCAGCTAAAGTGCCACATATCCATAGGACAATCAGTTCTTGCCCCAGCCTGGTAGAAAACTGCTGAGAGGCAATTAAAATAAGGCAAGTCATATACTGGCTTTTCCCATTGTCTCCTAAAATCAATCTACCTTTTGAAGCAATTCACCTGCACGTGGTAAACAGAGCATCCTTCAAATAAAACTAAAAATATTACAGCACAAGGAACAGCCCCTTCAGCACTCCAAGCCTGCACCAACTATGCTGCTTGACTGAACTAAAACCTCCTATCCTTTGGATTCGAATATCCTTCTATTCCCATCCTATTCATCTATTTAGTCAAGATGAACCTTAAACATCAATATCGTATCTGCTTCCAGTACTTCCCAGGTAGTGAGTTCCAGGCACCCACCACCCTGTGTGTAAAAAAAAATGTGCCTCATACATCTCCTCTAAACCTGGCCCCTCGCACCTTAAACCTATGCCCCTTAGTAATTGACTCTTCCATCCTGGGAAGATAGATTGCGTCCCCTTCAGACAAATGGATCTGGATCCAGATCATGAGGCAGAAGAAGCCTAAAAAGGGAAGTTTAACAATTTCATTTTGTATTTCCTAATAGATTAGGAGAGGGAGAAGAGCTTCTCAGGACCCCACAATGAAGTCAATGGCCTCCAGATAAAAATCAAGACATTGGACACTGGTTAATACTATTTTAAATTCTATTGAATAGAATTTCTGGTAGTATCTGAAGATCAGCAATGGTTCATAAGAGTTACAGAATTATAAAGGAATGATACATGAATCAGAGAACTATAATTGTGTTAGTCTGCCAGCAGTGTTAAAACACTTAAGAGCACTTTACAGGATTGTCATCCTGTTCATCTGAAGAGTCTTGGAGACCTTAAGGGGTATCACTATGGTTTCAGAAGTTAGATAGAGCATCGCATGAAGATTATTTCTTTTTCTTCTTTCCATCAATGCTGTCAACAAAAACTGTTGACTGATATAATATACATGGACTTTCAAAGAGCAATCGCATTTATATTAGAACTTGAAAGAAAATATGAATTGGATGAATGTTGTATTAGTTACACGTATTAAAGCATGGCTTGGTACTAGAAATGACGTGGAGATGCTGGCGTTGGACTGGGGTAAACACAATAAGAAGTCTGACAACACCAGGTTTAAGTCCAACCAATTTATTTGATAGTAAACTCAAGTTTTTGGGGTTTACCCTTTCGTCAGGCGAAAGGAGAGTTCTGGCCTCAGACAGAGCATATAATAGCACAGTTGGTTACAGATTACTGATTAGAATGCGAATCTTTACAACTAACTTGCTATTCAAGTCTTAAAGAGGCCAACAATGTGAGTGAAATGAGCATTAAGCCCAGGTTAAAGAGACATGTATTGTCTCCACACAGCACAGCAAATGAGGTTTAGCAAACCAGGCATGTTTAGCAAACATGGGGGTTACACATCGTGCAACGTGAACCCAATCTGTAACCCCCACGACTTGCCTGAGTTTATCCAGCAGGTTCTGCTTTTATCATAGAAGTCTACATTTGTAAGCTATGAAGTGTGAGAAGTATTTGTGCAAAACTTTGACAAAACCCTCTGTTTATATCAAAGAGACATGCTGGATGGGAAGATCCATTTGTCCTAATTTTGGAGGCCTAGAGAACTCAAATTTTTGCAGACAACTTCCACAGGCACGTAACAGTGTCTTAAACCTTGCTTTCTAACAAAACTTAAAAAATGAGGAGCAAGCAGCTGATAGATGATTTCATTAGAGAGCTGTCTTTCGGGGCTGAAACAGCTGTTGGAGCCAAACAGGTAGTTTTCCATTTTTAAAAAAAAAGTCAGGTTTGTTGTCCAGAGAGAATTTAATTGATTTATAATACTGGATCAACACAACAGTTTATGTTAATCATATGTACTTTAGTTGATGACAGGAAATGAATCAATGTAAAAGACCAGATAAATAGCCTCAACTTTTCTACATAACAATATTTGAGCTATTTAAGGTGAAAATTCATAGAAACTAGAATCCGGAGTTGGCCTTTGAGCTTGCTCCACCATTCATCTTGATCATGACTGATCATCAAATTCAATATCCTGATCCCACCTTCCTCCCATATCCCTTGATTCAGCCCCAAGAGCAACATCTAATTTCTTCTTGAAATCAGACAATGTTTTGGCCTTTCAGAAAATAACATATCAGTACAGGAGCTATGAGTCAGTAGAATCATTTGAAAAAAACATCATGAACTGTGAAGGTAAAAAACCCTGATAATTAGTGTATAAATATTTGGCAATATTTCATCTATCATTGGATGCAATGTTCTCTTTAAATAAGTTGATGCAAATATAAATGTGTTTGAAGTTTGGATCACATCAAAGTAAAGGAGATCACTGCAGGGGAGTGGAATACAGTTCACGGACTAGTTTCAACAGCAGTTACTCCCACGTTCAATACAACAGAGCCAACTACAAAGAAAGCTGTTTCTGTTAAACCTCTAGTCTTTAAGTATACTCAAGGCATTTTTGAAGTCTGGGGGATCATAGGAAATGGGGATCAGGTGGGAAAGTGGAATGGAGTTCAAAGGATTAAACTTTGGAAAGTGTTGATAATAATCTTGTCATGACTTGCTGAATGGGATTGTACGGTCAATCCCTGTTCCCTGGAAAGGCTAAGAGAATGATGTGTGTAATTGTTAATCTTCATACATTATAATTTTATTTCTTCCTGTGAACAATTAAATATAGCTTATATCATAATCTCTCTTTAAATTACATTTTAACTCCTTTTAAGCCTGTAAATAGGATTTCTGCCACACCTAAAGAGAAGTTGGAGAAATGGGATCAAGAGTTATGGATTAAAAGCAGGATTAAGCTATTGAGTTGGACAATCAACCATGATCATAAGGGATGGCAGAGCAGGCTTGAAGGGCCAAATGGACTCCTTTGCTCCTATCTTCTATTTTCTATGTAAGTCATGGTGCGGAGTGAGTGCCGTTCCCAGGACATTTCCATCAGTTATATGTTTTTTGTAAAAACTCACACTGATACTCAAAAATCCCAAAACATGATGAGTACCTAACCAATAAAAACTATTCCTTGGAAAACAATAAGAACATTAGAATATGGTACATACTGTTCCCTAACAGCAGCAGAAACGCTGCATGCTCTTAATTAATGAGCATTTGTAGGTTATTAGAATTCATAAAACATCTGTGAATTAAAACCATACTGGTATTGATAAAGCACAAGTGTCTGCAACACCCTAGAGTGATGGAAAAATTTCAGATAATCACCACTTGCGCATCATTTCATTCCTGTTCCTTCTTTGCAAACATTGATCCTCCCTAGATTGGAATTTTGGCTAAGATTTTTGTCTTTTGGTCATGGCAAACTTCCTGGAGCTGGTCAAAATTTCTAAGTGCTGCCCCTGAATCCAGCATTTTCCTATCTTCACTGCTCAGGAGCTGGGTTTGGCCTGAGTTTATTTAAATCATGATGTGGAGGTGCTGTTGTTGGACTTGGGTAAACACAATAAGAAGTCTCACAATCTCATGTTAAAGTCCAACAGGTTTTCTTGGTAGCAAAAGCCACTTGCTTTCAGAGCACTGCCCCATCATCAGGTGAGTAGGAGTTCTATTTGCATGCAAGGAATATAAAGACACAAACTCAATTTAAAAAAATAATAGTTGGAATACTAGTCTTTACTCACCTGACAAAGGGGCAGCGCTCTGAAAGCTAGTGGCTTTGGCTACCAAATAAACCTGTTGGACTTTAACTGGTGTTGTGAGACTTCTTACTTGATTTAAATTACCAGCTGCAAACATTGTCATAACTGCGTTAATCCTGGAGTGTAGACCAGAAAGTGGGACATGGCTGACCTTATTGTAACTTCAGCTCCACATTCCCACCTATTCTTAATGACTTTTCACTACGTTGTTTATCAAGAAGCCATCTTCTGCCTTAAAAATATTCAGACTCTGATTGGGATTTTCCACCTCCATCCTTTTTTCAGGCGGGTTTGGTAATGGGAGCAGAACATCGAGAGGCCCAAATAGCATTTCACGTTGACACAAAAGCATGAGGTGATTGTCCCCACCATAATCTCCATACATTGCCATCTCATTACCATGCCTGCTACCAGTGTAACCAAATCAACAGTAAATACTAATAAACTGGCTTCATTAAAAAGCCAATGATAGCAATACCAAACTTCTGGAATTCTCACTGGTTTTCAGACTTGCCCATGACGCTTCTAGCCCTTTTCTGCGTGAATTGGGTAAATATAGGGAAGCAATGTGATGTAGCTACACAGATATTCCAGTCATTCCTAGACCCTGGGGTGGCACAGTGGTTAGCACTACTGCCTCAATGCCAGGGACCTGCATTCAATTCCTGACTTGCGTCACTGCCTGTGCAGAGTTTGCACATTCTTCCTGTGTCTGCATGAGTTTCCTCTGGGTGCCCTCCTTTCTCCCACAATCCAAAGATTGTGTTGGGTGAATTGGCTATGCTAAATTCCCCCCTCAGTGTACCAAACAGGCGCTGGAGTGTAATGACAGTCACTTCATTGCAGTGTTAATGTAAGCCTACTTGTGACTAATAAATAAACTTTCCTTTTACTTTATTTGAAAAGTTGACTATGCTACATGTTAAATCAGTCTTTAGCCAAATCTCCTGCAGAGTGATAGTTACTGTGCTTTGCATTTACCCCAGTCTGCACCTCCATATTCCTCACTCAGATCTCTGATCCAGGCTTGCTAGGAAATACATAATACAGCTATTCCAAGGGGTCTCTTCAGTACAGCGGGCAGTATTGGGAGAAGTAAAGCCACACCTTTTTACAGTTGCCATCAACCGGTTAGCAGCAAAGTCCTTATCACTAACATATGGGAGAAGGGACGTATCTAAGGGAATAGATTGCTGAACGAGCAAGAATATGGGAGAAAATAGTTTTTCTGGCAAGCTGCAAGCCACAATTTTATGGCACTTAGTACTTTCCCTCTCCTACTGAATGGCCCTGTGTCAGTCTACCCTCCCCCGCCACAGACATCACCATTGCCTCCTACACCTATCACCCTCTCTGCAGAGCTTTCTCACTCCCACTCTGATCACTGGGTCTGCAGAGTTCTTCCCCTCCACCCCAATTCCCCTTCTGCAGAATTTCCTCCCTCCCACTCTGATCACTGTCCCTGCAGAGCTCCCTGTACTCCTGCAGAGTTCTCTCCTGCCCATCCCAATCACTACTCCTGCAGAGCTCCCCTTCCCTCCCCCATGTCATAGCTCCAATCCCATTCTGGCTACTCCACTCAGGCCCCACTCCTTACAACTGCCCCTTGCACTGTTAAAGTATCTGACAGGCAGTGTCAGGGTGCCTGGTAGGTCTTGCCAAGGTGCCAGACTGGCACTACCAGGGTAGCACTGCCCAGCCATGCCCTCAACCACGAAGGCTTCAGTAACTTCAATCCCTAAGCAAGGCCATTACTTCTCACACTAGTGGAGACCACCTGTGATTCTTGCCAGTAAGAAGCTTGATTGGTGAGCAAGTGAGGCCAAGAGAGCCCAGATGATAGCACCTGGGACTCACTAATAACATTTATTTCAGAAATATATAAATCAGCATTGTGAAATAACTTGAAATATCATTAGAGAATCCCAGACACTATCATCTGGGCCTTACTTGCTCACTGGGCACATTTCTCATTTTTTACCTCTGAGCCGATCATACCAACTCGCCTCACCCAAAGTCTTGCGGGATGAGGTCATCAGATTGTGCTTTAAATCTTTGATCATTTCATCCTGTACAATTTTCCCCCTTCCTTTTAAATCCTATATACAGACTGGCACATTTTAAATATGGTACATAAGGATTGATACACTTTGGACGTATTTTGTAGACAATGCCACATTGTGTTTCCATTATGTGGAAACTAGCCTGTCCCACACAAAGAAGAATTTTCTGTAAACATTAATACAAACCTTTTTCTGCGTATCCTTTTCCAAAACTAGCAACAGTGAATGTTGTCTGGTCTCAGTCTGTCTGCTTGAGATTAATTGATTTTAGATATAAACTGAAGAAATCCGCAGGAGGCAAATTATATTTATGAAATTGAATAAAACAGCAAATATAAACTATCAGAAGGACATTAAAACAAATGGCTTAATATCATGTCTAGACAGCTGAATGTACATGATTAGCTTAAAGCCCTTAGAGCATGCAATTGTGCATCTTCTCACATTTGTTTATCATCAGTAAAGTGTTTGAGAAAGAGCACGTTATTATAGGTTGCATTATCTTGTCTGTAACTCTATCAACATTTCTAGTTGATGATTCTTCTGTCCAGTAGGATAAGGAATATTGCGTTGAAGCTCTGAATGAAGCTACATCAGTATCCTCCACAAGAGGGAGGAGCATATGGATTATAATTCACGTCAATAATCTGGAATCAAAATATTCCAGATTTTCATTTCCATGTACTGGACCGTTACAAACAGTTGAAAACAGACATTTGTGCTGTTTCATTCCTTTATCTCCCATCAACGTTTCAATAAGTGATCAGGACAATCCCCATTGACAGAACTTTAATAGATTACGGTGCTTAAATGTAAAGGTCATTAACTGGTTAACTCCAAGAACAAATCCCCTGCCCCTCACGCATGTGTTTATCTTTATAAAGGGGAGTTCATTACTTTTTTTGGTGATGAATTCCCCTTTTCATTCTTTGGAGCATCTTCTAACATCATTCTAGCCTGGGGCTCAGACAAGCAAGCCAGTCCCAATCCTAGGCTGAAACGTACAAAAATACAGGCTAGGGTGATTCTTGCTCCAGTTGCCTTTCAATCCTTTTGTGATAAAGGGGTGGGGTAGCACACTGGCTCAGTGGTTGGCACTGCTGCCTCACAACACCAGAGACCTGGGTTCAATTCTGGGTCACTGTTTGTGCAGAGTCCGCATATTCTTCCCCTTATCTGCATGAGTTTCCTATAGGTGTTTTGGTTTCCTCACACACTCCAAAGAAGTGCAATTAAGTTGATTGGCCATCCTAATTCAACCCTAGTGTCAGGTGGATTAGCAGGGTAAGTATGAGGGGTTACAGGAAGCGGACCTAGGTGGGACTGTGGTCGGTGCAGACTCAATGGGCCAAATGTCTCATTCTGCACTATAGGGATTCTATGATTCTAAAGCACTTGCCCTCTTGTTTGCTTCTTCTATCAAAGAGGGAGCATAACTTAACACAACTAAATCAGTATTAGAAATGATTTGGTGACATTAAAAAAATGGACAATCACAGTGATAATGGCTTTCCAGTTGTGTTAGGAGGCTGGCAGCAATCAAGGACACAGCATGACTTGTCAGGGATGGTGTATATGAAACTAAGAAGCAACTGATCAGTTAAGTAGGTAATTTGCACTTGTTCCCACTTACAAAAACAATGCTACATTTCCAGTGAAAATGATTTCACTAAGATTACTGTGTTTAATATTGACTTGTGGCACAATGAATCCTATTTATCTCAAGTATTTCGGTAAATGGATGATGGCGTAATTCATGGGACAGAATTTTACTGGTGACAGAATGATGGGCTTTGAGGCAAAGAGGCCATTGAAATGACAGAGGAAAGTGTCAGAGTAGAATCAACATGTCAATGTTCCTGGAGACAGTCTAGCAGGTCAAGAATATGCATACTGATGGCAGGCAGGCATAATGGCTAAGGGTAACTAAAAAGCCAACTTTGAGGGTTTTTTTTTAAGGTTTATTGCGTTCTTTAGTAGTGTGTCAGTGAGGAAGAGACAAGAGCATAACGGCAGGAGCGAGGTGACTGGAACTGGATGTCATTGAGAGCAGAAATGTTTCAACACAAGGAGGGTTCAGGGACATAAAAGTTGTGAAGTGATCAACTAGTAGTATAAGAAAATGGTCAGGCATAGTAGAGATGGAGTTTAGGAGGAGCCAATCCGAGATATAGTTCTCCTATGCAAGGTTAGGAAATTGAGACACAAATTTCAATTAGAAAATGACTGCTTGTGCTTAGTTTTTGATTCCTCCAGTGAGGAGGAGGGTGAATGAGTGAGAAAAAGGGGGCAAGACACAGAGAAGAACTATAACACTCAGAGGCCCACAGGTTTATAAGGGTGAAAGGTGTCTTGGACAAGGAGACCACAGGTGATCTTGAATGGAAGTTCATAGTCACAAAAGGAGCTACCAGTCTGAAAGAGCTTTGCTTCATGTCAATGCCAGGCCATCACTGCTGAAAAAAAAAAAAAGGCTTTGGCTATCTAGATAAGTGTGTGCAACATTGCACGAAAATTTGAAGCCAAAAGAATGTGATGATGAGTCACCAGGACCCTGAGATTTTACTCCTCAGGAACATGAGAGATTCTCTGGAGACATTCTTGAGAGCCACTGAATGGTCCATCACTGAATCAAGATGGCCATGGATAAGGAAGAGTAGAGATGGTTTGATAACAGTTAGGGCCATGGCTGAATTCCCTTATGTGCAAAGGGATTTTCACACATTGCCATCAAGATGCATGCAGATCAATCAGGAGCTTTCCATCAATAGGATGGTTTCCACTCACTGAATATGTAACCAGCATATGACCACTGGAGAAGGATCCTGCAGGTGTGTCTAAGATTTCAGGAAGCTGTCAATACTTACTCATCCTCAGTCAGTCCCAAATGCCTCAGCTTTTTGGCTTGCCAAATGCCCTTGTGGATGGACACTGGGTAATGAGAGCCATACATTGAAGACATGAACTTCTTAAGTCTGTGCAGAACTCCAGAGTGTCAGACAATCCCTTTTCCTGCTGCCACATGACTACAAGGCAGGAATAGGCTATAAGGTGGCAACTTTCCCTGCTTGTTGCAAGTTCTTGACCACATCAGCCATGGTCCAAGAGATGTGGCGAGACAAGGAGCAACATTTTAAAAATTCACACCAAGTTGGGTCTACTGTTTTATCACCTTCAAATAATCTTGCAGAGGTGGGGTAACTATGGTAGTGGTGAGGTAGCCAATTAGTAATTAAATACACACTCAGGAATAAATTGGTGATGCTGCTGAGATTTTCCCCAATGGCAGACTGGTTTTGGTGAGCTGGGAGGGGGCAGGGAGAGACCCATTGATGTCTCCTTCAAATCCTCTCCTCCACATTCATGGACTCAGCTGTGGCCAAACTTACTTTTGAAACTATGGAAGCATTCCTTGATACCTCCAGCTCGAGGCACTTTTGCAGTCTCTTATTGGATTAACAGCATCCACTATCTCCCACTGAGGGGGAATAGGGGAGGATCATCCCCAGCCTTGGGGTCTGTGATTGGCCCTCTATGAGACAGCTCATCTACTATCCCTAAGTGGATGGTAAGTGCATGCATGCCTCTGAATTGGATGATTCCAGGAAGATAATACAAACAGGTGAAATTCTAATACCATTGGTCCCAAACCCAAAGATCTTCAGCGTTCAATGACCATTTTTCAGAATAAAGGTAATATAATAGTAATGAATTGTTATAACAGACTCCAAAAATGGGATTTTATGGCCTTGCTCATCCTGAAACCATAAAAATCTGAGGTCAATGGACCTTTCCATCACCCACCCCTCGCCTGTTTCAATTACTGTGGTGGGCAGGACAGTAAAATTCTGGTCCAAGAGTTATGTTTTTTAGATTTTGAGAAGCTCATTCTACAAGTGGAAATACCTAAAGCTTTTAAAATGCAGAAACAATTGGATGTGGTCCAGTTAGATGGGTTACTTGAAATAAATAAAGCTATTAAGACCAGTATAATCCCTGCAAAATAAAAAAAAGTTATATTCCATGAAGTGCTTATTTTCACGAGTCATTACCCTTTGGAAACAATTATCTGAAATGTGCAGTGAATTTGGAGTCACTAAGTCCTTTAAGATGGAACTTCAAGGCTGAGAAGACAACACTGCTAGCCATGAAGGTAAGTTTTCTAAACTTGATGAAAAACAGACAACCATGATTCTCAGTCTGTGGGGAAAACTTGGAGACAAATTTCCTAGTCTTTTGTTCTCAAACTTCCTACAAGCTTTGTCTCCTTTTTGCTGTTTCCTGGAAACAGCATTTATAATACTGCATAGGATGATGACAAGTTATCACTGTTCACTAGACAAATCAAGACTGATGGATCTTGTCCTTTTCACAAGTGTGTAGGAGCAGCAGTCAGCCAGCCAAGCCTGCTCCATCAGTTTGATCATGGCTGATCATCCACCTCAATGCCTTTTTGTCACACTATTTCCATGTCCCTTAACACCATTGGAATTTAGAAATCTGTTAACCTCTACCCTAAACACATTCATTGACTGAGCTTCCACAGCTCTTTTGAGTGCAGAATTCCAATGATCCACAACCCTCTGAGTAAAATAATTTCTCCTTATCTCAGTCCTAAGTGAATTCTTCCTTATTTTGAAACTGTGTTCCGTGTTTCTAGACCGTCCAACCAGAGAAAACATCTCACTTATATCTATCTTGTCTATTAGTTTAAGTATTTTGTAGCTTTCAATGAGATCACCTCATTTCTTTGAAACTTGAGAAAATACAAGGTCTGTCTGACAATTTCTCTTCATGGGACAGTCCCACCATCCCCAGAACAAGTCTGGTGAACTGTCATTCCTTTCCCTCTATATCAATAATATCCTGCCTAAGGT
This sequence comes from Sphyrna mokarran, assembly GCA_024679065.1. Lineage (NCBI taxonomy): Eukaryota > Metazoa > Chordata > Chondrichthyes > Carcharhiniformes > Carcharhinidae > Sphyrna > Sphyrna mokarran. The sequence goes on from JAGIQG010000014.1 coordinate 55,610,417, forward strand.
AAGGGGAACAAAACTGTACACAATACTCCAGATGCAATCTAACCAACATTCTATACAATGAGTCAAGACATTGCTACTCCTGCACTCAAATAAAGGTCAACATACCATTAGCTTTCTCAAATGCACGTGCATGTTAGCTTCCAATGACTTATTGATGAGGACACAGGTCCTTTTGTATATTTACACTTTCTAATCTCTTACCATTGAAGATGTACCCTGCACATCTTTTCCTTTTCACATTTTATTCCATCTGCTTTGTTTCTGCCCACTCAACAGATCTGTTTAAATCCTCTTAAAGCAGCTTTTTATCTTCCTCACAACACACATTCCCATCTAATTTTGTGTCATCCACAAACTGAAAATATTACATTTGGTCCCCACAACCAAACCATTGATAGAGATTGTGAATAGCTGGGACCGAGTACTGATCCCTATAATAACCCATTAGTCACAGCCTTCCTACGCAAGAATGACTCATTTATTCCTACTCTCAGTTTTCTGCCTGTTAACCAGTCTTTAATCATACTGGTACATTGCCTCTTAGCCCATGTGCTTAAATTTTGCTAATCAGCCTCTGCGGAAAACTTTATCAAATGTCTTCTGAAAATCCAAGTATATTACCTCCACCAAGTACCCTTTATCAATTCTGTTTGTAACCTCCTCAAAAATCTCTTAATAGTTTCAGTACACATGATTTATCATTCATAAAGCCATGTTAACCATGCCCAATCAGATCATTATTACCCAAGCATTCATTTATCACATTTTTTAAATCATGGTTTTTGGCATTTTCATTACCACTGATAAGGCTAATAGGTCTGTAGTTCCTTGTTTTCTGTCTCCCTCCCTTGTAAATGATGGAGAGGGATTTACTTTCTTCCAATCTTCTGGAACCATTCCAAAATCTATAGAATTAAGATAGATCATCACCAATGCAACCACCATCTCCATAGTTACCTCTTCCAACACTCTTTAGGTTCAAGGACTTATTAACTTTGTTTTGTAGAGATTAATGAGACAATCTTCTAACTTATATTAGTTTCCTCCAGCTCCACGTTCTCTCTAGTCCCTTGTAACTCAAATTCTAGGAGATTTCTTCTACCTTGCTAGGTGAAGACAGACACAAAGTTAGAAACAAATTACTGTGGATGTTGGAACCTGAAACAGAAAATGATGGAAAATCTCAGCAAGCCTGACTGCATCTGTGGAGAGAGAGCAGCATGAAAATTGTGGGAAATTTTCCTGTCCCACCCAGCACAGGAATCACCAGTTGGACAATGCAAAAGTCTGTTGACCTCAGTTGGGATTTTCCAGTTTTGGAGTGAGTGTGACAAAGAAATCCTGCCCTTTGAGTCTGAATGACCCAGAGCTGACACAGAGTAATCATTGAATTTCACTGTCATTTCTCTGTTCCCCAGTATAAATTTTCCTGATGCTGCCTATAATGGACTCATTTGTCTTATGAAATGCTTCCTTTTTACATACCTATAGAAGCTATTACAGTTCATTTTTACATTCTCATTCTATTCTGCTCTCCCTTCATCAGTTTCTTGGTCCTTTGCTGTACCAAATTCCTTCCAATCCTCAGTTTACCACTATTTCTGGTAATGCTACAGGCTGCCTCCTTTAATCATTAACATCCTTTATTAGCCATGGTTGACTGGTGTTTCTTATTGTATTGTTGTGCCTTAAAAGAATGTATAATTGCTGCAAACAATGTAATACTACTTAAAGATTGCCCATTGCCTACGTACCAAGCATATAAAGGCTCACACAGTTTACAGTATTCTGTAAACTGTGTGCCTTTATATGGTCTGTTTGTGACTAGAACTCTCCACTCACCTGACAAAAGGGGAAATCCCAAAAATTAATGGGTTTACTATCAAATAAACTTGTTAGATTTCTTACTGTGTTTATCCCAGTCCAACACCAACATCGCCACATTCAGATAGAATCATTATGTTTAAAAGTGAGGTGGTTCAATCATCGTAGTCACTAAACATGATTATTGTTTAGCCTTTTTTGGCCATACCGGACTTAAAATAGCCTGTTCTCCACTTGGTTCCTCAAAATATTGCTCCAGAAAACCATTCTGCAAGATTCCAAAGAAGTCATCTTCCACAGTATTAAGTTTCCCATTTAGATTTATCCAGTTTGCCTGCTGGCTGAAATCACCCATGATTATGGTGTTATCCAAGCTACAAGCTTCTTTAATTTCCTGACTAATATCATACCCACCACCACCACTACATTTTGGTGATCCATTCTGATCAATGTCCACTGCCCTATCTTGTTTCTTAGCTCCATCCAAATAGAGTTCACATTTTATTCTTCTGATCCAAGATTCTCTCCAACTAAGGTACTGATTCCAACACTCATTGTCAGTGCAACACCATCTCCTTTTAATTTTGACTTGTTTTATCTGAATGTCTGATATGCTTGAATAATCACTCTCCAGTCTTGGCCACCCTGCAGCCATGTTTCCATAACATTAACATAATTAATTCATACCCATTTATTTCTATTTGTACCTCAAAATCAGTTATCTGGTTATGAATGCTGCATTCTTATCTTAGGGTTTTTGACATAATTCTGCGTTTTATGTTAACGTTTGACTTTTTTTTCCCACAAGCCTTGTAATTTCATTTATTTCACATCACTGGCTTTATGTCCTTCCCATTTGTGCTATTCTTCAGCTTCCCATTCCTCTGACAAGTTTGTTTAAACCCTTCCAAAGGCACGAGCAAATCTCCCTGAGAGGATGTTAGTCCCGATCACGTTAAAGTGTGGTCCATCCAACTTGTACATATTTCAAATGTTTTCAAGTGCAGAGGATGGCAGAGTAAATTTTGATGTATTGTGCATGCAACACTTGCAAAAAGATAAGTGAAATACATCTAAAGTGAAAAATGTCCCATTTTCATTATTTCAAGTGCTAGTCTTCTAATCAGTCATCCAACTACTGGAGAATAATTATCATAAACTGTATTCTGGAAGCTCTTTAAGCAATTTAAAAGTGGACAATTTATCTCCTGATGCATAACACAATGCAATTTGGTGTTTGTCCAGGTGACAGAAAATGGTGTTGAACGCAAGTGATTTGTTGGTGTAAAATTTTGGTGTTTTTTTAGTAACAAGCACAAAAACATTAGAACATAGAACATTACAGCACAGAACAGGCCCTTCGGCCTTTGATGTTGCACCGACCAATATAAAAAGCAATGCCCCTCCAAACTAAACCATTCCCTTCTCTTCCATATACTTATCAACTAACCTCTTAAACGCCACCAAACTTGGCGCATCTACAACTGCTGCAGGCAGGGCATTCCACTCCCGAACCACCCTTTGGGTAAAGAACCTACCTCTGATATCCGTCCTATAACTATCACCCCTTAATTTAAAGCTGTGTCCCCTCGTGCTAGCTTTCTCCATCCTAGGAAAAAGGCTATCACTGTCCACCCTATCTAAACCTCTAATCATCTTATATGTTTCGATTAGGTCCCCTCTTAGCCGCCTCCTTTCTAACGAAAACAACCTCAAATCCCTCAGCCTCTCTTCATAAGACCTGCCCTCCATACCAGGCAACATCCTGGTAAACCTCCTCTGTACCCTCTCCAATGCCTCCACATCTTTCTTATAATGTGGGGACCAGAACTGCACACAATACTCCAAGTGCGGCCGCACTAGAGTTTTGTACAGTTGCAACATGACGTTGCGGCTCCGAAATTCAATCCCCCTACCAATAAAAGCTAAGACTCCATATGCCTTCTTAACAACCTTCTCGACTTGACTGCCTACTTTCAGGGATCTATGCACATACATGCCAAGATCCCTCTGTTCATCAAGACTACTAAGAATCCTACCATTAGCCCTATACTCTACACAGTATTGTCTTTACTTAAGGGGTATACAAAATATCAGTCATTTCTCATAAGTCACTGATGGGTTGGAAGCTCTTTTATCCCCATTGCCAATGGTTAATTGTAGTCATATACCCTGGAGGCTTAGTAGATTGAGGTGAAGTGGGAATATAAAGCTATATTCAGGTTGAGCAAAGTAGGGCAGGGTTCATATAGCACGAGGTGGGAGAAAGCTAGTGTGATCAAACTAAAATAAGCTACAGAAGTTAGGGAGTCAGCTATAACTGTAGAAATATGACACTGCTCCAAATAAGTTCATTTGCATGATTTATTTAATTTAAGCCTTGTTCATGCAAAGTAGAGCTGAGACATGCTATTTATGTTTTGTTTTTCCCCCCACAGTGATTCAAACCCAGGATGTGGTCTCTTGCACTGATTGCTACCTCGTTCCTATTCCTTAATAATAAGCTACCGATGTTTTACTCAATCTATATTTAGACCTCTATCCAAATTTAGTAACAAAATAATGGGACAGATCTCCATAATTCATCATAGAATCTCTAGTGTACAGAGAGAGGCCATTTGACCCATCAAATCTGCACTAACCTTCTAAGCATCTCACTCAGAACCTCCTGTCTGCTCTATACCCATAACTCCATGGTTAAACCCATCTACCTTGCCCATCTTTTGACACTAAGAAGCAATTTAGCATGGCCAATCCACCAAACCTGCACATCTTTGGGATATAGGAGGAAACTGGAGCAACCAGAGGAAACACACAGACAGAGGGACGTATAAATTCCATATACACAGTTACCCAATGAGGGAAAGGAACCTGGATCCTTGGCACCATGAGGCAGCAATATTAACCACTGTGCCACCTTGCTAATCCTTAGCTTTAGAATTTGTTCTGGTATAATGTTTATCATCATCAGGGTGAAGTTCATGAGGTAATTAGTACCCATTCTTTTGGGCTCTGATCAACCCATCTTTTTAAGCAAACAAAAAACTAAGCAACCAATCCGTCAATTGCATTAATAGAATAGTGACAAGCCTTTAGAAGCCAGGAGTAGGAGATCGGAGTTTTGGATTGAGGTTTCGATACAGAAGATGAAGATACATATCAGGACGTGGGGTGGGCACACTGGTGATTGTCCATCATGGAAGGGATGAAAGGCTAAAGTTTTCTCAAAGCGGCTGGGGCGAAGAGTTATGATGAAGTCTTAGGATGTAAGGTCAAGCCTTACTGATTCAGTGTTCATTTTAAACTTGAGGAGGTTATAGAACATTGCACACAACTTGCTGAAAGAGTTCCACGTACAAGAAATAGCATAATAATAACTGCTACAGTAAAACGATAATAAAACCATTTGCACAATGATTTTTTTCTTACATGATTACCTTTCTAAATACTTCTTTCAGTGTGGTTCATAGATAAACATTTTCTACCACATTAACTTTAGAAATGGCATAATAGCCAGCTAATGCATTGAGAAAAGGCACTTTCAAAGCAGAAATGTTTGCATTTTCCTGGATTAGTGAGAAAGAAAGGAATTATGCAGCATTAACATTTCTTACAATGTTCAACCTACCCTTTTCTATTACTAGGCAGATGCTGCAGAAGTTGAATGGAGGGGGTAAAAAAAAAGTCCGATTCCACACAAAAAGAACCTGAAGATAAATTTGTACAAGGTTTCTCCAGAAACAAAAATAAATACTTGTTGATTAATTTCTAGAAAATAAGTAGCGGTTCCCATAGTCAACCAGTTGGGAAAAGAAAGTGGCAGCTTCATAAATCCTTATATATAAATACAGTGAAGCAGTTCTTTATCTCCTAGTGTAAATATACATATATACAAAATATCAAAATTGAACTAATTGCATCATATTTGTTTACCAAATACTAAATAACAATAGTTAGTATCACTCTTATAAGTGTTGGGGTTGATAATGTTTTAGGTAGAGATGCCAGGTCAGTTCTATGGGCAGCCCAAGGACCTTGAAGTATTGTTGTTCCATGAGCATAATCTGCAATGTATAGATGCACTTTGAGACTCATCAGTCTTTGTTGGCATTACACAAGGGGAATTAAGATGAAATGTAGTCCTCTAAGAAGAGGAGGGATAATTAACTGGATGCCCCGATGATCAGTACATATTAAGTCATATGTTTTGCCTTTTTTGTATATTATATATCAGGACTTTCAATTACTATTCATAGCTAAATTATAAAACCTGTGACAATTTGAGGAAAAGAGGAGTTGCTTCATGCATCACAGCTGTTCTGCAGCAAAGGGCAAGAAACTGGGAGACACAAAACTGTGGTGCTATAGCACTCTGTAGGTCTCAAGCTGCCATTACAGTGAGGTGAGTTTATATTTTGTCTAGGTAGATTGCAATATACACAAGCTGAGCAATGTACAAGGAAAATTGACAAAAAAGTGAGTGCAGTCATGGTGTTACTCATTAATTTACATAATGCACTGTTTTACACAACTAATAAGATACCATGTATATATACAGTGCATTATTAATTTGCTATTAAAAAATAGTATCTCTTGACCTAAGGCTAAAAGACAAATCTAATCATTAAATAAACAGAGCTTCAAAATCAATCATTCTTGAATTACCGATGGTGTAGGAAAAACAAATTAAAAATGAAAAGTTTTAAGTGGCTGGTCAGCAACACTCAATATTAATTGGCTGGCCTTCTCTTTCTATTCTAAAGATTGTAACAGAGCATTATATCTGCAATCCTGCAACAACTTGGTTCATGCACACCCATGGCACAGGACCACTTATACATTGTTTGAAGTGTGGCCCCGGCTGACTTTTGCAATCAATCACTCAGTCCTAAGTTGTCTTGATTCCTCGTGTATGGGAAACACATGAGAACGGCCGGGCCTAGAGGCTGACTAGCTGCCATTCGCAAAATCTGGCCAAGTGACAAGCACCTAATGGAAGATTGTTCACCCTTAAAGGGGAGGCAAACTTTTTCTCTATCAGAAGCACTAATAGCTGTCAGAATAGCTAAAAGCAGCCATGGATGACTGTTTTGGTGGCAGAAGCTATCCTCCTCCAAATATAAAATCCCACGTTGTGCAGAAGGAGGTGACAGAGCAGATTAATAACATTTCCCTAGTCCCTCAGACCTCAGAATAAATGTGAAAGAAGTTCCAGTCAACCATACGTGCCAAGTGCCAAGTTGTGGAGTTGCTTCTCTGAACTCTTAGAAGATTTTTAACAGTCTCCTGCCCTCTCAGGATAAAGACACGTATCTCTTTAAATAGCAGTATATTCATTTGAAGATGAGAGCAGATTTACAGCAGGTTATTGTGCAACCTGTCACTGGAAAATTTCAAGTTCGGTTCCATCTTGGGCAGTGTTCTGATCTCCAATTTAGATCTGGAGACATTGACGAAAGTGAGAAAAAGAGGTTAGAGCCATCAGGAAAAACAAACAAGGGCAGATTCTTTCATGAGGTAAAAGAATCGTGATAGAGGTCTTTAAAATTATGAAAGGAATTGATAGGACAGATGTGAAGACATTCCGTCTTGCAGTGGATTCTAAAACAAATACATCACGTTCACTAGTAACTCCAATGCGTAATTCAGGAGAGATCTATCTACTCAAAGCATGGTTAAAATTGACTTTGATAACACAAGGAATAGTTGAGGCAATTAGCATGGAAACATTTGAGGAGCTCTTAGGTAAGCAGGTGAGGAAGAGGGACTCTCTACACTGTAGAGTACACAATGTAAAACCTACCATTGCATTGTGTGTTGTTGGCAGAATTCCAGCCTGTACGTCTGCTGGAAGCTCAAAGATGGTAAAGTTGAAATACCTGGTGCACCAGCAGTTCATAAGAAGTTTCAACTAGAGTTTTAGAATCAGTATCTACTCAAAGAGCTGGATACTATTTGTCTGGATGTTCAAAAGATTTAGTAATTTTCCCAGTCTGTTCAAAGACGTAGAATAGAATGAATGACAGAACAAATGTAGGTACAAAATAAGGTTAAAGATCAAGCAATGGAGTGGTACTGTCTAACTATTCTCTCTCAGATGGAAGTGCAACAATTTAAATGGAGTTAGGTGCAATTACTAAAGTAGCCCATGTTCAAATGCATCAAGATTTGGTCAATATCCAGGCTGACAAGTGGCAAGTAACATTTGCACCATGCAAATGCCAGGCAATGACCATCACCAATAAGAGGCATTCCACCTATTGCTTTTGATACTTAATATTGTTACCATCACTGAATCCCCCACAGCAACAAAATATCCTTGCTCCTGCACCCAAAACCTCATGCAGCAAAGGCCAACATACCATTCGCCTTCCTTATCACCTGTTGCATCTGCAAGCTTACTGATGCACAAGGCCACCCAGATCCCGCTGCACACTTCCCTCTAATTTAAGGCCATTCGAGTAGTAATCTGCCTTCTTGTGTTTGTTTCCAAACCTCACATTTATCCAAATTACTGCCTGCCAATTTGAAAAGCACCTATTAATTCCTAGCCTTTGTTTTTTCCCTGCCAATCAGTTTTCTATCCATCCCAATACACTTACCCCAATTGGCAGAAACGAGGAGTTCCCAGCCCATTTGATGCAGGTGTAATGGTAGGTAGGAAGGAAGGAAAATATCACAAGGAGGCTAAAAATTGGTTCTACGTTGTTGTAAAACCAGGTCACAATTGTATGCGCCATCTGTTAATGGAAGGCAGCATCTCCTGGAATAACACACCAGGAAAATTATTTCAATATTTTTGTATTTCAATATAAAAGACTCATTAGAATTATCTCATCCACACTGGACCATCGGGCATGTTGGCATGCAATTAGAACATGTTTCACAAAGGTACATAAGCAACGTGCACCTGGCAACCTACACTTTGCTCATCACTTCAAAGTTAGTTTGCCAATCTTGCATCACACAGCCCTCACAGGAATCAGTATTATGTTTCTCCAGCAGCACCATTTCACTCTCAAGTCTCTACTTACCAGATCAGCAATTCTGCTTTTTTAGAACTGCAGGGCAATACTTGCATTGGGAAAAGGACTTCACATTGGAGAAAGGATTACAAGTCATGGCCTGTTTTGCGGAAAGGGGATAAGGGTCTCACACAGAGAAAGGACCTGCAAGGTGAAGCTTTTACTGGGATATAATGATTGGGGAATATTATACTCATAAAAGGCTAGAAAGAAGGTCAATAGGAGATCTATGCTGAACAGTGTAAGTGGCCTCAAAATGGGAATGGGTTAAGTCCACTCAGACACATCCACTTCAAAATATTCAGGGGCTACCAAACAGAGATACACCAGAAGTATAAGATCAAGGAATACAGGGGGTGGATGGAGTTGTCTTTGAGGGAGGGAAACCTGAATATTAATCTCCTCCAAGGTGATGGAAAGGGATTTTCATACTCACACAGGGAGGATCCAATCTGGTCTGACAATGGGAGCTGAGCACCTCCATCTTCCAACCCACATTGATGATGCAGAATATAATTAAAATGAAGGCTTTCCAGATGGATTGGAGGGTCTGTGAATGCACTAGAGTGGAATTGGGGCTGATTAAAGAGGAACCCCTCTGAACTGTGTGTTCCTAAATGAGGAGAGTAACACAGCTGAGACATATTAGGATCATTTCAATCACAGAGAATCCAGGTAGTGAAGTAATGAGGCCCATTCATGTGAGACTAATCCCATTAAGAGGCACTTAATTGATCTCCTTGTATTAAACCATAGTTTGCAGTGTGGAAATTCCCCAGAGCCAAAACAAACTCCAGAGCAACGAAACAAGCTCCAAAGCCTGTTTGAAATGAGATGAGAAAACTCAAACCTCCTCTCAAACAATTTAATTCCTAGTTCAACATTTACCCTCATGTTTATTCCCAAGAGTATAGTATTGGAATGAATGAAGCTCCAATTCCTCAACTGAAAGCTGTACATCCAAGTGCTTGGCCAAGGCAATATTGTAGTAGTCGGTCATGTTAAGGATGGATATACGTCCCACTCTGGCCAACATTTGTGTGAAGTGTGCTCTCTAATGCAGGAACAAAGCCCTTCTCTAAATGAGTGGGTAAGTATCTGGCAGATGAAGTACAATGTTGGTAAATGTGAGGTCATCCATTTTGGTGGGAATAACAGTAAAGTGGACTATTATTTAAATAGTAAAAAATTGCAGCATGCTGCTGTGCAGAGGGACTTGGATGTCCTTGTGCATGAATCACAAAAAATTGGTTTGCAGGTGCAGCAGGTAATTCAGAAGGCAAATGAAATTTTGTCCTTTATTACTAGAGGAATGGAGTTTAAAAACAGGGAAGTTATATTGCAACTGTCTAAGGTACTGGTGAGGCTATACCTGGCGTACTATGTGCAGTTTTGGTTTCCTTACTTGAGAAAGGATCTACTGGCATTGGATGGGTGCAACCATTATGTTGATTCTAGGGTTGAGAGGATTAGCTTATGAGGAGAGACTGAGTATTGTTGGGCTGTACTCATTGGAATTCAGAAGAATGAGGGGAGATTTTACAGGAACATATAAAACTATATAAAATTATGAAGGGAATAGATAAGATAGAAACAGGGAAGTTGTTTGCACTGGCAGGTGAAATTAGAACTAGGGAGCATAGCCTCAAAATAAGGAGCAGATTTAGGACAGAGTTGAGGAGGAAACTCTTCACCCAAAGGGTTGTGAATATGTGGAATTCCTTCTGCCCAGTGAAGCAATTGAGGCTACCTCACTGAATGTTTTTAAGATAAAGATTGATAAATGTTTGAATAGTAAAGGAATTAAGGGTTACGGTGACCAGGTCGGTATGTCGAGCTGAGTCCACAGAAAGATCAGCCATGATCTTATTGAATGATGGAGCAAGCTCGAGGGGCCAGATGGCCTACTCCTGCTCCTAGTTCTTATGTTGAACACACATTCACTTTAAGAGTTAATGACAGAAAGAGGACCTTTGGAGACTAATGCTGACACTTGCCCATTTCTCTCTGATACTGCAGAGAGACCATCAGGAAAGTGGAGGCTGGATTTATTACTGCCTGCATTGTCACCTAAATGCAGGAGAGAAGGGGAGGATCGTGTCAAAGGGAGATCAAACAAGTCTTGACATTAGAGCACTGGCTCTGCTGAGATTTCCAGATTCCCACAGCTGCAGGCTGCTATTGGCTGCATTCATGTAACCATAAAATCTCCCTGAAAACTGGCAGTCCAATACACAAACTGGAAATGTTACCACTCACTCAGTGCACAACAGGTCGGTGACCACAAGAAACTGATGATGCAGGTTTGCACCACATACCCAGGAAGCATCCATGAGTTATACATCTTGAATAAAACATGGATCTTGGATAGTCCAAGGGTCCATACAGGATCCAAGGCAATCTCCTTGGTGGCCTCAGATTCCTGTAGAGAGAAAGAACAATAAGTTTCGAGCCACTAGCAAAGCAATAGTGGAGCACACTATTGGGATCCTACTAATGTGATTCCAGTGCATGGGCTCTGTACTAATAAAGCACTCCAGTACAGTATCAAAGGTCTCATGGATCATCAACACATTCTGTGTGTTGCACAAGCTGACACTGCAAAGGTGGCAGGATGTTCCAGATAATGAGATGGAGGAGCTGCTTGTCTCCTCTGACGAGGAAGTTCTCAAAGGGGATGAGGATGATGAGTTTGTGTAAGCTAAGGCTACAGGGGAAAAGACCATAACACAGGCCTGATGAGGCAGGCAGAATGTATGAGACATTGATAGCTACCAGATTCCATCAGGAGGATGATGAGTTGTAATAAATACCACCCTCTTGGACAAGTGCATCGTGGGCCAGCATGAGCACCTTCATTGCAATTCATCTCATTTTGCTTGTGCACTTCAATCTAAGAGTGAACAGTTAGACGTCAGGCTCACATTTTCCTGATCTTTTGAAGGATAATGAAGCCTTGGCAGCATCTACTCTTGCTGAGTTGAGAAGCAAACAGGAGGAGGACATTCGGGTATTAAATGGCAGAAGGTGTGGCTTCATCTCCAGCATTCCATTCAGAATGACACCCTACATGAGCCAGGAGCTGTTGCATGATTCTCAGTGGTCTCATAGCAACAAGGCTCCTCGAGGAGATCCAGCTCAAGAAATGGAACAACATTCCTTGTGTTACATCTCCCACAATTGGGAGAAGGCAGCCGATGATGTTCCACAGCTGTGAATCCATTTCAAAATAGTTTATATGTCTGCGGTGGATTCTTCCAAATCACTGACATCTGGCACTCTGTTAGGGATCCAGAGCTGCACTAATCCTCAGCTTAATTTGGATGCCCAAACATGATGACATCAAACACTTGCTGCCAGATATTAAAGTGCCTCCTCTTTAACACAGACATTGCGTTAAAAAGGAGGCCTGGCCCTTGCCAAGTCCAAAATGTATACACACCATGAAGCCTTCAAGGATTTGCATCATTAATAATAAAGAACACATTTCAGCTTCAGTACATCCTCGCTCCTACCCTATTGTTCCTTTCCATGTTGTGTAAAGCAACCATGCGTGCTTCCAGAGTTGTTCATAGCCAGGAATCACCATTTAGAATCAGCATTGGTGGCACTGGCAGATGCTCAGCATTGCGTCGCTAATTTGTGATGAGAAACTTAATTGTCCCCAAAAGACATACAATCGCAGGGTGAGAGACACTAAAGGTTGGATGTTGAGCACCAGGACATTAATGTGACTGAGAGGGGGCTGAACTTCATCACCTAGAGGTGGCAAAGGCTCCCACTTACTGCTGCGTTTTAGCACATGTACATTCTGAAAATGGAAATTCCAGCTGGCTGACAACACACAAGCCTTGACATCGATTCATAGCATGAAACTCCTGATGACAGTGAGCACGTGGATCTGCACAATAAATGACACTTCTCCATGTGGGAACACATCTTTCCTTGAATCTTCACCTTTCAACGTTGCCAATGAGATAGGAGAACATCTCAATCTTACACAGCCAAAAATAAACATGACAATAAACTTGCAAAATATATGGATCTCCTGCAACCAGACCAGGTGTAGAAAAGAGGGCAACAGGTCTCAATTCTGTCCACCAATCACACCATTCTGGGTTTCGGGGCCATGTCTTCAGTGGAGCAAGTCCTGGAATGCCAACATTGAGAAGGGTGCGACACAACTGTCCTTTAAATTCTGCACCCAGGATGAAAAAGAAGTGAGCTGATGGCAGGCCAGTCAAATCAGAGCTACCTACCAGTGACCTCGCATGTTTCACATGTGCACAGAATTAATGAGGTGGGGGGTGCACAATTCAGCACAAGAACTAGCCATTCCAGCCAATAGGTAGAATTCTGTTTTTCACATCTGTTCCTGCACTTAATGCAATGCAAGGAAAATCCCGCCCAATACCTCCAACAGTACAGCACTTACAAGCATATTAGAGTTCTGATGTAGGTTTCTTCATGTTCAGATTCCTGGAGTAAGTCTTGAACTCTGATTCGAAAGCAAGTGTCACCCATAGCTACAGCTCTCAGATTCTTCTGGATTTTGTATCATGCTTTTTCATCACAATTAAGTATTAATAGCAATATCATTTTAAAAGGGATGGAAGAAAATGTGTTTATATCCAATGAATATAGTCATAATTCTTACTCTATAACACTATCATACCATGGATTGGGAACTGACTTAGACACAAAACAATTTTGACATTGTCATTCAAGTGTTGCCTAGTCAGTTCTTATTTAAACATGGCCTCATGTCCATGGGGAATCTGCTATCTCACTACTTTATATCTTTCACAGTAACTTCATGTAATAAATTATGTAGTTTCCTCAACCACATTAGGTAGGGTTTCAGTTGCTCATAAGATGAATGTCCTTGACATCTCCACAGGAAGTCATGTACTATGGATGCATTCCACATGAGAGAAGAAAGCAAGGATGAGTTTCAACCAACAGATCCGCATTTTTTTTCTAATAATTATCAAAGCGACGAAGTCCAAAATCTTCAATACATAGGAAATTGCTGTTGGATTAAATGTAAGCTATAAAATTTTATATACAGGTATAAGAGGAGCTGTGAAACTAGACTGTGTTCACTCAGCCATAACCGGCAATGCTTTATTTTTCACAATACTTAGAGTCAGGAACACTAAAACCTCTCTCCTATTTTTTTCTGATCCAATTGGTTTTGTCTCTGAAAAAATAAATATTCATATTACAGGCAAAACTTTTAGTGCAATGATGTATAAAAAAATGTTCTGACAGATGATCTCAGAGCAACTCCAAAGAGAGCTATTAGCACAATGCCTGTTCTTGCTGATGGCCTGACAGCCAGGGAAGGTGCTAGATAAAGGCAAGTTTTTTTTATATAAGCTGAGATTAGTGAACCCACCAGAGATCAAGGTCAAACCTTAAGACGTAGTGAAAGAAGAAAGTAATGGGAAACGTAAGCCTCTACTGACCATGGTGGCTTAGTTATTCACTCAATAAACCCACTGTAATAACTTGATATATTTTAAATAATTGCTAATCTTTATATAGCGCCATTCCTGAATGCAGAAAATCCTAATGGATTGCATAGCTATTCAAGTCCCTTTATAACATTGTCACCTATTATAATGAGACAATAAATGAGTGCATCAGTTAATGTACAGCAGGGCCCCATAAATAACAGTAAGATAAATGATGAACTAATATGTTGTGGTAATATTGGTTGAATGACTAACATAGGCCAGAACACAGAGCAACTTCCACAGCTCATTTTCATATAGTGGCATGGGATCTGTTACCTCCACCTGAGCCAGAGTCTTCGTTTATCATCACAACCAAAAAACAGAATCTCCAACAGAGCAATGCTCCCTCAGCACTTTATTGAATTTGCAGCCTTGATTGTGTGCTCAGGTATTAGAATTGGAGTGGGGCTTGATCATACAGCTTTCTAAGAGGGGGTGCTACTACAAGACAGAAACCTTTTAGGACAAATCCCCTAAGACATTTCAATATACTCCCATTTCAGTCATTTCCTCTACGCTGACACAATTATTGTTTTTCTCCTTTATTCATTCACAGGATGTGTGTATTGCTGGCAAGGCCACCACTTTGAGAAGGTCGTAGTGAACCACTTTCTTCAATGCAGCAAAGTGAGTGGCTATTTCAGACAGCAATTCAAAGTCAACCACTTTGTGATGGGTCTAGAGTCATATAGAGAGCAGACCAAGAAAGGAGGCTTTCTTCCCAAAAGGATATTGATAGACCAAATGGGTTCACACAAGACTCAAGAAGGTTTCTTGTCACCAACACTGATACCAGATTTTTATTTCAAGTATATTAAATGAACTAAATTCCTGTGGCTCGATTGGTTTTAAAATCATGACTTTGGATCATTAGTCCAGATCTCTGGATTGCTAGTCCAATAATATAACCACTTTGCTACCAAACCCAATTTATTGTGCTTTGTTTTTAGCTTACTAATTGTGTCTCATCGTAACTTGGCTCCCAAAGTAGTGATGTTACTGAAATAAAAATCCAGAGCAGCTGAATTTATCCAACAAACAAATTTAGAATAAAAACCAGGCATCATTAATGATTGTTGTAAAAACCCATCTGGTTCGCTAATGTCCTTTAGGAATTTTATTTGGCCAATTTGTTTTTTTCCTTGCATTGAATACTATCTCTAATTTCCCTCATAAGTCATGGTTTGGCCACCTTTACTGTTTTATTTTTTGTGCCAGAGAAGAATAAACAAGTGTTGCAGCTCACCCAAGTGCTCTTTAAATGTTTGTCATTGCCTATCCACCATCATCCCTTTAAGTAATGTTTCCCAATCGATCATAGCCAACTCGTGCTTCAGACCATCGTCTCCTTCATTTATAACTAGGAACCTCATTGCAGGATTAACTGTGTCGTTCTCCATCTTGATGAAAAATTCTATTATATTTTGGTCCTCATCCCCACAGGGTCTCACACAATTAGATTGCCAACTATTCTTTTCTCATTAGCCAATATCCTGTCTGAAAGATTGTACCGCAATCCCTCAGTACTCTATTGAAATGGCAATCCTTCAGTACTCTATCATGAGCCATACAAAATTGCTCCTTAGTGTGTAAATTAGGGGATCAATATGTGGGGTTATGGGGATAGAATATGGGATAGGCTTAGTTAAGATATCAGTGCAGACTTGATAGACTGAATGGCCTCCTTTTGCACTGTAGGAATTCTATGATACATGGACTGCATCTTAAACCAACAATATTCTGACTGAGAAAATGCCATGTCTGGGCCAGGATTGATACTTAAAAGGTTAAAGAGAACTTTAAGTTAACCTCCCATTGGTGTCAAAAGATTAAAAAATGAAGTTTGTCAGTTTATTTTCCATTATTCTATCATTCTTTACTAAGGTGGCCACTCTTGTTTGAATGGACAATCCTTGAGAACGTTAACAAGTTGACCTTATTCCATCTGTGAGCTTGAATTGTGATCACAAGTAGTCTAAGGCAGCTGTAGGGATATCATAGCTGAGCCTGATCCTGTTCACAAATCCTCCCCAACCCAGGAACACTGAGACCAACTATGCAATGACATTGCTACCCATCTCAAACAACTAACTTAGCAAAGGCCTGAGATCAAACATAGAGATGACTTGCTATCGAAATCTGCATGTCTTATTACCATGTTCTGGGCTAGAAATTGTCATTACACTGCACAAAAATAGACAAGAAAAGCATTTTGCTATGATGTTTGTTCTGCTGTGGCTGAACTAGAGCTATGTGCCACAAGATCACCTGAACAACATCTGACGACATGTTGGCCCTGGGCAATTTTCAATAATTTGGGCCTAAAATAGACATTAGACTTATGGAGGAGGATCCTAACAACTGGTTTAGAGCCCATCAAGAAAGTTGGACTGCTAACCTACCCCACACATGCTTTGCTGTTGTGGAAGGAGCCAAAGCAGCTTTCACCAATAGAGTAAGTTATAAAATTTTTCAATTTCTATGTGGTGCTAGGAGGCAGAGATTCATTGATTCAACACAATATCTCCTGGCTACTATGCCACCTCGCCCCACTCCTCCTTCCTCCCATCCTCTCTCCACCAGCTATTCTCCTCTTATTCTCTCAGACATCTCTGAAGCTACTGCAGATAGTGGACAAGAATGTAACCTTCTAATTGAGTATTCAAGCGCTTGTGGAAATGCAAAGATGCCAGCTGTTTTCACTACGATGGGCCAAGTGGCCTCTTTCTGCACTGTTGGGATTCTATGATTCTCTCCTCTGATTCTAAAATACTGGAACTCTCCCCCTAACAGCACTGTGGGTGCGCTTACACCTCAGGGATACAGCAGGTTCAAGAAGGCTCACCACCACCTTCTAAAGGGCAATTAGGGATGGGCAACAAATGCTGGCCTGGCCAACAACACCAATATCAATGGATTTTTAAAAATATGATTGATTTGCTTCTTTGTGGAGCAGCTTAGCAATCCGACTTCCTTGATGGGCTCCAAACCAGATGTTAGTCTTCTCCTCCACATGTCTAATGTCTATTTTAGGCCCAAATGACTGAAAATAGCTCGGGGCCAACATGATATCACATGTTGCTCAGGTGGCCATGTGGCACAAAACCCTTGTTCAGCCACAGCAGAACAAAGATCATAGTGAAATGAGCTTCGTCAATCCATCTAACCTGCAAATCTTTGGATTAACAGGGAAAACCAGAGCACTCGGAGGAAACCTATGCAGACATGAGAATAACTCGGAATACCATGTTAAGCCTCAACTTAGGTTTCTCAGTTCAGTTGAAAGCTATTTGTGAGTGCAGCTTCAAAACTTTCTTTGTCTATCTACGACAATCTACGATTGTCAATCCAAGAAGAAATTGGGAAGGGCTGGGGGGCAAATCAACCATATTTTTGAAAATTCATTTTTATGAGTCATGCTGGCCAGGCCAGAATTTGTTGCCCATCTCTATTTGCCCTTCACAAAGTGGTGGTGAGCTGCCTTCTTGAACACCTCCACAGTTCTGTTAGACAGAGAGTTCCAATAATGCAGAATCACAGAATAGAATTATGGAATCCCTACAGTACAGAAAGAGACCATTCGGCCTATTGCTGCTACACCAACAGCAATCACACCCAGATCCTATTCCCTTAACCCCATATATTTACCTTGCTAATCTCCTTGACACTAAGGGGTAATTGAGCAAGTCCAATCCAGTGAACCTGCACAACTTTGGTCTATGGGAGGAAAATGGAGCATCTGGACATGCAGACACAGGCATACTCCATTCAGCCGAGGCTGGAATTGAACCAGAGTACCTAGCATTGTGAGACAGCAGGGTTAACCACTGTGCCACCAAAGAAGTGACAGTGGAGGAACGTCAACATATATTTACCAAGTCAAGATAATGAGTGGTTTGGAGGGAAACTGCTAGCTAGTGAAGATCCCAAGTATTTTAGAGTCCAAGGGGATTTTCCAAGTAACTTAATTGTCGTGTTAATGTAAGCTTATTTGTGACATCAATAAAATTAAACTTAAACTTAAATCTGCTACTCTTTAGTGATTGTGGATTTGGAAGATGCTGCCTAAGAAACCTTGGTGAGTTCCTGCAGCATGTTATAGATGGTACACATGGCTGCCACTGTTCATTGGTGATGGAGGGAGTGAATGTTTGAAAGGGTAGCAATCAAGTGAGCTGATTTGTCCTGGACAACATTAAAGACCACACTTTCCTTGCCCACTCCTTCAAATTCATGTTGCACACATTCAAACTGGACAAAAATTTGGAATGGTACCCAACATTAAGCAAGTAAAAAAATACAAATTTACTGGCCGGAATTTTACCCACCCCAATTCTGGGGGCGAGTGAGGTTCGGAAAATGGCATTCTCCATTGGCCTCAGATGGGATCATGTAAACCTCGGGTGGATGTGCCAGTAAAATTCCGCCCACTGTATTTAACCTCAGCAACAATACACAACTTTTGTGCTGAATCTGTACTTTTTGTAAAAATGTTTGTGAATCTTATTTCTGTCAGTATGTCAATGCCACGGCAGATACTAATGGGGATGACAGGCAATATTATTTATCCTCCAATGGAATTGTATTTACTTCACTGACTTTCTAAAGATGGGACATGTGAACATTTGTGTCCTTGATAAATCTGGTAACCGGAATTCCATTTTTGAGGCACTGATGTGTTACACAGAAGATGTCCCTAAAGGCACCTCAGATTGAAAACCTTGACCTTTGTTCCACTCTGGCAGAACTAGTTACAGTACATTGACTTGATATATGACTACCATGGAGCATGAGAAAGGGAAGTGGGAAGGTTTCAGTTGAGATAAATAGTTGTTTCTAGAATCTACTAAATTGTTCCAATGAATTTAAAACTCCATGAAATAATACCCAGAATTATCTAGTCTAAAGATTATGAGAACCATCATTTCATGATCAAAATATTAAAGGAAGGGAATTATTGGGGGTAATTTTCAACTGCTAACAGTTCAGTTCTGACCTGGAAAACAGACAACCAGCAACTGAAAATTGGATAGGCAACTCAGTTGCTGCAGTAATGCTCAAAGCACACCTAGTACAAGTTTCAGGCAGGATTTTAACAGACGGTAGACTGCTTAAATATGCAATGTTAAATGTAGGATCCCAATTGCAATTTCCAAATTAAATGTATTTGGTCTGCCCACTGAGGCTAACGTAGCCTAGAAGGACATTAATGGGATACAGAAGGTGCTCCTGTTAGAATATGAGCTCCCTGATTGAGACAATTCATGCCATCCAATCCAGGAACTTCGCTGACATATATAATGTGGAGTGTCCAGGTTATGAGCACTCATGGTATATATTCCGTGCTGGGAAGTGCCTGGCTGTGTATTACTAACTATTGTAAAGAAATTTAAGGTGGAGTTATCCTGTAGCCAGTAAAGTAGCTTTGGAAGGGAACAAAGCTCAGTAATAAACCCAGGAAAAGTGTTAAATATTGTTCCTGGACTACTTAAAAATCTCAGTATCTCTACAAGCCTATTCAAGCAACTCCCCCATCCCAAACCCCACTCAGCATGAGATCAAATTCTATCCATATTGTAGAACTGCAACATCTTACTGCAACATCACTTCCCCAATGCAACTTTGGGGAAACAATAGACTCATGGTATTATTGCTAGACTATTAATCTACCAATTCAGCTAATGTTCGAATCCTACCATGGCAAATAGTGGAATTCAAGTTTAGAAAATTGGAATTAAGAATCTACTGATGACCATGAAAACATTGTCAACTGTTGGAAAAACCCATTTGGTTTACTAACATTCTTCAGGGAAAAAATCTACTGTCCTTACCCAGTCTGGATTGCATGCTACTCCAGAACCACAGCATTATGGTTGACTCTCAACTTCTCTCCAAGGGCAACAAGGAATGAGCAATAAATACTGACCAACTAGTGATGCCTATGTCCCATGAAATGAATAAAACAAAAGCCATGGCAGTAATGTTTCTCATCAGTCTCAAGAATACCTATGAGTTTATTGGATAAGTCAATGAAGAAGCAATGCAGCCTGATGAGGAAGTTAACATCAATGATTCACAACAGAATACATAGATCAGCCAGAGGATTTGTAACTAGGGTCAAGTCAACTAACCAACTTGTGTCCCAAGCTTAGCAATCTTCTGCTAACGTAGCTTTTGAGTGCAAAACTATGTCAGACATTTCAATCAAATCTTTTCATTGGGCAGTCCAGCTTCTGTGCCTAGGAGTAACAAAGTGAAATTTGGAATGTGGAATCTATTTATTTTTCAAACATAAATCTAAATTTTTTTTCATTTCAGTCACTGAACATGGCAACAAACAAATCTGCTGATTAGGCAAACAAAAGCTGGGAGAATAACATAATGCTATTAATCCAAGGTGGTAACTTGAATAAAACAGAAGATCTAAAGTGCAGACCTGACGGCACTCTCACTTGGAAACAAGTGCAAACAAACCATTCCAAAGAAAAGCCATACCGAGTTCTATTTCTCTCATCAGGGATGTTGTCATTCCTGAATTTTTTTGTTTTTAAAAAGAAACTGGATAGCCTATCATAAAAGTATGAATGCATTTGATTCCCAGCTTGTGTAACTTTCCGTGTCGAGTTTGCACGTTCTCTGTATCTTGAGTGGGTTTCCCCTGGTTTCCACCCCCATTCTGAAAGACATGCTAGTTAGGTGCATGCTAAATTCTTTAATTTGAAGTTAAAGTTTACTCATTAGACACAAGTAAGGCTTACATTAACACAGCAATGAAGTTGCCGTGAAATTCTCCTGGTCGACTGTTCGGGTCAACGCACCTCACTAGCTCATCTTTCAGAATGTGGGAGGCAACTGGAGCACCCGGAGGAAACCCATGCAGACATGGGGAGAATGTGCTTACTCCACACAGATAGTGACCCAAGTATGAATCGAACCCAGTTGCCTGGTTCTGTGAGGCAGTAATGTTAACTATTGTGCTACCATGCGTCCTTGCTACTGTGCAGCTCTTAGCGTACCCGAACAGGCAGTGTAGTGCCTAGGGGATTTTCTCTGTAATTTCACTGCAGTGTTAATGTAAACCTACTTGTGACACTAATAAATAAACTTCAAAAACATTATGTTTTACATGCTATGTATGTTGCTTGCCTTTTCAACTGATGCTATAGTCTGATGTTGCAATGAATGTGAATGTATCTCTGACCGGTTAATAGAATCTGTGGGTCAATTCTCAGAAAATTATCACTTGGCTGAAACAACATCAGAACTCTGTTATTAAAATAGTGCAGGGAGCCTTTGTCTACTTTTATTGATTGCTGTTGATATTCCAGCATTGTAATTGCAGCTTTCAGAAGAAATCAAAAATTTAATAGCAAGCTACTAAAATTGTTTCAAGCATTCTGAAAGTGCCATTCAGCTCAATGATATCTGAATAAGATAGATAAAGGAGATTTGGAGGAATAGAAATTTGTCTCTTTTTTTTAAACTGTGGGAATCAATTTGGGTTAATTAAGTATATAAGAATATCAGTGTTTTTGAAGGTTGTCACCAATCTGAAAGGATGATATATTTTCAATGATCTTAGAGTCCAGAGGTGTGTGTGTAATAACTTTGCTTGTTTTGTTACATCAGTGCATCCAATCAATGTTCCTTTTAACCAGTGGATGTTCTTAATCCATTACCTTGTGGTGACAGAAGTGGCGAGAACCTAAAGGTAGAAGGCAAGAAAACAGAATGGCATCTTGGAATAAACATGAATACTATTGATGAACAGAGTTTAACAGTGCAGGAAACAAGAAAATACAAGGGCCAAAAATTTTGAATGTTGTCAGAGTACAGCTCTATATATCTGGTATTCTTTGCACCATCTTGCTTTCATTTTCGAGAAATATATCCCAAGTTTCTACACTTCTAAATGATGTTTTTGACTTTCCAGAAGAATTGTATATATTTTTATCCTGACATCAAACACTATTGCCTAACTGAAACCTTACCAACCCAAATTCAGGCAGGTGCCAAAGTCAAGTCCAAACACAATGGTTAGCACTGCTGCTTCATGGCACGAGAGACTCAGGTTCAATTCCGGTGGAGATGGAGATTGCAAGTTCTTCCTGTGTCTGAGTTGGTTTCCTCCCGGTGCTCCAGTTTCTTCCCACAGTCCAAAGATGTGTGGTTTAGGTTGATTGACCATGCTAAGTTGACCCCTAGTGTCAGAAATACATGGGGTTACGGGAATAAGGTCTGGAAGCTGTTGTTGTCAGTGCAGATTTGATGGGCCAAATGGCCTCCTTCTGCACTGTGGGGATTTTATGATTCAATGAGATGGGGATAAAAAACTGAATGTATTGGCATCGATTCTATGGTGTAATGAGGAAAACAGGAAGGAATGGACACTGGAGAAATCTCACAGGAATTCAGATAATCAGGAAAATTTTCAACTTGTTCTGGTGTCATTAATAATACCAAGAGCACTCTACAAAATCTTCATAATGACGAAGCCATCAATCACAGAAACATAATCCACAAATTTATGCACAAACATAGGATTAAAAGTTCAAGCTTCATGAAGAATCATGAAACAAAATGATTTATTGATGAAACCGGTCTTGATTTATCCCAAACACAAATGAATTTTGGCGACTAAAAATTGAAGTGCACTTTTGACCAGTCAATCTGATTGCAATGTAACAGCGTAATTGTTTCTCTGATCATCCATTCCCTAACTTCAAAAAGGTGTTTCTTAATTAAAATTAAGAAATAAAGGTACAATAATGAAGTTTGATGTGTGTTAAAACCTCAGCTCTTCTTTGATTGAGCAAAGCAATTAACATTTAAATAACCAAGGTGACAATGGCTTCCCTTGGTATCAAGGCAGCACTTGATTGAGTGTGATTTTAACGGGTCCTAGCGGAAGTTAAGTAAACGGGAACTGGGGAAAATCTCTGCTGGTTCAGGTCATACCCAACAGAAAGGAAACGGTTTCCTGTTTGAGTGGTTTGTTAAACCCACAATCAGTTCAGCCTGAGAATGACGTATCGATTTCTGTTTCTTTTATATCAATTTACTATTCATGGTCCACTCTTGATATTTCAACACTACAATTGTCAATATGTGTTGTATTGTCAGCTAGAGCATCCATTTTTAATTTATTTCTTCATGTAATGCGACATTGCTAGCAAGGCCAGCATTCATTGCCCATCCTTAATTCAAGTCACAGAGGTTTATAGCATGGAAACAGGTCCTTTAGCCCAACTTACCCATGCCACCACTTTTTTTTAATTACTAAGCTAGTCCCAATTGCGCATGTTTAGCCCATATCCCTCCACACTCATCTTATCCATGTAACTGTCTAAATGCTTTTTAAAAGATAAAATTGTACCCACCTCTATACTGCCTCTGGCAGCTTGTTCCAAACACTCCACCTACTGTGTGAAAAAATTGCCCCTCTGGATCCTTTTGTATCTCTCCCCTCTCACCTTAAACCTACAGTCTCTAGTTTAAACTCCCCTACCTTTGGGAAAAGTTGTTAACTATCTAACTGATCTATGCCCCTCATTATTTTATAGACCTCGATCACCTCTGAGCCTTCTCTGCTCCAGAGGAAAAAGTCCCAGTTTATCCAACCTCTCCTTATAATTCAAACCATCAAATCCTAGTAGCATCCTAGTAATTGCTCTCAAAAAGATGATGGTTAGCCATTATCTCGAACCATTGCAGTTCACCTGGAGCAAATGCACCCACTGCAGTGAAAGGAGTTTCAGGACTTTGATCCCGTGAAAGTGAAAAAACAATGAAATAGCTCCAAAACACAGTGTTTTATGGCTTAGAAGGAAGTGTTGCAGATGATTGTGTTCCCATGTGTCTGATTCCCTTAACCAGGTGATAGGATGCAAATTTGAACGGTAATGTCAAAGAAGCTTTGATGAGTTGCTTCCATGCCTCTTGTGCATAGTATATTATGCTGCCACTCTGCATTAGTGGTGGAGGAGTGAATGTTGGGGTATAGGTCAAGCAGACTGCTTCATCCTGGAGAGTGCCAGTTCCTTGAGTGTTGTTGGAGTTTCACTCATCTGGGCAAGTGTAAAGAATTCTATCAACTTTTGGCCCGTGTTGTGCAGATGGTCGACCAGCTTTGGGGAGTCAGGAACTGACTTATATATTTCAGAATTCCCAGCCCCTGAGCTGCTCTTGCAGCCACAGTAATTATTTGGCTGGTCCAGTTCAGATTCTGGTCAATGACACCCACTAGGACACTGATGGTGGGAGGTTCATTGATGGCAATGCCATGAAACGTCAGGAGAAGATGGTTAGAATCTCTCTTGTGGAAGACTTGGCATATGGAGTCTTAGCTTTTATTGGTAGGGGGATTGAATTTCGGAGCCGCAGCATCATGTTGCAACTGTACAAAACTCTAGTGCGGCCGCACTTGGAGTATTGTGTGCAGTTCTGGTCCCCACATTATAAGAAAGATGTGGAGGCATTGGAGAGGGTACAGAGGAGGTTTACCAGGATGTTGCCTGGTATGGAGGGCAGGTCCTATGAAGAGAGGTTGAAGGATTTGAGGTTGTTTTCGTTAGAAAGGAGGCGGCTAAGAGGGGATCTTATTGAAGCATATAAGATGATTAGAGGTTTAGATAGGGTGGACAGTGATAGCCTTTTTCCTAGGATGGAGAAAGCTAGCACGAGGGGACACAGCTTTAAATTAAGGGGTATGAGTTATAGGACGGATATCAGAGGTAGGTTCTTTACTCAAAGAGTGATTAGGGAGTGGAATGCCCTGCCTGCAGCTGTTGTAGATGCGCCAAGTTTGGTGGCGTTTAAGAGGTTAATTGATAAGTATATGGAAGAGAAGGGAATGGTTTAGTTTGGAGGGGCATTGCTTTTTATTTTGGTCGGCACAACATCGAAGGCCGAAGGGCCTGTTCTGTGCTGTATTGTTCTATGTTCTATCTATGTTCTATTTGACACTTATATGATGTAAATATCACATGCCACTTACCAGCCCAAGCCTAAATGTTGTCCAGGTCTTGCTGCATATTAGCATAGACTTGTTCAGCATTTGAGAAGTCTCAAATGGTGCTGAACAGTTATAATTCTCAAACTTTTGGCCTTATGACGATGGAGAGATCTATGATGAAGCAACTGAAGATGGCAATAAAGTTTATTTACTAGTCACAAGCAAACTTACATTAACACTGCAACAAAGTTACTGTGAAAATTCTTTAGTCACCACATACCAGCACCTATTCGGGTACACGGAGGGAGGATTTAGCATGGACAATACACCTAATCTGCATGTCTTGTGGAAGGAAACTGGAGCATCAGGAGAAAACCCACGCAGAGACGTGGAGAACGTGTAGACTTCAGACAGACAATGACCCAAGTCAGGAATTGAACACAGGTCCCTGTGATGCTGTGAGGTAGCAGTGCTAACCATTGTGCCACCTTGCCTAGGACACTGCCTTGAGAAACCCTACAGTTATGTCCTGGGTCTGAGATAGTTGACCTTCAATAACCACAGTGGAAGTATGATAGAGAGGATAGGCAAAGCAAAGGATGGGACTTAATGTTTCCTCTAGAAGTGAGTTTGGACATGATAAGGACCATGTGGCTGGCCGGTGGTGTCTATTTAGAGAATGACTTTCAGGACCACTTGAACATCACTTTATTGTGGTGTATTCTCTCATACCTGCTGTTTCTCTTTGTCCCCTTCTACATCACATTACATCATTTACTTGTGCACATTACTTCAGCAGGGCTCTTGGTGAGCCAAAAGGGACAAATAAACAACAGGCAGGATTGTGTGATGATCCCACTACCTTTCAATCTCCAAAATTTAGTCAGGAATTGGAAAGCTGATGGGCAACTTCCCACCAACAGACTAATGGAGGCATTTAAATTGTCCTTTGCTCAAAGGCCCTCTTTGCCAAAATCGAGAGACCCAGCATCTGGAAAGGGGAGATCTGCAGGAAGCCACTCCCCTCTCGGTGTCAGTCCTTCCCCTGCTCTGTCTGAGTTGCTGCACCCCCTCCCCCGGGTACCCCATCCTTTCTCCTTGCCTTATCTCACGTCAATCCTCTAGATAAACCTCAGTGCAATACCAGCAGTGACCACCATTCCCGAGGGTACTGTTAATACTGCAGATCTACAAGCTTCAGATTAGCTGCCAACTCCTAGGGACAAGATATCTGCCTCACAGTAGGTAGTGCAGAGCAATCAACCTGAGGAGCCAAGATTCCCCGAAGCAGGGTTCCCACTGAGAACTAGGAACTTTATTGTACTGGAGCTCCCAAAAATTGGGTTGATGGAGTTATGACCAGATTTTACTGCAGACGATAGAAGACCCCATCCTCCCCCACTGTGCAAAATTCCACACAAAATGTTTCTAAAAAAAAATACATTGGCAGTGATTCCCCCATCCTTCTATGTTAATTTTTTAGCTCAGCAGGCTGGGAGATTCTCGTGCCAGCTGACTAGTGAGGTTCGTGTGAGCATTCGTGCCCTGCTTGTGTCTCCCAAGATTTCCCTAGATCTCCAACGGCGCCTGCTCTGCACCTGAAGTCGGCAGGGAGCACAAAGACCATATAAATGGACATTGTAATAGAATTTAAATAATGGGCCCAAGACTGAAGTCTCTAGGCCAGCTAGCATTTACTGCCCACTCCTTGCCAGACTCTGGGAGGACCTAACAGGTGATCTGGGCAAGTGGGGAGGGTCCCACTGCCACTCTGTATATGGGGATCAGTGGAGGAAGCAGAGAGGCCAGCAATCAAGGTGGGCTGAGAGTAGGGGTCAGCAGGAGTGTAGTCAGCCTGCTAGGGGGAGGGGGTGAAGGGGGGTCAGCACTGCATGGGAGGGTTTCGTGACTGTGGGGAGGGTTGAATACTTTGGAGAACGGGGTGGGGGGGTAATTGGTGATGGAGGGCTAGAGATTGTGGCAGGACGGGATGGAAGGATGGTCAGGGCTGGACCAATGAATGCTCGGGGAGGCTCAGCGATCAGGCCATGGGGGTGATGGAGAGCCAGCTTTATGTGAGTTCTGGGGCTGGCAAGTGATCGAGCGTGTGTAGGCCACTGCACGTGTGCCGATCTTGCCATTGACAGACGAGTGCATGCGCAGTAGCCCAATCAACGCACTGATTTCAGCCTCTCCAGCAGGCCCCACTTCCTGAAATTTAATGACTTTCGCATTGGTGACCTCTGCAGTGCATTGAGATTCTTCCTTGAAACTCCCACTGAAAAAAAAAAGCATGAATTACTCCGATCTTTACTCAAATTCGATACTTAGAATTCTTTTGGGACAGTTCTGCCCAGGTTTAATGCAATTAAAATATAATCTTGCCTTTGTATGTATCCCCAAAATGCTGTGAGGAATCTGTAATCATCATTAATAAATAATAGGATAATTATTCACAAAATGGATGCTTAAGCACGATGCAGGAATAACTTGAGGGGACAGGAAGGATTGATTTTGTCTTTGGAACAATCTGAAAAACACCTCACTAAAGGTGTCTGTAACTCTGTGCCTACTGCAGGATAAGGAACAGTTGACACATGCTCATTTTTCCAAAAGAAATTTCCTGCTGCAGGCTGTAAGTGACCATTTTCCAATTGTTGGTTATGGTTTCATGACTGATGGTCCAATGGCATTGATCAAAGCAGAATGGTTCTCTCCTCTCTCACATACACAACAAAATAACATCTCATTTACTCAGACACTTTGCTAAGCACTAATCTTTTTTAAAAATCTCATCTTTTCCTACAAATCTCATCTTTTCCTACAGGTCTTTCCTAAAGACCACCTTTCTTTCATCGCAAAAAAAATACACGTACCAACCAACTCAAGAACAGCTTCTTCCTTGCTGCCGTCAGATTTTTGAATGGATCCATCTTATATTAAGTTGATCTTTCTCTAAACCCTAGCAATGACTATAACATTATATTCTTCACCCTCTTCTTTCCTACTGCACTCGCACCCCTATGTACTATTGAATGGTATGATTTGTGTTAAAGTTTATCTATTTGTATCACAAGTAGGCTCACATTAACACTGCAATGAAGTTACTGTGAAAATCCTCTGTTTGGATATACTGAGGGAGAATTTAGCATGACCAATGCATTTAACCAACTTGCAGAGTGTGGGAGGAAACCCATGGAGACATGGGGAGAACATGCAAACTCACTCAGACAGTCACCCAAGCCAGGAATTGAACCTAGGTCCCTGGAGCTGTGAGGCTGCAGTGTTAAACATTGTGCAACCATGCTGCCTTGTGTGTATAGCATGCAAGTAACAACATTTTCTACAGTGTCACAAAATATGTGACAATAATAAATCAAGTCAAACTTATGGAACTTCAATCAGTCACATCGACAGTCAGTCAAGATACTTAATGGCATTTGCCTTTCAAAGAGCAATATGGTTACAAACCTCAAAGGCATTGGGTTATATTATGACTGCTGGCTCTTAACATAAACAAAACACTAAAAGACATTCTGAGCCCAACATATTTAAGATTAATATTCAGTTTGTGTTAAAGAGTAACGATTAATGGTGTAAAAAACAAACACAAATTCTGCGTAAATGCTGACACCAACTTGAATGTATTGAGTTGGAGAATTGTCATTGTTACAACATAAAACAAACATCTGTTAGTTGCACACAGGGGATTTTATATACAAACAGAATTTGAAATCTTCACTTTAACAGGATTTTGACCTTCAGGTGTAATGGGATATGCTGATCAGCCTGAACTATTTACCTCAGAACACTGATTCAAATGCACTCGGGGATCATCGACAACAGAGGAGTTTGCCATTCAGTTTTCTAATTTCACAGCACAATCAATGTCTCCAACAGTTATTATCATACACGCTGGTTAACTGACATCAAATTATAATGAATACCAATCCAAGCCTTAAGTACTACCTACAATAAAAATGAATGCTGCCAAATAATTTCAACTAACTTCTGTGATTAATTAATGCACTTAATTTTGTTTTTAGCAATTAATTTTTAAACAAAGTAATAATCATGGCTATTGTGGAAATAATGCTGTGGTTTTAAAAATGGGACTAAATTATTTATTTTCATATATCTTCCTTTGTACTTTCAAATTAAAAATGTGAAATTATTTTGCTTTACCTTAAAATGAATCCACTAATTAATCAGTAATTGTCACTAATGTTTCCCAACCCCCCGGCTCTCACATTGTTATACTGATATAAAGGTACAAATCATTCATAAGGGATTGAGTAAACACATTCTGGATTCAATTATTAAGACTGAGCACATGAAAAAAAAAGATATTGCCAGAGTGAGGCAGCTTCTTTCAAGCTGTCCCCAGCATACTATCTAATTTCATCTTTAACTCCCATTTTGCATTTTTAAAATTGAGTTTTGCTGAATAATGGGTGGGAGCACTCATTTAGACTTTGTAAGCTGAGTGCAAAGCTTGGGCCAGGATTTTCCAGCCTTGCAGCCTCCTGGATCTTTCAGTCCCATAAAACGTCAGTATTCCTTTGGCTGACTCGGCTCATGCCCCATGTTGAGTCCCACCACAGCGGGTCCAGAAAATCCTGGTCTTAGTTTTCAAGATTCACAAGGAGCAGCAAAGTTCTTGGGCATGATCTTCCTACCCATTCGCACCGCAGTCCCATTACAGCAGCCAGCCAAATCTCTGTTCACTGCGGCGGGATGGGAATATCTCCCTGTTGTGAACAGTGGTAAGAATGCGACCCCTGAGTACATCGAAAATGAAATTTCCGCGGTTGACACTTGGGATCTCCCATACCTTTCCTTCCTACTGTGAAATGCTCCTTAACTACCCTGCTGATTGTTTGCCTGATAATCTCTAACCAACTCAATCTATACAAGCTGACTCTGGATATCTGTTTGGGTAGACAGTAGCTAGCAGAACCTTAATAATACCTGACTGTTAAATGGGACCGATATGCCGCTTGTACTCCCCTCAGAAACATTTATGAGTTCCATAAATATAATTTACTGTCCTATGTTAAATGGCCTTTTCTGGATAATTGTTAGAGCCTGAGGCAAGTGGAGGAAGCATCTCAGGGATTTGAAGACTACCAGCAATCGACTCCCATTTTACTTCATCCAACAATGATTTTAATTTTTTCTGTCTGCGCTCAACAGGAATCTTTGTGACTCTCATCACACTAGAAAGCAAATGCCTGACTACTTCAAATGAATTGAATATTGCATGGCCATTACTCTCTCCCTTTCCTTTTATAGCTGTTTTCTTTCTATACATTCCTGGTTGCACTTTCCCTCTCTATGTAATTTTTTGATTTTTTGGATTTCTGCCTTCCTTTCCCATCTCTCCAATATCTGTTTTCACCTCATTATTCACTTTAACCTTGATCCTGTTCAGCGCTTTGTTCTTTTTCATCGTTTTGCCTCCTCTTTTCATTTTAGGAATTGTATATGATAAGTCAAGTATTATATCCTTTCAGTGAAAGTTAGCTGTCTATCTTTGCTGACTCTTACAAGATCCCTTGAGAGTTCCACATGAAGGAGGTTTTTTTGTGCACTTCCATCATGAGGCTTTGGCCGTATCAAGATGATTGTGATAGTTGGATGTCGATCACCTAAGTTCCACAATATCACTGTGCAAGGTCTTCAGGATAGTATCTTAGACCCAACCATCTTCAGTTGTTCCATCAATGAGCTCCATTCCATCATCAGATCAGAAGTGGAGATGTTCACTGATGATTACACAATATACAGCACTAGCACTCTTCAGATACTGAAGTAGTTCATGCCTATATACAGCAAGACCTGGATGATGTGTTGCAACTAAAATTCATGCTACGGCAGATAAATACTATCTCCAACAAGATTATATCCATTTTTCCTTAACATTCAAAGGCATTATCATTGTTGAATCCCCAACTATTAACAGGACCAGCCATATAGCCACTGTAGCTACAAGAGTAGGGCAGAGGCTAAGAATCTTGTGGTAATTAACTCAATTCCTCACTTCCCAAAGCCTGTCCACCACCTACAAGATACAAGTCAGGTGTATGATGGAATATTCTCCACTTGCCTGTATGAGCGCAGCTCCAAATACACTCATGCAACTCAACACTACCCAGAACAAAACAGCATCCTTAATTGGGACCTTTTCAACATTCACTTCCTCCACATCTGTGCACAGTGACAGCAGTATGTACCATTGATAAGAGGCATTTCAGGAATTAAACTAAACTCCTTTGATAGCAACTTCCAAACCTGTCACCTCTACCACCTAGAACAACAAGGGCAGCAGGTTCGTAGGAACATCTTCATCTGCAAGTTCCTCTCCAAGCCGCACACCACGCTAACTTGGAACTGTATCCCCATTCTTTCACTGTTGCTGGGTCAAAGTCTTGGAACTCCCTTTTTAACAGAGCTGTGGAGTACAGTGGTTCAAGGACAAATCTCACCACCATCTTCTAAAGGGTGGTTTGGGATGGACAATAAATGCTAGCCTTGCCAATGACACCTATATCCCATGAATGAATTTTATAGGAGTTGCATCCATTTGGGAGTGAGCGAAGAAGCTGATTTGGAGACAGCTTCCTGGCCCAGTCACTGGCCTCCCAGTTCACTGCAGCACGTTTTCTTGCCTGTGAGCTGTATGTAATGTAATTAACAGCAACATTAACAAGGCTTTTGTAATTTAACTCTGAATGTATAAGTTTCCCAGGTTTCCTGGAGCTCAGCAGTGAAATCAAAGTGAGAACATGGCAGCAGGAGATGAGATAAAGACATTATTAGATATTGAAATGTTGATTTGTTCACAGGATGTGTGTTGAGAGATCGTTTTCAAAATTTTAGAGGTAGTTTTCACAACTTTGAAAATCTGTATATCTAAGCCAGAATTCTCCAGCTATTCACACCCTACCCTCCACTGCAAGCGAAGGCAGAGAATTTGGCACTCAGACAAATCTTCATCCACTGGGGTGAATGGCCTGGACATTCTGGCCCTGATCTCAACTTTGGAGCTCCGACCTATCAGATCAGCATGAGTGCTGCTTACACTGAATTATTTTGGATCGCAGATGAGGACCAAGTGACCTGCAGCGTCAATAGAACCAGTAGCAGTCTGCTCCTCATAGGCCTACACTCCAGGAATCATTATACTGGAGAGAGTCACCTTTCTGTATGAAAATACCCCCACACAGGGTGCATAGGCAGAGCTAAGATTTCTTGACATGTTGAAACATCAGTGTCTCAAGAGATTCAGGGTCTGATGTCAACTTCTGGCAGATGTTTGCAGTCTGCTAGAACAAGATCTGCTGTGAAGTGAACCTGGTACCCATGCTTTGTCAATGGCTGTCAAACTCACCAACATTCTTAACAGCCTTACATTATTCTTCTTCCAGAGCTCTGCTGGAGACACTCACAGGGTCTCACAGTTGATTGTCCACTAATGCATCAAGCAAGTGATTAATATTGTTGCCAAGGGAGGAAATTATGCCAAACTTGCCTGTGATGATGCCAGTCAATGTGAGGACGTGATTGGATTTGTGTCTCTAGCTAACGTCCAACAGAGGCAGAGTATCATCAACAGTACTCATGTGGCAGCTATGCATTCCCCAGGTCGCCCAGAAAATGAATCAGCCTCAAGCGTAGCTATTCCATCAATATGTAATTTGTGCTTAACCACAAAAAAATGTTTCTGCATTTGTGCACACAATTCCCAGCCAGCTGCCATGAAGCTTTCATCTTGCAGCAGTCTATTCTCCCTGATACCTTTGCAGTTTGAAACAGATTTAATGCTAGCTGCTTAGACAACCCCAATATATTTAAAACATAACTTATTGTGGAATCCAAACAGCAAGCCCCCAGAGCAAGAGAATGAAAGTCAATTGAAAATGAGATATGTCTTTGAGCTGGCATCATCATGGTGATAATGTGCTGCAGGTACTTGGACAGGTCTGGTGGTGGTTCAATACCAGCCAGAGTCACCAGAGGGGTCATAGTGAGCTACACTCCACATGACATTATGCAACAGTTTGGACCTGCAGGGGGAGTGAAGTTCAGAGCACAGAGACCATTCAAATGATTTAGAGGAGAGAAGGAAGCAAACTATAATGCAGACAAGGCACCAATATCTTACTGCCTGAGATGCCCTCACTCTATGAAGTTTACCTTGGTTCCACCAGTCCATCCATCTGATAGAAACTTTCTTTCCATTTACCAATGCAGAGCAACCCAGAAAATAGTCAAAATCCTTTCACAGTCCCTTACTGCCCAGTACCAAATCATGTCTTATTATTCACTATAAAGGCCATTCACAGGAAATTGATGGGATATTTATGTGGCTCAAAATTAAACAGGAATGTAACAACCAAATGTTTTGTAACACACACTTGTGTAACTATAAATCTTTGCTCTTCTACTTCCTGGAACTTTCACATGATTCAAGCATTATGTATTCAGCTGAGATAGAAGCATACTGCTCAATTCCTATAGCTAACTGCTGGGATGTTCTTGGCCTTTGTTTTTTGGTGCCAATGAGGACCCCGCCAAAGACTTTTCCACCTGCAGTTGTGCAGGGACAGATTGGTCACTGGGACATGAGGCAGCACATGGGGGACTGACTGTGACATGTGGGTGAACAACAAGTGAGAAGTGGAAGTGGTTTGAACAGAGTCTACGCACACATATCCCCTTTCCCTGTCATCTCTGTCCTGGCCTATCTGTGCTCTCCCACTAACAATGAGCTCAAGAGCACTTCGCTGCTATTCAGTAAGGCAATGAGAGTTCAAGCTTAGGTTTTGTGTGGTTTCTACATAGCATTCAGAATGTGAAAGCTATTGGTGCGTGCCTGCATGAACTCGTTTGATCGCTGCATTTGATGTTCCATGCAAGTAGCCACTCTTCCGTGTAGAAAGAATTATTGACATCAATCTGGCCATATGGCTGTTTCAACATAATTCTGTCACCCTGTAATCAGGCATGTGGCTTCATCACTGATGTTCAATACCTCCTCGTTTGCAGCTATGAGTTGTGAGATGGCTGGAGGGCTACTACTTTCTCTGCTTCTCAGCTGCGTTCCTGCAAGGAGAAACATTTTTAAAACAAATAGAGAATTCAAATTCTACTCATGATTATGAAGTGTCCTTACACAACATTTAAATTTTGACCCCAATTCTCATTATCTCTATGTATTTGTAAACAGCAAGGTCAGCTTTGAAGTCGAGTCTACAGCAGGAGGGAAATTTCCTTTGCAGGAGTCTGTTCTACAGCTGACGTGACAGTGTATGATGCTGATACTGGATAGGTTAATTCTTTAATGACTTTGTGCTAATACATTTATTAATGAAGCTTACTATGTCACTTTATGCAAAAGGTTTAAGATTCTATGCCAGGCTGATTTAAGTTAAAAATTGACAACTATGTTTAACAATTTCTTCGTTATTCCTTACAGCAGAACAAATGAATCATAGAATCCCTACAGTGCAGAAGAAGGCCATTTGGCCCATCGAGTCTGCAATGACCACAATCCCACCCAGGCCCTATTCCAGTACCCCTCATATTTACATTGCTAATCCCCCGACACTAAGGTTAATTTAACATGGACAATCAACCTAACCTGCACATCTCTGGACTATGAGAGAAAACCAGAGCACCTCGAGGAAAGTCACACAGACACAGGGAGAATGCGCAGACTCCACACAGACAGTAATCCGAGGCCGGAATTGAACCTGGATCTCTGGCGCTGTGAGGCAGCAGTTCTAACTACCGTGCCACTGTGCCATCTATATTTTTGATTTACAATTTGTTATTTTGCACTTCTTTTTCTTTATTCTTTTACAGGATGTGGGCCTTACCGACCAGCAATTACTGCCTGTTCCTAATTGCCCTTGAGAGGCCTTAAGCAATTTGTTTGGCTATTTCATAGGACAATCAACCACATTGGTGTGAGTTTGAAGTCGCAATATAGACTTGATGGAATAAGGATGTTAGGTTTTCTTCCCTAAAGGATAGTAGCGAACTAGATGAGTTTATAACCACAATGCAATAATTTCACGGTCACCATACGAATTTTTTTTTTCCAGGATTATTTAGTAAACTGAATTCAATTCACAAAACAGCCTGATGGGATTTGAAGGCATACCCATTAGTGTCCTGTGATGCTTAGGTTAGAGGGATTAGTGGATAAAATAAGATATGGGGGTAGAGCATGGGTGGGATTATGGTCGGTGCAGACTCAATGTGCCAAGTGGCCTCTTTCTATACTGTAAGGTTTCTATGATTCTATGATCTCCAGATGATATGTTCAGACCTCTGGATAAATAGTTCAGTAGTGTCATTGCTGTGCCACTATAAGTTTACATGCCTGCAGATTTGCAATCAACAGGAAAAGTAAACTTACTTCTAAATGAATGAGTGATAAATTTCTATGCCATGCTGAACTTAATAATGATTTTGAGAGGGGGAATACAGCAAGATGGATGAGTTAGTCAGGCAGGGACTGACATTTTGAAATGACAATGGTGGGTTTAGACTGAACAAATAAATTGGCACGAGGCAGCAGTGTGCCAGACCTCACACTGTCCCATGGTCAGTTCCTACTTGGAATATGATTGTATGTCTCAATACCAAGCATCTTAAAAATTTTCAAAATTAAATCTCCCCGTGGTTGCGTGGGTTTTCTCCGGGCACTCCGGTTTCCTCCCACAACCCAAAAATTCGCTCTTAGACTGATTGGGAAACAAATTGTCCCTATAGTGAGAATTTTCCATATTAGGAATAATATATATATTATTATATAGGAATAATATAATAGGATAATGGATTTGCTACTATATAGTTATGACACGGGCTCGTTGGGCCGAAGGGCCTGTTTCCCGTGCTGTGTTGCTCTTTAAAAAAAAATGCCCTAAGAATTAAGTCAGTGACGCCTTGGGATCCTCCTGGCAGTTGGTTTTACAGCAGTTTAAAGATGGCGTACACCAGTCAGCTTTGTGTCTGAGGTGAACAGTTGTCTTTGTTTGAACTCTGCAGTACACGGAGTGGAGCAGGGGAAAGGCAACTGGAATGGAGTGTCAGGACCAGCAAGGTTGACTCAGCGGTAGGGGAGTTGTGGGTTTGAGAACCAGAAGAGGACTTCTTTTTAAAGTTTAGTTATTAGTCAGAAGTAGGCTTACATTAACACTGCAATGAAGTTACCGTGAAAATTCCCTAGTCACCACATTCCAGCACCTGTTCGGATACACTGAAGGAGAATTTAGCATGGCCAGTGCACCTAACCAGCCTGTCTTTCACACTGTTGTTGGAAACTGGGAAAGCCCAGAGGAAACCCACATAGACATGGGGAAAACGTGCAAACTCTACACGACCGTGATCCAAGCCAGGGATCAAACTCAGGCCCCTGGCACTATGAGGTAGCAGTACTAACCACTGTGCTACCATGTCATCTTCAAAAGAAGACAAAGGCCAGGGTGTGTAAGTGTGTGTAGTGCAAAGGGCTTGGCTTCTCAGGTATGATTGGGGTTGAGGTGGTGCAGTCAGTAAAGAGAAGCCGAAAGGGCAGGGTCAGTACTGTCCTATATTAGGTACTGTGTGTTAAACGCAGGGTAATGGTGAAGTGGGGATTTTTCAAATGGTAGCCTGATTCCTTAGAAAAATTAAATCTCAGAAATGCAAAATCCTTCAGTTTAAAAGCATACCAAGATTTATTTAAAACATATAAAACTTACAAAGATAGCCGAAGAGAAATCTTCAGATTGCCAAGCAGTAGAGTATCACTAAGTCTTCCAAAAACCCCAACTTTGTGCCAAAATTCAATCCAATTATAGCTTTTTTCCTTCTTTAAGCCTTCCCTACAAATTAACTTAATTCGATATCATTGCATATTAAATTGTCAGTCTTTATCATGTCAAATGATTTAATCAATTGCAATATGCCACCCAATTTAGCAACAGTTCTGTTGGGCTATTCCAATGTCTGATTCCCACTTATTTGGCACAATTTAAAAATGCTTTTCTTTTCTTGTATTACCTGTTGCATCAATACCAAAGATCTTGATAATGTCAAATCCAGTGCCCTTGGATTTGATGTTATCTCATGCCTGTCAATTAACTCTGTTATATTCTAAATTCAATGTTGTTCTTATATTGAGATATTATGTTATTGTTAAGCAATCATAAATATTCAAATTCCACAACTGCTGCTTCTGCATTCTTTAACTAAAGACTTGGAATATTTGTAGAGTTAGTATTTTACTGACAATAAATGTTAGTTAATACATTTTATTTAAAGGATGTTTTCTTGGTTGAATAAAGAGACTTCACATACAGAGTCATAGTATATAATTTCACTTCAATTAAATGCATTTCACAAACGATTAGAAAAGAGTTAATATCCAATGTTGAATAGAAATCATTTTAACACTTCCTTCCCCATATGTTACTGAAACTAAACCTATGTTATCCTTTTAGCTAACTAGAATCTCTTTCTTTCAATGGCTGGTTGGCAGACGCAATGTTCACAGTCATTGTGGGGGGGGGGTGTTCTGACTCAGTAGCGGGGGAGAGGTCCAGTGTGAGGTAGAGATATTCAAAGTTCTTGAAGGGTGAATCACAGCATCTAATGGAGACTCTAAGGATGATGCAGATGAGGTCTACAATCAGAGGAGAGATCGCAAGGGAGTGGAGCTGAACTCAAGGGTAGAGGTGGCATATACACATCCATGATAGCAGGGGGCAGGGTGCAGGATGATGGGGAAAGTTCAAGGATTGCAGAGGGAAAGTAATGTTGGGAGAATCAACAGTTATGGGGACAACATGAAAGGTGACAGAGGAAGAGTGGAAAGTTACAATGGGAGGATCACTCACATAATGTTGCTGACTGCATCCTTAATTGTAGCTGCCAAGTGTGCAGACCCATGTGGTTGGGTGGAACTTTGTATGTGGAAAGTGGGAGGAGTAGAAAATATCACTGTTCAGCAGCTGTGTAGAACAATCATATGGACACACACATCCTCAGATCACTGCCTTTTTCACACACTTTACTTGGTGGAATAACAATCTGTCTCATACACCTAATAATCCTACGACCTCAGGAGCAGGAAGAGAGAATGTGACAAAGAACAGCTCTCACCAACCAACAACTGAGGCCAAAAGGCCAGCAGGAAACAGAACCAGAGGGTGAAAATGGTCTGGAGACAGCCATTCAGGAAAGTCGTAAGAGGAGAAAATTTCTGGCATGTCAGTGTGGCTTCAAGACATGAACAATCTACCTCCAGATGTCCGTGAGGCAATGCCAGAAATGCCTGAGGCAGTCCTGAGAAACAGTTACTGAAATCTGCCAGATCCTGCAAAAACCCTGAAGTACAAGGATTTGGCAGAAATCCCATGCCAGAGCTCTCAAAGAAATTACTGTGTTCAACCTTTTTGCTAGAAGCTGCTTTCAGAGCTCCACATGTCTGACATTTTATAAGCTACAACACACATTTGCATCAAAGAAGTGGCCAAACCCTCTTCCATCATGCCAATGTGTTCATTAGGGTCACCTCAGATTGAGACAGGCAGGTGGCCAGGGCAATGGACTTTGTGGCCAGTGCATATTTCCAAAGAGAACCAGGGGTACTGATTGCAATCATATGACTGTTAGAGATCCCACAAAACAGCCAGCAACATTTCTCAATGATAAGGAATTCCACTCTCTAAATATCCAACTGTTCTTTGAATATAGGTGAAGAGTCATGAGTCTATTCTTGTTTCACAGGGGACCCAAATGACTCGCCAATTTGTAAACTTGCAACTGTCTGAGCCACTCGAGGTCTCAATCCAGATTGAAGGTGGGATCCTCTTGTGGAAATTCACTTGAGCCATATAGTTGCACATGTTTCACACATCCACCACCAATGCTTTAAATTTTCCACTGAATCACATGGGCGCTAACGCCCAACATGAAAGTGAACTGGTGCATACTTCTAGTTTTGTCTTTGAAAATAGAGCACAGATTACATCGTGCCCATTTGCTCTGAGGAGTAGCAATTCACTTGCTAAAGCATGTTACTCATCTATTCTGCATCAACTGATCTGATCATCTCTGTTTATTTTGGATCGCATTTAAATATAGATGCATGAATAGACTATTCACTCCTTCAATCAAGCATCACTATTTAACATGATCATGATCGATCATGTACTTTCAGTATCCCACTCCTGCTTCCTCTACATACCCCTCGATCCCTTTATCCGTAAGGGCCACGTCCAGCCCCCCTCTTGAACTTATCTAACAAATTGGCCCCCAATAGCTTTCCATGTTTGAGAATTCAACATGTTCACAAATCTCTGAGTGAAGCAGTTCTTCCTTATCTCAGTCCTGTGTTGTTTACCCCTTATTCTTAGACTGTAACCTTTAGTTCTACACTTCCCCAACATCAGGAACATTCTTCCCATACCTAGTCTGTCCAGTCCCATCAGGGTTTTAGACGTTCCTATGAGTTGGCCTCTTATTCTTTTAAATTCCAATGAGTACAAGCCCAGTAAATCCAATTTCTCTTCATACATCAGTCCTGCCATTCCAGACCTCAGTCTAGTGAACTATATGGCTCGTGTGAGTTTCCACGAGAGGACCCCACCTTCAATCTCCCTCAATGGCAAGAATGTTCTTCCTCAAATTAGGACACAATATTCAATGTATGGTTTCACCAAGGCTCTCTTTAACTGTAGCAAGACATCTTACTCAAATCCTCTTGCCATTAGCTTTCCTCACCACTTGCTGTACGTGTATGCCAACCTTCAGCAACTGCTTCATCATGTCACCCAGGTCATGTTGCACCTCCCGTTTTGCTAAACTGTCACAATTCAGATAATAATCTTCTTCCTATTTTTGCCACCCAAGCGAATAATCTCATATTTATCTACATTATATCGCATTTCCAATCATTTGCCCACTCAGCCAGCCTGTTTAAGTCATCCTGCAGTCTCTTAGCATCCTCATCCACCCAGCTTAGAGTCATCTGCAAATTTGGAGATATTGATCTTAATTCCTTTGTCCAAATCATTAATGTATATTTGAATAGCTGAGGTCCCAGCACTGAACCCTGCAGTACTCCACTAGTCACTGCCTGCCACTCTGAAAAGGACCTGTTTATTCCCACTCTCTGTTTCTTGGTTGTCAACAAGATCTCTATCCACATCAATACATTACCCCCAATACCATAGGCTTTAATTTTGCTCACTAATCTCTGGGATCTTGTCAAAGCCTTTTGAAAGTCCAGTTACACAACTTCCACTGGTTCACCCTTGTCTATTCTACTGGTCACATCTTCAAAAAATTTCATCAGATTTGTCAAGTACGATTTCCTTTTGTTTGATCCCTGTTGACTTGGACCGATCCTGTCACCACTTTCCAAATGCTCAGTTATTACATCCTTAGTGAATGACTCCAGCATTTTCCCCCACCACCGATGTCAGGCTTACTGGTCTATAATTCAGCTTTCTCTTTCCCTCCTTTATTAAAAAATAGGGTTACATTAGCTACCCTCCAATCCACTGGAACTCTTCCAGGCTCAATGATCACCAATGCATCCACTATTCCTAGGGCTACTTCCTTGCAAACTCTGAGATGCAGAGCACCAGGCCTTGGGGACTTATTGGATTTTAATCCCAGCGATTTCCCCAATAGAATTTCCTGACTAATAAGGATTTCCTTCAGTTCATCCTTCATGCTAGGCCCTCTGTCCCCTAATATTTCTGAAAGGTCCTTTGTGTCCTCCTTAAGTAAGACAGATCCAAAATATTTGTTCGGCTGATCTGTCATCTCTCTTTTTGTTGAGCATTCAATATAATTGCCCTTCTGTTGACACCACTTGCAGTAAAATGAGGTCTGCGTCTATAATCAACTGCAATTTGTGATTTACTGTATATTGTTGCTGTAATTATGGTACTTCTTGTACCCGACTGACTGGATGAGAACAATTCTAAAACAAATGAAAAAGATAATTGTGCATGAAATGAAGTAATGTTTGAAATGGCTGCAAGAAGTTTCTCGTAGATTGACCCCCCCGTCTGTTTGGTACATGAATGATGTGGAGATGTCAGTGTCGGACTGGGATAAACACAGTAAGAAGTCTCACAACACCAGGTTAAAATGCAACAGGTTTATTTGGTAGCAAAAGCCATTAGTTTTTGGAGCACCTGCTGCTCCTTCATCAGCAGGAACCCATTCAGGTCAACAGATGACACAGATACACTGAGAGACTTTACCACCGCACTCTCTCACACTCCTCAACCACCTCATACACCAGTTCTACAGCAATCACCGCATTCTGGAAACCAAGATAGAGTCAATATTCTCAATTTGCGCTCAGGATGCAGACCAGCTCTGAAACTCTGCCAAGCAGACAAGACAAAAGGA
This sequence comes from Sphyrna mokarran, assembly GCA_024679065.1. Lineage (NCBI taxonomy): Eukaryota > Metazoa > Chordata > Chondrichthyes > Carcharhiniformes > Carcharhinidae > Sphyrna > Sphyrna mokarran. The sequence goes on from JAGIQG010000014.1 coordinate 55,652,170, forward strand.
ACTACACCAACTACATACACACCAAGGACAGAAAACTTGAGAAACTCGGCATCACCACAGGCAGTAACCAAACCTCCCCCAGAACCACAGTAGAAAACAGTACCACTGTAGGGAAGACCATTGTCAACTTGTTGGACTATACACTTCATCCAGATGAAATCGAATTCTCAGCCGAGGGCTCAATTTCTGTCCCACCACCAAAATAAATCCCGTCAGTCTCGCAGCAGACACACAGAGGAATTCATCAGGTGAATGAGGCTGCAGGAGTTCTTCCACAAACCCCAAGAGGCCAACAGCGAACACAACGAGACAGCCAATGTATCGGAACAGGTGACAGAGAGATCCTCGATGCAGAAACTCAAGAGGAAAGAATCATAGAACATAGAACATAGAACAATACAGCACAGAACAGGCCCTTCGGCCCTCGATGTTGTGCCGACCAAAATAAAAAGCAATGCCCCTCCTAACTAAACCATTCACTTCTCATCCATATACTTATCAACTAACCTCTTAAACGCCACCAAACTTGGCGCATCTACAACAGCTGCAGGCAGGGCATTCCACTCCCTAATCACTCTTTGAGTAAAGAACCTACCTCTGATATCCGTCCTATAACTCATACCCCTTAATTTAAAGCTGTGTCCCCTCGTTCTAGCTTTCTCCATCCTAGGAAAAAGGCTATCACTGTCCACCCTATCTAAACCTCTAATCATCATATATGTTTCGATAAGGTCCCCTCTTAGCCGCCTCCTTTCTAACGAAACAACCTCAAATCCCTCAGCCTCTCTTCATAAGACCTGCCCTCCATACCAGGCAACATCCTGGTAAACCTCCTCTGTACCCTCTCCAATGCCTCCACATCTTTCTTATAATGTGGCGACCAGAACTGCACACAATACTCAAGTGCGGCCGCACTAGAGTTTTGTACAGTTGCAACATGATGCTGCGGCTCCTAAATTCATTCCCCCTACCAATAAAAGCTAAGACTCCATATGCCTTCTTAACAACTTTATCCACTTGACTGCCTACTTTCAGGGATCTATTGACACATACACCAAGATCCTTCTGTTCCTCAACACTATTAAGAGCCCTACCATTAGCCCTATACTCTACACATTGAATTGGATTCTTCCACAAGGCCGCTGTCCTCAACTCCAGCAGTCACTTGTGAGTGTGGCTGATGAATCAATGCCAGATTCATCAGCCGCACTCACAAACAGCCCTGAACATCACCCAAGCACAACGCAATGCCATCTGCTCTCAAGACCAACCGCAACATTGTCATCAAACCAGCAGACAAAAGAGGGGCCATCGACAATCTGAACAGAATGGATCGCTGCAAAGAAGTATACCAACAACTAAACAATGGGGAACACTACAGACAGTTATCCACAGATCTGACCAAAGAACACACCCGTCAACTCAACAGTCTGATCAAGACATTTGATCCAGACCTTCAGAGCACCCACTGTGCTGTCATCCTACATACTTCTCGCGTTAGAGTTCTCTATTGCCTCCCGAAGATTCAGAAGGCAAACACACCTGGCTGTCCCATCGTATCAGGCAATGAGACTCTATATGAGAACCTCATCGGCTATGTCAAGAGCATCCTGAAATCCATTGTACAAAGAACCCCCAGCTTTTGTCGCAACACTACGGACCTCCTACAGAAACTCAGCACACATGGAGCAGTTGAACCAGGAGCACTGCTCATCACAATGGATGTCTTGGCACTCTACACCAGCATCCCCCACGATGATGGCATTTCTGCAACTACCTCCGTACTCAACACTGACAACTGCCAATCTCCAGATGCAATTTTACAACTCATCCGCTTCATCCTGGACCACAATATCTTCACCTTTATCAACCAGTTCTTCATCCAGACACACGGAACTGCCATGGGGACCAAATTCCATGGGGACTCAATATGTCAACATCTTCATGCACAGGCTCGAACAAGACTTCTTCACCACACAGGATGTTCAACAATGCTATATACTAAATACATCAATCACATTTTCTTCCTTTGGACTCATGGTGAACAATCACTGAAGCAACTATGTGATGACATGAACAAGTTCCATCCCACCATCAGGATTACCATGGATTATTCTCCGGAATTGATTGCATTCTTGGATACATGCATCTCTATCAAGGATGGTCACCTCAGCACTTCCCTGTACCGCAAGCACATGGATAACCTCACAATGCTCCACTTCTGCAGCTTCCACCCTAAACACATTAAAGAAGCCATCACCTATGGACAAGCCCTTCGTATACACAAGATCTGCTCAGATGAGGAGGATCACAACAGACACCATTTCTTGCCATTAAACAACTGCACACCTCAAATAGACGATTGTCCGCAGTAAACTGACCAGCAAGAGAACAGTGACCATAACCCTGCCACAACAACCTCTGCAAGACATGCCAGATCATCAACACAGTTGCCATCATCTCACGTGAGAACTCCATACACCAGGTACATGTTACGTACACTTGCAACTCGGCCAACGTTGTCTACCTGAGATACTGCAGGAAAGAATGTATCAAGACCTGGTACATTGGGGAGACCACGCACACTGTGACAACGGATGAATGAACATCGCTCAACTATCACCAGGTAAGACTGTTCTCTTCCTATTGGGGAACACTTTAACAATCATGAGCATTCAGCATCTGATCTTTAGGAAAGCATTATCCAAGGTGTCTTCACACCACACGATAGCGCAGAGCCACCGAGCAGAGACTGATAGCCAAGTTCTGCACAAATGAGGTCAGCCTCAACTGGGATCTTGGGTTCATGTCACACTGTCTGTAACCCCTACAACTTGCCTGGGCTTGCAAAATCTCACTAAATATCTGGCTGGAGACAATACACATCTTTTTAACCTGTGCTTAATGCTCTCTCCATTCACCTTTAAGACTTGATTACCTGTAAAGACTTACACTCCAACCATTGTTTTGTAAATTGAGTTTGTATCTTTACATGGTCTGTTTGTGAACTGAAATCCCACTCACCTAATGAAGGAGCGATGAGTGCTCGGAAAGCTAACGGCTTTTGCTACCAAATAAACCTGTTGGACTTTAATCTAGTGCTGTGAGACTTCTTACTGGGTACATGAGTAACAGTAAGAAGTCTCACAACACCAGATTAAAGTCCAACAGGTTTATTGGAAATCACCAGCTTTCGAAGAGCTGCTCCATCATGATGTGAGTTTAAGTTATGGTACATGAATATGTGGGAAAGAGTAATAAAGTGACTTAGGGGGACTTCCTGGGAATTATTTTCACACTGTTCGAAAATGTCCAGAGTACTTGAGGAATGTAAATGGCTCGCGAAAACTGGACAGAAATAGAGCTCTAGCTATTGTGGAGGAGCTCATGGATCATGGACGCTGCCATTTTCATCTTACTGTAATATTCAGAATGTGTCGAATCAAACTGAAATATCAGAAAGGGCAGTTCAGCAGAAGTGATGGGGTTTAACTTCTAACACTAGTTTAACTCTAGCATTAGTTTAAAATGCTGAGCTAACAGTGTTTTTCATGTGAGGGTTTTCCCCCCAGGCTTTTGATGGTTGCATTGGAGTGAGAGGGGGGCTATTTATGCGATGCCTGGCTATTGTATCTGGCCAATGCTTCATCAGAAACAAGTCTTCACCAAGAGCTATGATGCTTAGAAGAGAAGAAAGAGATCAGGGTGAATCCCTGAAAGCATTCACCTGATAACACAACATAACTTTGATGATGAATCTGCAGAAATCCAGGAGAAACTGAAAAAACAAGCAAGTTTTCCAAAAACGTTATGGCAACTCAACCCTATACCTTTTTAGCATTATATAAACAGCTGAGAAAGAGGCATGTTTTAAGAAGACAGAAGGGAAGTGTAAATAACGTACTCACATCATAACAGAGGTACAAAACCGTGATACAATAATTAAACATTTTACACATTAAATAATGTGGAAGGAATATTAAAAATGATTTGTTCCTTAAGCAAGTTTTATAAACTGGTGCGTAAATAATGTTACATACACCATTTCTCTGAGGGTTATAACCTTCAGTATCAATAAGTACATAATATGTGATACATTGCTTTATAAATTTGTTTTATTACAATAATGGGTGAACTGATGTTGCTTTTAGGCTGTAAAAGAATAACATTAAACAATGAAAACTGCACTCCAGATCTGAGAGTGCCCATTACAGATAACATCAAATCACTTCAAGGTTATTAACTAATCAATGCATACAATGACTAGAAATCCTTCAATCTTGGAATTCATGGTTCACGATTTTATAATTGGATGAACACAAGTCTGTTTATTAAAGATAGACCATGCTGCCTTCCTCCTCATCTGGTCGGTTATGGAAAAGGGCAGAGTGCTCAAGATGGGGCCAATATCTCATGCATAGACATTCGTCCTTTAGACTAGAACAGAATATCATCAATTAAATTTAGCAATATAGCTAGATTAGACAAAGACCCAAAGTAAACAATGAGTGTCACAATCCAATGGCAATAACTAATATGATTAAATAAGTGTTACAACTGAGGACTATTTAGGCTTTCAGTTTTACCTCATAAAGCAGACCCTGGGAAATCAAGTATCTCTAGATAAATTAACATCTTGTTTATTGCCCAAAATGCCATTAAATATACAGGAAGGTAGTTCACATTTAATACAGGGAAATTGATATATGAACTGTTCTGAAGAACAATTTGTCAATAAAGCTGCTATCTCCAATCCCTTTGCATAGATCAATTTTAGACAAGACAACCAAAGCATTTTTCAAAAGTAAAGGAGTCACTCTGGAGACATATTTTGCTCTGTATGTAAAGGTAAATGAATTTACTTCCTAAACCAGGGAGGTTTGTAATGACAGTTTCATGAAGTATCTTTCTTTAACTTCATACACAGAACAAAATGAATCATCGTATTACGATGAGGAGTTTTCAGTTATTTCTGATAAGAACCATTAACACCCTGACGGACTGATTTCACAGGACGATCTGTTTTTGCACTGTGACTAACAATTTGCATTTATATTATGCTATTAACATAGAGAGACGTTCTAAAATGCTTCACAAAGGCGTATTGAGAACGAGATGGGAGATTATGAAGAGTAAAATATTCTGAACAAAGTACTGTATGAACAAGCTCTATGTGAATTTAGCATCCATCGTTTGCCAAACGAACACCCTGGGCAGGATTTTCTAGCTGTGCTCACCCCTAAACCAGATGACCCTGCCCGAGGTCAGTGGACCTTTGTATTAAGTGCCTTTATTACGATTCCTGTGGCGGGTGCAACAGGCAAATCCCTCCTCTCCTTTCCCCCTGGCTGTTTCTCCTGATCAATACTGCATCCTTTTAAAAGTGTCAACAGGTTCAAAGCATGAAGAGGTTCAATAGACTACTTGTCAAGAAGATATTTCCTTCTATGGCAGAATCCAAAAAACTACAGGCTGTAAAGATAAGATGGTCACTAATGAATCCAATGGGGAATTCAGGAGAAACCTTTTTACCTGAACAGTGGTTAAAATGTGGAAACTGCTGTCACGTGAAGTGGTTGAGGCAATTAGCACCAAGGCATTTATGGAGAAGTCAGATACGTACGTGAGGAAGAAAGGAATAGAAGTATTTGTTAACAGAGTGAGATAAAGTGAAGTGTGAGGAGGTGATATATAAGATATTCACTGGCACAAACCTACTACACAAAATGGTCTGTTTGTGTGCCTTGAGATTCTGTGTTATTCTAAGTACCAACAACTTGCATTTATATTGGGTCATTAATATAGAAAAAAGGTTGTAAAATATATCATGGTTGAGAAATAGATGTCAAAATAGAAAGAGGGATTATAAGGGTTGACTGAAAGCTCGAACAAAAAAGATGGACCTTACAACATATTTTATAGAATCATGTGGCTGAATTACACAAGCTATCTGATTCCTTGCGCCTAACACCCTCCCCGCTGCCCCCACGTCTGGGGGAACCTGCAGAAAGGAATATCAGCTGCCCCACAGCCAATTCAAGGAGGCAGGATTTCTGCCATTCTGTCCAGGAAGTTTCAGATTAGAGAGTTCTCAGTCAAGGAGAGGCCCGCAGACTTCCAGTACATCAGATGTGTGGCATTAGATCATTTGAGTGAGGAGCTTGTCACCCACTTCTCACTGGGTGCCAAGTTGGCAGATTGGTGATGAGGTTGGGCTCTTGGCAAGAATAAAACCTCGGGGGATGCCCTCCAATGGGCTCTGGGTGGTTCCCCTCTACCTGCCATCAACCCTGCCTGGCTGCTTGGTGCCCTGCCATCCATTAAATCTGTTGGTGGCAACAAGATGAGATCCATAAAAAAAAGACAAAAAAAATGGTAATTTGGCCTCAAAGCTGTATCACCCTGTCTTAATCTGGAAATTCCAGGAAAAGCTCAAGTCACATTCTTTAAGTTACAGCATGCATCTGATTATGCAGAAACAAATTAAAGGTCTGAATATACTGCACACAATATTGTGTTTGATCACATACGAACTGCTTCTTTAAAAGGGCAACTGTATAGACCTTGCCTTTTGTACAAAGAGTCATGCCCCAGAAGTCAATATAATGCTGTGCCAACAAAGACAATGGCTGGAATTGTTCCAAAAGAATTCTATGGACCTAATTTTACTGTCAAGTTTATATATTTGGTAAAGTTGGGTGTGGGCTGAGTGGCGCAATCCGCCTGTGCATCAGTTCCCCCTTTACCAAGGCAAGAAAATGGCCACAATCATGCCTGAAACAGGTGCAATGGCTATTTAAATACATTTAACTTAATGAATTGCACGTCCAACTTAACCAGCACTTCCCCCTTTATCCCATAAGCGCCTGTCCAGCTCCCTTTTAAAAACATTTAAACAATCAATTTCAAACCAGCTTTTCAGGTATAGCATTCCAGATCGCAAAAACATACCAACTGAAAGAAATTCTCCTCATCTCCAATCCTGATATTTTGCCAATGATTTTAGATTTATGATCTCTGACTATTGATCTGCTCACTACAGGGAGAAATATTTCTCTGTCTATTCCACCAAAACCTCTCATCATCATATAAAACCTCTATTAAGCCACTTTCTAACCTTCTCTGGTGCAAGCAGAGAGCAGTCCAAACCCCGCCTCATAACTCAGGAGTTTTGTGTGCAGCATTTCTTACTTGGAAGGCAAGTGTTCCTTTGTTAAAAATACAACTTTAGGCCTTGTTTAATGTTCAGAAAGGATGGCACAGTGATTAGCACTGCTGCCCCACCATTCCAGGAGCCAGATTTTATTTCTATCCCTGGGTCACTCACTGTGCGGCGTTTGCATGTTCTCCCCGTGTCTATATGAGATTCCTTCAGGTGGTCCAGTTTCCTCGCACAGTCCAAAGATGCGTAGGTTAATTGGATTAGCCAAAGAGAATGTGTGAATTACGGGGATAGAGTGGGGCAAGAGAGTCTGTGTAAGATGCTCTGTCAGAGGGTCAGGTGTGGACTTGATGGGCTAAATGGCCTCTTCTGCACTTTAGGGAGTCCATGATTCAATGAATTACTTAAATTTCACTGAATAGACCTGTAGGAAAACCGATTGCTTCTGCAAGTCAAGGTATGGTATAAATCATTGGTTTCAAACGCTTCATTAGGTTCATATTAAAAGCCCACGCACCACACATAGACTGCAGCCTTAGGTAGATGCATTTTCACTGCACAACTCATATCAAATTTCCCAAGGTAGGTAAACATTTGGACAGATAGCCATATAAGGTTTCAGAGTCTTGAAGTATAAAAGCCTTTTAATTAAACTCTAATGTTCAAATTCTTAATGTCTAACAATTAGATCATCAGTTGTGCTTGATATACAAATTCAAATAACTAGCATTTATGAATCAAATAGAATTCAGGTAAGCAAGATTTTAAATATACTTAACACAAACAGTGAAGACAACATAGAAGTTTCTTTTCTCTCAATATTCAAGCAGTTTTTGAGCATTGTTAGCATAGGCCATGTGTCTCTTTCCTCTGTCTTTGAAGTAATGTTAAACTTTTGTCCAAAGTGTCATGCCCCAGAAGTCAATGTAACGCTGTGCCAACAAAGATAATGGCTGGAATTGTCCCAAAGGAATTCAATGGACCTAATTTTACTGTCAAGTTTGTATATTTGGTAAAGTTGGGTGTGGTCTGAGTGGCGCAATCCGCCTGTGCATCAGTTCCCCCTTTACCAAGGCAAGAAAATGGCCACAATCATGCCTGAAACAGGTGCAATGGCCATTTAAACACATTTAACTTAATGAATTGCAACTTAACCAGCACTTTCCCCTTCACCACCTTGTTCACCCATCCATAATCAGCATGAAACAGACATGCTACAAGTCCAATTCGGGCGCTTCATTTAGTGCGGAGCTAAGTCCTGAACATCCGACGGCTCTCTGCTTGAGATCAGTGGGGGTTGGGGGGAAAGGGGGTCTGCTACGACTCTGCCTGAGATCAATGGTGGGGGAAGGAGGGAGAAGGAATCACTCTGCCTCAGATTGGTGAGAGGGAAGGGGGATGATCTTACAATCAGTGTGGGTGACAAAGGGGTTGGGGGGATAAGGGTGTCAGTAATTTGTGGGGGTGCAGCAATGTCAGTGGGGTCAGGGGGAGACATTATCTGGTCGAGGAGGGGAACCGCATTTTATCTTATTTTTTCTCCACATGCGGAGTTGGAGCTGCCCATCAGAGCTACAGAATTTCAGGTGTAGTAAGCCCCACCCACAAACTTGTGCAGCACGATTCGTACTCGCTGAAATTTTTTTTCGGGCAGAGTGCGTATGGGGGTGCCTGAGAACAGGTCTAAGAGTTGAATATGAAACACTCCCAGTTTCAAGAGCACTCGACACTTAGAATCAAAATGGTAAGATAGGGCCCTCTGTGTTGAATTTGTGTGAAAACTGGAGTAAATCACACTGTTGTTTTCAGCAGGGGTTTCAAAATGAATTTCCCACTTTCTGTGCACTGCAGAGTGCACTAGCATGATTCACTCCAGAATTCAGTGAGTGGATCATTTCCTTACCCGGGAAGCCGGCAGCACAATGCTGAGGAGGCCACTGTGCGTGCGTCAATCTGTCAGTGCCAAGGTCAGCGTGTACACAGTGGCCCTGCACTGCCAACCTCCTAATCACTGGCCAGCCTCTCGATTGCTAGCCAAGCCTGTGACCCACCACAAAGCTGCCTCTCCTCCCCGCATAGGCCAATCACCATAATTCGTGCACCTCCCCGCTGATTTCTGGGATATGACGGCACACTTCCAACAATTCCTTCAAAGTTAATCTAAAGACACCGAATTGTATTGTGGGCGACTAAAACAAGTGCTCCTGCTCAAACGCAGAGGAATTTAAATTTGTAAAGACAATAAAATGTTGTTTCTCACAAACAGTATCTTTTTTGTAAAGAATTCCAGCCAGCAGGAATTTAAACGGAACCATTTAAAAAGTGGTTAAGGAATAAAGTCCATAGGCCATGATCTCACCGGTCATTCATACCACGTTCCCGGTGCAGCAAGGTGGGGGAATTTGGCAGCCAGCCAAATCTCCGTTCACTGCAGCGGGATGGGAAAATCCCATCGGCGTGAATGGTGATAAGATTTCGGTGCATAGACTTTGCAGATCCAGAACACACCCTAAAAATTAGTAGGGTTATCAAAATCCTCAACCATAGCAGGCTGCCTTGGATGTTTCTTTATGTTAAGGGTGCTGCGGAAAAAGTGTGCTATTGGGATTGCAGAGTTGAGATCATTTGCTTTCCGACTGGGATAGGAAAATGAACTCCATTGGTGAGGGATTTGAGGGAGTATTCTCAGAGATGGCAGAGAAAGGTCATATTTAAAAGGTTTGAGAGTAAAGACTGGAATGAAGAAAGAGGCTGCTGTGCACCAGCAACCCATGAAATCCCAGCTTTATTACAAGAGGCGTTACATGATCTGTAAAGAATCATCTCTCTGTAGGCCCCAACTTCCTAAGTGAGCTCCAGTTGATAAGTAACGTTACTTTTACTGTGCGATGTTCAGAGACGTTTGCCTTCCATGAGTGATTTAGTTTCGTGGTAAAGCTCATTACAGAGACTCAGGTTCCTGACTTCAGGGAAATTTGGGCATTTATTATAGAATGCGCTAATCTCATCTTGACAACTTGCCTTACCCTAGTGTAAGTTCCATGCTGTTTCTGAGTGACAAGCACCATATGCCCTGGGGCTCAAACCTGCAGCCATCTGGTATTGAAGCTGGCACCATTTCTGTGAAGGAGTTGTTTACTTTTTAAATAAAGAGGCATACTTTATGAAACTTTTTTAAAGTAAAAGAGTCCATTTTAGTCATTGGTAGAATTTTCTCAGCCGAATGAGGGAGAGGATCCCGTGTGTGGTGGGAAAATTCCTGGAAGTGACAGTGATAGAATCCCTACAGAACACAGGGAGGCATTGGATCCATTGAGTCTGTACAGACCATAATCCCACCCAGACCCTATTCCCGTAACCTCCATATTTACCCTGCCGTTAATTCCCCTGACATTGGAGTCAATTTAGCGTGGCCAATCAACCTAACCCGCACATCTTTGGACTGTGCAAGGAAACCAGAGCACCCAGAGAAAACCCACGCAGACACAGAGAGAAACTCCACACAGACAGTAACCCGAGGCCAGAATTGAACCTGGGTCCCTGGCACTGTGAGGCAGCAGTGCTAGCCACTGTGCCACCCTAGTCAGGATCTGGACATCATCCCAGACTGTTTAATTTGCCCTGGTGCAGGTTTTAAGATAGACAGGGAAACTCCGTGGGTCTGGTATAAAAACATTAAGCCAAGTAAAGCACAGTTAAGAGCCTTTTTAACTATGAGTAAAGAGCCAACGGGGACCAGATCCTATCTGTGCCACTCCTCCCCACCTTGTTATAGCTGCAGAGTTATTGATTCCACAGCTGTAAGATCATAAGATCAGAAATCTCCCAACAATGGTGTTTAATGATGTAAGTGAGACATAGTGAACCAATGCTCCAAAGCACCACTGAGGGGGACGAATAGGGGAGAGGCTGGAAGTTATGCTTGAGAAGGAAATGTTGGAAGGAACATTTTGGGATAGGAAAGGGAAAAAGTCAAAATGTGCCTTAGGTGGGAGCCCAAGGCAGTTGTTTGAGTGATGGGGAGAAATCAGGAGTGGTGTGAGTTAAGGGAGCAGAGGAGCACTAACATTAGTGTCGAGTAGTGAAGAAGGAGAGGTGATGGTGTGCATGAACTGGTGGTGACAGAGTGTCAGTTTGAACTGAGAAGGTGTGGGAGAATAGACAGATAGTTCGAAAGGGGGGAGAAATGGGAAGGAAAATGTTAGTATTGGCTGGGTGGGGCTGGAAGGCAATGATTGCATTAACTGGAGAGGTATACAGGGTGGGAGAGGAGAAGGAGCAGGGCAGGATAAAGTTTCTAACTCTGAATGGGGGCCAATGTGAACTGAAGAGAGGGGAAGGAAAACATTTACTTAAATGGAGAGAGAAGAGGCAAAATAGTGTCTCCAAGAATCAGGGATAGGTTGAAAGGGAGAATAGTGCCAGCTTGATCTTAAAGATATTAAAAATTGATGATGTGTAGTTGGTAGTTTCAAAAGTCAGTAGTTTAGGTGTGACAGTCATTTTATAATTTGAGTGAATATGCTACTAAACATGTTTGCTAAATTGACAAAAACCATTAAAAAAAAATGAAACCTATGTTCTTAGAAACCAGCCAAATTAGTTAAATTGGCAGCTTTAATTGTGAAACAATTAGAAGGATAAGTAATTCATTAACAGATATATTAGTTAGGTTGGTATGGTCATACAATCAATCAATCTGTAACACAAAGTTGCTAACTTCTATAATTATAAACTTTTTTTTATTAACCTTTGATTATTAAGACAAATTCCTAAAGCCATAAGAACTGTAAGGTGGTCCCTTTCCAGAGAAGCCAAAAATACAACATGTACTTGTTAACTTTGACCAAATGAATGAATTCATGAATATTGGACAACACTTAGGCTAACTCAAGATAAGAGAAGCAGTTTTTTTTTATTTTGGCAATAGTGTGAGGATAAAGTGTTTCACTCTAGTATGAGTCTATTGACAATACCTGGAAGCTTTTATTGAAAGAAACTTCATTTAACAACACAGTTTAACTATTACATATTAATTATCTTAATATTGAAAATTCAAATACTTAAACATGATAAGATATAATTCTTAACTGCTAATCTATCTCTGTTAGATTCAATTCAAGCAATATTCTCCTTATAAACTTAAACTCTTCTTTAAAACCAGCAAGAAGTACACAGGCTTACATGCTTATATGTGGGTTCCTAGTCCTAGAGCCTCCAAAATACATCTGGAGAGAGAGAGAGACAGAGAGATCTATTTCTCTTAGCAGGTCCTAAACAGAAGCATCCAGAAGGAGAAAGAGACCTCTCTTGCTTCTTTCAGGACCAAGCAGAAACTACTCTTGAATTTTTTTCTGTCAGCTTAACTCCATCCATTAACACATGATTGTCTCTGTCAATTAACCTAATCAAAATTCTACTTTCAAACTCAGAGGAAGGACCAAAATAAACAAAAATGCATTAACTCAGATTAAAATAAACACTCCATTGTCTAGGATCAATTATTACTCTGCATTCTCAACATGTAAGCTGCCTGATGCAGACAAATCCACGCTGTATAAACAGAGATGGATTTTAAACAAACCTATCACAAGGAACATGATATAAATATGTTTTGTAAAGGCACAGCATCATCATACACTCATATTGACAAATGATTGACAAGCTGTAGATATGTCTTATCATAAACCAACTGGCTATTTTTTAACTAAGGTTGGCTTTCAACATCTTTAAGTTATATAAAAGGGATCTCGAGAGAGAAGTGTACAGAAGTTGCTGATTTTGCTTGTATCCATGTTTTCAGAATCTTCTTTTCATATCCTGATCTGAGAAGGGTGACAAAAAGTCTATTCAAATGTTAAAATTAAGCTTTCTCTTCTTACTATTAATTACTGATAATTATTATTAATTGACATTTCCGTCTTATCTTTCTGACTTGTTGCTTTTTGATGGTTAAAAAGCTTTCTGAAATTCACCATTTAAGGTCTTATTTCTTAGCATGTAGTTGAATCTGGTGTGATATACAATTGGGAGATTATAAAGCTTAGTTCAAAGAGACCATAGCTCCAACAGAGAGAGGTGGACCTGAAATTCCAGTAAAAGTTTCCTGATCTCCTGCATAACTCCAATGAGAATTCTCAAAAAATACAAATAGGTCTTAGCTTAATCATTTTATTCTGTAGAATTACAACAGCAGATCATGAGAGATCCCATGCAGTTTAAGTTCAGTGTGTCTGTAAATGGGGTCCAATGTCACTGCAAACTCAGTTAAAGGTCATAAAGGACTACAACATAAAAACAGGCCCTTCAGCCCAACTTGTCCATGACACTCATATTTTAATATTAAGCTAGTCCCAGTTGTCCGCGTTTGGCCACATTCCTCTGTACCAATCTTATCCATGTAACTGTCTAAATTCTTTTGAAAAGGTAAAATTGTACCCACCTCTATTACTACTTCTGGCAGCTCGTTCCAGACACTCACCACTCTCATTGTGAGAAAATTGCTCCTCTGAACTTTTTTGTATCTCTCCTGCCTCACCTTAAACCTATGCCTCCTAGTCTTAGACTCCCCTATCTTCAGGAAATGATATTGACTATCTACGTTGTCTATGTCCCATCATTATTTTATGTACCTCAATAAGATCACCTTTTAGCCTTCTACATTTCAGGAAAAAAAGTCCCAGTCTATCCAGTCTCTCTTTATAACTCAAACCATTAGTAAATACTTTCTGCAGTTTTCTAATTTAATAATACCTCTTCCATAATAAGGTGACCAGAATTGTACACAGTATTCCAAGTGTGGCCTTACCAATGTTTTATACAACTTCAACAAGACGAACTTCTGTATTCAATGTTCTGATTGGTGAAACAAAGCATGCTGAATGCCTTCTTCAGCATCCTGTCCACCTGAGACTCCACTTTCAAGGAGCTATGAACCTGGACCTCAGATCTCTTTGTTCTATAACTCTTTCCAATGCCCTATCATTAACTGAGCCAGTCCTGCCCTGGTGCAAGAAAGGAAGAATTGGAGTGAAATGGCATGGTGGCACAGTATTAGCACTGTTGCCTTACAACCCCAGTGTTCAATTCCACGTTTGGGTGACTGTGTGGAGGTTGCATGTTCTTCCTGCATCTGTATGGGTTCGCTCTGAGTCATGTGGTTTCCTCTCACAATCCAAAGGTGTGCACATTAGATGGATTGGCCATGCTAAATTGCTCCTTAGTGACACAAGATGCATAGATTAGAGGGTTTAGCAGGGTTAATGTATGGGATTATGGAAATAGGATGGGGGCAGGGGTTTGGATAAGATGCTCTGTTGGAGAGTCATTGCAGATTCAATGGGCTGAATGGCCGCCTTTTGGACTGTAGGGATACTATGAGGCAATGACAGCAGAGAGGCATAGTCAAGATAAGTGATGCAAGTGGAATGAGCCCATGTAGATATTCTTTATTTAACTACTGTCTTTAACTGTATAGAAAATGTCAAGTGTTTAGTCTTTTCCTTTTCATTCACAGCAGGTGGTATCTCAGATTTTAAGGGTAACATAGTAGTGAAAGGGAAATACTTTCAGAGATGCTAGTTAACTTTTCAGTGAGCCTGCTGAGAGAAGCCATCAAAAATGCGGAGAAGTGCTGGCAGGGATTCATTATGTATGCTGCCTAAAATCAGAATATTATCAGCATGAAAGCTAATTTGTCTTGGAGTCTAAGATAATGTCACACACAAACTGAAAATCCCTTGCAGCCATTTTCACTGGCTCCACAAGAAGTGAGAATATTTACGTCTAGTTTCTTGGCCTTGGGAAATGACTCTGATGATGTGCCATGTATGATGTCCACTGAACAGTGCTTAATGCGATAAAATTATCCTATGAATTCTTCAAACATCTATAAGAGTGATAACAAAAATGAACAGATGGGCGAATATTTCCATAAATATTGCTTGTCAAGCTTGTCAGTTGAATGTGTTTCTTCCAAAGAAAGAATTATTTTCTAGATCTCCAAGATCACTCTGTGAGTAAATGCGTCATATAGAAACTAGGAAAGTCCAAGATCATTCTTGGACAGCATGGTGGCACAGTGGTTAGCACTGCTGCCAGGGATCTGGCTTCGATTCCTGACTTGAGTTAATGTCTGTGTGGAATTTGTATGTTCTCCCCGCATTTGTGGGTTTCGTCCAGGTGCTCTGGATTCCTTACACATTCTGAAAGACTTGCTGGTTAGGTTCATTGACCCAAATAAGTGCCGGTCTGTGGAGATTAGGAGAATTTCACAGTAACTTCATTGCAGTGTTCATGTGAGCCTTACTTGTGACTAATAAATAAACTTTAGTCAGTTTGATTTCAGCTAAGACTCAAATGGACCAATACAAGTAGACTCAAACCAGTGGAAGATACATACATTCTGCCAAAGTTCCTGTTGCTAATTAATATGCAAGGAGTGAACTGTTCATATCTGGATGTCAGATGAAAATAGGATTGGTGGCGATGATGTTCTGAAATGTCAAAATAGCCTGCCCCTTGGTGTTGATACCTGTAGCTGGCAGTGACTGCGAAATCACCTCACCCTCCCAACAAAACATTTGCGGTAAGCGATGACCAAATCAATTGTTTAATTAATCTGAGATGCTTTCCAATCTAGATACAGAGACATTGAAGACACAATCAATATGGTATTTGTTTTAAATAGAACTGTGATCATTATCTTGAATGCTGCTGCACTGTGGAAAGATTTTACCTCAAGGTTGAATGCAAAAATGACAAACCTGCATACTTAGTGGCACTAACATACTTTTTAGGTATAATCAGGCACAATTACATCAATATTCTGGTGCACTGTTCATCATTTAGCAGCTATATTACACTAACACACAAAAGCAAAGTGTGGCATTTCTCTTCTCTTCGCCGACATTTCTTGGAGATATGTACAATGTGATGTTGAGAGGATTTGGAAATCATGATATTTATTTGATATATATCAAATAAATATATATTATTTATTTATATAATAATATATATATTATTTGAATGGCATGAGTGGAGTTCATGCAATTCAAAGCTCACACAGTTGTCTAAATACAAAAGTAAATGATAAAATTATTATGGATGATAGAATCTGAAGCAAAACAGAAAATGCTGGAGGATCTCAGCAGGTCTGATGGCATCTGTGGAGAACACTGAGAGAACAGGTGCGTGCCATCTAAAAGATGCGGCAGCAACCTGTCAATGCTTGTTCAATAGCACATCTTAACTCCATGATCTCACTTCCTAGGAGGATATGGGCAGCAGGCACAGCGAACACCACCATCTACAAGTTCATTCCAATTCATACATACTCCAGTTCGGAAAAATATATTTCCTCCAACATTGCTCTGTAAAAAACCTAACAAAATGGTCAGTGTATTTTCAAAACAGACGGCAGCAGTTCAGGAAGACAGCTCACCACTATCTTCACAAGAACAATTAAAGATGGGCAGCAAATGCTGGTCTTGCCAATGATCTCCAAATCAAAAGAAAAAATTTTAAAATAAACTGGCTGACTGGAGCAGCATGAGGATAATTGTTATCATTGGGTGAAATGCCAACGCGTTTCTGCTCCATGAAGCCACTGACATTCACATAGGCCATGACGTGGTGATGCCAGTGTGGGGCTGGGATAAGCACAGTAAGAAGTCTTCCCACAATGGGAAGACCATGCAGACACTACGACAATGGATAAATGAATATCGCTCAACAATCACCAGGCAAGAGCATTTTCTTCCAGTCGGGGAACACTTCAACAGTCACAGGCCTCTGATCTTCGGGTAAGCCTTCTCCAACATGGCCTTCATGATACACGACAACGCAGAATCGTTGAGCAGAGACTGATAGCCAAGTTCTGCTACACATGAGAGTGGCCTCAACCAGGATTTTGGGTTCATATCACACTATCTGTAAACCCCATGACTTGGGCTTGCAAAATCTCACTAACTGTCCTGACTGGAGACAATACACATCTCTTTAACCTCTCTTTAACCTGTACTCAACCCTCTCTCCACTCTCATATTCTGTACCTTTAAGACTTGATTACCTATAAAGACTCGCATTCCAACCATTATATTGTAAATTGAGTTTGTGTCTTTCAATGCCCAGTTTGTGAACAGAACTGCCACTCACCTGATAAAGGAGCAGTGCTCTGAAAGCTTATGACTTGTGCTACCAAATAAACCTCTTGGACTTTAACCTGGTGTTGTGAGATTTCTGACCATTCCCATAGGCCAACAGCTCAGCAATCCTAGTTATGTGTTAAAGGATGAATCATGAGATTCCTGTAACAAGATGTAGGCCCATTTGCACATTGCAATCCACATCCACGGAGGAGAATCAACCACTGCTCATCATCATGGTTGGGACCACAACTGTGTGAACCACATTGGCCACTGCTTTCACTCTAGAAAGGATGGGCTCCAAGTTCTATATGAAGCTCTGTGCCATGTTTGTGCTAGATTGTTCCATCTTCCTTCACTTTGACTGCAAATTTTCCCTGAGTATTTTTGGAGAGAAACAGAGTTAAAAATTTCAGAATTGGGAAAAGTTAGAGAAACAATGGGCGGGACTTTTCAGCAGTGCTCGCTCCAAGACTGGAAAGTTCCACCCAAAGTCAACGGACCTTTCCATGGTCCGTCCCTGCTACGATTTCTGTGGTGGGTGGAATGGGAAAATTTGCCCCAATGGGTTTTAACCAGGTCAGACTGGGGAGTGAATAAAGAGCAGAAAGGGAGGTCTGTGATAGACTGGGGGGAGGGGAGAAGACTCTAAATGATAAAAAAAAGTCATTGGGTCAGAGCCAAAGGGAGTGATAATGGGACCAGTAAAGAAATAAAAAATATATCCAGTTGAGGTGTGAATGCAGAATAATGAACTGATTTCAGAAGCGAAAATGGGAAAAATAAAATAAAGACCAGTACTTGCAAAGAATAGGAAACAAAATCAGGCTGAGTGGGGGGAGGGGAGACAATGATCACTGTGTGAAATTGTCAAACTCAACGCTGATTTCCAAATCATTCTGACTGAACAACCTCATTATTATCCTTGTGATCAAAACTGGCTTCAGATAATGGAGACTTGAGAAAACGAGGCAGTCTGCAAAAGATATTATAAGCTATAGCAGCTGCAAAAAAGGCAGTGTCATTTTTTTGCCTTTTAAGGCAACCTAGAGGCTGTAAAGTTTTAAAGAACTCTCAGCCTGATTCCTAACTCCAAATCACAAAATTGTAGAATCCTACAATCCTCCAGAAGGAGGCCATTCAGCCCACTGAGAATGGACTGACAATCCCACACTGGTAGCCCCATGCACTTACCCTTGATACTAAGGGGCAATTTAGCTTGGCCAATCTACCTAACCTACACATCTTTAGGCTTTGGAGGAAACTAGAGCACCCAAAGGAAACCCACGTAGACATTGGAAGAATGTGGAAACTCCACACGCACAGTGACCCAAGCCGGGAATCAAAGTCGGTTCCCCAGTGCTAACCACTGTGCCACCTGGTGCCCCATCGACCTGTAAAGAAATTGGACCCACAACACAAAAACTACAGATGCCTAATCTGTTGAACATGAATCTCTTTAATGAATCCAGCAATATACCTGATAACTGATTCCAACCATCTGAATTCATCCAAACTCAATTTAAAAGTGGACAAGATATCTTTCTCCCCGGATCCACAAAGATTCCTTCCCTGCAATGAGCCAAACACATACGCTGGAGTTGTATCAGCATGTCCACCCTGGAATCAGGACGGGCAAGGCTTGCAGAACGGAATTCTCTATGGGCTTCAAGCTGGATTTTATGGCTTCACTCAATCAAGACCAGAAATGTCCATCCAAAATCAACAGATATTTCCATTGTCCACTCCTCACCTGCATTGCTTCCGTGGCGGAAGATGGTAGAATTCTGGTGATAAACTACAAACTATCTTTTATTTACCTTTAAACGTGTTCGGTTCCGTTTAATGGCATGAATTACTCGAATGTGTGTGAATGAGTATTGAGTGACTAACATATTGTTTAGACTCAGGGTGAGTGTGTGAATAAATAATCCTGTTTATTTTTAAACCCACAAAAATCTCCTGCTGGTTACTTAAATTGACCACACATTAAAGTGGGCTGAGGGACACAGACATCTACCTTCCAAAAAAACTCACGGTTTTTCGGAACTGGGGAATTCAGTTCAGCTCACCTCCCTTGCCCAAAATAATCAGAACTGAAAAAAGTTGGAGCTGTAGCATATTTTAAACAAATATAGAGGCAGGGAGAGGGGGAGCGAAAACAGTTTGTGATTGTCTGTAAAGCACAGAAATTCAATTATAAAAGGGATGACAGTGAAAGGTACAAGGTTATGATTGTTGTCAGAATAAGTAAAGGAACAAATATTGGTCTAGAAGGTGTATAAATGGAAAAATAAAAATCATTAACAGTAGCTGCCATCCAACAATTAAAACAAATAAACAAAGAAAATGTTGTAATGGGCTTGAAATATTCCTACTGAAAGAAAGAATTTTGTGTTGAAGATCCTTTAAGACCCTTGTCTAAAGATTTGCCTTCACTTTGGCAATCACTGACATAGCAACTTGGATGAAGTTTCACCAAAGGTAATACACCTTTATTAAACCACTTAGTAAAAGCAGACACTCCTGGTGATTTAAGCCTGTTAATTTCCTTGCAAACTGGCATCTATCCCAGTGGACAATCCCATGATAAATCCTCCATGTGTATCTTCTGAGCAACGATCAAATTGCTGTGATGACGGTAGCTCTGATGGTTCTGCAGACTCTTCTTTACACCTTTTTTTTTTAACTGCTGTGGCTCTGTGCCATAGAAGATAAGGTCTGCTTTTAGTCCCTTTTTAATTTTTAGCTCCATACTTTCTCCAGATGTTCTCCAGCTAGGCCCACTTTGCAGGTCACACCTGAAATAACATAACCAGCTTGACTCCATTTTGTTATCTCCAGCACTACAATCAATCTCCAGAGCTGGGAGAAGGCGACACATTTATTGTCCCTGAACAAAACTCAGTCTGTTTATCTTCCCTGGTACGCGCTCTTCTCCAGGTGAAGTCATTTTTCAGAACTTGCTGATTCTAGCAAAGCTTTCATTTGGCTAAATTAATCATTGTGCTTTTTGTTTTGAAGCCACAGCACACAAGGTTACAGATCAAGTGTTTAAAAATGGGATTAGAATCAATATGTCCTTGATGGGTGGTGCAGACATGATGGGCTGAAGGGTCTCTTTGTGTGCTGTAAAATTCTGTGGGTGGAATCTTCTCCTCAATGCACAGGGTGCTGGCTATTGTGCAAAAATCAGAGTGCAGCTGTCCAGCTACACAGCCGAGTTCTCTCTCCAGATTTTAATACATTCTGCGTGGGCAGAGTTTTTGCCCATCACTTGAAATGTGGCAGGGCCTGACCAATCCGGGAGCTTCAACCTCAGTGACTGGAGTATCCTTTTTAAAGATCAGTGATAAAAATAAACTCTCCCCACAGGCAAAAACTACCTCCACTGATGTAGCAATCGCTCCCACAAGCATCAGGGCACCTCTCCGCAACAAGCATCAGGGCGTCCCCACCTCAAGCATCAGCACATCTGCTGACCACAAATATGAGGGCACTCCTCCCTCACAAGCGTTGCTCCACCACACATAAGGAGCACTGCTCGGGTCACCTCCCTCTCTCATTCCCCCGTGGGCTTTACTTACATTTGTGGTCCTGCAGATTCCTCTCGATAGATTCCCATTTTTATAAACTTGTTGAATCTGAATATTCAGTGGGGGGTGGGGGGGGGGGGGGGGGGGGGGGGGGTGGGCGGTGAGGGATCATTTTGGCTGGGGAACAGTTACATTTTTAAAAATATACACTGAAATGTTATTGTGTCACCGATGAGGGGATGGGAAAAACCAGTAAATAAGATCTCATCAGCAAGAATCCCATTTCCCAACTTACATGGAATTTTGGACCAGTGTTGCTGTTTATGCCGTTGACTAATGGGCTCAAAATTCCACTCTATGATTTTCTGCAGTTGAGTATAGTTCTTTACATTTCTTCAGTAAGGTTTCTTCTTATGTCTCGATTTCCCATGTTAATATTATTGTCCTTACGTATTACGATACAAACTACATTCATGAATATAAAAAAATTAGAGAAGGAGTTACATTGTTTATAAGGGGAAATAGTACTTTGGCCTACAAAGGCTTGTAAGGTGGTCGAGGGGTTGGGTTCTGTTGGAGGGGATGGATGGTTCTGATGGTTGTGGGGGGAGCTTGGGAGGCCAGGAGGAAAGAGTTCCTCCTCCTGGCTCGCAACTAGTGCTAGCATGGCCTGGCTGTGTTTCCCAAGCTTGGATCAGAAGATTCCAGCCTCATTAACACATTTAAAATATCAATCCATTTCAAGTCAACAGTTGGAGTGGTTTCCTTACACAAAGAACAATACAGCATAGAAACAGGCCCTTTGGCCCATCAAGCCTGAGCTGATATGTGGGTTTTATCCCTCATTGTGAATACAATTGTTTTGAAATTTAACCCTGACTGCACCTAATCTCACCAGTTCACCTATGTTAAAACTCCTCCATCTGTGTATTTGGAGCCTACCTTGGGCCCAGTTGTTGATGCTGCTTTTCTCCTGCATAAAGTTTGAATGTATTTTAATGAGATTAGCATGTGTGGCATGACACATTTTCAGACCTAATTTCCAGATGATGCCCCCAGAGAAGGCTATATACACAGGAGATGGCACTGAGACAAATACTCATAACATATAAAGTCAAGCAAATTGTGAAATATTGGCTTCATTAACTTTACAGCATTTCCATTTTATGAATTAATACAAGGAATTTTCTTTTCTCTTCATTTGTGGAACATGGGCATCGCTGGTTGGCCAACATTTATTGCCCATCCTTAGTTGCACTTAAGAAAATGGTTCTGAGCTGCCCTCTTAAATCACTGCAGGCCACGTGACAGGTAACATCCGAATGATGAATCCTACTTGTGAACAAGGACCTCAATGTAAGCTAATTGTTACTGCGTTTGAAGTGACATTCAGAAAAGTGAATTTACCTGCACATTCTCAAAGGTTTTGTCACTTCCCGAAACCCAAGAGCTGATGATTGAGATTTCCCAACAGAGCCTTTCATTATTGGCTAACCCAACCAAACAAGATGAAATGCCAATGATAGTCCTGGATAATACAGTAATGCAAGAAAAACAGTGGCACAATTTCACTGATGAGTTTCACCAATGGAATGCTTGGCCTTGAGGCTATGTGGACAAGTCTGCCATCTAGAATCATAGAGTCTCTACAGTTCAGAAGAAGCCATTCGACCTGTTGAGTCTGCACCTATTTTCTGACAGAGTGTGTCAGCCAAGTCCTGTACTCCATCCAATCCCCATAACCCCATTCATTTCCCATGGCTAGTCCCTCTAACCTACACATATTTGGAATCCCTGAAGGGATTCTATGATTCTATGGTCTTACTCAAGGCAAAGGACTGCTGTCACTTTAATGAACGTATACCACACCAAGGGGCAATTTAGTATGGTTAACTCACCTAACCAGCACATTTTTGGACTATAGGAGGAAACCAGAGCACCCAGAGGAAGCCCATGTGGATGCAGGGAGAATGTGCAAATTATATAAGTCAGTCACCCAAGGCCAGAATTGAACCTGGGAGCTGGAGCTGTGAGACAGCAGTGCTAACTACTGTGCCATCGCTCAGGCTATATTAAATCCATCCTCAGTCCCTGCCTCATACCTGCACTACTGATTTATGAGAAAGTATTTTGTCTTCTCAGTTCACATCATTTATGTCATCAACTTACTCACCATAATAGATATAGTTTTATTTTACTTCAGGATAACTGGAACTGGTGTTTCACCAATGGCACACAGCCATTGACAGCTAACAGTGGTAGCCTGTGTGCAACCAAATTGACAAAAACAATGATTTTAGAATATTTACCCACTTCAGTTTTAATGAAGTGAATTCTCCTTCAGAATATCTCAATCTATTTGGCTTTCCATTCATTAGACCATGATTCAGATACTTCTTATAAAGTAGTTGGTTGGCAGGGCAACTGTCCTGAAAATAAATATCAGCAGTACAGAAGTCAACAATAATTTCCATTTAAGTAATGTTCTCTTTTAATATTGTTACAACGACAGCAGATGTTATTTGCTGGGGAAGCCAGAACTCAGAGGGAAACCTGTTTTGCTGATCATAAGCTTTTCTTGAAAATGAAGATTAAGAGCCACTGACCCCAAAAGTATAGAGCTCCTGTAATATCTTTAGATTCTAGAAGTTAACAGATTTGTTTAAAAACAAAAATTTAAGTATGTAAGATTAAAATTACACAGTTAAACAATCTTACAGAACAACACAAAAAAAAGTTAGTCAAAGCACACAAGTAAACAACACCTTTATAAATTATAGCTATAAAACTCCAGTCATCTGGGACAGCACAATCTGAGGCCTCTATCTGAGGCCAGAACTCTCCATTCACCTGACAAAGGGACAAACCCCAAAAGCTGGTGAGTTTACTATCAAATAAATCCATTGGAATTAAACCTGGTGTTGTCAGATTTCTTACTGCAACACAATGGCACAGTGTTAGCATGGCTGCCTCGTAGCTCCAGTGACCCCGGTTCAATTCCAGCTTTGGGTGACTGATTGTGCAGACTTTGTATGTTCTCCCTGTGTCTGTGTCAATTGACCACAGTAAAAGCACAGGGTTTATAATGTGGAGGGACTGGCTGGGTAAAAGAGTTGTGCAGACTTGTCGGGCCAAATGGCCTCTTCTGCTCTGTAGGGATTCTACGATTCTATGGTCTTACTCAAGGCAAAGGATTGCTATCACTTTAGTGAAGGTATACTACACAACTCCTCAAACACTGCCACTCAGATGTGAAAATCCAAAAAGAAGGTTCAGATACAGACTGCTTTCGGAAAACAAACAGACTGCTTTCTGGCTTGGAACTGGATGGCTGCTTTAAATTCATAGCTTTCACACTTTCTCCAAACACCAATCTTGTCTCAGGATATTTCTCTGCACTGCTATCACAACTCAGCTAAACATCTATCCTTAAATATCTTTATTCCTTTTATTTCAGATCTCTTTGGCCTCAAACACCTCTTTGAATGCAAGTTCTCAAAATACATCAATCTTTCAAGTTTTCCTAGTATGTCTTTTCCCTTCTAAGAGACTGTATTAGAGCAGAAACTCATGCCTTACAGTATTGCTAAATATGGGAGAGGGTGCACAGTGGCACAATGCTTCCCAACACCAGAGACCATGGTTCGATTCCCAGCTTGGGTTGCTGTCAGTGTAGAGTTTGCATCCTCTACCTGTGGCTGCATGGGTTTTCTGTCCACATACAAAGTTTTAATGTGTTAAAATCTTGCATTGTATTCATTTTTTAAACATAGTTTCTGGAGAAGGAGGACGTCTTGGACAGCAACTGTCACATTTATCTGCACACTTTCACAGTCCTGGCAAAACTCAGTTTAAACTAAGTGCTATTATCCTCATCAGCATTTATTTATTTTTTTGATTTGATTTTTATTTAGAAACACAGAAAACTTCAGCACAAACAGGCCCTTCAGCCCACGAGTTGCGCCGATTATATCCCTCCCTACTCGGCTTACATAAAACCCTCAATCCTATTAAGTCCCATGTACTCATCCAGAAGCCTCTTAAAAGACCTTATCAAATTTGCCTCCACTACCACCAACGGCAGCTGATTCCACTCACCCACCACCCTCTAAGTGAAAAACTTACCCCTGACATCTCCTCTGTACCTGCTCCCCAGCACCTTAAAACTGTGTCCTCTCATGGCAACCATTTCAGTCCTGGGAAAAAGCCTCTGAAAATCCACCTGATCTATACCTTTCAACAACTTGCGTATCTCTATCAGGTCAGCTCTCATCTTTTGTCTCTCCCAGGAGAAAAGACCAAGCTCCCTCAACTATCCTCATAAGGCATGTCACCAAATCCAGGCAACATTCTTGTCAATCTCCTCTGATCCTTTCAATAGCTTCCACATCCCTCCTGTGATGAAGTGATCAGAACTGAGCACAGTACTCCAAGTGGAGTCTGACTAGGGTATTGTGAAGTTGTCACATGTGTTTGTATACAGTGAAAATAAAAGTATTTTTCTTGTCCACTATATAGACAAAGCATACTATACATAGGAAAGGAAAAGACAGAGTGCAGAATGCAGAGCTAAGGTGTAGAGAAAGATCAACTTAATGCAAGTTATGTCCATTCAAAAGTCTGATGGCAGCAAGGAAGAAACTATTTTTGAGTCGGTTGGTATGTGCTCTCAGACTTTTGTACCCTTTTTCCCAATGGAAGAAGATAGAAGAGAGTATATCAGGGGATGAGTGGGGTCCTTAAATATGTTGCTGCTTTTCCAAGGCAGCAGGAAGTGTAGACAGTGTCAGTAGATGGGAAGCTGGTTTGAGTGTAGGAATGGGCTTCGTTCATGATCCTTTGTAGATTCTTATGATTTCATTCATGGGATTAGGATGTCACTGGCTGGGTAGCATTTATTTTTTCATCCCAGATTGAATGGAGTGGCTGATAAAACCACCAGGGAGTAGTTTAGAGTCAACCATGTTGCTGGTGGTCTGGAGTCACATATAGGCCAGACCAAGTATGGATGACAAATTTCATTCCCTAAAAGACATTAGTTAACCAGATGAGTTTTTATGACAATCGACAATGGTTTCATGGTCATCATTAAGTTTTTAATTCAGATATTCTTTATTGAATTCAAATTTTACCATCTGCAGTAGTGGGATTCAAACCCAGAACCCCAGAGCATTGTCTGGGTACCTAAATTACTAGCCCACTGAAACTACTATTACACTACCACAAGATACAAAATGCTGTCACCATACACTCCACCAGCATCATTGAAATATTGAGAGCACTGTTCAGGATAGGCTAAATAAATAAGGAGGAGTTCGCAATGCCTTCCAACCACCTTCTTCTCATCCACTTCAAGTCCACTCAGCAAATCACAGAGTTTGTAGCTAAACAGTTTCAAGGACATAGCAAATGGGCCTCTTAGGATGGTGCTATTGCTTGTAAGAACAAAGAACATAAGAAATAGGAGCAGGAGTAGGCCATCCAGCCCTTCCAGACTGCCCTGCCATTCAGTAAGATCATGGCTGATCTGAAGTGGATCAGTTCCACTTTTCCACTTTATATTAATGCTTCCATTCGGATTCACATACTATATGCCACTGAACATCTTTAAATTTGCTATACGGGTTACATGACCACATTCTAGGGACTGAGTTACTGATCCTATTGGGGAAGTAGTTATACTTATCATTATTCTACAATAAGACTCAACCATTATCAAATGCCATATACATTATTTGTGATGTACTTGTGCAATGGTGGTCTAAGATTGAGACAAAATTGGAACCGTAATAGTTGAAGGCAGGTGAGACATCTTTGTCCAAATACTTCACATACATCAGGTCACATCAGTGTACCAAGTGCAATTGACAATTACTTTTGCAGACTCTACATCCAATTAATACTGCATCTGTCCTGGGAATGTTTGACACTGATGCATCAGCTAACAAAGTGTCGAAAATATTCCATTTCCCACGAGTTACTCCCTCTACTTGTTGAGGACAAATTTCATCAACTAAAAACATGTAAACAGTTTTGCAAAGACGATGCATAAAATGACTCTATGTATCTATATGTGGCACTGTGTCTGAGTCAATGGCCAAAACATTTTTAAAAAATGACTTGAAAAATAGGTCACATCAATTTCACACATCAGGCAAGTATTGTGAGTGTTTTCATATGTTATGATTACAGATTTTCGCAGTCTGTTTTTGTCTCTTGCTTTTTGGTAATGATTTCTTTTTGGACATTTGAGTTGACAGGAGCTTTTATACCAGTGATCGGCTGTGAATAAAAATGAAGGCAGCAGATGGTGCCCCACATTACTGTTCCTTTCTGTGCAAGTATTGAATGTATTCATGTGGGAACGAATCCTGTTAACCTTGTTCTTATCTAGTTTTGCCAGGACTGTGAAATGAAACCTTAAATTATCAGAAACAGGTCCAGGAGGCTGTCTTAACATATCGATATTTCAGCCCGTGAGAAAATGAAAGGGTATATTCAAATTTCTTGGCTATCTCATTCTCTGTATCGATTTTTGTTTATTAGTGTCTATCTTTAACCTGATCTAATGACACAGAAATAGTAAATGCAAAGCATTTCGATTTTAGCCTGTTTCAATCGCTATGCTCCTGTTTTGCTCAGTGTTTTGCAGAGCAGTTTACACCTCATGGTGACCTTGTCACATACAATTACAGAGCTGTTTCTTACATATGTATCAGAACCATGTTAGAGCTAATGGAATTAAACAGCAGCAACAAGATTTTGAGAAAATGTAACCCAGCCATTTAATTAGGTTCCAGGTAGTAAAAGATTGTTGATAAATTATTCTTAATCAAGTAGACATTATAAATATATATGTTGGAAAAGAGAAATAGTTGTTAATGTATAAAATGAAAGCTTGTACACAGCCTACTACCTTTCTATGTAAGAGTCTCAGGTACACAACTATAATTAAAATGTTTCTGAGCAAACACATTTGTTTGATGTTTACCTGCCTAATTTAACATTATTGCTCTCGGTTTCCTTCACTGGACCACTGCTGAATGGTACAGCTCCAAATGCACTTGTTGTTTCCCCTGATACCTAAGAAGGCTGACACATGGTAGTGTACAGTTAAGTATTAAGTGCCACTTCTTGGCTATTAAACTTTCAGGGCATCGCAACAGAACATGCTTTCCAATCTTATCCAACATCCAGAAAGATAAACTTTTCAGTAGGAGTGCCAGATACTGATCAGACATTGTAAAAGGGCTGATTTTATCTTGTCAAAGCTCAGCATTGATCAGAACTCACTTGACGCATGCTTCAATATTGCAGCATACAGCAGCTAACCACAGGGTATTGCAAGCATTTCAAGTTCTGAAGAACCAGAACATAATAAAAAGTTATATTTATTTGATTCATTCATGGACATGGACATCACTGGCTGGCCAGCATTTATTGCTCATCCCTAATTGCCTTAGGGCAATTGAGAGTCAACATCCTGAATTTCCAAACTCACAGATCACAATCAGCAAGGATAGATAACAACATCTTCTCTACCGTCATCCTCAACACCAGTTCCCCACAAGGCTGTGTTCTCAGCCGCCACAATACTCCTTATACACTTATATCTGTAGCTAAATTCCCCTCCAATTTAATTTTCAAGTCTGCTGATGACACCACTGAAATGGGTCGGATCTCAATCACGAGACAGAGTGCAGGAATGTGATAGAGAATCTGGTGAACTGGTGCAGCAATTCTTCCTCAATGTCAACAAAATAAAGGAGATTGTCATCAATTTCAGGAGGCATAAAGGAAAACATACCCCTGTCTACATCAATGGGGACAAAGTAGAAAGTGTCAAGAGCTTCAGGTTTTTAGGTTTCCAGGTCACCAACAACCTGTCCTGGTCCCCCCATACCGACACTATAGAAACCCACCCACACCTCTACTTTCTTAGGAGTCTTAGGAAATTTGGCATGTTAGCTATGATTGTCACCAACCTTTACAGATGCACATAGAAAGCATCCTTTTTGGATGTATCACAGCTTGGTATGGCTCCTGCTTTGCCCAAGACCAAAGGAACTACAAAAGGTTGTGAACGTAGTCCAATCCTTCACGCAAACCAGCCTCTCAACCATTGATTCAGTATATACTTCCTGCTGCCTCAGAAACGCAGCCAGCTTTTAAGGACCCCATGCACCCTGGACATTCTCTCCTCCACCTTCTTCCATCAGGAAAAAGATCCAAAAGTCTAAGGTCATATACCAACTGACTCAAGAACAGCTTTTTCCCTGCTACTGTCAGACTTTTGAATGGACTTACCTTGCATTAAATTGATCTTTCTCTGCACCCAAACTATGACTGCAACATTACATTCTACACTCTCTCGTTTCTTTCTCTATGAATGGTACGCTTTGTTTATATACCGCAAGAAACAATATATTTGACTGTATGTTAATACATGCAACAATGATAAATCAAATCAAACATTGCTGTGGCTCTGGAGACACACATTGGCCAGACTTTCTTCCCCAAAGGACATTAATGAACCAGATGGAATGTTCCAACAGTTGACAATGGTTTCATGGTCATCAGTAGATTCTTAATTCTAAATATTTTTATTAAATTCAAATTCCACTACCTGCTGTGGCAGGATTCAAGCCCAGGTCCCCAGAACATTAGCTGAATTTCTGAATTAATAGTCTAGTGATAATATCACTTGGCCATTGCCTCTCTTAGATCTTAAAAGTATGTGTACATGTACACCAGAGCCTGAATTTTCTCACTAACGTAGGGCCTCTTCGTGTTTGTAATTACATTCTCAGGACTTTAAAGATGGGTTAAACTACTCAGCAGACTATGTCGGGAAGCTCCTTTGCATGCAATAGCACATTATGTATACTCATTAAAAGGCCAACTCACCACACTAGTCAGAAATGAGAACTTTCACATTTAAGACTGCATATAAGTAGTGTGCACCGACAAGATTGAGTCTCCGGTGACTTTGAAGTGAATAGCTACTGCTTTGGCCTTCTTGGGCATCACTCAGAAATATCTGCCTCTGAGTTGAGGTCAGGTGCTGACAGCAGCAGGGAAAAAGCTGTTCCTGAATCAGTCAACGCTATGCAGAAAGGAAACTTAATGGAGCAGAGTCTGGACAGCGGAGACAGACCAAAGTGGGAAGAGTGGGAGTCTACCTGGGAAAGGAAGTTAGACTGTCCAAGTCTGTTTCAAAGGGCAAGATTATCTCACATGCCTTGGTCTCATTGTAGGATGGTGGAAGGCTTTTCTGGGCAGTAGCAGTGTACTATAGAATCCCTACAGTGCAGAAAGATGCCATTCAGCTGACCAAGTCTGTACCAACCTCCTGTCTCCAACAGAGCATCTTACATCCCACCCCCTGTCCTATTCCCATAACCTCATGCAGATACCCCACTAGTACCCTACCCTACGCATCTTGGGACACTAAGGGTCAATTTAGCATGGGCAATCCAACTTACCTGCGCATCTTTGGACTTTGCACATCTACTTTGCACTCAATCTGCACATCTTTGCATAGTGATGTCTAAAGGATGTGATCTGTGAGTTCAAGTACTTGGGGTTTGAAGGGTACTGGGGCTCAGAAGGTGCAGACAGAGCCAGAGGGAGGAGATGGATCAGGTATGTTGCAAGTGCACGGGATGTTATCATATAGTAGATATTCTAATGTGGGAGTCATGGAAATTCAGGATCAAGCTAGTCCTGAAAATGGGAGAGGTCAGGTTCAGAAAGAGCATAGGAATATTAACAGGGGAAGCAGGAATGTCCATTTGAACGATAATTTGGTCTGAGGTAACGGGGTAGTTGAATGTTTACAGGAGGGAGAGGATTGATAAGGTGCTAATTGTATAGGAATTTGGGACGAGCTTGGTGGGCAACAGGAGGACATAAAGTTGTTTGACATGCAGACAAATCTCATACATACCATGCTGAAATGCTCAATGTTGTTACACAACTTGTAAAATCTCTTAAGCATTCAATCTGGGAGGGCTTTCATATCGGGTGGGAAGAGTTAATGTCTTCTACTCTGGGCCAAGAAAAGGAGCACCCTATTAATTATTGATCCACGCCAGGGACAACCAGGCCCAGCTGAGTTCTGTGTTCAAGGTTCCAGTGCCCAGCAAACCAGGATTGCTTTATGATTAATGGGTCACTTTGCAGTGAAAATGGATCCGGAGCTGCTGTGTGATTTGTCATCTGCCGCTGTCAGAGGCAAGGATGAAGAGAGGATGGAAGGTGAATACCTCCAAGGTGTATGCCTAGTGGACTGCAGCAAAATCCTGATTCCAAACTTCCATCCTTCCCAGTAAATGGTCATGGTTGACAATGGCTACATTTGATGTGTCTTTCTACATGCCAATGGCCTCACTATAGAGTCTCAAGGATAATGGAGGTGAGTTGAATTGTATATGAGAAAGGTTTTTTCACATAGTTATGATCACTCCAGACAATGCACAATGTCACCGTGCACAAGCATGTATGAACAGGAGGAACATTCATTTGAGGTCCTTCAGGATGTCCTTCACCTAAAAAAGATGGGAGAGGGATGCCATGTAATCTAATCCATCACTCAAACCAGCTTCCCATTCATTGACTCAGTCTACACTTCCCGCTAGCTTAGCAAAGCAGCCAGCATAATTAAGAACCCCTCAAACCCTGGACATACTCTCTTCCATCTTCTTCCGTCAGGAAAAAGATACAAAAGTCTGAGGATACGAACCAACTGATATAAGAACAGTTTCTTCCCTAGTGCCATCAGACTTTTGAATGAACCTGCCTTGCATTTTGTTGATCTTTTTCTACGTCCTAGCTATGACTCTAACACTACATTCTGCAATCCCTCGTTTCCTTCTCTATGAATGATATGCTTTGTCTGTATAGTGAGCAAAAAACAATATTTTTCAATGTACTCTAATACATGTGACAATAATATATCAAAGCAAATCAAATCAAAATACCTAAGCAGAAGCCTGGCACGGAATTAGCACCAATTTAGTGGTTTAGAGATGGAGTCTAATCTACAAAGAATATGCTCATTAGATGGATTACTAGAATTCATTCACAGATTCACTGAGCCCAGATTACGTAGGCTCCAGACAACACTATGTTATTCGCTCATGTTCAAAAGGGGAGGAAGTTGCACAGATTAGCTCGGGGCCAGGAGGAGCAACAGCCGAATCAGCAAAAGAGAAAAGGACCTTAGGAAGATCAGTAAGCTGATGACCAGGCGCCAATAATAGCGTGTCTTGGTACAACCTTGAGTATATTGTAGGTTATGCCACTACCTGCAGATGAGAAAAAGGCAGTCATAGGGATTCCTTAGGATGCATCGGAACGTAGCTGCTCACTTCTACAGGTTTGTCCATCAGCATCTTTGTCTGCAAGGACTTGGAGACAATCCCATGCTGATGACTGTAAACATCATGGCTGCCTTAAACATCTTTGCCAGTGGCTCTTTCCAGGGCTCCACTGGGGACCTGTGCGGCATCTCTCAGTTAGCAACCCACTCGTGACTTCTTCAGCAGAGTGCATCAATTTGGCAAATTCCACTTGGATCCCGAGAGCTAGAGTTTTAGGTTTTGCAGCAATTGCCGGATTCCTGCAAAAACAATGGCCTACTGACTGCACAGATGTGGCCTTCAGATCTTTCTAGCATCAGCCAGTCACACTCAAAAGGAAAAACATCCATTCTTTCATTGTGTAACTGATATGTGATCACCAAAGACAAAACCTGCATGTTTGTGCTTGTTTCCCAGGGATCACCCATGAAGTCTGCACTCCAACCCACTTCCAAGTGCCATAAGCTTTAGAAGGACATTGGCATTTGCAAGACTAGCTCTTTGAGGACAAAATATATCTTTGCCATGTACACAGTGTTATTGAAGATAGCTGCAATGCCACACCTGCCTCCATACAGACCATCCTGGAGCAGACAATAGAGCTCCATATCTTTGAACTGCTCAGGCAGGACTCTCTAATTTTCCCCATGGAGAGTGACCCCGATCAGCATTGTCCACTGCATCCTGCACAACCTTCCACTACAAAGGAGAACAAAATGTCTCCTCCAATGATGAAGATGGTGAAGAGACTGAAGGTGACAAAGACCAGGATATCAAGGAAGCACATGCAGAGGCCATTGCAAGGATACAATATGTTAGCAGGTTAATGACAACCTAATAGCTAAAGGATTCCAAGCTGCTCAGACCTGTCCTTTAATATCTGATTTTCTAGCATTTGCTGTGTAAGAGACCAGAACTTGCTTTTGATTACACACATTATACTTTGCTCTCACGTATCTTGATTTATGGTAGCTGATTTGTGTTGCACTACTTAACATCTGCCCTACTGATGGCATGATCTTTTGTATATGTTAAACCGTACTGATATACAGAGCACTGGCACTAAATATATGCATTAGAACAGCACTCTGTTCATCCACAACTACAGACGTTGTAAATAGAAATTAGATTTTTCCCATGCACGTTGAGAAGAATATGAAATCTTACCCTGACAGGAATGTACTAATATCACCCTCACACTTGCTCCCAATAGCAGAGAACTCTTCCAGGTGGAAACAGGTAGCTGGTTCCACAGCAAAGAACAACATGAGAACACCTTTCAACTCCTCAGGATTATTCCTCCATACAGATTGATTAGGAAAGTTTGCATTCCTGGTTCCCAGTTGCTAGTTGTCCACAGAAAATCCATCTCGCTTAACATCTATCATCCCAAAACATTTTGAGATTACTTTGGAGTCCAGTCAATGACAGCCTCACCTGAACTACAGGTTGTTGAGTGCCAGCCTCTCCAAACTTTCTAAATGCAGAGACTCCTACAAATTTTGATCCTACATAGCCTTAGTAATACTGATTGTGAGCTTTGGTGCTTGTTATGCAAGGTCTTTTCCAACCTTCTGAGAAGGTGACAACAAATCTTCATGTGAAGTCTCACAAAGGTTTCAGTCAACGGCACACACACCTCTTTAATCCAATACTCAATCCCTTTTGCAGTCAAGACACTCTCCCCAGGAAGACAGCAATACCATAAGAGGGTGTTGGAGAAAGCATCAAAGACCTCCATGCTAAAGGCAATAATAGAATCATAACTGTACAGAAGGAGGCCATTCAGCCTATCAAGTCTATATTGACTCCCTTACAGAGTATCCCCACCCAGGCCCTATCCCGCTAACCCCCCCAGTCTACACATCTTTAGACACAAAAGAGCAATACTTAGCAATAGTCAATGTACTTAATTTGCCATCTTTGGACTGTGGGTGGAAACCGGAGCACCCAGAGAAAACCCATGCTGAAATGGAGAGAATGTGCAAACTCCACACAGACAATGACCCAAGGTCAGAATTGGACCCGCATCCCTGGCATTGTGAGGGACTAGCGCTAACCACTGTGCCACCACGCTGGTGAGATATTAGCTAGTTTAGCAATATCACTCCTTTATTAATTTCAGGAAGGTTTACAATGCTAAGTATGTATAAACTTAAGTATGTGTAGCTAAGCATCAGCGCACTTAAAGTAGATAAATTATGCAAATTATCTCCTGTTTCAATTAAATTCATAACCCACTTGTGATAGATTTCATATTGCTTATTACCTTTGTGTGGCTGGGCTGTGAACCTCAAAATACACCCTCCGCCCCCGAGCCCTAAAGCAAGCTTAAAACTTCTACTTTCAGGAAGACTGACACTGCACTACATCCTAATTAAAAACAAAGTTTGTCCAATCAATGCAATACCCTAAGGTAAATTATCTGCTTATTTAATTCCTTCCATTCTTTTGTTGTCCCTGCTGTAGAAGACAAGAGCCACAAATGTAAGGTTCTTTCACATTCCTTCCTTATTTCCGTCCAATATGAGGTTGCCAGCACATCACCTTTCCTAATTCATTTAATTATGTGGAGAATAAAAGTGTTGATGTGCCTAGTGGAGAGTTTTTGTCGAAGATTGGATTAAAGATGTGTTCCCAAGGTAATAATGCAATACCAAATTCAGCTCTGCCCTCCACCGTGACCTGTGTGAAAGCAGTTAAGAATAAGACAGGAAAAGATATTGAATTTTCTCCAGCATTATCAACCCTGACTTAAGAACACAGAGAACTACCAAGCTAATTCTCACTCATTCACTTAATATTTATCCTTTTACCTAATGCATTTATTTTTTCTCGGAAAATCAATCTTTTAATTGTTTCTCCCAGCAGATGTTAGAGACAAACACATAGGAAAAGGTGATAATCCCTACTGAGCGACCCCACATCAAAGACACTTGTGGGTTCTTAAGGTCACCATCTCTTTTGGGATTTCCTGTGAACAGTTAGATTAGCATTTTACTCTCTTGTTTTGTTGTCACTGGGTAGATTTTCTGTTCGTTGAAGCACTTTGCTTGCCCCCATCAGACCACGGTTCGGTTGTTCCCTGTATGTGCGGACAGCAGGATTCCACTGAGGTTTCCTTTAACACTTCAAAGTGGGAGAGCAACAACAATTTATCTCCAGTCACACAAACCTCCCGGTGCAGTCCGTAAAGTGCTGTTAACAGCGTCAATAATAGAACCTGAAGGACTCCCACTCACTTCCCTACCCCTCCCCAAAGTGGAAAGGATCCTGCAGTCACTGTAATATCTGAATTTATTTTAGGTGAACGAGAATTAATTACAAAGAATGCAAAAGCTTGAATTACACTTCACAAAATGTCATGACTATTTCAAAATTACACACCCATTCTATCAAGTCAACTATTAACTGCAGGGCAAATAAAAACCCCTGAAAATTATGTTCTTCCTCTTCATCTGCTTTTCTGCTTATTTTATCTCAGCAATTTAACAGGAGACGTTAATGTCAGCTAGCAGAACGAAAGCAATCATTCAGCATGTGCTGCAGCATTTTCTTTGTGAGCATAGGAAAATTAAACAATCAGATGTTGTCTAATGCCTCGGGTGATATCTAATACTTTGTTTGAAGAAGTTTTAAAAAAACAATTATACTCTTGCCTGAGCTTGGAAACTTTAAAATGCAGTGTTGACTATAGTGTCTTGAAACTCCTAGATGAATTAAAAGGAGAAAAATAAAACAAGTGGCAAACAGAAGCCTTATAATGCAGTTTCATAAGGCTACTCCAGAATTTTCAGAGGAAATCCAGTGTGCATAAATGCAGATGCACCAAATTACTGTAAAAGAATGACGGGGTAATTCATAATTTCCCAAATCTGCCTGATTGGTATTATCTTAGAATCCTACAGTGCAAAGAAAGGCCATTTGGCCCATCAAGCCTGCACCAACAAAAATCCTACCCAGGCCTTATCCACTTAACCTCACGTATTTACCCTGCTGGCTTCCCTTATACCAAGGGCAGTTTAGCACGGCCAATCAACCTAATCGACACATCTTTGGAGCATGGGAAGAAACCAAAGCACTTAGAGGAAACCCACACAGACACAGAGAATGTTCAAATTCCACACAGACAGTGACCCGAGGCTGGAATTGAACCCTGTGGGGCAGTAGTACTAATCACTGTGCCACGCCAACTTGCGGTGGTGGAGTGATGCTCTTTATGAGTTTGGCCCCTTGCTAAACTGAAAGCAGCCAATATACTCCATAAATTCAGGATAGACTGTACAGATTTTGACTCCAGAAAGAATAAGATGTAATGAAAAGTCTATACCGGAAATTCACACATCAATGAGAAATTAATTTGAGCAGGAGCTGACTTTATGCATGGAAACTCAGATAAAGCAACCCTTCCAATTATATTCACTTCTTTTCTTTTTATTCCCCTTGCATTTAATTTGACCTTTGCCTTTCACTGAGTGCAAAGCATTGATCAGTAATAATTGTAACCAAGCTTCCCACATATTTTGATCAGACATTACAATCTGTGCACAATCGGATACGACTATACATTGTGGGCACTTGTTCTTAGTTATCCAGGCTAATAGGTGCTTTGGATCCATCAGAGAAAAGGATGCGGTTGTAAATACTGAACAGCATTTAATACCTTGTTGACATGAGCTTCTGTCTGGAATATTCTAATAGCAAGTTATAGGTTCTTATTAGCTGACTGTCACATATATAATAATTTATTGTATATAATTTGACCTTTGTAGCCTTTCTGCTTTGTGGCCCATGAACATGTTTAATATCTGCATATATTGAATCATAAAACACAGGATGGCAAAAAGAATATTGAAAATTAAGAATTATGATGCATGGTGTTGACTAGGAGAAAGAAAATTAAGGAAGAATTCAATTTTGGTGATCTCTCAAGATTTAAAAATCCTTACATCAAACTGCTTTTCATCATTTTCAGTCGCATTTTTAAAGTCATCTCCACAAATGTTGTGAAGGCAAAAATGAACCCTGAATGCATTCAATACATGATGTGATGGGTAACAACTAGGTTTTATTGCAGTGGTATTCTCATTTCTATGAATATTTTCATGAACATTGAGCTTCCATTTTATACTTAAGTTTATTTTCATGTTTAGTCACTTAATTGATCAAAATGTGGAGCTGTAGTCTCTCTCCCACCCCCCATCCGTCCCCGCCGCATCCCCCCTCTCTGCCTTCCTCATTCCAAGGTGTCAGGGATAGGGGAAAATTATAACTAATGCAATCATTAGAACATATTGCCTGCTGCCTAATGACATTAATTACCTTTGCAAATTAGCCTTTTAGCTTCCTGGAATGTTTTATTCCTTTAAAGTGCATAGCTGCAAGTTGCAATTCAGCAGTTGGAGATGGAGGTTGGATGTTTTCTCGGTTGATTAAAGGGTTAGCGCACAGTTCACGGTGGGTATTTTAGACATGGCAGCCTGGAAATTCAATTAAGTATCCAGTAAGCATGGGCCTGAATACTCTCATTCTGTGCCAGTGATGGTAATAACTGGAAAAGGCACAGCCAGGGGTTATGCGTGTAAAAGATGTCAGGTACACACGGTACGGCATGGTGGCACACTGGTTAGCACTGCTGCTTCACAGCTCCAGAGACCTGGGTTCGATTCCCAGCTTGGGTCACTGTCTGTGTGGTGTTTGTACATTCTCACTGTGTCTGCGTGGGTTTCCTCCAAGTGCTCCAGTCTCCTCCCACAGTCCAAAGATATGTGGGTTAGATTGATTGGCCATGCTAAAATTGCCCCGAGTGTCATGAGATGCGTAGGTTAGAGGGATTAGTGGGTAAATACATATGGATATGGGGGTAGGGCTTGGGTGGGATTGTGGTTGGTGTGGACTCAATTGGTTGAATGGCCTCTTTCTGTACTGAAGGGATTCTAAGTAATTTGCATTTGTGAATCGTAGAATTCCTACAATGCACAAGGTGGCCATTTGGTCCATCAAGCCTGCGCTGACAACACTCCCATTCAGACTTTATATCCTTAACCACATAGATTTGGTATACTAATCCCCCCGATACTAAGATACTAACATGGCTAAGCCATGTTAATGGAACGTGGGAAGAAACTGGAGCACCCAGACAGACACAAGGAGAATGTACAAATTCCAAACAGTCAGCCACCTGAGGCCAGAATTGAACTTGGCTCTTTGCAGCTGCGAAGCAGTAGTGCTAACCACATTGCCACCTCATATAGCAGGATTAACTCCTCTTTGAGACGCCCTTTGTAAAATTGGGTCACACTGAATGCAGACAGCACTAGTTCCATTCTGGAAAATATAGTTTGCATTAACCAGAGATCTTTAATAAATCACTCCCCCATGCCCTCTGTCATTCCAACTT
This sequence comes from Sphyrna mokarran, assembly GCA_024679065.1. NCBI lineage: Eukaryota > Metazoa > Chordata > Chondrichthyes > Carcharhiniformes > Carcharhinidae > Sphyrna > Sphyrna mokarran. Next base: position 55,690,776 of record JAGIQG010000014.1, read on the forward strand.
CTCCTTCCGGCTCACCAGCAATATTTAATAGTGTCATGTAGACTTTATGAGTTAGTTGCTAGTTTGTCAATTCAGCTGCTGGTTAATGTAGTTAGCTGTTAGTTGTCATGGAGTTTGTCAGAGCTGAAAGTAGCATCTCCATCACTATAGTATTCAGGAAGTCTGTTCAGCTCATGTTGGACAAAACTATCTTCTGCTCTGACACAAGCTGGAGCTGCATTCTGATATATGTGAGGATGTGGTGGTGTAGTGGTATTGTCACTAGAGATCTAGGATAATGCTCAGGGGATTTGGTTCGAATCCCACCATGGCAGATGGTACAATTTGAATTCAATGAAAAATCTGGAAGTAAGAATATACTGATGACTACAAAACCATTGTCAAATGTCAGAAAAACCCATCTGGTTCATTAATGTCCTTTAGGGAAGGATATCAACCGTCCTTACCTTGTCTGGCTTATATGTCACTCCAGGTCCACAGCAATGTGGTTGACTCTTAAATGTCCTCAGGGATGGCTAGCCAACAACACCCACATCCCACAAATAAATAAAAAGCATTATTCTGTTCATTCTGCACCAGCTCACTAAGCAGTTGCTGAGAATGACTCATAATTTCAGATCATGTCTATCAGCCTTCTTCGGCAACCTGGGCCCTGGAAACCAGCATCTGAGTCCTCTGTGCAGCAAAGCCCTCCAACAACATCCAATTCTCTGCACGCCTATGGCCAGTGATTCACCAAATAAAGATATCTTTTCTAGCCCGGCCTGCAAAGTACGCACCGAGGGAAACTTGGTGTTGCTCTTGTTCTTCTCGGTGGCATGGCTGGGTTACTACAATGTATTTTTTAGATGGTATGCCCTGTTGGCATTGTGCATCAATGGTGGAAAGAGTAAATGGAAGAGGCAACAATCAAATGGGCTGCTTTTTTCTGGATGATGTAAAGCTTCTTGAGTGCTGTTGGAGTTACGCTCAACTAAGCAATCGGAGAATGTTCCATCACATTCCTGACTTGTGCTTTGCAGACAGAGGACAAGCTTTGGGAGTACAAAGCCCAGTTAGAATCCACAGAATTCCTGGCCTCTGACCTGCTGTTTTTGCTAAAGCATTTGTATGGTTAATCCACTTTAGTTTCTGGTCAATGGCAATTCCTAGGATGCTGATAGTCTGGAATTGAGCAATGCTAATGATTGGGTCCAGCCTTTGTCTGGTAATGCCTCCAGGCAATGGCTGAACACTGACCTCATGGGAATCTGTTTGCCTCGGGGAGCTGTTAACTGCTTCACTACCTTATTCCCAAGTGCTTTTAATGGAATATTATCATCTTAGTGTCTGTGACTTAAAGGTCAGAATGAAGAAGAACTTAGTGAATTAGCAAATTCAATATCATGAAGGAGATGAACTAAAAACAGTGGACATAATCACTAACCTGAAGAGTACCTTAATAACGTTAACTGTTGTGGTTCGTCCAGTTCCCTTGCAAGGCCAGTTCATTAGGTTGTCCAATTCAGTTCCTCCACAAATGTCATTATTGATCCCTGTTCGCATTCTCCTTAATAATTCAAAATAAAGAAGAAATGAAAGAACTTGTTGTGAAAATATAATGGCTGAGAATGTCCCTCAAAGGCAATTTTGATCAGACGCACTATAATTTAGAATGTTGAGCTCTCCAACCCACCAGTGGTGAATTGGAAAACTAATTTGAATTACTGAGGATAGTATCAAATCAAAAACAGCACAGCTCAAGGCCAGATCGGCCAGTTCCAGTTTCTTACCATGGTACAAGTTCTCAGGAAATTTGGGCCCAAAATATTAATTCCTCATTCAATTTTTGATTGATTCCTGAGTTTCTTTCTGTGAAGTAAGTCCAAGCAAGCAGATGGTATTGGATCATAGATCTCAGTTATGTGCTCCACCACTGCATACTTATTAATAAACTTTCCCCTGTAATTCTGAATAATTCATTGCCTTGAGGACTGCACAGCCTGTTTTATACTTCCTAGGCTATATTTAACTGAAATGTTGCATGTAACACAGCAAGAGAATCATTTTTGAAATCAAAAAGTGTATAAAGTGGTCTTTCTTTTCCACTTATCATCCTTCCTCAGGGAAAAGTTGATAGATATATGGAGTTTATTGTCAAATATGAAGGAAGTGAACTTCCAGTTCTGAGCTATTCCACTGAACAGTTAAAAAGAGCTCAATTAGTTACTGCATATTCCCAGGGCTTAGTACTTTGTCATGATTCATGTCCCTCTTTTATATCCTTTTCCTTAGGCCCCTCACAATGCTACTCCGCAACCAGCTGGAAGAGGATTAGTGGGAGTAATCAACATTGCCTCAGATTTCATTTCTTCTGGATCTGAGCTTCCTCTTGTAAAAATTCATGCATCAGTGGGTGATGTACAAGAATATCTTGGCACAGAGGCACAGTAGTTAGCATTACTGGTTCACAGTGCCAGGGATCCATGTTCAATTCTAGCCTTAGGTGACTGTGTGGAGTTTGCACATCTTCCCCATGTTTGTGTGAGTTTCCTCTGGGTGTTCTGGTTTCCTCCCTTACTCCAAAGATGTGTGGGTTAGGTTGATTGGCCATGCTAAATTGGCCCTTAGTTGTGGGGAATCAACAAGTAAAAATATGGGGTTATGGGGATAGGGCCTGACTGCAACTGTTGCCGGTGCAGTTAAATAAGCCTAATAGCCTCCTTTTGCATTGTAGGGATTTTATGATTCTAACATAATATCAATCCTGTGTTAGGGCAGCACTGTGACATAGTGCTTAGCACTGCTAGCTCACAGCATGAGGAACCTGGGTTTGATTCCTGGCTTGGGTCACCATCTTGTGGAGTTTACACTAGGGGAATGTCACAGTAACTTCATTGCAGTGTTACTGAAAGCCTTACTTATGACTAATAGATAAACTTTAAGTGTATGGCTTGGGGGATCATGAATTACCCTGTCATTTTTGATTCTTTTAGTATATTCAATAGTTTTTTATATATTTCAATAGTATATTATTTCAGTAGTTTTGGTACATCTGCACTTGTGCACAATCTATTCACTTTGAAAAGTCAGCAGTAGCATTATGAAACTGTGTTTTTTCTTTGCCACATTTTTTTTTCTCTTTTTAATTATCTCATTTCAAGACAGTATAGTCACCAGTACGTTTCCATGATCGAGCGAGAGAATAATTGTTGTTTTCATTTCTTCAAACTCTGTGTTAAACATTGCCGTCAGCTTTGTGTAGAATTTTTGGGTTAGGGCCTGGGTGGGATTGTTTTCAGTATAGGCTCAATGGGCTTGAATTGCCTCCTTTTGCACCATAGGAATTCTGTGATTCTATGAATATAAGAAATAGGAGTTGTAGTAGGCCACACAGCCCAGTGAGCCTGCTTCACTGTTCAGTAAGGTCATATTCGATTATCTCTGTTTTCCTGACTTACTTCCTGACCCTTGATTTCCTTAGTGTTCAGAAACCTAACAATCACAGTGTTTAATCTAACCATCAACTGAGAATCTATACATTTTTGGATTTCAAAAGATTCACTAATTCAAAGTCTATGACCACCCCTTCCAACCCCCAGTTCTAGATTCTTCAGCCAGTCTGGTAGAATTTTTTGAGGACGTGACGAAAACGGTGGATGAAGGGCAAACCATTGATGTCGTCTATATGGATTTTGGTAAGGCATTTGACAAAATCCCTCATGGGAGGTTAGTTGAGAAGGTCAAGGCTCATAGGATACAAGGACAGGTAGCTAGATGGATAAGTAACGGCTTGGTAATAGGAGACAGAGAGTAATAGTGGAAGGGTGTTTTTCTAGCTGGAGGTCGGTCACTAGTGGTGTGCTGCAGGGCTCGGTACTGGGACCTTTTCTATTTGTAATATATATAAATGACTTGGAAGAGGGAGTAAGTGGAGTGATCAGCAAGTTTGCAGATGATACAAAGATGGCTAGACTTGTGGATAGTGAAGAGCATTGTCTGGCGATGCAGCAGGACATAGATAGGCTGATAGCTTGGGCAGATAGAATTCAATCCTGATAAATGTGAGGTGATGCAGTTCGGGAGAAAGAATGTAGTGGGGAGGTATGTGATAAAGGGTAGACCTATTAAGAGTATAGAAACGCAGAGGGACCTGGGAGTGCAGGTGAACAAGTCTCTGAAGGTGGCAGAGCAAGTGAAGAAGGTTGTGAAGAAAGCATATAGTATGCTAACCTTTATAGGAAGGGGTCTAGAGTACAAGAGCTGGCCTTTAATGTTGCAGTTGTATAAAGCGTTGGTAAGACCTCATTTGGAATACTGCGTCCAGTTCTGGTCGCCTTACTACCAGAAGGACGTGGAGACTCTGGAGAGGAAGTTTACCAGAATGTTGCCTGGTATGGAAGGTCTGAGTTATGAGGAGAGGTTAGGCAAATTGGGACTGTTTTCCTTAGAAAGACGTAGACTTAGAGGAGATCTAATAGAGGTGTACAAGATTATGAAGGGTATAGATAGAGTAAACAGAGTTAAGCTTTTTCCTAGGATGGACTCAAATAGCACGAGGGGTCACGGGCTTAGGGTGAGGGGGGTAAGGTATAATTTGGATGCTAGAGGGAGTTTTTTCACACAGAGGTTGGTGGGGGTATGGAATGCGCTGCCAAGTAAAGTGGTGGAGGCAGGTACTCTGGAGTTATTTAAGAAATACTTAGATGGGCACATGAACAGAATGGGAATGGAGGGGTATAGAAAAACTGATTTAAAATAGGGATCATGAGCCTTGGGAGTCCCTGGGAAGTGTGTAAATAGATGATGATATTGATGTACTTGTTTTTACCCTACAGGTGCTTTGTCCACCTTGTTGTCTAACAAGGGGCATACACGCGATGGGTCGTGAGAGGGCTGCTCTTGGATTTTTTTCGAGAGTATCCTAGTGCTTCACGTCGTTAGTGTACGCTTGACCTGGACCATTTGATGGGCAACACGACAGCTCAGTGACTATCGCTGTACTGTGCAGATACATGGATTTGGGCCTGTGTCTGTGGGAGTTTGCGCATTCTCCCCGTGCTTGCGTGGGTTTTCTCTGGGAGCTCCGGTTTCCTCCCACATCCCAAAGATGTGCTCTTAGGCTAATTGGTAAAACAAATTCTCCCTAAATTGTCTCAAATTTGGTTTTTAATCCATAGATCTATAAACATGGACAGGGATCACGGGTAGAGGTGGGAACATCAGAGTGGCGGCACAGGCTCGTTGGGCCGAAAGGCCTGTTTCCCGTGCTGTTTTGTTCTTTGTTCTTTGAAAACAATCTCTCAGCATCGACCTAGTCAATCTCTCTAAGAATTTTAAACACTTTATTTAGATCACCACTTATTGCAGAGAATTTATTCTCACTGTACTCAATCTCTTTTCATAAGGCAATTCTCACTCCAGAAATCAATTGTATGAACGCATATTGCACCCACTCAAAGGCTGTTATATCCTTACTTAGGTAAGGAAGTAAAACTGTACATAATACTCCAGATGTTATCTCACCAAAATCCAAATAATAATCAAATAATCACAGCAATGCCTTTTTATTATTTTGCTCCAATCCCCTGATATAAAGGTGAACATGTATTTTGCTTGTTGTACCTGCATTTTAACGTTGTTATTCATGTACAAGAACATCCAAATCCTTCTGGGTACTAACATTCAATAGTCTTCATCTATTTTGACAAAAAATAGTTTCTATTATTGGATAATTTCATATTTTTGCACATTGCCTGTCAATTTTTTCCTCAGTAATTAAACCAGTCTATCTCATTTTGCCATCAAAACAAAATGACATTCTGCCTATCAAACAAATAACGTGGGTTATGAATTTCAGTGTCTGTGTGATGCTCAGTATGTAGATCATATATCCCAAAGACTGATAGATTGTATCAAATGAATCTCTTCTGCTTTTCACAACCAGTACAAATCCAGTCCATGCTTGCAAAATCCAAAGCATATTAGAAATGATTCTGCAATTAAATAACATTTGCTAAATAATCCTCAGTGTGCTAATAATTACACTGACAACCAATTTAAAATTCTCAATTGGCTTCACATGTACTACAAGTTATATATATTAATGCACAGAACATCCTTGTTCTTTGTGGATGGAAAGAACATGTAAGCATATTGTGCCTGTTTCAATTAAACAAAAAAAGTGACATTCTTAAGATTCATTCTTTAGGGCAATGCTTTGATCATTCAGAGTTAAGCTGCCTGGTTTAAATTTCCCAAAAATGCTCAGCAGTTAACTGTCAGTTGCCATCAACTGGTGCATTCTCTATGGCAATGCCGCTACCAATTAAACTCCACTTGCCAACCAATCATCACTCTTCTCTCATACAATATAAATTGCTTTTCCCTTCATTTTCCTATGTTTGCGAACTGCCCTGCTGAGTGCAAGACAAAAATCTTCAACAAAATGTCTCCTTTTTTAGCAATGCTAAAGAGCATTATGTTCATCTCCCTAGTCACCTTGAAATTCAAGAGTTTTTGCTGAAAAAGTATGAGGAGATTCATTCTGGAAGGGCAATGAGTGCATTCATCAGACTTCCATGTGCACCCACCAACGAATCTTCTGGAAACATGCTTTGCCCAATAAATAATAAGTGCTCATGCAAACTCCACATAATTTACTGCTTATCTAACTGATGGCAGATGTTCACCTCTACAGAAGTGCTAATTTGAAACTGATGGAATATATTTAGAATAACTTGGATTATTTAATTTGAGGTAGGAATGTTATATCGAACAGCAAATTTACTATTTTAATTAATGTCTTCTGAAAGCTCCATCTGGTGTCAATTAAAATGCACATAATACAACATAATTGAATGTGAATTTTGATAGTAAAATGACAGATTTTCCAACCACCTGATTTCGGAAACTAATGAATTGGTAATACTTAAAATGGTTTCCAGAATTGAAAACGTGAAATGCAAAAATATCAATCTACTAAACTTGAACTAAAATTTAAAATCAGGCCCCCACATCACCTTCCCCTGCCCCAATTATTACAATTATCAGACCATAATCTGTATATTTTATAACTTGGATTTATGCAGAGGTACACACTTCTACTCTTCCATGTATAACAAATTTTATTCAGTGCTTTTAAAATGCCTACTCCATAAGCTTCATTTCTGACTTCCAGCTCTTTCTACCGCCTTGTTTAGTTTCCTCTGAGTCCAAACCCAGGATTAACTAATCAAGCATAGTGAGCATTAATTGTAAACAAGCTTGTATTATCAAATACAGAGCTACACCATATTCCAACTTCAGTAACAGTAAGGTTTATGTTTGAAGGATGTCATTTGTAAAGAATTGGGAGAAACCATCCTCCTAGGAGGATCTTTGCCAAGGTGAGAGTGGAAACTGAGGACCATTCCATTCTCCGTTTTATGCATCAGTATATGAGTCAGGCAGGTCATGATAACCCATGTAACCATTGATCTTAGATGCTTCCCAATTGACCCCCATTGCTGCCATTGTCCAAGTCTGAGACAAGTGGAAAACTTAGATTTTGATCATGTGCACCCAGTTATACATAGGAATTGCATTGCCAATTTTGGGGATGTTCATTCATCTTGGGTGCCTGCTTAAATTGAGCAGTGAAAATAAAACTAAGCTCCTTCAACTGTATTAGAACACTTGTGAAATTGGTCTATGCAGCACCCGATTGAATAATTACTCAGTTTATTGTGATCTGTGAAGGCGTGAACAGTCATGAAGCAGTCTGCAGAAACAATACTTAAAGGGATCCTCAATTCTATTCAGACACCTTTCTGGTTAGTCATCTGAGATACGTGTGACCCCTTTCCTCTGATTGTTTTGGCTGCCGCATTTGAAATATTTGCAGAGGGACTGTGTGGAGGTGTAGGAATGTTTCTGTGTTTTGCATCAGAATTAGTTATCTTTATCATGCATGTTCTGCTGAGTGTAGAATTAGTGTGGGAGGGTGAAGGCAATAGTACCAGTAAGGAAAAGGAAATGAACCTGGAGACGCTGCTAGAAGTGGCTGAAGGAGCCAAAGTTGCAGGCTTCTTAACACCAGGCACCTAAATAGAAATCAACTCTCCTACCTCAATTTTGAGGAGGTGCAACCCCTGGACTTATTCCACAAAGGAAGCTACCATTGGTACATGTCACCTGCTGCAGCATCAATTCAAGGTCTTATCCCAAGGACCGGGCTGGGAGCTGGCAGGGGCAGGGGCAGGGGCGGGGGGGGGGGTGGATACGGTGTGCAGCACTGCCTGTGACAGTGAGTCTTAATTTCTTTGCTGTAGAATCATTCCAATTACAACAGGAAACATCAATAACCTCACCCAGTTCACTAATCACTATTCATCAGATGTTCTGGGTGAATAAGTCACTTGGAATCACAATCTAATTGTCACTGTAAAATATGACCATGTCAAAAGTGACTGCACTCCAAAAGTACTTTATTTGATTGTAAAGTACTTTGGGATGTTCTGCGGTGATGAAATGCAGGAAATGCAAGACTGTCTTTTTAATAGTAATATTTTAAAGTTCTAGTCATCTGAATATTGACCTCTTTAAGGGACAGTACAATTGAGTGTTCTATAATTGAATAAATAATTGTTTAGGAAACAATTATGCAAACATCACAATAGCTATGTGTGCAGTTGCAGCATCATTCTCCATTGCAAACCTGGCTCCAGAGATTTATATTGGAATAGCTGTTGAAGTGTTTACTGGAGAGACAATCCATTGATGTCAACAATCACACAACTACTTCATTTCACAGACTCTCATGGTACAATGTGACATTCATCAGCTGGAACAGCATTCATTCATTCTCTGCTTTTCTCTGCTTTCCTAATGGCCATCTTCAACTGTTGATAACATTAGAGTGAGACAAACATCCTACAATATGGAAAACGAATAATTAACAGTGCATATAATGCACAAAACCTCTAATCTAGACAGGACTCACAATTGTTACCATCAGAGTACAGCATTCTACCATCCTATAATCTTAGCAAATACATTCTATCAAGAAATATGCAGGAAGCTATTTGGATTTAATGTTACAATTGCAAGCCTGATTATTTTATTTCAGTACAAAGTTTGCAAAAAAAATTATATCACAATTATGAAAAGGTTTATACACATTCCTTTCACACCCATTGCTCTCTTACACCCAGTGCCATTTTGCACTTGGTGCCCTCTCACACCTGATGCTCTTTCATGCATTATCTCCTTTCACACCTGGTACCATCTTGCACTTTGTGCCCTTTCATGCCTGAATAAAACCTGCTTTGTTAAATCTTCTCATCCCATAATCCTTACACTGCAGAGCACCAGGTTGCTCTCTTTCCTTAGGGAAGTAATGTATTACTATATAATCCCATTCCACCTCTGCTCCCATAGTCCCTAACTTGCAGCTGCTAACTGATTCTCATTTGTTTTACTAACAGTTTATTTTTAGAGTGTGAGGTAAGTCTTAATAATGCATTTAACAACTTAAGCTATTAATTCGTTGGTGATTTTGCTGCGGTAGTGTATTACCGCTTCAGTGAAAGTTACTGATCTATTACAGTAATTTATAAATTCATTGGTGGCTGCTCAGCTATGTTTTAATACTCATCAGTGACCTTTTGTTGATGTGAATGAGTGAGTAATCATACATGAGATTTCTGCTGATTTCACTGGGTTGAGTTCCCTTGTTCCTTTTGTCAGACAATAACACTTTTGTTATAATTTCAATTCTCCATTTTATTCTGTTACGTTATTATAGCAGCAGCTTCTTAGGAACTCTGAGATAAAAATATGCCAAAACTACAGGTCTTGGCTCCTCCAGTGCAACATTATTGGGGAAACTGTAAATGTAATTTTCAGACTGTAGTACTTGGAAATTGTTGTTCAATCACCACATTGCAACTTGGTAAAGACAAATGGAATCTTTGGACAAATATTTGATTCCAGGTTAATCAAACAATTGGTTCTTCAAAGAATAAGAGGTATATGGGTGGCATGGTGCCACAGTGGTTAGCACAGCTACCTCACAGCACCACAGACCCAGGTTCAATTCCCAGCCTGGGTTACTGTCTGAGCGGAGTCTGCAAATTCTCCCCACGTTTGTGTGAGTTTCCTCCAAGTGCTCCAGTTTCCTCCCACAGTCTAAAGATGTATGGGTTAGGTGGATTGGCAATACTAAATTTCCCCTTAGTGTCAGGAGGACGATCTGGGGGAGATGCATGAGGTTATGGGAATAAGGCTTGGTTGGGATGTGGTTGATGTAGACTTAATGGGCCAGATGGACTCCTTCTGCACTGTAGGATTCTTTGATTTTACACTGACATTCCATGCAGAAAGAATTGTGTTTTCCAAATGTTGACAGATGACAAAAACAATAAGAGAGATTTTCCCACCTCATCCACCATGGCAATTATAGCGAGAGTGGTAGACCATTCAAAGCTTCGTTAACTTTGGGTGGGATTTTCCAATTCTGAGCTGAATGTGGCCAGAAAGTCCCACCCATTATACTAGACTGTCCATAGCTTTAGTTTGCAATTAATTCATACATTGAATTGGGGTGGCCCAGTGGCACAGTGGTTCGCACTGCTACCTCGTAGTGCCAAAGACACATGTTCAAACCCCAACTTGGGTTACTGTCTGTGTGGAGTTTGCACATTCTCTGTGTGTCTGCATGGGTTTTCTCTGGGTCGTCCAGTTTCCTCCCACAGTCTGAAAGACATGCCAGTTAGTTGTATTGACCATGCTCCTCTGGACTCCTCCCTCCGAGTACCCAAACAGATGCCAGCGTCTCGCAACTAGGGGATTTTCACAGTAACTTCATTGCAGTGTTAATATAAGCCTACTTGTGATTAATAAATAACTTTATAAACTGAATGTCTGGTTTTTGAGAACCACAAAAGAAATTAGATGCAATATTCGATTGATTTATCTGGGGCCTTCATTTTCTCACTCACTCACTGTTGATACATGCCGGTACAGTAGTCATCACAAATTGTTTCCATGTAATTGGCTGAAATAAACTGCAAATAATGTAGATCTTCTTTTCTGGTTCTTCAACATTTTGTAATTTTAGCTACTGCTTGTTTTCAACATCTTGCATTATGGAATGGTTACAGCACAGAAGGAGGCCATTCAGTCCTTTGCCAATGCTGACTTTCTGAAAAAGCAATTTAGCTAGTCACATTCCCCCACCTTTTCCCTGTAATCCTGCATTTTCTTTTCTCCTCAGATAAATATGCAATTATCTTCTCAAAACCACATAGAATCTGCCTGTACCATATCCTCAGCCAGTGCATATTGTCAATGCATCATAGAATTATAAAATCCCTACAATGCAAAAGAGACCATTTGATCCATCAAGCCTGCACCAACAACAATCCCATCTAGGCCCTATCCCCATGGAAACCCATGGAAATATATTTAACCTGCTAATCTCCCTGACACTAAGGGGCAATTTAACATGGCCAATCTGCCTAAGTTGCCCATCTTTGAATTTGGGAGAAAACTGTCAGAGGAAACCCATGCAGACACAGGAGAATGTGCAAACTTCACATAGACAGTCACCTGATGTTGAAATTAAACCCGGGTCTTTGGTGCAGTGAGGCAGCAGTGTTAACCACTGTGCCACCATGCCACATCAGCAAGTGCATGCTTTGACAATTATATTGTTAAGCTAATGCTTTGTTAAGGACTGAACATCCAAAACAGTATAAATGGACGTAGCTGGGACAGTTGTCGGAGCAGGTGACAGGTGGCTTTATGTAAATATAACTGTCCTGTATTGAGAATAAACTTGTTAAAGGTAAAAGATAAGTTGCTCTATTATCTCTCCATCATATGCCAACATTGGCATTTGCACATATTGCCGTGTCTCTTTTTTACTTCTAAACCATATTTCAATAGTATTTTATTTTTGTAATGATATTACTATTGGCAGTATGTTAATATTACCTTAACCCTGCCTAGTGGTACTGACAGGATTGGATCAAAGTTAATGAGAATTAAAAGATGATAGAGTGTAAACTAGACTCTTGATCTGATTCCAGTTGATCTATTGGAGCACTATTGAAGGGGAATTCCCATCAGGAAGGGATAGAAAGCCCAGAAAAAGGATGGCATGCCTGCTCTCCTACTCTACAAGAAGGCAGAAGAAAATCATTTAAAAGGCCCTTTCTGAGCGTCATACAGCCCTAATCCCTATATCTGGCCTACAGGGGAAGCTACTTACTACTCTCCTGCTCAGGCCTCAGCGTAAAATTGTAGCTCAAGCTCCAAAAATATCACTGGAGCTTGATTTTGTGAGGATTCAGCCAATTTGGGGAGTGCTGTTGTCTCTTTCAGCTTCAGATTAGAAGAATCTAGATTGTGGTGGGGTGGTCAGCAGTGAAAGAGTGGACAAGTCCCCCATTCCATCTAAACTACCCCCCCTCTGCTTGACTTCCATTAAACAGAGGGAGTTGAAATCGATATCTTAAATGGTTGGTCCTTATAATATTCACTAAATGTTCTTTATTTCCATCAGCAATCATTCTGCATTCCTCATACCATGTGGTACTGATCTGTATCTGCGTGTGCTGATTTACAGCTAGTTTGTGTGAAGGCCCTGGTCAGAATCAAGGTGACACAACCCCCAACTTCAGCTGAATCCTGCAGCTAGCAAAGACCTTCTTCCACTAGCCTGTCCTGAAGATCATTCAGCACCCCGTCTTTCCTCATGTCAGCTATGGAGAAGTTAATCCAGCCGGCTGCAGGAGAAAGAATATTAGAGTTGGCAGCCATATGGGGAGGAGAGCATAAATAATGGCAGAAGTTGGAATACAAATACATCTTTGAGTTACTGTAAGATTGATCATGACAAGCTACAGACACTATTTAATGGCAAAACTAATGATACCTGGCACCAGAAACCGAATTTAAAATACAGAACATCAATCTCGAGATGAAAAAAATAACACAGCAAAGAATAAGTAAAGTAGGAATTGTGATTTTTTTGTTATGTGCTACAATCTGAACAAATTGCCTGTCATTTTCAATTTATACCTCAGTTCAAATTGCAATCGCTAGTGTAACTGGTCATGTACAAAAGCGGGTAGCCATTGGCTCCAGTGGCAGCCAGTTGCACTTACATAAAACCATCGGGTTTACTTATCCCAGTCTCAGACACAAAACCCCAATTCATACCACTCTACTTCTCACACCTCATCTTAATAGCACAATAACTGTAAACTGCCTGCCTATAATGATCATTCAGCAAGTAGTTTCACAACACCAAGTTAAAGTCAAACAGTGCCACTCCTTCATCAGGTGAATCACTTCAGCACTGCTCCTGATGAAGGAGCAGCGTTTCAAAAGCTTGTGCTACCAAATAAACCTGTCGGACATTAACCTGACGTTGTGAGATTACTCATTGTGCCTATCCCAGTCTAACACCAACAACTCCACATCATATAATGGTCGTTAGAAGTGACTGAGTAAACAGATTACTGTTGTAATTGTGACTTTGAATACAAAATACAGAGATCACCAGGACATGTTTGAACTGAACCCCCAAACAATCTGTAGCTACTCACAGACCATTCTGATTTTTTTTAAATTCATTTGTGGGACATGGGCATCACTGGTTGGCCAGCATTTATTGCCCACGCGTAATTGCCCAAGGACAATTGACAGTCAAACACATTACTGTGGATCTGAAGTCACGTGTAGGCCAGACCGGGTAAGGCCAGCAGATTTCTTTCACGAAAGGACATTAGGGAACCAGATAGGTTTTCTCAACAATTGACAATGGTTTTATGTCATCAGTAGATTCTTAATTCCAGATTTTTTTTATTGAATTCAAATTCCACCATCTGCCGTGACGGGATTCGAACCTGTGTCAACAGAATATTAGCTGAGTTGCTGAATTAATAGTCTAGCGAAAATACTACTAGGTCATCACCTCCCCATGATATGACATCTTTGTTTTCTGCTTTATGCTGGCAGAAATTCCTTTGCTCATCTCTATTTGCATAACTTGGTAGATAACCAGTCATCATGAGAGCCTATGCTGGAATTCTAGCCAGAATAACATCAGAGCCAAGGGACAAACACAAATCAATTACAATTTCAATAAAATGAAATCAAAAGCAAACTTTCAGCTCCTCAGTTCTGATTCAATTCCCATTGATTTTTTTTCCCAAGAATCAAAAATGTTTAAAAGAACTTGCCCAGTGTTATTTTTGAGACTGTAACTTCTTTGAGTATATATAGATTCTCCATTTGCTGATGTTAGTATAAAGTATGTTTCTCTATTTTATGCTGTTTTCATTTTCCTATTATAATACAGCTACATACCTTTTCTCTCTTTCCTTGATCAGTTCATGCCACCTGCTGGGGAGAACACAAATGGATAGATTAGCTCCCTAAATACTACAGACCAGATTTTACAACCTCACCCACCCCAAGCCATGAAATCCTGAGTAAGTCAACAGTTCTTTCCATGTTCTGCCTATCATCTGCTCCAATTCCCGTGGTGGTGGGGTGGTAGAATTCCAGCCTACCAGTCTTCAGGCATTGGGGTACATGACCACAAGACTGGGCTGACTCAATCACAAATATTTGTTTATTGTGGAGAAGTGGTCATCCTCTCTCAGCATTGCCCTGTCAGTGTGTGATTAACCATAAGTATTCTTCTAATCCATATGTCAGTGTTGTGGAACCTCATCCTTTGGCACAACCACATATCCGTTATGATGCTTTGTTCTCTCCTTTCCTGAAAGAGTTAACTCTTTGGGTCTTAGTTCTTAGATATTCATTCTCAAGTTAACCATTTGCCCATTGTTCTTACATAAGCATTGACATTTAGCACTGGTAGATTATTAAGGTGAGTAGCAAGGTGAGGATATCATAATCAAACCTGACACTGGTTTCACCCCATGATGGTATAGATTTTTTTTGTGTATGTAAAGGAATATTTTAAAATATAGCTTTTTTCTACAAGCAGTCGGCATGCCTGGAAGGAATGCAGCTCAAATGCTGGGAGAGGAGATTAATTACTCAATTTAACGATGTAGCTCTCTCTTAAGCAAGCTCTCTTGCTTAAGAGAGAGCTAATGGATTTCTGATTATAAATGGAGATTGTCTCTGGAGTTTTTGATTAATTTGATTAACAGAGTCATGTGATAATGTGGTTATTGGGAGGAGCTAACTTTGTAGAAGAGATAAAACAGCTTTTAGTTCTTTTTAGGGTTTATTAAAGCGGAGCTCTGCAGGCTGCTCTGAAACTCAAAATCTCTCCTTCGTGGCTTCAAGACTGTCAACACCCTTTATATCAAGTATATTTCTGGATGCTAATTGTATTTAAAGTGAAATTTTGAGTCTGTAAGAGAATGTTGTATATTTGGAAGTAAAACAGTGATGTTAGAAATTAAACTTGTTTCCTTTCATTTTTTGACTATTGTTTCACTATTAAGAGTTAAGCTGCTTCATTTTGTTAGAGTTATTTTTAAACAAAATGTGTTTTACTATAAGAGATCCTGAATTTGTGAGCAGAGTTACTCCTAAAGTGAAGCATCCTATCCTCACAATTTGCCAAAAATAAAAAAAAAGTTGTCAGGGTCTCATCTGACTTCTTAATGTACTTTGGGATTCTAGTCCAGGATCCTAATTCATTCAACTGTTGACATACACACACATTTCCCAGAGAAATCTGTGGCTAACAATCAGGAGCAGGCAGTTGAGTTGATTTGTAGCATTCCTATATTACAAGAACGACTACATGGGATGGTCTGCCCTCCCATCATTGCTACCAATGTGGATAACCATATAGGTAGTAGTAGAAGTGGGTATAATTTTGTCTTTTAAAAAGCATTTGGACAGTCATATGAGTGAGATGGGTATAGAGAAATGTGGGCCAAATGCAGACAATTACTAGCTTAGTCGTTAAAAACTGGGCAGCATGGACAAGTTGGGCCAAAGAACCTGTTTCCATGCTGTAAACCTCTATGACTCTAAAAAATTAGGTATAACTCTTGAGGCTAAAGGGATTGAGGCATATGGGGGGGGGGGGAGGTGGGGAAATGGGAGAATCAGAATATTGAATTCAATGATCAGCCATGTTCAAAATGAATGGAGGAACAGACTTGATGGGCTGAATGGCCTCTTTTCTATGTTTCTATTTCAGAAGCATTTCAGTGACTATAAAGTACTTTGAGACACCCCTGTTAGATGGGAATGTCACTATATGAATGCAAGTTCGTCTTTTTATCCCCAGTTAATTATTTTGGTTATAATGATTTAGCATAAACATTTGTGATTGTCTGCAATAGAAATTTTGAAGTAGTGGACTGTGTTCACAAGGGCTCTTAACTTGGAAAAACTGATTGATCTAAGGTCTTAAAATGGCCTGTTCAAATTTAGAAAATGGCCTGATGGATTGTAGCCAAAAGGGAAATTGTTGGAAAATCTCAGTAGGTCTGACAGCATCTGTAAGGAGAGAAAAGAGCTGATGCTTTGTGTCAACATGACCCTTTGTGAAAATTAAAAGGCATAGAAAGTGAGAGATATTTATACTATAGGATGAAGAATGAAAGATCAATTATAGTCACAAAAACAAGAGGAAAGGTTGCTATCGGCAGTCCATCAAGAGAATAAAAGGTGTGAATGGCCAAATGGCAGAGAAACTGAAATCAAAGGGTAAACTGTGACAGATGAAGGTGTGGGAGGATGGGGAAGATGGGTGGGAGAGAGGTAAAATTAAGACAAAGGGGAAGCAAAGAGGGAGAAAAGGTGAGGAAAGGGGGATGAAATAGTGTGAAAGGGTAAGGGGGGAAGAAAAATAAAAAAAGACAGTAAGAAATAAAGCGTAGAGAACAGTTAAAAATGAAATGAAATAAAAACAAAGGGGTCAAGGTGGGGTAGAGCTAATCATCTGAAGTTGTTGATGTGCCTGGCTGTTATGTGCCTAGCCAGAAGATGACTGATGGATCATAGGATCTTCTTCAATCCTATGCAGTTCTATGTACAGCCACAACCATTGAGAAGAATTAATTCAATTCCAATTGACTCTTGGGCATTTATACTTGCATGGAAATTACAAGCTGCTTTTACCAAATGTGCTATTGTGAGACACCCTTACCACAGTGTTTTATTCTATAAGGTCTAACATTGTAATCACTCAAAATCAAAATAACTGAACCAAAAATCTGACTCAAGACTTGCTTAATCAATTCCAAAGACAAATAAACAGCTGTATCGGTAAATATATTGTTTTATTCTTTCAAGGGATGCGGCTATCATCGGCTAGGACAGCTTTTGTTGCCCATGCCTAATTGCTCTTGAGAAGGTGGCACTAAGCTGCATTCTTCAACTGTTATAGTCCATGTGGTGTAGGTACACCCATAGTATTGTTAGAGAGGAAGTTGCAGAATTTCAACCCACTAACAATGAAGGGACGATGATATAATTCTGACTCAGAATGGTGTGTGACTTGTAAATGGCAGTTTTCTGATGACTTTGACCTTCTTGGTGGTAGAATTTTCAAAGGAATCTTGATGCGTTCCTGCACTGTAGTTTGTAGATGCTGTTTACACTCTTGTCATTGTCTATTGGTAGTGAAGGAAATGAACGTTGAAGGTAGTAGATGGGGTGCCATTCAAGCGGACTGCTTTGTTATGGATGGTGTCAAGCTTCTTGAATGTAACTGAAGCTGCACTTATCCAGGCAAGTGGAGAATATTCCATCACACTCGTGACTTGTGCTTTGCAGATGGTACACAAGCTTCAGAGGTAAGTTAATCATTGCAGAATTCCCAGGTGTTGATCTGTTCTTATAGTCTCAGTATTAATATGGGTAGTCCAGTTCAGTTTCTGGTCAGTGATAATCCTTAGGCTGTTGATAGTCAGGGATTCAACAGTGATATTTAACGTCAAAGGGATATGCTGCATTATTTCTTGTTGGAGATAGTAATTGCCTGGCACTTATGTATTATGAATGTAACTTGCCATTCCATTCCACGCCAGACTATTGTCCAGATCTTGTTGCATATGCACGAGGGCTACTTCAGTACCTGAGAAGTCATGAATAATGCTTAATTTTGTGCAAATATCAGCAAACAGGACTGCAGGGAATGTCTTGATAAAACAGCTGAAGATGGTTGGGTCCACAGTACTACTTTGAGAAACATAGAAAATAGGAACAGGAGTAAACCATTTAGTCCTAGTGCCTGCTCTGAAATTAATTATGATCATGGCTGATCATCCAAGTCCTGTTCCTGCATTCCCCCCGTATCCTTTGATCCCCTTAGACCCAAGAATTATATTTAACTTATCTTGAAAACAAACAATGTTTTGGTCTCAACTACTTTCCATGGTTGAAATTTCCACAGATTTACCTTTCTCTAGGTGAAAACCTCTTCATCACAGTCCTAAACGGTTAACCTGGCATCTCCAGACTGTGATCCCCTGGTTCTGGACTTCCCTATCATTGGGAACATTCTTCCTACCTCTACCCTAACTAGTTCTGTTATAATTTTATTGATTTCTATGAGATCCACTCTTCCTTCTTCTAAACTCGAGTGAATATAATCCAGTCGACTCAATCTCTCCTCACACATCAGTTCTGCCATTCCAGGAATCAATCTGGCAAACCTTCTTTGCACTTCCTCCATAGTAAGAACATCCTTCCACAGATAAGGACATCAAAACTGCGCACAATTTTCCAGGAGCTTGTATGACTGCAGCAAAATATTCAGTAAGGTATTCAGACATTCAGCAAGGCAAGCAGCAAGGTCTAAGTGGATCAAAGGCTATCGGGGGAACATGGCTTACTGACTATTGCAGAATAATCAAGGCTGCATATTTGTGTTATGTGGTAATGATATAGAGTTGAAATAAGTAGAAACATAAAATGTAGTATACCCATGAAGCTGGTGATAAGTACTAAACAATAGTCTATACTTTTTACTCATCTGGCTTTCTGTGTACAGCACAAATAAATGTAAAGGGCTTATGGTTTCAATACCTTGTTCAAATGTCAATAGATGTAATTGAGTTTTACCTAGATGGCTTCAGGTTTAATTACCTCAGCTTTTGCAGTTGATCCCAGTAAACCTACCCAAAGATTAGAGATGGAAGTTTCAAAATAAGCTTTTGCCTCCGTTGAATACAAATTCACACTGAGCAAAATACCCTCTTCAACACAGCACTGATCTTAGGGCTTGGAATGAGATTGAAAAGCAAGCAAGTTTATCAGGTGCCAGTACAGTGGAACCATGATTCTATCATTACATCCTTACATAGCACAGAACATTTCCCGGATAGGCGTTGCACAGGCCAGAAGTAACACAAAGTTATTCAAACACATGGAAGCCAATAGAATTTCTTTCCCTATACTTAACTTCACATCAGCAAAGTGTATAAAGACACATACTGAATTTCTTGGATACCCCTACGCCAGCAGAAACTCTACCCCAGTGACCGGTTGACTTGTTTTCCAAATCCTTTATAGAGGATTCATTGCTTAAAGGAGTCAATAGGCTCAAAGATCAGCAAATCATCCAATGCCTCCACTAACCATCATAAAATTTCATGAAGGCCCAGGGGCAGTTGTTGGAAAAGTTAATGTACTGGATCAGTGGGTGAGTGTAAAATCCAGCCCAAAGAGTCTGCAAAATAGATGCAGATGGGATAAGTGAGCAAACAAAAATTTGGCAGATGGAATATCAGATGGGCCAACATTTTTTTTTAAGGTCATTCTTGTGATTTTCTTGAGGGCTATCGTTGATTTTCAGAGGCTCCAATTTCATTCTCATGAATTCATTCATTAGAGTGATAGAGTCACTTTGTCACATTGACTTCATTAGTGATGTTAATTTTTTTCTTTAGATTTCCAAAATATTGAATATATTCAAGAGGCAGCTAGATATAGCATCTGGGGCGAATGAGAATCAAAGGTTATTGGGGCAAAGCAGAATTAGGCTATTGAGTTGGACAATCAGCCATGATCATAATGAATGCCACAGCAGGCCAAATGGCCTCCTTCTATCTTCTCTGTTTCTATGTTTCCTTCTTAAGGTTGATAAGGCAGCACAAATACTAAAACCTGCGTGTGCATTATTACATCTCGTAACTTGGAATCTATAAATAAGATGTTTAGTCAATCTATCAAAAACAAATCTCCCTTACTCTAGTTTTCAAAATGGCAAACATAACTTATTGGGAATGAGTCTCACATGTGCAGCATACTTTAAAAAAAATTGTAAGAGTCAGCACTCTACATCAACTCTTGGTTTTTTTTCTGCCAATTTCAAGCTCCTTTTGCCTCAACACTTCTGATTAAAATTGGGTGTTAACAAATATATCAGGATATTGACTTCCAAAAATCAAACTGTGCAGCACAGAGAATACACACATATTAATTCTGCAGCACAAAACTAACCATCAGATAACAATGGCTTGATTCACATATATTTCAATCTTCAGTGATTACTTTAAAGTTAATTCACCTCGTCGTATGATCATCAATGAGACATAAGTTGGAACTTCTTGGCATAGAATCATAGAATCCCTATAGTGTTAAAAAAAAAGTCATTTGGCCCTTCAAGTCTGCACTGACTCTCTGACAGAATATTCTCCCACCAGGCCCATAACCCCACATCATACCAATCTCCCGAACCTGCACATGTTTGGACACTAAGGGGAAATTTACCACAGCCAATCCACTTAACTTGCAAATTCCTGGACAGTGGGAGGAAACCAGAACCCCCCTGAGAAACTCATGCAGACTCAGAGAGGAAACTTCATTCAAACGGTCACCCAAGGCCAGAATTGAACCCAGGTCCCTGTCATTGTGCGGCAGCAGTGCTTGATCACTATGTTACCATGCCACCCATGAAGATCTAGAGAAGCATTCTAGTTATATTAAAGACACAAACCAAAAGACTAGAAGACAAAGTAGCAGACATAGGTCATTTGGCTCATCAGGTCTGCTCTGCCATTCAATGAGACCATGACTGATTTGATGTGAAAACCCCCAAATCCACATATTTCCATAACCCTGGATTTCCTAATTAATATCACTTTACAAAGTAGTTAACTGACTAATTGTAACAATCTACCCTTCACTCACCCCATATGAAGGACCTAATTAGGTTCCTCAACTTCCCTACCTACGCTGAACAGTGCAGGGCACTGCATAGTCCCTGGCCCTGGAGGGCACAATATAAATCTCCACCCACCCACAGTCATGCTTTTTACAATGAACATTGAAAGACTGAAAACAAATTGTGTCTGTGTCAGGTCTTTAAAAGAGAGCTCAGCAAATTGGTCCTTACTCCTTCCTACTTTTTCCCCATTGCCCTGCAAAACAGTTTTCCTTTGAAAGTTTACTGATTCTCACACCTTGTTGCAATCTATTATTTTTAATGGTTTATTGAAGTCAACTCCCTACAGATTCAGAGGTGGAATGAAGGGAATTATGCAATCAATTTAAATAATATGCAAAAAAAAAGCAAACCAAAAGTTCAGGTGAAAATGCACTGGCAGCACAGAATCCCTCTGGTACAGAAGGAGGCCAGTTTGGCCCATCGATTTGACACTCACCACAATCCCATCTAGGCCCTATTCTTGTAACCCCACACATTTACCCTGCTAATCCCCTGACACACGGGTCAATTTTAGCATGGCCAATCAACCTAAACAATCAACCTAACTTGGACTGTGAGAGGAAACCAGAGCACCCAAAGGAAACCCACACAGACACGAGCAGAATGTGCAATCTCCACGCAGACATTGACCCAAGATTAGAACTGAACTTGGCATCCTTGGAGCTGTGAGGCAGAAGTACTTGCCATTGTGCCACCATGCCACATCATAGCCAACAGCACCACCATCAATTCACCAGGGATTCCTTGAGATTGTGTATTGCTTGAACCATTTACCACTGCCCTTACTATGGTGCAGAAAACATTCCAAATGCCTCTCTTTCTGAACGTGGCTCTGCCCCAGCTCCATGTTGTGGAGAAGGTCAAAACTGATGCTCCTCTGCAGTCTGCCCACAGGCCAAGGTACTGGTGCCTTTAAAGAATTTGACAGCCAAACAGCTACATTCATTCAGTTGAAGGCACCATTCTTTCTCTATCTCTTTTACCTTTGTGTGCACTTCCTGCTGCTTTTTTTCCCACTGGTATTCTCATCCTTGGCTTGTTCATCCTCTGAACCTTGGCCATGATCTCCCAAATCTCCAACTCAGTCACTGCAGCCAAGGTTCTTGTAGCGTGCCATTGAGTGAGGTCCCCTGCTGCTTCCTCCTTCCCTGTTTTCCCTCATTCCAGTTCAGTCTCAGCGTGATGGAAACTGTGGGATCAGCCAAAATAATGACCCAGATTCTCCAATCACAGGTCCTTTCTCTTCTTCCCTTGCTGTAGGGAGGCAATTCTCTTTTTATTTGTTGACCTCCCCTCCTCCCTGCGATTGATTTTTTTGCATGCTTTCACAGTATCCCACTGAACCTTGGTGCCTCCATCAACATTATCAGTCCACAAATGTGTTTGTCATTCTGCTCCTATCTCTGGCCTTCTCAGATCACACTCACCTTTTTCACTGCCTCTTTCAGCTTATCAGTCCAATGTCCACAATGTCCCATATTAAAAGTAAAGTTTATTTATTAGTCACAAGTAGGCTTACATTCACACTGCAATTAAGTTTCAATGAAAATCGCCATGTTTGATTGTCACCAACGATAACATTGGATCTGTTGTAATGTGCCCAATGGTAACATGGTGTTAGGATCAGCTGACCCAGTAAACTATGTAATCAATGACAAAATGATGTGGTGGTCAGCTGACAGGGTTTGTGGGAGCTTGGAATACCTCAGGGTGTGGCTTCAAGTGTTAGAGTAATGAATTTTATTACTAAACATTTGTCTTTAATTTATAATTTGGAGTAAGTCTTGTTTTATTTTACTGCTTACAACTGAAGGGTTCCTCCTGGTGGATCGACATCCCACTCAAACACATTGTATTTTTTTCTACTTCTTTAGTTTTTTTGAATAGTGTTGCAAATTTCTCTTATTTCCCCCCATTCCCATCTTACCATTGTAAGAAGCCTTACAATGCCAGGTTAAAGTTCAACAGATTTATTTGGTATCACAAACTTTTGGAGCCCTGTTCCTTCATCTGGTGATTCACTCACCTCACAAAGGAGCAATGGTCCAAAAGCTTGTGATACCAAATAAATCTGTTAGACTTTAACCTGGTATCGGAAGAGACTTCTTACAGTCCCCACCCCAGTTCAACGCCATCATCTCCACAATATCTTACCACTGATTAAATTGTGCCATTTCTCTTTCTCCTCTCCTCTTGCCACATCTGATTAAATCACTCATTGGATGCAATCTTACTGCCTGTTTGTGCCACAGTCCCGCTGCAGCCAGCCAAATGTCTGTTTACTGCAGCGGGATGGGAAAATCCAATCAATGTGAACAGTGGTAAGATTCTGTTCATTGTCTTTTACTTTTTGCCTGTGATCTTTTCTGCCAAAATAGTGTAATCATTGCTAACTCCTTCAGTAACAGCTGTGTTACTTACATATTTCAGTTCTGCCATGAAACATTATTCCCCAGCAGATGGACTCCCTTTGTCAACATTCCCCTGCAAATCAAACATTTATTCAACTACATCTTCAGGAATGTAAGTAGCTTGATACAATATTATTAATAGTTTTAAACTGTCTTAATTAAAGCACTATGCAAGATTAGAGTACCACTGTCCTGCATTCATTGTCCCTGATAATCATTGCAAATGACAAAGCGTTTTGGAGAATCTTTAAGTCACCAAATGTCTGGACTACGTCTGACAATTAAGGTCACTTCATCAAACTCCAGATGTGAAGAGAGACTTCGTTATCCGTGGCAGGGAATTTACAAGAATTACCAACTACATCAACTGTACCATTGCTGACAGGAATGTGATATGATCAGTTTGTGGTCAGAAGGAAAAACAGAACACCAATTTAATCAGTAAAGTCATGCCAATCTGCAACCTGCTCCCAAACCTTTGCAGACACTTAATATTTTGCATCCTTGGTGCATCAAGTGTCCTGTGTTGAAATATTTTGTACTGTACACCTCCATCCCCAAATTAGTGGAGGCAGCAGCTGTCACAACTTCTGTTCTTGATGTAGCAAAATCATCCTTTTCTGCTGTCTATTAATAATGACTCCAACCTGTTATCATTGAAAATCCCATTTCATTGCAGAAATAAGCTGCTCCTATTCCTCGGTGTCCTCTCTCAGCTGTTTATTTCTTTGCTTCTTTCCCACCTTTGACACTGCATGCAGTAAATAACATTTCATCAACTATGACTGCTCCCTGATCCCCATCAATAATACTGCCCGATTAATGTGAGAGATATGCACACAGGAGTGAAACTGTCTCAAAGTTGCTTATGTCTTTCTCATCCTTAGTTTCTGCTCACTGTGGTTGTTCCAAGTGTATGTATTGCTTTGTTGATCATCTGTGTATGCTGCACTGACCATTCCCCTTGTTTAACCGTACAAAAAAATTGAAAAGCTCTGCTTTTCCAGTCTATAATTTTAGGAAACGTATTGAGACTTTATTTGTTGAAAGAAATCTAAAAATATAGAAGCTGCAAAAGCAGTTATCTGTTTCTTTAGGTGATGCAGTATACAAGCACTCTGTACTATTGACTGGGACACCAGGGTCCACATCACAGCCACAGCTGACATCCATCATCAGTCTTGTCTTGTCACATTGAACATATGAACTGCACAGCACAGGAACAGGCCCATCAGCCTAAGATGTTGTGTCAAACATGATGCCAAATGAAACTAATTCTTTCTGCCTGCCCTTGGTTCATATCCCTCTATTCATTGCATATTCATGTGCTTATCTAAAAGCACCTTAAATGCCCCTATCATCTCTGCCTGCACCACCATCCCTGGTAGCAGTTCTAGACACCTACATTCTCTGTGTGAAAAAAAAACTTGCCCCTCACATTTCCTTTGAAGTGTCCTCTCTCTCACCTTAAGTGCATGCCCCCTAGTATCGGACATTTCAATCTGAGAAAAAGATTCTGACTGCCAACACTTCGTATGCCTCTCATAATTTTATAGACTTCTACCGGATCTCTCCTCAGCCTTCATAGTTAGTTAATTAATCTCATCAGTTATTTACGAGCCATGGCGGGGGGGCAGTGCCTCAGCTGTTTTTAATTATTTTTACAATACTTACTGTCAAAACATACAGCATTAGAGATTCCAAGGAGAGATTTCTATTGTTTCTAAATAGGATTCTGATTATATACAGCAATATGCTACTATATATCAGTATTTGGTATTCAGACAAGTGTCTGTTTTAAAACTACACAGAATAGATCATGCTGGAGTAATTTTGTAATTTGACTGAGGCACTTACATTTCTGTATAGTTGTTGCATATCGTCTCG
This sequence comes from Sphyrna mokarran, assembly GCA_024679065.1. Taxonomy (NCBI): domain Eukaryota; kingdom Metazoa; phylum Chordata; class Chondrichthyes; order Carcharhiniformes; family Carcharhinidae; genus Sphyrna; species Sphyrna mokarran. Next base: position 55,716,222 of record JAGIQG010000014.1, read on the forward strand.
AAAGAAGGGATCGTTGTACTGGGATATGAAACACTTCTCTATTTTTGGAACACAGGGCAGAATTTTGTTTGGGGTGGGGAAGTCCTGAAGTTGGAGTGATATTAGGTCTCAGACCCGCAGGGCTGGGGCAATGGGACTGTATCTGCAACTTTCTTGGAGGCAGACTCCTAACTGACCGCCACCAGCCCCACCATCCAATTACAGTGGGTGGGCTGTCCCTGTTTTCAACCCAATCATAGGAGTTGTGACCCTGAAGCCTCAGCAGAGCCACCAGCAGCGTAGTCCATGTTGAGGAATGTAGGTGACCTCAGCATGTGTTGCAAACTATGCTGATGTTAAATCAAAGCTATCCCAAAACCCTGAAAAGTAACTTGGAGCACCAGTTCAGAGTAGTGTATTTTTTTTGGTATAATGTGAGGAACAATGTTCAACAAAGTGAGAAAATATCCACTCATTATGTGAACAATTAATAAAGAATATTTATTAACTTAAAAGGAACACAAACACACACGACAAGAAGGACTATAATAAACTACAACATTTAAGGATATTGACAGCAGTACACACATAATTTTATAAGAAATTATCCCTTGGTCCTGAAAACTATCTACACTTTACCTGAACTCTGATACACTCTTTTTCCCACACAATATCCAATGTTAAGTAACTCAATGAGCAAAATCCAGCAAATAATGATCACAACCTTATTAAAGTTGCCACATCTGGGAAAAAAGCTTCTGGTTCAGCAAAGACCATAAGGTATAAGATTAGGCCACTCGGCCTATGGAGCCTATTCCGCAAATGGCTGCTTCTCTCAGCTGACTGTAGCTGAAACTTGCTGCAGTTCTGTCGTTTTTCTTTTTCTTCTTATCCTCTTTAGTTAGGGTTCAACAGTTACACTATTTGATTCCCTTTGACGTTATTTAGCCTGTGTAGTTGGCTTTTAGTAGAAACATTTCAATTTCCTTATCCCTCCACTCTGAAATTACCACTTCTATAGCCCCATTGTTTCCTCTGGCCACATACTTGTTTTCCAGTGGTACGCAATTCATGCATCATCATTTCTCCAGCCATCTGCCTCCGATTAACTCACTGCTTTTACTTTGTTTTATTTAATCTTAACTTTCCCCAATTCGTAACACATGCAGGAAATACACTTGGGGCCTAGTGTCAGAGAGAAAACCACTTTGCAGAAATTACTGAGGTTGCCTTCCTTGCCTATGCTCTCGACTTTTTCTCATAGAGCCTATATCACCGGGAAGCCACTTGGCGGCCACCACTATGGAGCTGGTCTAGTGGGAGGTTTGGGGGTTGGGAGGGTTGTGATGTTCTCTGCCATTGGCAAAATGGCCACAGCTCAGGAAAATGGCCCTTAATTGAGCCATTAATTATTCAGATTGCCTGCCTGCGTCTGTTTGGCAGGCAGTTGTTCCAGCACTGTGAGTGGAAGTAGGTTCACAAACATGGCTTATATAGATAAAGGCACAATTGCATGATAGTTACAGTTTGGAATGTGAAGAGTGGTTGGAATGCGAGTCTTTACAGGTAATCAAATCTTTACAGGTTCAAACAGCGTGAATGGAGAGGAGGATAATCACAGTTATGCTGGCAAAGTGCTACATCATGGTACTTTACCAGCAAACCTGCTTCCCAGCCTGTCACCTGTCACACCAGGGACAGTAAAATCACAGCTACAATATTGGCATTAAGCTCTGCCAGGCTATTATAGCATCTTTAGATGCAAGTAAAAATCTCTCTGCCCAATATCAAAAGATTACCACCGAGCTTACCAGTGAAGCACTTCTTCATACCAACACTAGTCATCCTTATGGTTTCTAAAAGTGTGTTCATTTAAGCCCAGATATGATAAAAGACCATATTGGCAGACTAAACAATTAACAGATTTATGTGTTGTTTTTCAGTCAACTAATGTCACCCATTTATTTTAAATTTCCAATGCTCATTTGCTTGTCGCCTGCTCCATGTGTAGAGACGGTGTCTTCCAAAATATCATTGACAGAAAATAATGATGAATCTCATCTCATTTCACTAATACTAATCAAAACGTCATACATTTTGACAAGGAAGACCTTTCACTCTTCAAGTAGCTGGTACATTTTCTATTGGACATAGATGTTGGAAGAAGATTACAGTAAAGCAATACAATTCAGAAAAGTGAGGGCATAAAAGGATTGCACGGACTAATACTGAGCGGTGACTTCAATGCTTTCAATGAGAAGCAATCAACTCCAGCACGCTGAAACATCACGATTCTTTTAAAAGCATGTCATTATTATAATGCATCGCTAAGCTTATTTGTGGTCCTGTAAGTTGTAGTCTCACAAGAGGCATGGAAGCAGCTTTTTTGTGGCAAGGACAAGGGAGATGAGAGCTTTTAGATATACATATGTTGTACAAGGATAATCATTGATTTTGAGTTTCTAATTACAGACTGTTGCATTTGGGATTTAATTAGAGGTAAATTATACATTTCTTTTCATAATAACACAATTCCATTTTTGAATGTCTCTCCCCAGCGGTAGCTTGGTTATGAAACTTCAATATCCCCATTGTCTTCCTTTCCTTAATAAATCCCTCTCTCCACTGAGAGAGTCTATAGCGGAGAGACAGGTGAGCACCTTCCCTTTTTTAACACACCGACAGACTGAAAATAAACAAGTTAAATTAACTGGAATATTATTTTATTTGTGAAGTTGGTGGGCTGAATTTGCCCCAAGCCAGGATGACTTGGGAGCACTTCCAGGATTCCCAATCCCTTTGCTGGGGTGCCCAATTTTCAGGAATGCTTTTTAAGGCTGTGGCCTGGTTTGGGTTGGGAGACTCCCAGCCTGCACTCCTGGCCTGCCTGGCTCCATTGTGGGGATGGATGTGACCTAGTCCTCCACAATGTTCATGCAGTCAGTACAGATTTTCAAAAAGGCATTAGTCCATGGCAACACAGGGGTGTTCTGAACCAGAGGCCAAAATCTCTTGTGCCAAAGTATGCCCTCCAACCGTATCATGATCTCTCATGCACCCCTGTGCACCTAGGTATGCACCTCACCCATGCCCTATGGTCCTATGGCACATCATGCCCCCTCCCCCCACCCCATTATAATACATGCTATACAAGAATAATCATTGATTTAGAGTATCTAATTACAGACTGCTACATTTAATATTTAACTAAAGGTATATTATACAATTATTTTCATAATAACATAGTTCCATGTCTATCTCTACTGGACAATGATGGAAAATTATCCCAACCATTCCCAAACCCTTTCATCCCCGTCATTCCAAAGCATGCCCCCCTCCAACGCTTTATGGATCCCATGTCAAAATACAGCTCCCCCAAAACCATTAGGATCACTCACGTCTCCTCATACCAAACAATACTACTTCTACCCAGTATACAATGTATAGAACCAATGAATTCTATAGCAACAATAGAATAAGTAAAGAAAGTTACTTAAGAAACAGTCATTTACTACGTAGTCCGTTCACCCCACCCGCAACAATTCATGTGGTGGGTGGGACGAGAAGATTCCGCCCTAAATGTTTCAAACTATGGAGTTGGAGCAGTGTCAGTCATGACATCAATGATGGTCAAGAGGAGCACATCGCATTTACTTCATGCATACTACTCAGAATAAATGCAACAACTCACAGGTAAAATAGATTAGAATCATTTCAGAATCAAAAGATTCCACCAGTTTTTGTTAGGTTGAACCTTCACACCAGTAACAGATCATTATTCTGGGACCAAAGTCTGCAATACTGAAGTGGCAAAAGGAGCAGCAGGAAGGAGTGCTAAAAGGAGCAAAGGAGTGCTTCTCTCATAAACAACTACAATCTCAAAAACTGCAGATTGAAAGAGAATGTTATCAATAATGTATTGGCATGGTTGTCATATGGGGACTCAAATGCAGACAGTGAAGGTGCAGTCTTCACAGTTGAGATACTAGGTGAGGACTTTACACTCACTACAACTGACTGAAATTCAAAAAGGCTGAATATATAAACAGACATTGAACAGATAGACGGAATTTGACCAATGTATAGATGAGGGACCAAAAACAGTTCCACAATGATTGCAGTAAGTTGTCATGTGAACAGAATAGCATCAAGCTTTTTTTATTAATTTATGGACCATGGGTGTTAGCATTTATTGCTCAGCCCTAGTTGCCAGCAGTTGAGAGTCAACCATATTGCTGTGGCTCTGGAATCACCTGTAGGCCAGACCAGGTAAGGATGGCAGATTTCTTTCCCAAAAGGACATTAGTGAAGCAGATGGGTTTTTCCAACAATCGACAATGGTTTCACAGCCATCAGTAGCTTCTTAATTCCAGATGCTTTTTATTGAATTCAGTAACTCATTGGATTTGAGCCTGGGTCCCCAGAAGTTTTTGGATTAATAGTCTAGCGAAAATAAAACTAGGCTATCATCTCCCAAACCCATAGAGTGGTGGTGTCTAGCTTCTAGAATAGCAGTCTGGCAGAACTCTATTGAACACCCTGGAATAGTCACAATGAAATCCAAAGCCTGAGACTGTGTTTATTGGCCTGGTTTGGACAGTGATTTAGAGCTGAATTTTACAGCCCCCTGGGTGCAGGGTAGCAGCTACATAATTTAAGTTATGATATATAATTAAGGCTGGATAAGAACCTGAAGAAATATTTGGAAGAGTGTTGATCTACGCAGCGGGGTCCTATTATCAGTGTTGTCTTTTCCGAATGCTACTTTATCTTATAAAGGAATTTCAATTAAATTCCCACCTTGCCCCATCTGCTCCTTCAATCAAAATCTGCCACGTCCATGTAAAAGGTTATTGATTGGACTATAAGGGAAGGAAATAACACAGAGCTTGAGTTACCGTTAAGTCTGGTGTAGAAGGGGTTAAGATTCACATCAGTGAAGAAGGAATTGATCAGAAAGGAAGGAAATCGCACTGCTGCATTGAACCAGAGCACAACACAATATCATCCATCCAGCAACATGTCCTGAATGACACAGTGTTCATCATTACTACAAATCTCATCATTTAATGTCACTTCACTTCTTTACAGACAACAGCAAGATTCATGCCAGATCAGTAAAAGTATTTGTATTCTGTTAGTCTAATTTGGGTTTGAACAGAGGTTTTTGAAGTAAAAGGAATCATATAATTTGCATTTAACTGGAAGTAATTGCAAACAAAAATGTGCCAATGACGACAGCTTGGAATAATATACACGCTTAGATCAGATTAAATATCTTAGAGCATCTAATTTGAAAATGGTAAACCAAAATCTGACATGACCCACAGAAGGTGATATTATGAGAGAAATATCCAAAATAAATACTCATCTTGGTATTTTTTAAAGGAATATTTTTGAAGGAGGAGAGAGAGGATGAGAGGCAGAGAGGGCAAGGGAGGTAGAGAGGCAGAATGAGTGCGGGAGGTAGAAAATATAGAGGATGACAGAGGTAGAAAGGATGAGAGAGGTAGAGAAGCAGAAAGGGCAAGGGAGGTAAAGAAATACAGAGGGTGAGGGAGGGAGAGAGGCAGAGGGGGGTGAAGGAGGTAGAGAGGGTGAGGGAGGTTGAGACGCGGAGAGAGTGAGGGAGATTGAGAGGGCGAGGGAGATAGAAAGGCAGAGAATATGAGGGAGGTAGAGAAATAGGGAGAGGGTGAGGGATCTAGAAAGAGTGCAGGAGGGAGAGAGGCAGAAAGGGTGAGGAAGGTAGAGAGGGTGAGGGAGATAGAGAGAGTAAAAGAGGAATTTCCAAACATTGGGCACCAGAAAGCCACACTATTGTGTGATTCGAATAGGGAATACACAAGAGATCAGAATTGGAGGAATGCAGAGATCTGTGCAAAGGCCTCAAAGCTCCATGGCTAGAGGAGTTTACAATGATGGAGAGAAACAAGGTCATGGATGGATTTGAAAACAAGAATGATATTGTTAAAACTGAGACATTGCTGGATGAGGGGTATAATGCACAAGTACAGAGGAGTTAATAGGATGTGGAAAGCAGAAAATGAGTTTAAATTTATGAAGAGTGAAAGATGGGAGGCTGGGCATTGGAGTAAAGCCTAGATACTAATAAAGGCACAGATAATGTTTTCAGTAACAGATGAGCTGAGGAGAGGTTAAGTTCGAGCAATGTTATGGAGCTGGAGATAGGTAGACTTTGTGATGATGAGAATTTGAGAACAGAAGATCATATCAGGGTCAAATGTGAGAGCAGGGTTAGATCAAAAAAAAATTACAGCACAGGAACAGGTCCTTTAGTCCTCTAAGCCTGCACTGACCATGCTACCCGACTTAACTAAAACCTTCTACCCTTCTGGGGAGTCACATCATTCTATTCCCATCTTATTCATGTATTTATCAAGACGCCCCTTAAAAGTCACTATTGTATCCACTTCCACTACGTCCCCCGGCAATGGCACCCGCCACCCTCTGTGTAAAACCCTGCTTCGAACACCTCCTTTAAACCTTGCCCCTCGCACCTTAAACCTGTGCCCTCTGGTAATTGACTCTTTCACCCTGGGAAAAAGCTTCTGACTGTCCACGGCTCTCATAATCTTGTAGACTTCTTTCAGATCACCCCTCAACCTCCATCATTCCAATGAGAATAAACCAAGTTTCTCCAACCTCTCCTTATAGCTGATGCTGTCCATACCAGGCAACATCCCAGTAACTGTTTTCTGTACCCTCTCCAAAACCTCCACATCCTTCTGGTAATATGGCAACCAGAATTGAATACTATATTCCAAGTGCAGCCTCACTAAGGTTTTATAAAGGTGCAACATAACTTGCCAATTTTTAAACTCAATGCCCCAGCTGATGAAGGCAAGCACGCTTTATGCCTCCTTTACTATTTTCTCACCTGCATTGCCACTTTTAGTGACCTGTGTACTTTTTTTTTAAGCAACACAGCACGGGAAACAGGCCCTTCGGCCCAACGAGCCCGCGCCGCCGTCATACCAAATACATTACCCTATTTTAATATTCCTATATAATATATATATTATTCCTAATATGGAAAATTTTCACCATAGGGACAATTTGTTACCCAATCAGCCTAAAAGCGAATTTTTGGGTTGTGGGAGGAAACCGGAGTGCCCGGAGAAAACCCACGCATCCACGGGGAGAACGCGCAAACTCCCGCAGACACCGGCCCAATTCCAAGTGTCTGCACAGCCACATCGATAGTCTCTGAGCTGTCATGGTGCCCTTCAGGTGGTCCACATAAAGCACTAATATACGACATGAGGTACCAGGCAACCCATGAATCAACATCCAAGAGCTGTACCCGCACCACCTGCCGAATGCATGCTCAAATTATGGACCGAATTACCTGTGGAAAAAAGCCGTAGTTAAACAGTCCTAATATAACCCTCTATCTGCATACCGCTCATGTGGCTGTCCAAGAGACCCTTAAACAGCCCCAGCGTGCCTGCTCCCACCACCTTACTCGGCAGTGCATTCCACACCCCCACTACCCTTTGTGTGAAAAACTGCCCTCTAATATTCGTCCTATACATAGTCCCCCTCACCCTATGGCCATGACCCCTCGTCCTATCCATTTCTAAAGGCGGAAAAAGTTTACCTCCATTTACTCTATCTATACCCCTTATAATCTTATACACCTCTATGAGATCCCCTCTAAGCCGACGTCTTTCAAGGGAAAACAAACCCAGTCTATCTAATCGTTCCTCATAGGACAGTCCTTCCATACCAGGCAGCATCCTGGTAAACCTCCTCTGCACTCTCTCCAAGGACTCCACATTCTTCCGATAGTATGGAGACCAGAACTGGGCGCAGTATTCCAAGTGAGGTCTAACCAAAGTTGTATACAACTGCAACATCAAACTCCTACTCTTATATTCTATACCCTTTTCTATGAAAGCTAACATACTATACGCCTTCTTTGTCACCTTCTCCACCTGTGAGGACACCTTCAGAGGCTTGTGAACCTGCACCCCCAAGTCTCTCTGCGTCTCTATTGTCCTTATAGTTTTACCTTTTATCCTATAATTCTCTTCTACATTTTTCCGGCCAAAATGCATCACCTCGCATTTTTCCGGATTAAATTCCATTTGCCATCTATCTGCACAATCTACCAACCTGTCTATGTCCTGTTGTATTGCCTGACACTGCTCTTCTGTACCCGCCAATCCAAGCATCTTGGTGTCATCAGCAAATTTGCTGATCTCACCACCTACCCCTACTTCCAAGTCGTTTATGGAGACCACAAATAGAAGAGGACCTAGTACTGAGCCTTGTGGCACTCCACTAGTGACAGGCTTCCAGCCGGAAAAAGAGCCTTCCACTACTACCCTCTGTCTCCTCCTCCCGAGCCAGTTCTCGACCCATCTACATACCGGACCCTGTATCCCATGCGCCTTCACCTTCTCTATCAGTCTACCATGAGGAACCTTGTCAAACGCCTTACTGAAATCCATGTAGACGACATCAACAGCCTGTCCTTCATCAACTGTTTTTGTCACTTGTTTCTTGTTACTTTGTTACTTGTACACCTGATCTCTCTGCCTATCAATAATCTTAAGGGTTCTGCCATTTACTGTATATTTTGTTTTTGTACTAGACCTTCCAAAATACATTACCTCATATTGGCTCATCCTCAGACAGTTACCAGGGAGATAGATGATGTTAGTGGCTGTAGAGAACAGAATTTGTGACTGGGACCAAATACAATTGGTCTTCCTGATTATTTATTTGGAGGAAATTTTTTGATCCAGCGCTGAACATCAGACAAGCTATTTGATAATTTAGAGAAGTTTATGAGAACAAGAGAGTTGGTATTGTTATCCCCTTTTCCAATTGCTCAAATTCCTCTGATTTTTGATGAAAAGCAAATAAATACATTAATTATGTCCCTCACGTCACAGCCCTTCTTTTTAATTTGATTTATTATTGTCACATGTATTAGTATACAGTGAAAACTATTATTTCTTGTGGCTATATAGACAAAACATACCGTTCATAGAGTACATAAAGGAGAATGAAAGGAGAGAGTGCAGAATGTAATGTTATAGTCATAGCTAAGGTGTAGAGAAAGATCAACTTAACATAAGTCCATTCCAAAGTCTGATGGCAGCAGGGAAGAAGCTGTCCTTGAGTCGGTTGATACATGACCTCAGATTTTTGTGTCTTTCCAATGGAAGAAGGTGGAAGAGAGAATGTGCGGCATGTGTGGATCCTTGATTAGGCTAGGTGTTTTTCCAAGGCAGTGGGAAGTGTAGATGGAGTCATTGGATGGGAGGCTGGTGTGTGTGATGGATTGGGCTTTGTTCACAACACTTCATAGTTTCTTGCAGCCATATATCTCTAAAATTTTCTGCTCACTTATTTATCCTGCCTTACCTTTTGATAACGAATGTGCTTTACAATGTTCAAGCCACAGTCAATCTTTTCCTGTTGAAACACATCATCCAAACAAGAATTTAATTATGAGTCTCTCACTTCCATACTCTATGAATAAAAAAGCTTTGTCAAAGACTTTCTTATGACAATGCATTGTCAAGTATTACATTCTAAAGAGTAAATGAACAGAATTTGAGCACTGCGAAATTACTTTGATTTTATCAAAAGTATTTTTAAACAAACAATTTACTCAATGTGCAATTATGCAAGCTGATTTGAATGTTACACATGTATTATGCCAGATGTTATGGGCAGGCATACTTCTTTGTAACAACAGCTGGCAACAATACATATCTTTTCATTTAAAACTAAACCTTAGGCTGTAAACTGTTACTGTTAGACTCAGCAGAAAAAGATAAGAATACATAATAGGGATGTGAAACTTATGCCACAAACATTTGTTGAGCTTTTGTGAGAGACGTAATACAATGAGGCCAATCAGGTCACATTAGCTTCAGGTCCACACAATGATCTCAAGAGCGGGTTCACTAGCCGCCAAAGGTCTTTCCAAAACAGAAAAGTCTCAAAGTAAGTTGGCTGATTTCACAGCTGGAGTGGTGGAAGAAGAACCCGATTCAGTAGAAGTTGGTAGGCAAGTCCTCAGGTTCTCTCAGCACAGGGCGTAATGATGAAGAATGCCATGGGTGATAAATGATTCAAGGGCATTGAGAAAGGTTGCTAAGATTTGCAGTTGCAGGAACCTGGACCCAGTTCATGAAGTCAATGGCCTAGTGGTATTATGCTAGACTATTAATCCAGAAACTCAGTTAATGTTCGGGGATCTGGGTTCGAATTCCATCATGGCAGATGATGGAATTTGAATTCAATAAAAAAAAATCTGGAATTAAGAATCTATTGATGATCATGAGACCATTGTTAGAAAAGCCTATCTGGTTCAATAATGCCCTTTAGGGAAGGGAATCTACTCTTCTTACCCAGTCTGGCCTATGTGTGAGTCCAGAACCATAGCAATGTGGTTGACTCTCAACTACCCTCCAAGGGCAACTGTGGATGGGTAATAAATGCTGATGTGGAATGTCGGCATTGGACTAGGGTAAACACAGCAAGAAGTCTCACAACACCAGGTTAAAATCCAACAGGTTTATTTGGTAGCAAAAGCTACTAGCTTTTGGAGCACTGCTCCTTTGTCAGGTCAATGGGAGTTCTGTTCACAAACAGGGCATATAAAGACACAAACTCAATTTACAAAATTATGGTTGGAATGCAAGTCTTTACAGGGAGTCAAGTCTTAAAGTACGGACAATGTGAGTGGAGAGAGTGTTAAGCACAGGTTAAAGAGATGTGTATTGTCTCCAGACAGGATAGTTAGTGAGATTTTGCAAGCCCAGGCAAGTTGTGGAGGTTACAGATAGTGTGACGTGAACCCAGGATCCCGGCTGAGGTCATCCTCATGTGTGTGGAACTTGGCTATTAGCCTCTGTTCAATGGCTCTGGTTGTTGTGAGTTGTGAACACTGCCTTGGAGAATGCTTACCCAAAGGTCAGAGGCTGAATGCCCGTGACCGCTGAAGTGTTCCCACACAGGAAGAGAACACTCTTGCCTGGTGACTGTCGTAGCATCTGTAAGGTCTCCCCAATTTACCATGACTCGGGGACATATTTTCCTGCAACGTATCAGGTAGGCAACAGTGGCCGAATCGTAAGAGATTTTACTGTGTACCTGGTGGGTGGTGTTCTCACATGAGATGATAGCTTCCATGTCGATGATCTGGCACATCTTGCAGAGGTTGTTGGACAGGGTTGTGTGGTGTCATTGAACCTGTTCTCGTGAAGGCTGGGTAGTTTGCTGTGGACAACGGTCTGTTTGAGGTTGTGTGGTTGTTTGAAGGCGAGAAGTGGGGGTGCGGGGATGGCCTTGGTGAGATGTTTGTCTATATCAATGTTTTCTTCATGTTGGGCAACACTTTGGTGGTCACGGGCATTTGGTCTGTGATCTTCGGATAAGCATTCTGCAAGGCCACCTTCATGATAATGCAGAGTCGCTGAGCAGAGACTGATAGCCAAGTTCCGCACATGAGGATGGTCTCAACCAGGATTTTCGGATCATGTCATACTATCTGTAACCTCCACAACTTGCCTGGGCTTGCAAAATCTCACTAACTATCCTGTCTGGAGACAATACACATCTCTTAACCTGTGCTTAACACTCTCTCCACTCACATTGTTTGTGCCTAAGAATTCCCTGTAAATTCCGACCATTATTTTGTAAATTGAGTTTGTGTCTTTATATGTCCTGTTTGTGAACAGAACTCCCACTTACCTGATGAAGGAGCAGTGCTCTGAAAGCTAGTGGCTTTTGCTACCAAATAAACCTGCTGGACTTTACCCGTGAATGAATAAAAAAAAAATCTATCTCAACAACACGTGGCAACATAGAAGGTTTTGTGGGGATGGGGGAATATCAAAACCCAGGGATTTGAAAGGTTGGATGGGCAGGAATCGGAAGTTTCAGGGTGATTCTGGGCTTGTTTTCAGAGAGTTGTGAGGTAGAGGGGGTGAAATTGATGACTCAACAGGCTGTGTGAATCACAGATATGCACGGAAGCTAGTTTGATCGGGCAATTAATTCTTTGAGTCAAGTCTGAGAAGGAGCCAATATTGTGCTTACTGTCTTTGCTTAGTGACAATGAATGTCAACACACACTAAGCTGGGAGTATCTACAGCATATTTCTAAACAGACAGTAAAATCCCAATGAGTCAACTCCCAGGAGATCCGCCCACAGATTTGTGTTAAGTGAAGCTTCCTGATAGCTGAGGAGGCTCCAAAATCTCCACATTAATGCATCTTTAAATAACCTGACTTGCCTACAAATGCAGCTCTCTGTCAAAAACAATAGATTTAAATTCTAAATGAAACCACAGCAAAGAAACAAATGTGTGAAAAAGCCTTTATCCAATCTCTTCACACCTTACAATAGCCCACCTTGTAAAAGGCCAGAGCTTTTCATTGGAACAGTGGAGAGTTAGCTCTGGAAAAACAATGTAATAGTTTTCTGCTCAGCGTGTGTCCCTGTCTGTGTGCAATACAGGGCATCATGTATGTCAGTAAGGTGGTCAAACATATTTTCAATGTTTGTATGCTGCAGTTCAAAATTGCAGGGCATCTCTACCATTTTTGCAGCATTGGCCAGGGAGCCAGAAGGGTGGGCTGGCAGTCTAACTCCGCTCAAATACATCAACATGGTCATAGGCCAATCAAGTTCAGCTAATTCAGAGTTATCAGGGCAGAATATTGGCTTTTCATGGACTTCATTCTATGGAATTTACTATTTATCAATGGGATTGGTTTCCAACTTCAGCAGAACCCAAAATTTCACGTCATCTGAATTTGACCGTTGTGATTTCATTGCATTTATGGCTTTTTCATCCAGCATGATTAGGTTGGACAGAGATAAGCAGTTGCAGCTTAAGGTCAGCATCATTGTGTGCTAAATATTCTTGTTGAGATGAGCAGGATGCTAAGATGACCAAGGCTCATTCCTTCAAGAAAGACGATTCCAGCAGCATGACGTCTAAAGGGTGTACAAAGACAATAAAGAAGAAATATGAAGAGAATGTCCGTTCACTACCTTTATGCCATATACCCCCAGAACAGCAACTTCTGACTACTGATTTAATTTTCAGGAAGAACAAACATTCTACACATCCTCTAACAGAGACAAGAACATAAAACATAGAACAATACAGCACAAACAAGTCCTTCGGCCCACGAGTTGCGCTGGTCACATCTACCAATCCACAGACCTATCTATAACCCCCTATCCTATTCTTTTCCATATACTCATCCAGAAGTCTCTTAAAAGACCCCATTGAGTTTGCCTCAACAACCTCTGATGGCAGTCGGTTCCATTCACTCACCACCCTCTGACTGAAAAACCTACCCCTGATATCTCCTTTGTATTTGCTTCCCTGCACCTTAAATCTGTATCCTCTCGTATTGACCATTTCCGCTCGGGGAAATAGTCTCTGAGAGTCCACCCTATCTATTCCTCTCAACATTTTATAAACCTCTATCAGGTCACCTCTCAACCTACGTCTCTCCAGTGAGAAGAGTCCCAGCTCCCTCAACCTATCTTCATAAGGCCTGCCTCCCAATCCAGGCAGCATCCTTGTAAATCTCCTCTGAACCCTCTCAATAGCCTCTACATCCTTCCTATAATGAGGCCACCAGAACTGCGCACAATACTCCAACTGGGGTCTGACAAGAGTCTCATAGAGCTGCATCATTACATCCTGACTCCTAAACTCTATTCCTCGATTAATGAAGGCCAGTACACCGTACGCCTTCTTGACCACTTCCTCCACCTGCAAGGCGGATTTAAGAGTTCTATGGACCCGGAGACCCCGAGATCCTTCTGCTCCACAACACAGCTAAGACTCCTACCCCTTATATTGTACTCCTTCATCCCATTATTCCTGCCAAAATGGACCACTACACATTTATCTGCATTGAAGTCCATCTGCCACTTCTCCGCCCAGTCTTGCATCCTGTCTATGTCCCGCTGCAACTTTTGGCATCCCTCCAGACCATCCACAACACCACCGATCTTTGTATCGTCGGCGAACTTGCTAACCCATCCCTCCACTTCCTCATCCAGGTCATCTATGAAAATGACAAACAGCAGGGGTCCCAGAACAGATCCCTGGGGCACTCCACTGGTTACCGACCTCCATGCAGAACAAGACCCATCCACAACCATTCTCTGCCTTCTGCCAGCAATGCTCAGGATTCCCTTCACACACATTGTTAGCCACTTTAACACTTGAATAGCAGGTTAGATGTAAGGATTCGCATTCTAATCAGCAATCTCTGACTGTCTGTGCTGAGGTGTGCTATTGCAGATCAGAACACTGCGTTTGCCTGACGAAGACACAAGAGTTTGGAAGCTCGCAATTTTACTATCAAATAAATCGGTTGGATTTAAAATTGGTGTTGCTAAATTCTTACTGCCTTCTGCCAGCAAGCCAGTTCTGGATCCACAAGGCCAAAGCCCCTTGGATCCCATGCCCTCTCACCTTCTCCAGAAGCCTTGCATGTGGGACCTTATCAAACGCCTTACTAAAGTCCATGTACACTATGTCCACCGCCCTTCCTTCGTCAATGTGTTCAGTCACATTTTCGAAGAACTCAACTAGGCTCGTAAGGCATGACCTGCCCTTGACAAAACCATGCTGACTATTTCTAATCAGTCCAAACTTCTCCAAATGTTCATATATCTTATCCCTCAGAAGCCTCTCCATCAGCTTACCAACCACTGAAGTCAAACTCACTAGTCAGTAATTTCCTGGACTATCCCTGTTCCCTTTCTTAAAGATAGGAACCACATCCGCAATCCTCCAATCCTCCAGAACCTCTCCCATTTCCATGGATGACGCAAAGATCATCGCCAAGGGCTCTGCAACCACTTCCCTCACCTCCCACAATAACCTGGGGTACATCCCATCCTAACATAGTTGCAGATTAATGCCACTGCCATAAATGATTCAGGCTGGAGTGGGGTTGAGTACGATGAGTAAAAAGTTCAAGAGGAGTTTATTGAATAAAGTGAAAGATTTAGAGGAAGATGCAGTATAGCGGGTTGGTCACTATGCTAATAGCTAATATATGTCTTCAGATAAGTCGGTGAAATGTATCTAAAGGTCAGGAAGAGACATCTCTGAAAGGAGCCTCATTCTTATAAATTCCTGTAGAGCTAATGTTCTGGGGACCCTGGTCAAATCCTGCCATGACAGATAGTGGAATTTGAATTCAATAAAAAAAATCTAAAATTAAGAACCTACTGATGACCATGAAACCACTGTTGATTGTCGGAAAGACTCATCTGGTTCACTAATGTCCTTCAGGGAAGGAAATCTGCCATTCTTATCTGGTCTGGCCTAAGTGTGACTCCAGAGCCACGGCAATGTGATTAACTTTCAACTGCCCTCGGGCAACTGAGGATGGACAATAAATGCTGGACGGCCAGCAATGCCCATGTCCCACAAATGAATAAAAATAACATTGTTGAAAATTGTTGATGGACATTTAGAAGTTCCTGGGTGCTTTTGTGTCCTACAGTTTCTGTTAAACACATCTTACATCCAATTCTGATATTACTGCACTAGCCTTCAGTCAAAAACAAATTAACTAGTCAGTCAGCTTTTGGGAACTTGATGCATATTAGCTGTTGTATTTCCCTGGACTTGAAAATGAATTACATTGACTGCAAGTCACTTTGAGAGACCCCCAAGGACAGTAAATACTATTCATTCTTTGAATTACAAAAATTAAAAGGCTTATCAAAAGTACTTGACATCCACATAAAAAGAAATGACACGAGTAGTATTTTAGAAAGTATTATATGAGAAGACAAAAGGGTGATTGTGAAGTGTCACATTGAATGGTTAATATACGGCAGAACTACATTAGTATTTTATCAAACTGCAGTGTCCCTGTCATTCTTGTCGAAAATAATTGGGAACTTAATCACATTCAAAAATGCTTCTTCTAAAAGTAATCATCATCACTCACTATCATTCCACTCTCCTTCTTGTCACCCCTTCTTCACTTTCTCAATCTGTCTCTGTCCCCTTATCATTAAAGACCCCTTTGCATTAACACTCTGATATTCATCTCAAAAATGTAATCATATTAAAAAATCTTCAGACAGCTGCGGACCAATCCAGCAATCCAGTTTTGTGATGTTTGTCAGCAAAGTGAAAGAAAAAAATGTTGTGATTGAAGAAGCTATTTGTTGTGGATTTACATCATATATTGCTGATTCTGAAATGCACTTTATTTGATACAAGCCAGTGACAGAATTGTAAGTATCTTGTGCAATGGCACCCTCTTTTGGCTGCACAGAATGCTAAATCAGTAGGTAATTAACCATAGTCCACAGAGGACCATAGGCACATGGTGATCATTGCAAATTTAATATGTTGAGGGATAGATAGTATTTATACGCATTGGGTTCATTTTTTGAGTATAAAATGGGTGTGGGGCTTACAAACTCAGCAGTGGGATAGCTTGCACTTCTAACTCAAGAGGCACATTTCTCTCAAACACTTGCGCAGTCACTTGACATTTAGACTCTTGGATATGTAAATTTGCAGCCCAATACATACTACCAGATCCTTTTGAAATTTTGGGTGCAATCTCACCTCCCTTTCAGGCTACAGTCCCACTGCAGCAAAGTCAGAGAATTTTGCAGCCAGCCAAATCTCCATTCACTGCGGCAGGATGGGGAAAACCCCGCCATTGTGAACGGTGATAAGATTCCAGCTTATGGGTCTGTCCTGCTAAGGATTCTATAGCAACAGCTGAGACATCAGTTATTAAACAGACAGCAGGTGTTTTCCAGTATTTGGAGTTGACATTTTGGCACAGTCCTCCAAAAAAATGTTTGGGAGAGTGGTGAGTTTCGCACCAATTAAGGAAGAGTAGGGCCTAAACATGCTGGTCAGCCTGACTGCGAAGCATTCAGGCACCCCGATCTCACAGAGCACTGGGGGACCTCCTCACTACCCCACGGGACATCAGGGCGTACCCCTCCCCAACTGCCGCTCCCTGACATATGGAACACTGGTATCAGGGCATTGGGGCAATGGATTCCCCCTTCATGACCCCTGACATGCCATCCCTCAGCATGACCCATCAACATGTCTCCCTTTATCTCCATCCCTGGAAGACCCCTCCTGACCGACTCACCTGCATGATCCCACCTGAAAAGCCTCCCACCCCCAGCCCCTCCGTCATAGCCCCTCTCTCAGGCTCCTCCTGCATTCAAGCACCATCTCTAGGACCTGCCCTTAACACACTGGTGGTACCCAACTGGCACTGCCACTGTACACCACAGTCATTGCCAGTGCGCATTGTGCCCATTGCCAGTGTGCCAAGTGGGCACTGCTCTGCCACGTCCCCAACAATCCAGGGATTTTAATGCCTCTTATAATCCTTGGCATGGCCATCATTCCTGATCCCCATTATTGGAGACCAGCTATGAGCCTTACTGGTCTAACCACATGCCTAAAGATTGGAAGTTCCCAGAAACTGGGAAAATCCAGCGACGAATGGACTATGCACTTAATATTAAATATTACTTTAACTATTCTGATTGGCTGGGTGCAATCCAGTTTATGCCTTTAGAAAGGGACAAGGACGATTACAAGCATTTTGGTGCTGGGTGTGATACCAAATTTTTGGCTCACAACCTATTTTCCAAGCTCAGCACAATCTACGTCAGGCACAGCAAAGTCAAAAAAAAAACACCCCTTTTATGTCTCGTCAATGTACTTCTGATGTGGATAATGTTTCACATTAAAGGAATATATCTTGCTAAGCTGAACCAAGCATTACACCTGAAATCATGTACATTTTGGATATATGAACAAAATAATGTTGCTTTTTCTTGATTATAATTTCTTGCAGAATTAACACTGCCTTAGTGACAATTATTTGTGATTCTAGAAGCATATTCCGCAGGTGCTCTGCCATAATTTCTTTATAATGTTCCTGTGATGTTTTATTACATTAAAGGCGCTATATAAATACAAATCATTAGTGTTTTAATTCGTGTTAAGTCACTTGTTTTGAACAAAATGTGCTAATGGATCAAAGAGCAGTTTACCACATGAAAACATTAGAGGTTGGTTTGATAATATTGTAAACAGTTATTGGCCTCAATCTGAGTCACTGTTAATATAATGATATAATTTAAAAAATATTTCCTCCATTGCAAAGTTTCAAAAAATCCTTGGCAACATCAGGTTGTGTTTGTGAGATTATCATGTCCTTAAGTCTCCAAAACTTAAAACAAAGGATAGTCTGTATTCAATCATTGCCATAAAAGTTGTCACTAAAAATAAGAAATGGGTTTACTCAATAAAGTTTTACAACACCAATTTTAAATCCAACCAATTTACTTGATAGTAAATCCGCGAGCTTTCGACACTATGTGCCTTCGTCAGGCAAATGCAGTGTTCTGATCTGCAGAGGCACTCATATCCACACAGACAGTTACAGATTGCTGATTAGAATGCGAATCCTTACATCTAACCTGCTATTCAAGTGTTAAAGTGGCTAACAATGTGTGTGAAGGGAATCCTGAGCATTGGTTAGAGAATTGTGTATTTTCTCCAGACAGCACAGTAAGTGAGGTTTTTTGCTAATCCAGGCAAGTTACGGGGGTTACAGATAGTGTGACATGAAGCCAAGATCCCTGTTAAGACCATCCTCATGTGTGCGGAACTTGGCTATCAGTCTCTGCTCAGCAACTCTGCGCTGTCGTGTGTCACGAAGGCCCCCTTGAAGAACATTTACCCGCAGGTCGGAGGCCGAATGCCCATGACTGCTGAAGTGTTTGCCCACAGCAAGGGAACTGTTTTGCCTGGTGATTGTTGAGCGATGCTCATTCATCCGCTGTTGTAGTGTCTACATGGTGTCCCCAATGTACCATGCTTCGGGACATCCTTTCTTGCAACGTATTAGGTATACAACGTTGGCCGAGTTGCAAGAGTATGTACCGTGTACCTGGTGAATGGTATCCTCACATTTGATGATGTCGTCCATGTCGATGATCCGGCATGTCTTGCAGAGGTTGCTGTGGCAGGGTTGTGTGGTATTGCGGTCACTGTTCTCCTGAAGGTTTACTCAATATACATTTACTCAATATACAGACTGAAGAAGGATGACATAGTTAAAATAATTTTGTATTTCCAGATACTTTAGAGTGCTCTCAATTATATTCCATTTATTAGGAATAGAATAGTGGATGAATTGTATCTAGTTTTGATTAGGTAGCATCAGGACATGAAGTAGTTACTATTTACACCAAAGTCCTGCCAAATTTAGCACCTAATTTTCCATCAGCCTCTCCAGCATACAATGGAAGAAGGTGCCGTGAAGAGACTAGCATTTTCACTTGTTCATTTGTGAAACATGGGTGTTGCTGGCTAACTAGCATTTACTGTTCATCCCTAATTGTCCATGGAGGGCAGTTGAGAATTAACCACATTGCTGTGGCTCCATCATCATATGAAGGCGAGACCAAGTAAAGACAACTGATATGGGCAGCATGATGTCATAATGGTTAGAACTGCTGCCTCACAGTGTCAGGCAGCTGGATTCAATTCCGGCTTGGGTCACTGTCTGTGTGGAGTTTGCACATTCTCCCCATGTCTTTGTGGGTTTCCTCCAGGTACTCTAGTTCCCTCCTGCACTCCAAAAATGTGTGGGTTAGATTGATTGGCCATGTCAAATTGCTCCTTGTTGTCAGGGGGACTAGCTAGGTTAAATGTATGGGGTTATTTGATAGGGCCTGAGTGGGATTGTGCTCGATTCAGACTCGATGGGCCGAATGGCCTCCTTCTGCACTGTAGGATTCTACGGTTTCCTTCCCTAAAGGACCTGATGGGTTTTTTTCCGACAATCAACAATAATTTCATGGCCATCAGTAGATTCTTAATTCCAGATTTTTTTTAATTGAATATCTGCTGTGGTGGGATTCAAACGCAGGTCCCCAAAACATTTGTTGAGTTTCTGGATTAATAATCTAGCGATAATACCACTCAGCCATCGCCTTAAACAATGTGGTGAGATCAGAGCTTCTATTTTCACCAATACCGCTCAAGTTGCGCTGAATCATATTCATGCCCATTTTAAACAGACTTTCAGTATTGCTAGATGTTAGGGGGGAAATGCAGAGGTGGGTTTAAAGGGTTTGTTTTTGAAAGATTCATTGAAAGCTTAGAGTGGATTGTCTGCTTGGCCGCATTGGTATTTCCAGCGAAAATCATCCAAAATCTACCAACCCAGTCAAATGTTTCAGGAATTTCAAACACTAATTGTGTTGAACACAAGTAAAGTCTCTACAAATTTCTGTGATGCTTCAGGGAACATTGTGCAGAAGCCAGCCTTGCCCAGAAAACTGGCCACATTCCAAGATCGAGTTAATCACCATAGCAAGTTTTCAGTAACTGTGCCAGTTTATGTGCTGTCAAAGAAACTCTTAAAATGAATGAAGAAAGAAAGACTTGCATTTATATAATGCATTCCACTCAACGTCTCAAAGCATTTACAGGCAATAAAGTTTATTTTATGGAGAGTAGTCACTGTTGTAAAGTAGGAAAAAACAGTTAATTTGTACATTAGCATATTGCCATACACAGCAACATGATAATGACCAGATAATCTGTTTGCTTTTGTGATACTGGTTGAGGTCAGGATGCCGTGGGGATTCTGTTTGAAAATAGCACCATGGGAAGATTTGCATCCATCTGTATAAAGTAGTCAGTTTCTTAATGAAATAAAAGTTTTACAAATGACTCAGTGTGGTGGCACAGTGGTTAACATTGCTGCCTCACAGAGTCTGGGACCTGGATTTGATTCCTGCCTCAGGCGTGTGGATTTGCACGTTGTGTGTGCGTGCGTGAGCTTCCTCTGGGTTCCCCAGTTTCCTCTCTCAGCCTTACGATATTCAGGTTAGATTGATTAGCCATGCTAAATTGTCCCTTATTGTAGGTTATGGAGATTTTTGGAGTACTTGTGTGGGATTGCAGGGATAGCGCAGGGATTTGGGCCTGGGTAAAATGCTCCATGGAAGAGAATCAATGCAGACTCGACGGACTGAAAGGCCTCCTTCTGCACTGTAACGGTTCTATGAAACATCAAAAAGCTTTTTAAAAACTGCCCTCATGCCAAGTAAAGCTCAAATATTTGGCTCATTTGTAGCACTCTCATCTCTAAATCACAGGATCACAGGTTCAAATCCCACTCCAGGACTTAAGCACAAAAATCAAGACTGACCCTCCAGTCCAGTCCTGAGGAAGCATTGCACTGTCAGAGATGATGTTGAGTTGAGGATCCAGCATTTATTGCCCATCTCTCATTCCCTTCAGAAGGTAATAGAGAGCTGCCTTCTTGAACAACTGTTGTCCCCGAGGTTTGGGTACACCAACTGTGCTGTAAAGAAGGGAATTCCAAAATTTTGACCCATCAAGAGTGAAGGAACCGCAATATATTTCCAAATCAGGATGGTGAGCGAATTGGAGGGAAACCTCCAGCTAGTGGTGTTTCCAAGTATCTGCAACCCTTTTTCTTCTAGATGGTTGGGGGTTTTGGAAGGTATTACAGAGGTGATAGTGGGCATCATAGAAACCCTACAGTCCAGAAGGGGGCCATTCAGCTCAGTGAGTCTGTACAGACTCTCCCAGGCTCTCACCACCCCCCACCCCCAACTTCGGCATCTCAGGACACTAAGGGACAATTTAGCATGGCCAGTCAACCTAACCTGCACATCTTTGGGCTGTGGGAAAAAGCCAGAGCACCTGGAGGAAACCCAGACATGGGGACAACATACAAACTCTGGACAGAGAGTGACCCAAGGTCGGAATTGAACACATGTCCCTGGCATTTGTGAGGCAGCACTGCTAACTACTGTGCCACCATGCTGCCAAGGGAAAGTGATAGAGAATTTAAAAAGTGCCCCTTTGGGAATAATGTCCCACCTGAAATATCATAAACTTTCTCAGGTAAGAGAAGGTAGAGTAATGGCAGATGACTGCAAATTGTCTCACAAGCATATTAGTAGAAAACCTTTGGAAACATGCAGAGAAACTGGGGAGATAAGGTATCTGATTATGGTAAATAAAATGACTCGGGGAAGAGATATGCTTTTTTTTATAGTAAGGAATACATCCCAGAAGATAAGTTTGACTCAAAACCACCAATCTTGTCATAAAAGAAGAAGGTGTGAAGGCTGTTGGAAATCAGAAAACAAGGTTGGAGCATTTGTAAGGTGCAAAGTATTTCTCCAGAAAATACTGTCCCAGTAGGTAAAGATTACGATAAACCAGTAGAGTTTGACACCCATGCGGATCAGTGTGCAGGAAGTTATGGAGGTTTTATCTTTAAAGGTGAAGTGTACACACTTTTTTCTGGTAAGCCAAGAAAATTGTTATCCTCAGAGATTAAGGATAAGCAGGTGACAGGAATTACTCTCCAGGAAAGTAGCAAAGGGAATCAAAGGTTATGGGGAGAAAGCAGGATTAAGCTATTGAATTGGATGATCAGCCAAGATTGTATTGCATGGAGAGCAGGATCAAAGGGCCAAATGGCCTCCTCCTGCTCCTATCTCCTATGCTTCTATGTTTCTAAATCTGCCAAATAAAAATGCATTGATATATTTCATTCATGGATACCTGAGTGAGGTGTAGAAAACAGTCTACAGTAACAGTAAAGTTAAAGTTTATTAGTCACAAGTCAGTTTACATTCACTCTGTGATGAAAGTACTGTAAAACTCTCCTGGTCTGCAAATTCCTGTTCATTTGATTTGATTTGATTTATTACCGTCACATGTGTTATCATACAGCAAGAAGTAT
Source organism: Sphyrna mokarran (assembly GCA_024679065.1). Lineage (NCBI taxonomy): Eukaryota > Metazoa > Chordata > Chondrichthyes > Carcharhiniformes > Carcharhinidae > Sphyrna > Sphyrna mokarran. The sequence continues at coordinate 55,739,044 of JAGIQG010000014.1, forward strand.
TGTTTCTTGCACACTATACAGACAAAACATACCATTCGTAGAGAAGGAAACGAGAGAGTGCAGAAAGAAGTGTTACAGTCATAGTGTGTAGAGAAAGATCAACTTAATGCAAGGTAAATCCATTCAAAAGTCTGACTGCAACAGAAAAGAAGCTGTCCTTGAGTCTGTTGGTACGTGGTTTCAGAGTTTTATATCTTTTTCCCAAGGGAAGAAGGTGAAAGAGAGAATGTCCGGGATGCATCGGCTTCTTAATTATGCTAGCTGCTTTGTTGAGGCAATGGGAAGTGTAGACAGAGTCAACGGATGGGAGGCTGGTTTGTGTGATGGATTGGGCTACACCGAAGGAGAATTCAGCAAATTCACCTAATCTGCAAATCTTTGAACTGTGGGAGGAAACCAGAGCACCGGGAGGAAAGTCACACAGAGACAAGAAGAACAGGCAGACTCCGCACAGACAGTGAGCCAAGCTGGGAATCGAACCCAGGTGCCTATGCTGTGAGACAGCAGTGCTAACTATTTTGGCACCATGCCGCCCAGTAGTCAATGATAATAATGAAATAAAGTAAAAGAATTACTTGAAGGAGACTGAAAAGAGTGAATTCAATGTGAATTTTATAGAGTTTTAAGGAAGGATGTGTATTCTTGAGCACAAAGCAAAACTTTCAAGTGAAGAGGCAATCATTTTTACAGGAATGGAATTGGAGACAAAGCTTGAAATCAATGGTAGGATGAAAAACAAAAGAGTGTTTTAAAAATTAATAAACTGAATGAAAAGAAGTACTACCTTTCTTAACTGAGTATCAAAACAAACAACAAAGTTCTGAAAGTAGCTAATTAGGATTTTATTCATCAGAAAAACAGAAACTCAACAGAAAAGGAAGCAAGGTTAAATTTGTGCTCTGGAAAAGAAAATGAAGGATTAACTCATGGAAAAGCGCATAAAGTTAAATCTAATCCCAAATTCAGATAGGATGAGATAAACTTAGTTGTTATCAAGAACGACTTGGATGCTTGGCTGCCTGAACATTTGATTTGATTTGATTTATTATTGTCACATATATTAACATACAGTGAAATATATTGTTTCTTGCGCTCTACTGACAAAACACACAGTTCATGGAGCAGGAAACGAGAGAGTGCAGAATGCAGTCATAGCCAGGGTGCAGAGAAAGATCAAATTAATGCGAGGTAGGTCCATTCAGAAATTCAACAGCAGTAGGGAAGACGGTGCTCTTGCATCAGTTGGCACACAACCTCAGATTTTTGTATCTTTTTCCTGATGTAAGAAGGTGGAAGAGAGAATGTCCAGAGTGCGTGGGATCCTTAATTATGCTGGCTGCTTTGCCAAGGCAGCGGGAAGTGTAGACACAGTCAATGAATGGGGGCGCTGGTTTGTGTGATGGATTGGGCTACATTCATGACCTTTCAGAGTTCCTTATCTTCTTGGGCAAAGCAGGAGCCATACCAAGCTGTGATACAACCAGAAAGAATGCTTTCTATGGTGCATCCGTAAAAGTTAGTGAAAGTCGTAGTTGACATGCTAAATTTTCTTAGTCTTCTGAGAAAGCGGAGAGAGTGCTGGGTTTTCTTAAAATTGTTTTGGCATGGGGGACCAGGATAACTTGTTGGTGATCTGGACATACTAAAATTTGAAGTTCTCAACTCTTTCTACTTTGTCCTCATTGATGTAGACAGAGGCATATTTTTCTTTATGCTTCCTGAAGCCGATGACAATCTTCTTCATTTTGTTGACATTGAGGGAAAGATTATTGTTGCTGCACTACTTCACCAGATTCTCTATCTCATTCTTGTACTCTGTCTCATCATTGTTTGACATCATGGTGTCATCAGCAAACTTGAAAATTGAATTGGAGGGGAATTCAAGTCATAGGTGTACAAGAATATAATAGGGGCTGAGGACACAGCCTTGTGGGGCACCAGTGTTAAGGATGATCATGGAGGAGGTGTTGTTGCCTATCCTTATTGATTGTGATCTATGAGTTAGGAATTCAGGATCCAGTTGCAGAGGGAGGTGCCAAAGCCCAGGCCATGGAGTTTCGAGATGAGTTTCATAGGCATAATGGTGTTGAAAGTTGAGCCCTAGTCAATAAATAGGAGTCTGACACAGATGTTATTTAGGTATTCCAGTGTTGAGTGCAAAAGCAGGCAGATGGTGTCTGCTGTGGATCTGTTGCGGTGATAGGCAAACTGTAGTAGATCCAGGTAGTCCAGAAGGCTGGAATTGATTCGTGCCATGACTAACCTTTCGAAGCACTTCATAATGATGGATGTCAGAGCCATTAGCTGATAGACATTAAGGCACACTGCTTAGTTTTTCTTAGATACTGGGATGATGGTCATCTTCCTGAAGCAGATAAGGACCTCAGATTGTTGTAAAAAGAGAGGTTGAAGATGTCTACGAATATTCCCGCCAGCTGATCTGCACAGGATCTGAGTGCTCATCCAGGTCAGCTTTCCATGGGTTGACCTTCAAGAAAGCTGCTCTGACATCTGTAATGGTGATCCCAGATATAGATACATCGGAGGCTTCCAAGGTGCTGTTGCTGATCTCTTGCTCAAAATGGATGTAGAATGCATTGAGCTCATCAAGAAGGGGTGCATTGGCGATTTTACATGCCTTCATTTTGAAGCCTGTTGTGTCTTGTATACCTCACCATAGTTGCCGGGGTTTGGTATGGCTGGCCTGGAACATTAGCCTGGTCCAATACTGTCTTTTGACGTCTTTAATGGATCTCCTTAGACCATATCTGGCTTTGTTGTTGTCTGACTTGAATACTTCAGAACTGGACTTCAGCAAACAGTGGATATCCCTGTTCATCCATGGTTTCTAGTTGGCGAACACACGGATTTGCTTCTTTGGCACACAATCTTCCACACACTTATTAATGAAGTCAGTTACTATAGTGGCGCACTCATTCAATTTCTTTCACATTTTGTGATCCTTAGGACCCTGGAGACACTTGATCTGACTGACTTGAAGTTGACCTGGACCAGCCGCCTACATGTGAGTAGCAGCCAGCACAGCAATCCCAGAGCTGCGGATTCCTCCACACCAGCTTCTACAAACCCGGAGAATGCCTTAGAAGCCTGGGCCTACATTTGGAGGCTTCCTAGAATCCAGAAAAATGCCAGGGGACCTGGGTCCTTCACTAGGTTGGTTCCCAATGACTAGACCTGCATCCCTGAAGCTGGGAACATCTCCCCCACCTGTCCCCAACCCCTCTGAGTTGGAGAGCTGCAATCTCTTGCAGGCTCCAAGCACTCCATTCACTCCCCCCTTCTACAGTCACCTCACACTCCTGAAACTCTCCCAACCTAACAATCACTAACACTGCTCTTTCCACTTGCAGGTCCAACAATCCTCCAATCTCTGAAGGAAGACCCCAAACTGGCAGTGAGCCAGTGGATCCCGATACACAGACTCATCCGCGAGCATGACCACAGGGACACCATCCACTTACTGGCCTTCAATCTGTTCATACCAGAGCCTGGTCTGGATATTCAATGACCAACAAAGCCAAAACATAGACTGACAGCGACTCTGAACACCTGACTGTGTAGACCCACCCACCGATGCAGGAACTGCAAGCAAGGCAGCAAATCCTTCATACACACACCACCCAGAGCTATGAACCTCATTGTACACAACCATATCTTTTACGCCGCAAACCACTCTCACCGTCTGTCAAGCTCAAAGAAGCAGTCACTCCAGGAAACATAGAAAACGTGCAGGCCTGCAGATAAGAGTGAAGCAATGTGGCGCCAAGGCTCCCCTCCCCAACAAATGTCCAATCTCATGGAAAACAAGCTAGACAAACTTAGAGCCAGACTGACTTTCCAAAGAGATCTGAGGGATTGCCATGTGCTCTGTTTCACAGAGATGTGAACATTTCCTGATGAAGGAGCAGCGCAGATTATACCAAATAAAGCTGTTGGACTTTGTTGTGAGACTTCTTACTGTACTGACCCCAGTCCAACACCGGCATCTCCACATCATGAACATTTCCTCACAGGCTTGGATGTTAAAAACGGAGGAAAGTAGAGTTAGGAGTTCAAAAACAGACATGGGATTCAAAATCTGTTTTGAAAAGTCTGCTTTGAAAAGTGAGAACCCTGATCAGAATTTAGTGCCTGGCTTTAAAAATGGAACAAAGGAAGTTTCTCAATCCAGAGGATAAAAAAACAAAATTCCTGGGGATTCGTCCTCGGATTTCAATTCGCAGCTGCCAGTACTAAGAGATTGTCAGCAATCAGTACTGTTATTCTTGACAAAGTTAACCAGATTAAATTGTGAGAATTTTGCACCATCAATAATACTGCCCCAGGATCCAGGCAATGCATGATCTGATACACATTTTAAAGATTATATATTGAATATTAAAATATTACCAATATGAAATGTTTAATGATGAAATGTGTTAAAACGGAAATAACATTACCAGTACGTTTGTTCTTTTATTCTTTCATGGAATGCGGGCATTACTGACTATTACAGCATTTATTGCACAACCATAATTGTCCTTGAGAACTGGGGGTGAGCCAGCCTTTTGAATCTGTACTTCATGAGGGACTTAGCACGGCCAATCAACCCAATCTGCACATCTTTAGGATTAGCCATATAATATGTACTACATGGATATTAATTACTACATAATATAATTTGTGTGCATTGCACTCACTGTGTTCCCAACAGCTAAAAATTGCAACTTGCCATTATAATGGACTCTTATTTATGTTAACGTGGAGAGCATCATTAAACAGCTCTAACTCTGGTAAATAGAACATAAAACAACAGGAGCATCTGGAGGGAATATGTCAGGCAGATGAATTTTTACCGGTCGATAGACGAGATGTGTTTGTGCCAAAGTGCAGGATCACACTGAGACTTTTTTTATTTGTTTTCAGAAATATAAGCAGGAGCAGCCAGATGCAACTCTAACAAACACAGAACTCTAACAAATACATATTTGTTGCTGTGGCTGTAGGAGGAGAGAACGATTAGGAGAAAGTGATATCAAACTCAGAGATTTCCAATATTCTGTTGCATATTCCTACTCAGCAAGTAATTGCTACTACATTACATAGGTTCATAATGAGGCAGACGGCGGCACAGTGGTTAGCACTGCTGACTCACAGCGCCAGGGCCCCGGGTTCAACTCTAGTTTCAGGTCACTCTCCACGTGGAGTTTGCATATTCTCCCCATGGCCGTGTGGGTTTTCTCCAGGCGCTCCAATTTCCTCCCACAATCCAAACATGTGCAGGTTAGATTGATTGGCCATGTTAAATTGACCTTAGTATCAGGGAGATTAGCAGGTTAAATTTACAGGAATAGGGCCTGAGTGGGATTGTGGTCAGTGCAGCCTTGATAGACCAATGATCTGCATTGTAGGGATTCTATGATCTTTGAATGCAGGACAAGGGACAGAGTTAAAAGGAAAGACATTACTCGAGAGGGTTCCACGACAAAAGAAGAAATACAACCAATAATATTCTGTGCAGACCTTTTGGGTCTGGAAATTCAGCTGCCATAGCTCCTAAAGTGAACATCAAAGTCAGAAGTATGTACAAGTCCATATTCTGAGGCTACTTTATTTCTAATCACCTTAAACATAAAAGTGAATAGCAGAGCATCTGGGCTGCCTTCATCTACAGGTATCAACACATTCAGTTAATCACCATTCTCAGAACTCTTAATATTTTCTGGCTGGCCTGGATTTTACATAAATAGTAATGATGAGGCTATCAGCACAAAGGCAGATGAAGGCTTTTATGCATGGGCAAGCAATGGCCTAGTGGTATTCTTGCTTGATTATTAATTAGAAACTCAACTAATGTTCTGGGGACCCGGGTTCGAATCCTTCCACGACAGATGGTGGAATTGAATTCTGTTTTTTCAAAAAAACTGTGAGTAAGAGTCTACTGATGACCATGAAAGCATTGTCGAATGTTTAATCTGATTCACTAATGTGAAATCTACTGTCCTTACAGGGTCTGGTCTATCATGTGACTCCAGATCCACAGCAACTGCACTCTGAACAAGGGCAACTAGGGATGATCAGTAAGTGCTGGCCCAACCGATGAATGGATAAAAATAAATGTCTGCAGTTGTGTGGCGCCACACAGAAATTTGAAAGATGCTGCCGGGGCACCCTATAAACGCTGCACTGTAACATTCCTTGCCTATAGACTCAGAGCAGAATATAATACAACACTGCGAAGCTGCTGTCATCGCCCATTAGTTCTGTATGATCAATGTATTAAGTAAGTTTCAGAGTGCCCCCATTCAGAACTAAAAGCTATTTAACAGCTTCATAATTGACATTTACTATCAAAAAATTTCTCTGGCCTCTTGCTTCCAATCCAGGCAGCTTTATGTTGCTTCTAAATTGGTATGATGGCAACATATAGCTCATGCTAACGTCACTGTTGAGTGGCTGCATATAACTGGTGCAGTCGTGCATCTGTTACTTTCCCAGCCACCCTGCAATCCTCCCCACCCCTGTTATTGTGCCTTTCTCCTTTCAGGGACTGAACATATTGCAACCTGATTATGCAGCAGTGAAAGAGCAATTGGCGGCAGAGTAGAAAGTCAGTACTGATGAAGAAATACCATCATGTCACTTCACATTGGCAGCCACCGCACTGACATAGTATGTATTTTAAAGATATGCACGTGATAAGGAATGGGGCATAAAAAGTCTGGATCCAGGTCAGGAACACAAGAAGTTAGGAACAGGATAGGTCTCATTCTGACATTCACTGATATCATGGTAGATCAATGTTCTAACTCCATGTATTGAACTTTGTTCCATATCCCTTAAAGCAATTGGCTAACAAAAATCTATCAATGTCAATTCTAAACTTAACAGCTGATGCAGCATCAATTGTCACTTGTGGCAGAGAGCAGTAAAGTTCTAACGCCTTTGCATAAAGAACTTGTTCCTCGTTTCAAAGAGCAAAGAAAATTATAGCACAGGAACAGGCCCTTCAGCCCTTCAAGCCTGCATCAACCATGCTGCCTGACTGAACTAAAACCCCCACCCTTCTGGGGACCATATTCCTCCATTCCTATCCTATTCATGTATTTGTTATGATGTTCCTTAATAGTCACTATTGTATCTGTCTCCATTACCTCTCTTGGCAATGAGTTCCAGGCACTCACCAGGCACTGTATAAAAAATCTGCCTCATAATCTCCATTAAACCTTGTCCTTCACACATTAAACCTGTGACCCTGAGTAATTGACTCTTCCACCCTGGGTAAAAGCTTCTGACTATCCACTCTATCAATGTCTCTCATAGTTTTGTAGGCTTCTACTAGGTCCCACCCTCAACCTCCACCATTCCAGTGAGAATAAACTAAATTACTACAGCCTCACCTCATTGTTGATGTTCCCATACAGGTATCATCTTGGTAAATCTTTCCTGTGTTCTCTCCAAAGCCTCCATATCCTTGTGGTAGTTTAGCAACCAGAATTGAACACCATATTTCAAGTGCAGCCTAGCTGAGGTTCTATAAAGCTGCAACGTGACTTGCCAATTTTTAAACTCAATGCTCTGGCCAATGAAGGCTAGCATGCTGTATGCCTTCTTGAGTAACTTCTCCACCTGCATTGCCGCTTGCAGTGACCTGTGTACCTGTATATTCAGACCTCTATGAGTATCAACACTCTTAAGAGTTCTGCCATTTATTCTATATTTCCTATTTATATTAGACCTTCCAAAATGTATTACCTCACTCCTGAACTGTCTGCTTCTAATTGTTCAACGATGTCCCTAAACCTAAAATGCCCAACCAGCAGAGATAGTTTTTCCCAGTCTGCCTTATTTGTCCCCATTAACAACTTGAAATCTTAGATAAAGTCATCTCTTGTGCTTCTAAACTTTAAGGAATAAGATCCTCATTTTTGTCGTATCTATTCATATCTTAACCCATTGAATCCTGATATCATTCCAGCTGCAGTCTGTCCAAGGCCAATATATACTTCCTAAGGTGTGGTGTCCAGAACTGCACATGTACTCAAGATGTGGTTTAATCAGTGCTTAGATGCATAATTTCTATCTACTTGATTTCTCGTCTTCTAGATAAGAAGACCAGCATTCTCTAAGTCTGTGTTACAGACAGAAATGAGTTGGTAGAGTGGTTCCCCCACTTTTCCATCTCTTAAAGGAACAAAGGAAGATGTTCTTCTAAGGAAGAAAGTTATTTTAATCCCCTGAGTGTTGTACCTGTTAAGAATGAGTACAGATCCCATTCTTCAACCTGCCACACCAATACTGGATACCCCTCAACCATTACTGCCCTGGACAAGGCCTTTGTGCAGCAAACTGGCACAAATGAAGCCTTTCGGGCAACCCCAACTGCTGCTCTTGTGCATCCCAATCAATGATTCACATCATTGAAGATTGCCCCTGGCAAAATTCAGCAGAGGCTTCAGAGAGCTCCATGTAGATACTGGGGTGGTTATTGCCTGGATTGATGATTACTGCACTGGCTATAAAGGACAAATGAAAGGTTCTTTGTAAGTTTTTCTAAAGGACAAGTTTTTATTACATAATAACTGAATGCATTTGCAACGAACATCCACTCGATTACACTCACAATAAAAGATTATGATTACAATAAGAAACATAAATCTGAAAAATCCACAATGTGTCATACTTGCTTCTCCCACAATTATCTCAGAACTTTGCAGAGTTGATTACGTTTTGGTTCACTGAAGAAATAGTTTCTCGAGGTTTGATAAAGATTGATTCACAGTAGTTCACTGTTTGCAGTAGCAGGTTTTTCTTGCACATTCAAACCCAGTATCAAAAACTTGGTTTGGTTCTTCAGATAGATAGAGGCTAACTCAAATTCTCTGCTGTTTGATGGTTCCTAGATAGAGTCCTGTTCCTTCACTGGTCTGGATCTTTCTTTCTTTACGACTTCAAAATATCTTATTAAATGTTCCTGGTTTCTATTATGTGACCACAATACATAAGATCTCTGACAACTTGACCATTGACCCACAATAGGGTCTGAATTTTATTCATTCACACAACACTTAGAATCATAGAATCCCTATAGTGCAGAAGGAGGTCATTCAGCCCATTGACCTGTGCTGACCACAATCCCGCCCAGGCCCTATTCCTGTAACCCCACACATTTACTCTGCCAATCTCCTGACAGTAGGGTAAATTTAATATGGACAATCAACAGAACCCGCACATCTTTGGACTATGGGAGGAAACTGGAGCACCCAGAGGAAATCCACATAGATAAGTGGAGAATGTGCAAAGTCCGCACAGATGGTGACCCGAGGCCAGAACTGAATCCAGGCTGTGAGGCAGCAGTGCTAGCCATTGTGCTACCGTGCTATCCAGTTGATGTAATGGATTTTATTCACACCCATTCTTTGGATTCCACTCTGAAGCTAGATAATCTAATACTCTATTATGAATTAGTTCCTTTAATTATTTGGGTAAAGCCATTAATCCACAGGAAATGTTCATTGCATTCTAATGACTATTCAATGAAGTGTTCTGAAAGTTTGTTCATTTTTTATTTTGCCCAGTTGTGAAGGCTAGCTCCAGATCCTTGTAGTTTCATGCATAATAATAGGAAAGAAAAGATCACCTGACCTCTCAACTCCATTTCTTTCAAAATAGACAATTCTTCATAATTGCTTTAAGGTGATCAGGCACAATTTTTTCACCCTGTTACATTGGTCAGGTAGCGTAGTGGTGCAGGAAATGTCACAGGAAACTAATCATGAGAATTGGGCCAGTGATCAGTGTCTGGTCAGTCTCAGTCTTCCCAGGCCATTTTTATGATATTCCCCAGCGCAAGATTGATTTAAATATTCATTTCCTAATTGATATGCTTTTAGCAAGCTCTAGATGTATTGTCCAGGCTCATTTGGATTTCTGATCTCGCCAGTACAAGTCCACACCAGCAGGGATCACAGGTGGTCCCCAGCAATAGGGACCTGGTGTGGTGGCCTTACTGCTGAGAACAGAGGCCATTGAAGTTCCCCGGGAGGTCAGGGCAGTGGCAGCCTGACACTGCCAGCTTGGCACTCTGCTAGTGCCAGCCTGGTGCACAGGCAGTATCCATCAGGCACCAGGTTGTGCCAAGGGGGTGGAGCAACACAGGGGGCAGAGTGAGATCAGGGGAAAGTAGGAGGGGAGGGAAATGGGAAACCCTGCATCAGGGGATGGGGGCTGGTGTGAGGCCTGAGATGGGGGCCAGCCATCAGAGGTTGGGACCAGCAATCATTGCAGCGGTGGAGGGGTTCAGACTGTCCATATCCAAGGGATTGGGGGGAAGGGAATGTCAGGGCCTGTGATGTCAGAAAGGTGGGGTGGAGCAACTGATGATCGGGATGACTTACAGAGGTTTACAGCACAAAAACAGGACTTTGGCCCAATTTGTCCATGCCGCCCTTTTTTTTAAATCCCTGAGCTAGTCCCAATTGCCTGCATTTGGCCCATATCCCTCTATATGCATCTTATCCATATAACTGTTAAATGCTTTTTAAAAGACAAAATTGTACCCACTCCACTACCAACTCTGACAACTTGTTCCAGACACTGACCACCCTCTGTTTGAAAAAACTGACTCTCTGAATCTTTTTGTATCTTTCCCTTCTTACCTTAAAGCTATGTTTTTTTACCTTGACTCCCCTACCTTTGGCAAAAGATACTATTTAGCTGATCTATGCCCCTCATTATTTTAAGATCATCCCCATGCCATCTACGCTCCAGAATAAAAAGTCCCAGTCTAGTCAGCTCTCCTTATAACTCAAACCAATAACTCATGGTAGTATCCTAACAAGTCTTTCTGCACTCTTTCTAATTTAATAATATCCTTTCTACAATAGGGTGATCAGAACTGTACACAGTATTCCAAGTGTGGCCTTACCAATGTCGCGTACAACTTCAACAAGATGTCTGAATTCCTGTAACCAATGTTCTGACCAACGAAACCAAGCATGCTGAATGCTTTCTTCACCACTCTATCCATCTGTGACTCCACTTTCAAGGAGATATGAACCGGTACCCCTAGGTCTCTTTGTTCTGTAAATCTCCCCAATGCCTTATCATTAACTGAGTAAGTCCTGCCCTGATTCACTCTACCAAAATGCATCACCTCGCATTTCTAAATTAAACTCTATTTGCCATTTGTCAGCCCATTGGCCCAATTGATCAAGTTCCTGTTACAATCTGCGAAAACTTTCTTCACTGTCCATTATGCCACCAATCTTGGTGTCAACTGCAAATTTACTAACCATGCCTCCTATATTCTCATCCAAATCAATAATATAAATGACAAATGACAGTGGACTCAGCACTGATCCCTGAGGCACACCACTGGTCACAAGTCTCCAATTTGAAACACAACCTTCTACAACACTCTGTAGCTTCTGTCATCAAGCCAATTTTGTATCCATTTATCTACCTCACCCCGGATCCTATGAGATTTAACCTTATGCAACTACCTGCCATGCAGTACCTTGTCAAAGGCCTTGCTGAAGTCCATGTAGACAACATCAACTGCTCATCTAACTTTTTTGTTATCCCTTCAAAAAACTCAGTCAAATTTGTGAGACACGATTTTCCACGCACGAAGACATGCTGACTATTCCTAGTCAGTTCTTGCGCCTCTAAATGCCTGTAGATCCTGTCTCTCAAAATACCTTCCAATAACATACCCACCATGGATATGGCTCACTGGCCTGTAGTTCCGAGGCCTTTTCCCGCAGCCATTCTTCAACAAAGGCACAACATTTGCCACCTTCCAACTTTCAGGCACCTGACCTATGACTATCGATGAATCATATATCTATGCTATGGGACCTGCAATTTCTTCCCTAGCCTCCCACAATGTCCTGGGATACACTTCATCAGATCCCAGTGATTTATCTACCTTGATGCATTTTAAGTCTTCCAGAACCTCCTTCTCTGTTGTATGTACATTCCTCGAGATATCACTATTTATTTCCCCAAGTTCCCTAACATTCTTGCTTTTCTCAATTGTAAACACTGCTGAGAAATATTATTTAGGATCTCACCCATCTCTTATGGATCCGCACATAGATGACCTTGTTGATCCTTAGGAGGCCCTACTCTCTGTTGTTATCCTTTTGGCCTTTATGTATTTATAGAATCTCTTTGGATTCTCCTTTGCCTTATCTGCCAAAAAAAACTCATTCTCCTTTTTGCCCTCCTGATTTCTTCCTTAGCTCTATTCTTACCCTCCCTATACTCTTCAAGGGATTCACTTGATCCAGCTGCCGGCCTGTACTGCACTGTAATATTATATGTTCTATGCATGTCATGTGTCCTCCTCCTTCTTCTTGATCAGGGCCTCAATATCCTGAGTATCCAGGGTTCCATCCTTGTACCAGCCTTGCCCTTCACTCCAAGAGGAATGTTCTTACCCTGAACCCTGGTTAATACACTTTTGAAAGCCTTCCACTTACCAGGTATCTCTTTGCCTTCCCACAGACTCCCCCAATTAACTTTTGAAAGTTCCTGCCTGATACCATCAAAATTGGCCTTGCCTCAATTTAGAATTTTAACATTTGGACCTATCATTCTCCATAGCTATCTTAAAACTAAGATAGCTTTGGTCACTGGTCCCAAAGTGATCCCTCACTAACATTTCTGTCATCTGCCCTTCCTTATTTCTCAAGAGGAGGTCAAGTTTTGCCCCTTTTCTAGTCGGGCTGAATAAGAAATTCCTCCTGAAAGCATTCAACAAATATCTCTCTTTCCAATCCTTTAATATTATGAATGAATTTACAGAGTACCATAAATTTATTTAACTTATCTCATCCAAAAACAGGCAAGGAAACCTCCCATTTTCCCACCTGTTGGACTCGTAAGATTTATTTTGGGACAACCATGTCTTTAAATGCTCATTTCAAACTTATGCTCCATAATTCCATATTATGTGAGTTTGGCATCTATCTGATTGTTGTCCTTAACTGTTCATAATATTTTAATATATGTGTACCTGGACCCTAAGTCTCTTGCTTTTTTTCCTAGCTTTTCATTTAATAAGTAGCTTGTTCTTTTAGATCCAAAGCAGATGACTCCACAACTGCATATGCTGAAACCCATTTGTTACAGTATTGCCCATCACTGTAAGCATTCATTCCCTTCATCGCTGATGATAGAAGCGTATACAATTTACAAGATGCACTACAACAACTCACCAAGTCTCTTCGTATAGCACCTTCCACACTTACAACTTCCATTATCAAGAATGGTAAGGGCAGGTGGAACACTACCACCTGCAAATTGGAACTCCTTCTCTGGAAATATCTACAATGCATGGACAGCAGCAATTCAAAAGTGCAACTCACAACCACCTTCCAAAAGGCTATTCGGGTGAGCAATAACACTGGCCTTACCAATGATGTCCACATCCTGTGGGTGAATTTGTTTAATAAGTTTCATTGATGTGCACATTATTATTTAAAAAGGATTGTAAGGTATCATACCAATCCTGCATTCTATTAAGGCTCTGCTGCATGTAGAGCAGCGCTTCATATCATCTTGTAAGTTGCACAATCTGCCAAAGACCTCCTCTGTGAATTACATTTAATTGTGCTTTACATTTTGCTCCTTTCACATCTTCTAGAACATCAGTCAAAGTAATAGACTTTCTGGTCTGGGTACTTACATCTCGGTCCTGTTTCCAATGGTGCTGCTTCAATCTTCAAACTCCCTGCCTTGATTCTCTTTTTTATGTTACATCTCCTCCAGTGTAACAGAAATCAGGATAAAACCACTTGAAAGGACATTTTTATTTTTAAAACCAAGGAACAACAGATCAAGCTGATTTTAATAGTTATGAAAAGAAAAGGCCTTTGAAGAACAGATTATAACACAGGCTCTTTATGAATTGATGCTAACCTGTAAGCACTGTCGTTCTGTAAAATTCTGGCTCAAAACAAGGCATTTTTCCTTGTTTTGTTAAACTGCAGTGGGTGTGATTCCCTGGAGACAGTTTTATTTTTGCTACACACTTCAATTTATTTATGTTCAGTTATATTTCAAAGGGCAGTTTTATGTATTTTTCAACAATGAATGCCTGTAGAATTCACTGAAGATTGAGGGCTCATCTTTACCTGGATATAAAGCTAAACAGAGTCCGTCTGAAGTACATGCAGCTAATTGATACATATTGGTACAGTTTAGGATATCGGTCTTTTTGCAATGCCCTACTTTTTATTTTCAGAGATCCAACATCCTATCTAATCAGCGAGTGCCGCCTTTAGGCACCTAAGGATGAGAATATTCTATGTCCACAACATTCATGCTGCCACCAAGATCCTAATCTACAAGGCAATTATTCTCCCAACTCATTACATTGCTCAGAAACTTGAACTATGTATAGGTGCCACCTCAAAGCCCTGGAGAGGTACCTTCAGTGCTGTCTGAAATGATTGTCTGCATAGCTGAGAGGACAGGCATACTAACATCAGTGTCCTTGCAGGAGCCATGAGCACTAGCATAAAGGCCAAACCAAGTCTGCTCAGCCAGTCACGTGCTTAGGATGCCAGAGTCCCGACAGCCAAAACAAGTCATCTTCATCCAGCTCAAGGAAGGCATCTGAACAAGAGGCGGAGAAAGGAAGTGCTCCAAAGACATCCTGAAAGCTTACCTCAAAAATGTAACATGGATGTTAACAAATGGGAGACCCTTATTAAGAAGAAACTTACTTAGAAGAACTTCCTGATTGAAGGGACACAATTCTTCAAGGACATTCAACAGTAAGAGGAGGCCCAGAAAGGGAGCCTGAGAAAGAAATACCAGTGATTTAGAGTCCAAAGACTGAACCCAACTCCCAGAAACACCTGCCAAATGTGACTTCAAAGACGCAGCTCTAGAATCAGGTTCACAAAACCCAGAATCAGGACCCACAGAACCCATCGCCATTAATACTGAGTTTCTTAGATGGACAATCATACCCATCAGCCAGTGATGCCAAATGAAGGACTTTTTATTTACCATATATAGATACTGAATACACTCATGATTAGCTCATTGCAAAGGGTGTTTACAAGATCGTTATAGGATTTGTTCTAGTAATTTAGTCATCCAAGATTTTTTAAAATGAAACTAAATGATAACATTGAAAAACTCATTTCTCAAATATGCATTTTAACAGTCAGCAGAAGGAATAAATTGAAATTTGAAGAGAAATGGTTCTAGTCTCATTATAAATGCAACACAACAACCTTTTTCTGCAAATCATGTCACATGCTTTCATTAATAATGTGTTTCTCACTGCAAGAAATATAGATCTCCCCATTAGTGAAAGCTGTTGAACAATTTATTGAGGTTAAAGAGCATAATAGGATGTTCTCCAAGATTGAAGAAAGGATTAGAAAAAGCTGGGGAATTTCAACCTACCATTTCAGAAGAATCACAGCCCTCAGATTTCTGATTCCATAAAAGGAGGAAGCAAGGATCTGCATTTATATAACACCTTTCACTAACTCGGAATGTCTCAAAGCATTTTAGAGATTATTAAGTACATTTGAAGTATAGCCATTGTTGTAATTCAGAAAGTTTGCAAAAAGTCCAAAGTCCAAAAATATGCGAGTTAGATTGATTAGCCATGCTAAATTGACCTCAGTGATGTGGAGATGCTGGAATTAGATTGGGGTAACCACAGTATGAAGTCTCACAACACCAGGTTAAAGTCCAACAGGTTTATTTGGTAGCATGAGTTTTCGGAGCACTGCTCCTTCCTCAGATGAGGAAACTGGGTTCGTGAACAGGGCATTCATAAACACAAATTCAATTACAAGATAATGGTTGAAATGCAAGTCTAAACAGGTAATCAAATCTTTACAGGCACAGACAATGAGAGTGGAGAGAAGGTTCAGCACAGGTTAAAGTGGTGTCTCCCCAACAAATGCAAATCCTCTTTGCCAAGGGGCAGCTCAGTTCAGATGTATTTCTGAAGTTATCACGGTTTAATTTCCCAATGATATAATCAAAGTTCATTTAAGTTTGCTTAGTAGTGTCTCAAAAAGGCTCACATTAACACTGCAATGAAGCTACTGGGAAAATCCTCTAGTCTCCACACTCTGGCACCTGTTCGAGTACACTGAAGGAGAATTTAGCATGGCCAATGCTCCTAACCAGTGTAGCTTTCAGATTGTGGGAGGAAAACAGAGCACTCGGAGGAAACACATGCAGACACAAGAGAACCTACAGTGACCCAAATCAGGAGTCAAACCTGGAATCTCTGGAAATGTGAGGCAGCAGTTCTATCCACTGTGCCACCATGCTGTCCAGAAAGAGAATGCAAAAAAGATTCACAAGAATAGTTCCAAGGATGAGGAACTTCAGCTATGGAGATGAAGTTGGGATGGTTTTCTTTCGAGAAACTGGGTTCATGAACAGGGCATGAGAGATTTCATAGAGGTAAATAAGGCCATGAGGGGTCTGGACAGAATAGATAAGGGAAAACTACTTCGTTTGGTGGAAGAATCGAGAGCATAATGGCACGAATTTGAGGTAACTGGCAAGAGAATGACGATATGAGGGAATCATTGTTCATGCAGTGAATGGTTAGGATTTGGAATGCAGTTCTCTAGAATGTGGTGGAGACTGATTCAATTGAGATATTTAAGAGGGATTTGAAAAGATACGGCTCTGCAGAGAAGGTGGGGACACTAGGTGAATTACATCTGTGCTAATAGCATAGACAACATGGGCTGAAGGACCTCCTTCTGTGCTGTAATCATTCTGAGATTCATTTCCTGTCAATTTCAGTCAGGAAGAATCACTTGCAATATTGCTTTACGAGTGTGTTGTGCTTCTGAACAAAATGAATACATTCATGGATGTTTTTGGAAGCAGTCAGTATTTTGTTATAAAGCCGTGCATTCATTGCAGAATCTGCACAGGTTGGCAGTGGTCCTGAGGAACAGCAGAAAACGATTGTTGGAATTATCAGAGCTGCAGAAGTGACTATTTTATCTGGAATCCAGTGGATAATGTTTGTGAAACCTCGCCCCTCAACCCAAGAACCAACATACTGCCCATGGACACAGGCCTCAGCCATAAAGTGTTGCAAGCTGATTAACCTGGGTCACATGAAGTTGTTGGCCAATCCAATTGGTTGACAGGTCCGTCATTGCCCACAGCACCAGGAGGGTGCCAGCCGCAGCTGCCAGAATTACAGGAAAAGACAAAGCTCAAGACTTCTGGATCCCTCATGCAGTCTGGTCTGGGGTCCTGGGTCACACGGGTTTAGGTAGGTTAGGTAGAGGGTAAGAAAAGGAGTTTAAGTGGTGAGTTTAAGGGAGGGAATGGATAGAAAGGAAAGGGGGGAAAGGCAGACCTATCCCACAAGCAGCCCTGACTCAACCATCCTCTCACCTCACTTTTCTTCCCACTTTCAACCTGATGCCTCATTTAATGGCACGGCCAGCAATTTATCAGTGTCAACTGGCTTGAAAACAAGTCTAATTGACCTTTATTCTTCCTTTAAATATGGCAGACAGACTGTGGGTTTCAGGAGAAATTGTGGAGGAGAGCTCAGATATAGGCAAGGAGGTGATGGAATGGGTGTCCAGGCCAATTTATATGCCCCCCCCCCCTCCATTTCAAAAGAGATACATGCCTACCTGGAAATGCAAAATTCAGCCCACTGAGTACAATTTCAGAATCACCACAGGCTTCTGTCCCCTTTTGTCAATCAAGGAAAGGTGGCATAGTGGTTAGCACTGCTGTCTCACAGTGCCACAGGCCTGGGTTCAATTCCGGCCTCGGGTCAGTGCCTCTGTGGAGTTTGAACATCCTACCCGTGTCTGCATGGATTTCCTCTGGATGCTCCAGTTTCCTCACATAGTCCAAAGATGTGCAGGTTAGGTTGACTGGCCATGCTAAATTGCCCCTTAGTGTCAGGGTAAGTATGTGGAGTTATGGGAATATATTCTGGGTGGGATTGTGGTCGGTACAGACTTGATGGGCTGAATGGCCTCCTTCTGCACTGTGGGGTCCCTTCCAATTTCCAGAAGGCATAAAGATTGCAGGAAGGCAGAAGGACCATAGCTGATAAGGATTTTGTGTAATTTTAACTGCTTGCCCAGTCTCCATCAGCTAGTCATTATTGCCAAGATGGAAGGTCTTTAGATTAAAATAGACCATTCACTGGATAAAATGCTTTGGCTATTCTGCAATGCTCAATATTAAAGTGTATCCCAGGGTCAGATCAATAGCTAATTGGTTAAGCTTTTCTCATGGCTGTCATATTTTTTGTTATGAAAATCTTCGCATTTTCTTCATGGGATGTAGACATCACTGGTAAAGCTAGTGCTTGCAACCTACCCCTAATTGCTCTTAAGTTGAATGGTTTTGCCAGGCTATTTCAAAGGGCAATTAAATGTCAAACACACAGCAGTGGATCTGGAGTCCTATGTAAGCCAGACCAGGCAAGTGGGAGCAGATTTCCTTTCCAAAAGGGTATACTAATCCAGATGAGTTAATACGACAATCAATTATGGTCACCTTAACAAGTTATATTAATGGAATTCAAATTATACCATCTGATATGATGGGGTTATATCCTATGTCTCCAGAGGATTAGCCAGAGTCTCTGGATTACTAGTCCAGTGACATTATCACTGTGATATAACCTCCTCTTTACCATGTACGTCCAATCTCTCTACTTCCATTCCCCACATGGATGGCCTGAGAGCTCGCTGCTTCTTCCTCAATCCCTTTCCAACCACCACTGTACACGTGACCGAACTTTCCTCTCAGTCAACAGTTTCTCCTTTACCTTGTCTCACTTCTTCCAAAGAAAAGGTGGAGCTAAGGACACTCACACGGGTCCTAATTATGCCTGTCACTTTATGGGTATGTGGAACATTCTTGTTGCAGTCCTACTCCAGTCCCTTCCCACAACTCTTTTACTGATACATCAACAACTTTTTAATTGCTACTTCATGTTCTCGTCTGGACGCGGAAACATGACTTATCCCACTTCCAATTTCCACCCCTCTATCACCTTCATGAGTTACACCTCCGACACTTCCCTTCCTTGACTTCTCTGTTTCCATTACACTGATTCCCACAGCTACTTCGACTATAACTCTTCATGCTTCACATCCCGTTCTTTCAGTTCCTTCGCCTCCATTGTATCTGTTCCGATGATGCCATTTTCCAAATGGTGCCGCTTATATGTCTTCCTTCTTCTTAATCGTGGTTCCCCACCCACTGTGGTTGACAGGACTTGCAACTGTGTCTGACCCATCTCTATCACCTCCCCTCCCTCCCAGAAGCTAGGATAGGATCCCCCTTGTCCTCACTTTTCACACCACCAGTCTCCACATTCAAAGAATCATCCTCCACTATTTCTGCCAATTCCAGCATGCTGCCACCACCAAATGCATCTTCCTCTCACTCCTCTTTAGCATTCTGCAGGGACTGTTCTGTCTGGGATAACCTGGTCCACTCCTTCATCACATCCAACACCTCCCCCCTTGCCTATGGCGTCTTCCTATGCAATGACAGAAAGTGTACCATCTGCCCCTTTACCTTCTTCCTGCTCACTAGCCAAGAATCTAACACTTGTTTCAGGTCTTTCATACGCATCTTCTTTAACCTGTTCTGTTGCATTCCCTGCTTCCAATGTGATCTGCTTTGCAGAACACCTTCAGTCCATCCGTAAGCAGGGCCCAGGCCTCTCTGTTGCTTGCCATTTTAACAGGCCATCGCGTTCTCCTGTCCACATGTCCACCTCGGCCAGTTATAATGTTCCAGTGATGCTCAATGCAAACTGAGGGAACAGCACCTGATCTTCCGATTAGACACTTCAGAACCGCCCAAACTAAACACTGAGTTCAACAACTTCAAAGCACAAACTCTCTCCTCCACCATCACCCCATTTCCATGTATTTATTGTTATTGTATTGAATTGATTAGTTTTTAAATTTACTTCAATTTCTTCCATCATTTCATTTTTCCACCTCTCACTTTCCATCACTAGTTTCCCCACCTTCAGCTCCACTAGAGGCTGTCGGTTATCTACTCTAGGTTGTCCTTTGACACTCAGCTTATCTTTGTCCTGCCAATTGCAGAGTCTGATCTCTTAATGGGCCGCTATCGGCACCCTTCTTAGCTATGATCACCACCATTTACATTCCCTTTGTCTTCCTGTCCATGACGTCTTTGTCACTCCCCATCTCTCCCTTTGTCCATACAGTATAACCCACCTTTTTTTTAATTGTCTTCAGCTCTGACAAAGTATTATTCAGACCTGAAATGTTGGCTGTATTCTCTCTCCACAGATGCCGTCAGTCCTGCTGAGATTTTCCAGCATTTTCTATATTTGTGTCAGATCGTAGCATCTTCAAGTAATTTACTTTTATGCCATAGTCTTTGTTTGGCTGTTTCATAGATGTTTTCATTTATTATTTAAAGAACAGCTCAGGTTTCGGTTTGGCTTTCCTCCAAACCACTAACGGATTTTGAACTGCTAGGTTTGTTCACACCACTGTGCTGGGAATGATGGTTTGGCTGCTTTCTAAACTTTAATGGATTTTGTACTCCAGGATTTGCTTACACAGTTGTGCAGGGGAGTATGGATTTGTTTTTTGACAGATTTATTAAATTTTAAGACGATATTTTTCAAGCTTCCCTTCAAGTTATGTTTGTATATTTTAACAGGTTATAAGCTTCTCAAGGACTTCTATGTGTTATTATAGGGCTCATCATGAGCTCCATATACCAAATGGATACTGGGAGAGTAGGTGAGGGGGAGTTAATAGGATAAGGCTGTGAGAACAGGTAAGGAAGGTGAGAGTAGTGAGCATGGGCAAAGAGAGGTGAGTGACTGAGAGGGTAAGGGGAATGAAAAGTGGTTAAAAGTGGGCGAGATAGAGTAAGGAGGTGTGATGATGAGCAGAGCTTTACAAATATCTTTATGATGTGGGATTACTGAAATAACTCAACATGAACAACTCTACTTGCTTCAGAAACGGCTTTTGGTTGGGTTAGAGGTAGAGATATTCCTGAATATCCTAAGTTGCCCCTTCCATCAGTGCACAGCTTGTCATCTGGTGCTTAGTCAAAACATTGGAGTTATCCATGCTACGTGGTGTGGCTGCCAGGTGAAATTGGCTCTCACAGCCAATTGTATAGTCAAGCCCCTGACCCACCCACCTCCAACCCATTCCAGGGTAGAATTCCATCCATGCAACCAATGACAGCACAGAAAGTGGTCTCTCAATCCATTAGCTCAATGTATAATTTCTCTTTGCCTTTCTAATTGGTTCTTCCCTAAATTCTAACCCATTCATGATTTCTTTTTGTCCAACTCATCTTTGTCATATATACATTTAGCGCTCATCCTGTTTCTTTAATTTATTTTGTTTCTTTATTCGTCCATGATGTATCATTTCTGGCAGGTTTGTTTATGATTGTTAGTAGAATATATTTCCCCTGGACCCCAGTGTTCAGTGTTTGTAGCGTTTCCCACCGCTGTTCTATTTCATCTTTTGTCAGTAAATTTTCTCAGTTTAGTTTCCTGAATTCCACCTTCATACCCCTTAAAAATCATCTTTTTCCCAAACGCTTTTCTCTGCTCTTTGGCCTACTTTTGTCCTTCTCAACTTTAAACTTTTCTCCAGTATTATAAAGCATAGCTGCATCATTGAATTCACTATCATCGTGACCAAAATGATGCATGTCTTGTCTTCCTCAAACAGAATAAAGTTTTACCAGGAATTTTTTCTCCTCTGGGGATAAGCTTTCATTTGCAAATTTAAGAGTGAACTGCATTCTAATACATTGCACCACAAGACCGCAAGCAAAACCTTAAAGCATGGGCGAGAGATAAACAACGGGAAATGTTCAGAATTAATGAAACAAACAGTAAAAATCTGAAATATTGTAAGACAGGTTCAGTCGAAATCTCACAGTGTATTATTAAACAATTCCTCCCAGCATTGGTCATGGTTAATTAGAAAAAAGGTTCAAAAATTATATACAGCCTATAGTAATCCTTAAATAACATTGCCTCATAATACCCTAGAAACAATATGAAATATCTTCTGATTAAGACAAGGCTTTGTTGTTTTTTTCAATAAGTGTATTTTTCTGATTATATTAAAAGAATAAACATGTGAACTATTACATAATTTATCAAGGTTGCATAAAATTAATGGCCAATAAATGTCAGAGCTTAGAGGATTTGTGAATGGTTGCATGACTTCTTACAAGTAATGGCCATGCAGATTAAAACATTCTATATCATAGTAATCTACATTTAGTAATAGAAAATTTACGACTTATTAATCTTTGATAATCACCACTAGATGATTGATCGTGATTTCTTGGGTGATTAACTGTTAGAAAGGTTAAAGGACTGCAGTGTTAAAAATGTGTTGCTCCCTGGATTGAAAGATGGATAATGCAGATTGTCCATAATCATTTAAAATGAGTCATTGAAACTGTCCCTACATTATAATCTGACAGATCTAGTTACAGTCAAATTCATTAACGTAAAGAGCTTAAGAACAAAACATCATAAAAAGAGATGGAATTTAAATGGCCCTCTGATTCTCCATAGCAAAATGATGAACTTATTTGTAAATTGTATGCAAGAAAATTATAATTGTGTTCATTTTAGTAACTAAGCAATGATACAGTCCAGCAATTTTTATTTTGCAGAAAGATCTATAGTCAATGTCACAAATCATGCTGATATTACCTGTGAGGGTGACCCAACTTGAAACACCAGATCGTAGCAGTGTATAGTTTTGTTTCTGAAATGGTGTGAGGAGTCACATGAAATCCCCAGTGACAAGAACCAGTTCAGTTATTGTGTAACTTTTACTAAAGACCATTTAATAAATTAAAGGCAAATGCACATGAACAGAACTACGATACTCGAAGATAATTAAGTGTATGAATCACAAAAAACACACACAGGGCCCGACTTTACTATTTTGATTCTAAGTGCTGTTGCTATTCTCGTTTCCATAATCTGCTCCCCTTTACTATGTGAAATGTGAGTCACCAGGTTAAACTCCAACTCTCTGCCTTGCTTATCTGAAAGTTAAGTGCCTGAACTGGTACATTGTCAGCACTATGTAAAACTATTCCATTTCCAATGGATTTATTGCATGTCCTTCACCTCATGTAGATGGAAGGATGCTGACGGCATGCTTTGTTATATGAAGGACTGAGGAGTGAAGTCCCTGCTCTGTGTGTGTGTGCATGCGTGCATGCATGCGTGCGTGCGTGTGAAGATCAGCAGGAAAAATATGAAATCATACTCGCATGGGAAGAATGGCACAAGTTATCATGAAGATGATCATATTTAATTCACTGTTGAAATCAAGTCAATGTGACTGAGTGTAGTATGATGTGAATGCCTTTTATTTAATCATGTCACCAGATACCTGGAAGCTCCCTATCTCCCATCTCTGATATTCTGGGATGTCATGATTCCACTTATTTCCAATCATCCCTCCTCTGCCCTCACAAGCTCTGTATTCTGTGGCAACCTCATGCAGTTTGTTTCCTCTCCCAGGTTTTCGGTGTTCTCTCTTCCAACTAAGAGGTAAAGAATAGGCATATAGAGAAGCAATGGCCTGGTGGTATTATCACTAGGATATTAATCTAGAAACTCAGCTAACGTTCTAGGGACCAGAGTTCGAATTCCACCTCGGTAAATGATGCAATTTGAGTTCAGTTAAAAAGATATAGAACTAAGAATCTACTGATGACCATGAAACCATTGCCAATTGTTGGTAAAACCCTTCTGGTTCACTCATGTGTTTTAGGGAAGAAAATCTGCCATCCTTACCTGGTCTGGCCTACAGGTGACTCCAGATCCACGGCAATGTGGTTGACTTTCAACTGTCCTTGGGCTACTAGGAATAGGCTAATAAATGCTGGCCAGCCAATGATGCCCATGTCCTATGAATGAATAAAAAAGAATGAATGATAATAATAACAATTGTTCACCTGCTGGATGAAGTGCATTTGGTGAGGGGGAGGTATAATGATGTACAATAATAAGGGTGAGTGAGAATGGTGGGTGGGTGAATGCAGATGTAAGAAACCACATAGAAAGGGAAGGATGGACACATGCAAGATAGGTAAGAGTGAGGAATGATGTTATGGAATTGACCTGAGAAGGCTGAATCAGGGGCTGGAATGATGAGAACAATGATGAGAATGAGTGAACATCCCACAAAACTCACCTTTCTGACCTGCTTAGATCATTAATCACTTCCTGTGAATCAGGAGGGTAGTACAATATCAACTTTGTCTCAGCTGCAGACTTCTTCCCTTGTTCGGGAAGAGAATCTTTCATTGGTTTCACACAGCGATAGCTACAGGGAGATGTCAATGAAACTGCGTCACAGCCTTGGCCCACCTCAACTCTTTGCTTCTTCTTTCATGCTAACTCTGCAGAGTTAGGCTGAGAGATGGCAAATGGAATTTAATGCTGAAAAGTGTGAGATGATTCACTATGGTAAAAGTAACAGGATTACAGAATATAGGATTAATGGAAGGACTCTTAGTAGTGTCGACAAGCAGAAAGATCTTGGTGCACATGTGCATAGTTCCCTGAAAGTTAGCACCCAGGTTGATAAGGTTGTTAAGAAGTCATACGGTGTTAGCTTTTATTGGTAGAAGGATTGAATTTTGGAGCCGTGAAATCATGTTGTAACTGTACAAAACTCTGGTGCGGCTGCACTTGGAGTATTATGTACAGTTCTGGTCGCCGCATTACAAGAAAGATGTGGAGGCATTGGAAAGGGTGCAGAGGAAGTTTACCAGGATATTGTCTGATATGGTGGGAAGGTCTTACGAGGAAAGGCTGAGGGACTTGAGGTTATTTTTGTTAGAGAAAAGCAAGTTAAGAGGTGACCTAATTGAGGCATACAAGATGATCAGAGGATTAGATAGGGTGGTCAGTGAGACCCTTTTTCCTTGGATGGTGATGGCTAACAGGAGGGAACATAGCTTTAAATTAAGAGGTGGTAGTTATAGGACGGATGTCAAAGGTAGGTTCTTTACTGAGAAGGTAGTAAAGGTGTGAAATGCCCTGCCTGTAGCAGTTGTGGACTCGCCAACTTTAAGAGCGTTCAAATGGTCAGTGGATAGGCATATGGATAACATTGGAATAGTTTAGATAAGAAGGTCATGAGATTGGTTCTACTGGTCGGTGCAACATGGAGGGCCGAAGGGCCTGTACTGCACTGTAAGGTTTTATCTTCTATGTTCTAACTCCAAACTCCCTCAAATTGCATATTCAGAGCATCTGTACTGAAGTTAAGGTCACATCACAAAGCTTCACATCACACCCATTGCCACAGACCAGACAAATAACACAAAAGTAAAATGACAATGAAATGAGAGTTAAGGAGATGGTGACAAACAAACTGCACTCACTTCTTCATTCCATTCAAACTGTCGGTTCCCACAAGCCCAACCCCTCACCTACACTGCCAGCACATTACAGCCACAGAAACACCTTCAGCCCATTGTGAAAGAACTATTCAATCAATACCATCCCCGCTTTTTACCCTCAGCCCTGCAGACTTTTCCCTGCAATTTTTATTCAGTTATGTTTTTAGTTGTTTTAAATCTGCATTTCAGCTGTGAATATAAATATTTCACTTCATGTCATCTCTCTTTAATTTAATACATGTTCCCAATCTCTGTGCTGTTATTAATTCTCACTATCCTTCATGATTTTTAATGCCTCTATGAAGTTTCCCTATAACCTTCTCTCTCACAAGGAAAAAGCCTCAGTTTCTTTAGTCTCTCTTTGGAAGCAAAGTTTTTTAATCTTGATACCTATCTGTTCCATTAAATCTCTTCTGCACCCTCTCTAAGATCTTAACATCCTTTCTAAAGTGTGAATAGGCCACAAAGGGGGTCTAAATATTGTTTTATAAAGGTTTAGAATTACTTCCATGCTTTTGAAACGATGTTCTTATTTAGAAAGCTAAGTTCTTGCAGAAAGGGCTTGACTAAAAATAGATAACTTGATCAACAGTGTCATTTTATTCCTGCTGCATTTATCCAAGAAAATCTTCAGTCCTTTGACTGCTGAGGCACTTCAAGCTGATATTTCTTCGGTGAGAGTGTTCTGCATCAGCCTTTGGGAACTTTTATTAACTTGTTTTTGTGGAATCGTCTTTTGTGAAAATCAATAGTGCCGACTGCAGGAGTAAAACATTGAGAAGACAAAATGCCAAATAAAAATATTTCAAACAGACCTTCCCCATCCACCAAAACATTTCATAATTTAAAAAATATAGATGAAGCCTCATTAGCCTTTTCTGTTCCCAAGGAAACATAGTCCCAGTGTCCCAAGTCATTCTTCATTATTACATGTCATTACTATTGATGTGTCCACATTGAAATTCTCTGTGACTTTAATCTTTCTATTATTCAACTCTGCATACTATGCTCTAAATCTGATCAAATCAACACTTTCGATCAACCATAATTTATTTTTGTATCCTCTTGTTTTTGCTGGGCCATTTTCATGATTTCAAATATGCAGACTCACATTTTCAAAGAGCCAAATATTTGAGTACTTAGGTCTCACTGGTCTTACTGCCTCGAGTGTGCTTTCCCACCTTTGCTTAATGAACTAAAATGTGGTACCTCATGCTCACTAACACTAAATGCCCTTTACAGTCCTTCTCTCCACGTTGGATGGCAACTAACTTTAACTCTTTCCAAGCACATAGTTTGGTGTGACAAACGCAAAGGACAGGAGTTGACTCAAGTTTACTTAAACAAACTTCTGATTGTTTAACATTTTAAGTACCAAATTCAAACTTACAACAGGTGCAACACTTTAACTCTTTCACTGAACATGAACTCTTTGCTGAACATTAATGCTAATTCGTTAAGTGAAAACAGATACTACCCCATTTAGGACAAAGTGGCCAGATCCGTTCCCACTGTAGATTTTCCATGTGTTTTTTTTGTCTTCTGTGAAGGCACATTTGCGATGGTTGATCTCTGAGTTATCACTGAAGACAAAAAGCTGAAATACATGCCTTTATCTTAAGCTTCTCATATTCTTCCAGAAAATTCTCTGGCATTTAGCCAATGGTGTAACTGAAAACCGATCGCCTTTTTCAGCCAGGTTAATGGTTACTCATGGACATCTCCATGATGATTAGTTTACACTGGTCACACTGCCTTGATGCATAAACGGGTGTCGCTCCCGCTATGTCCAGCTTAGCTTAAATGACTATCCTTATTTGATCAACACAGGAAGTGTTAGGTCATAGTTCACAGGCCCTGTCACAACTTGCAACAAATTTTATGACCTGCATCTGTTTTTGATTATAATTGACCAAAAATCACAGCATGCCCAACTCTCATTGTCACAATTGCTCTTTCAGCTAATGTTGCCATTATTGTCGTTACAATCACTGTTGTTGTAATCATTCCTTCCTCTAACTCACATCAGTATCTGTCAAACTTGGTACCATTTGTGTCATCAGCAAGTCAGAGGAAGTGTAGCCATTTTCAAATCAAAAATACTGGTGTTGGAAATAGGAAATAAAAACAGAAAATATTAGGAATACTCAGCATTGGAGACAGTAATAGATTTAACATTTCAGGTCCATGATGCGTCAGTTCTAATGAAAAGTCATCAACCTGAAACATCAACTCTGTTCTTCTCTCTCCGCAGATGTTGCCTGAACTTATGACTATTTCTAAATACTGGGAACAAAAAGTGGACCAAACACTGGCCAATGGGAACATCACTTCCAGCCCTACTCCAATGCAAGCCAAACCCTTTACTTTAGTTCTTTGTTTCCTGACCATCAGCCAGTTTTTTCTCTGGGTGCTCCTCACTGGAAACCATGCAGTCCATCATATCAGTATTAGCTCCTTGATAGGGCTGTCCAGTTCATCTCATTTCTCTGCTCTTTTCCCATGGCCACACAAGGCAAAAAAAACGGCAGTGTGCTGGTTCTGACGCAAAAAATGGAATGATGCCTGCTGACGGCCCTGGTGTGTTTTCAGGCCGAATCTTGTGCCCAAGAGTTTCACACCGCTCCAGTGGCATATAGTCTCTGATTTGTCCATCCTGCAATGACTTACCTGCTGCAAGCATTGGGAGAGCTTCATATAAATAGTTCCCCAGTACCCATTCCTCAACAACTGCAGGAGATAGCAGGCAAAAAGGCATTATCGTGCTTTTCTAAGGTGGCTCTCACAAGAATGCTGGATGAAGTGGAGCAGAGATGGAACACACTCCAGAAGATGGCCTTCCAGCAAGGTCACCACCCCCGCCGGGGAAGCCGTGGTAGTCCTGTTCAATGCCAGTGTGCTGCTGAAGAGGATGGAGCAGCAGTCTCTTCTTTGTTTAGCCAGGGTAAGTGAACTGCCCCCAGTTTTCCTCTCGCACACACCCAATTCTTTCTCTCTCAAACAGCCATTTTACCCTTTGCCAATACCAGGCACCAGGTCCCTCCCTCTTTCCCACAATCACCATGTTCCCTGGATGTTGGGATGCGCCTCATACGCTGGCTCCCACCCAAGCCCCATGTCTGCCACACCTCACCACCATTCTTAATATCAACACTCCCACTCAGACTTTTCCTCTCTATGTTACTGCAGGACAAACACAACCACAGCAATCACTTTTGCTTCTCTTGCCAATCACCTTACAACACCGTCGTCTAGTTCTGCACCTTTCCACTAAATGGAACAGTTTTTCCATATTTACTCTAACCCCAAACCTTCATGATTTTTACACCTCTATCAAATCTCTTCTCAACATTCTCCTTTCAATCCCAGCTTCCCCAGAACAACAAGAACAATGCCAGCTTCTCCAATCCATCCATGTAAATAAAGCTCCTCTCCCCTGGAACTTTCCTATAATTTTTTTCTGCATCCTTTCTAATACCTACACATCCTTAATTGGGAACAATATTCCAGTGGAAGCTGAAGCAATGTTTTGTAAAGACTCACATCTGTTTATAAAGCCAAGGATCCCATACAGCTCAGTCATTGATTTACCCAAAGGATTCCTTCTCCCTGCACCACCTAGAGAATTGTATCCTTTATTCTTCCTATCAAAATGTATCACTTTGCATTCTTCGCATTAAAATCCATCTGTTCACCCATTCCACCAGCCTGTCTAGTTTTAAAGTTTATTTCTTAATGAAGTTACTGTGAAAATTCCAGAGTCACCACACACGGGATACACTGAGGGAGAGTTCAGCATGGCCAATGCACCTAACTTGCACAACTTTTGGACTGTGGGAGGAAACTGGAGCATTTGGAGAAAACTCAGGCAGACACGGGGACAATGTGCTAACTTCACACAGTAACCAAAGCCAGGAATCGAACCCGGATCTCTGATGCCAAGGTAGCAGTACCAACATGCGAACCGTATCAGATCAGTCATGATGGGCCAAGTGGCCTGCTTCTGCTCCTAAATCAAATGGTTTTAATCTTAAAGAGTATTTTCCAATATCACAATAATTTTGGAATGAAGGATTCAAAATTCTCATTGTTTAATGATCATTACAGTAAAATGGAGATTGACACGTCAGGTGGTTGGAACAAAATGAGATTTGATTGTGAAGTGCCCAAAAAGCATTGGCGAACACCTTCTGAAACCCGATGCCTAAGCTCACAGAAGAACACGTAACTGAATGAACTACCAGAGATCTGCTGGGCTCTGAGAAACTGCAATAAAATCAATCACTGGCCAGATAAATTCCAGTGAACCAGATGACCTTTACCCATTCTTGACTTTTCCCCACATTTGGATCCTAACCATGTGTATTTCTCATAAAAAAGAACGCATTACTATACCACATCCAAAGAATTCAGAAAAAACTTTGAGAAAAATCTGAATGTTTAAACTGGAGAGTAACGTGTGAACGTGTAATGAAAAAACGGCTTCATTATTTGGCTAGGATTTAATTTTCCTCCTCGACCTTTACGTAATATGCCATGCCGACAAATTGTTTTTTTTTTATGCATGGCATTTCCATCTTGGTATTTTACTCTTTTTTAATATTAATATCACAATTATCTGGCTGTTAGTTCCAATTAATTCCGCCTTATTTTCAGCCTCTCGCTTCTGAGCACCAAGTCATTTCTCAAGTCTTAATGCAGTTGCCATCACCGTTTAATTAAAGGCAGACTATAAGAATGCAACTTGGAAAAATCAGAAGGAAGGGAAAGCATTGCAAGCCGTACATAATGGTTCAGATCCTGACTGTGAAAGCGAACAAGACCTGTGCAACGCTCCTATTTCTCAAACATTTCTGTGACGGGTAAGTTGGTGAGAACGAAGTGACACACTTGCTTGTTCATGTTGGTTCTCTCAGCCTAGCATTAATCCCATCATTAATGATGTTCAGGTCAATTTAAGGTTACAAACTGCAAATCTCCCACAAAATGAGATATCGCAGTTCCTGTCCTTGCCACATGTGGGTGCTATGAGCAAGCACAAGATTATGTAACAAACACCATACTTGCAGCACTGGAGAGAGCTGTGTTGTATTGTGTTGTATTAAGTTTTAAGTTTATTGATTAGTGTCACAAATAGGTTCACATTAGCTCTGCAATGAAGTTACTGTGAAAATTCCCCAGTTGCCACACTCTGGCACCTGTTCAGGTACACTGAGGGAGAATTTAGCATGGCCAATGCATCTAGCCAGCACATCTTTCAAATCATGGAAGGAAACTGGAGCACCCAAAGGAAATCCACACAGACACACGGAGAATGTGCAGACGCCACACAGACATTGACCAAGCTGGGAATTGAACTCAGGTCCCTGGCACTGTGAGGCAGCAATACTAACCACTGTGCCACCATGTTTGTCAGCCATTTTGGAATCCTAATTTATACAACGACTGTGATTAAAGCCTAAAACTTCTGATCTCTGAATGGTTGTACCATGGAGGTAGCCCATAAGATAT
Organism: Sphyrna mokarran; assembly: GCA_024679065.1. Lineage (NCBI taxonomy): Eukaryota > Metazoa > Chordata > Chondrichthyes > Carcharhiniformes > Carcharhinidae > Sphyrna > Sphyrna mokarran. Next base: position 55,770,025 of record JAGIQG010000014.1, read on the forward strand.
GCTGGAGGATCCCTCAGAATCCCAACATATTGATTTCATGGGAATTGTCAAGGAAGTTTGGACTTCCAATGGCCAATTCCCTGTGTCTGGAACGCTCCAAAACTCTGACTTAAAGCTGGAGCCTGCCAATGGTTATGCTTCAGTTATCAGAACAGTTATCCAAGAAAAGCTAGAAGGATTAAAATCAGTTCTAACTTCTGGTAACTATACAGCTGACCTCCCAACTCCCCACTGGACCTGCAGACTACATCTGCCCCTTGAACATCCAACTATCTGACCACACCCCAAGGAATCCAAACCTTTACTCACTTTCCAGCCACCCTGCCCTCTCATCCACTCACCATTCTAACCCTTTACCATGTACCTGCCACCCCATACCCTCACCTATCCAACTGTCATCCTACCCATTCACTCACCTGTAACCCTATTCCCTCACCCACTTATCTTATACAGTTACCTTCTTGGAACCTTTAACTTCTCTGCTTATTGAAATGCAGCAGCTTACGCAAATAAAAAAAAAGGACTTGGCTTGGCTTTGCTCAACAATCCTGCCTTATGAACCATTTTACAAATACCCGGTTACTCAATCATAGAGTCATAGAGGTTTACAGTCCTTTGGCCCAACTTGTCCATGCCACCCAGTTTTTACCACCAAGCCAGTCCCACTTGCTTGTGTTTGACCCAAATCCCTCTATACCAATTTCACTCATGTAACTGTCTAAATGCTTTTTAAAGACAAAATTATACCTGCCTCTATTACTACCTCCAGCAGCTTGTTCCAGACATTGACCACCCTTTGTGTGAAGAAATTTTCCCTCTGGACCCTTTTGTATCTCTTCCCTTTCACCTTAAACCTATGCCCTCCAGTTTTAGACTCTGTGACCTTTGGGAAAAGTTATTGACTACCAACTTTATCTATGCCCTTCATTATTTTATATACCTCTATAAAATCACCCTAAGTTTCCTGTGCTCCAGGGAAGAAAGACCCAGTTTATCTAGCCTCTCCTTATAACTCAAGTTCCAGTAGCATCCTAATAAATCTTTTCTGCACTTTTTCTAGTTTAATAACATCCCTTCTATAATAGGGTGACAAAAACTGGGCACAGTATTCCAAGTGTGGCCTTACTAATTTTTTGTATACTTTCAACAAGATGTCCCAACTCCTGTATTCAATATTCTGATCAATGAAATCAAGCATGCTGAATGCCTTCTTCACTCCCTATCCACCTGTGACTCCACTTTCAAGGAGCTATGAACCTGTACCCCTAAATCTTTTTGTTCTATAATTCTCCCCAATGCTCTATTATTAACCGAGTAGGTCCTGCCCCGATTCCATCTAACAAAGTACATCACATTTATCTAAGGTGTAAGTTTTTTACAGTGAGACAAAGAGTGAACTTAGCATTCTCACCAGTTAAGTTTTAGGTTTTTACATTTATTTATTACTGTCACAAGTAGGTTTACATCAACACTCATGAAATTACTGTGAAAATTAATGATCTCCAATGGATTGTCATCCTGAAGGGGCTGCAACAGCAGCAATAATATCATCATGCAGGGGAAACAGCCAATCACACTGGAGTATTCTCCCTAACAAGGTGAGAAGTCACATGGTACCAGGTTATGGTCCAACAAGTTTACTTGAAATCACAAGCTTTCGGAGCACTGCTCCTTTGTCAGGTGAAGTGGAGAGAGACGCATCGACGCAGAATATATAAACCGAGTGATAATAGCCCAATACTCACAAGTAATCCAGAATGCCAACAGTTAAATGCAGACAGTGTAGTGCAGTGTAGGCCAGCTGAATATCAAATCTTTTCAGGTAATCACAAGTGCTAATGGATAAATGCAAGTTAAATACAATCAGTTTGTGTAAAGTATCAACAGGCTATGTCAACATTTGTAGGGATGACCTAAGAACTGCTGATTTAAGGCAGAGAGATAATTACAGATAATCAAAGAGTAAGATAGTGCTGAACGCTATGCAAACTAATTCAGGCAGAAAGAACATCACACATAATCAAAATGTGCATGGTGTCAAAACAGGACAGTTAGGTCTCACTAGCAGAGCAGTGTGGAACCACTGACAATATCTTAAAAATCTCAGCCTTGTAAACATTCCAGAAGTTGTTTTCAATTTCAGTGGAGTATTGATGCCAAGTGCTGACACTTTTGCAATCATTATTACACCACAATCCCGTCTTTTAATAAAAATTAAGAGACTGTCCTTGACATAATTGATGCACCAGTGACAAAAGAGAAAATGCTGGAAAATCTCAGCAGGTTTGGCAAAAACCTATGAGGAGAGAAAAGATTGGACGTTGAGGCCAATTTGACCCTTTGTCAAATCGGGACTCGAAATGTCAGCTTCCAGCATTGCAGTCATTTGCTTTTATCCAGCTTACCAGTTACTTCTATTTTTCAGATCTCTCAATTATGTGGCAGAAATTCCAGATTTACTGCATATGAAGTATTTTCCGTACATTGAAATGCCTTTTTCAAAGCAGTTGTTGCACGTAAGTCCATCTTTAATGGGAAATGTTCAGACAAATTATCAAAGAATTATTCCACCGTATTAGCAAAACTAGAGTTACAGTCAGATTTCTATTTGTATACTGTATAAACTCTTGAGTACGCTATGGGACCTAATCAGCATGTCTTTCAAATTGTGGGAGGAAACAAGAGAACCCTGAAGGAAACCCACACAGACATGGGGAGAACTTGCAACCTCTGTACAGACATTGACTCAAGCCAGGAGTTGAACTTTGGTCCCTGGTGTTGTGAGGCAGCAGTGCTAACTACTGTGTCACCATGTTGGGATCCATTCAATAACAAGAATGAATTTACCTGCACATAGATGCTGGGACAGGGTTTATATATTGTTTCATCACAGTGAGATGACTAACACTTGCTATGTAGATGAGTATGACAACCATCAGTTTCAAAGGAACCTATCTGCATATTATATGAATATGTTGGTTTATGTGAAGCAGATTAGATCAAGTATTGAGATCTGATTTGCAGGACTTCAGTTATCTGTGTGGACGTAATTTAAATACTTGAGTATTGCCATTGAAATGCTTACGAACAAGAAATTGTCATTGTGCTAATAAGCTCACCTTCTTTTCATTATTCAAATCCACTTACCTGACTTCTCACCATTAGCAGAACATCCATATAAATACTGTGGCTACCACAGCAGGTCAGAAGCTAGGAACGCTGTGGTGAGTAACTCATCTCTTGAGTCCCAGAGCCTGTCCACCATCCACAAGACACAAGTCAGGAGTCTAACAGAACACTTTCCACTTGCCTGGATGAATGCAACTCCAACAACACCCAAGAAGTTCGATGCCATCCAGGACAAAACAGTCCACTTGATTGGCACTCCTTTAGCAAAAATTACTCTCTCTCGCATTGACAGTGTAGGAACTGAACAAGGTTCCTGAGGCAGTACCTTCCAAACCCATGACCGCTACCATCTAGAACGGTGGCAGATTCCTTGGAACGCCACCACCTGGAGGTTTCCCTCCTAGTCACACACCATCCTGACATGGAAAAATATGATTGTTCCTTCACTGTCGCTGGGTCAAAATAGTGGGACTCTTTCCCTAACTACACTGTGGATGTACCTACACCGCAGAGACCGCAAGACCTTCAAGAAGACAACTCACCTTTTCAAGGGTAGTTAGGAATGGGGAATAACTGATACCCATGGTATCATAGTAAATGAATGAATGAAAAGTGAATAATATATGGCTCAATCTTTTCTTTCTCCAGAAATGCATCAAATTGCCCATTGTACTTAGTAGTAGAGTTTGCTTCAACAGCCTTTCTTTGTATTTGTTCCAAAAATTTGCTGCTTTTTAGGTAAAACTGATCCTCTTTCTTTTCTTGCTGTTTATATTTAGCTGCTCTTTAAATTCTTCACCATAACATAAAAAGTAACCTGGATCTTTCTCCCCCCAAGATCTAAAAAGTCTCAGTGAAACCACAATAACCCACCTGCTTTCATGTAGATTCCTGACATTCCTGAACTATGCTGTTTACTTGTCCACATACTACCTCAAGGACAATTGTGTTACTTTTATAGTCAGCGCATTGTACTCCAGAAAGAGTCTACCAAAACATTATTTGACAATAAATACAGTCCTTTGCAGTTTGTCATCTTATCCACTAATTATTGCAATCCAACCACATCTACACAAAAAAAATACCCAGCAAAGCACTGAGATGACAGTTTTCCATAATTAAAGGCGGGAACGTATAAATAGTTAAGTATACTTGGAATCAGATGAAACATCTATTTTCTCTAAACACTGCTGATTTCCCAAATCTGGCACTATAGGAGCTACCATATATAAACTTGAAGCTTCAATATAGGGATAACTGTGGCTCATTCAGAGCAGCACTGGTGTAAAATTTGAAGAAACAACCACAAGTTCCTCTAAGCAGCTGCTATGAGGCCTGGGATGGGAACATTGCTTTAAGTCATTTCTTGACATCCCGAATGATTCAAAGTTTGGAGTGTGCTGTTAGGAATTAACAGACCTTCCAATTAAGCCCTAATTTGATGTCAATTATTCAGTAGAAGTCACTGATTTATAAAAGGAGCCACAGATGGCACTATTTGTTGGTGGAGAATTGTGTGTGAAGTCGGATCAAAGAAATAAAGGTATTTTATGAAGAAGCAGAACTCATATCTTCTTCACTCCAATAGCAACTGAGAAGCTCAAAAATGTGCTACAGTGAGTGGATTCACATTTTGTGCACCAGCTGCGTCTCAGTTGGGAGCACTCTGACCTCAGTATCTCAATGCTCTGCATTCAGGAGCACTGTACTGCTTGAGGTCCGATCTTTCAGATGAAATATTAAATCATGTCTCCCTCTGGGTTGGTATAAAATGTCCCCGTGGCACTATTTTGCAGAAGAGATGAGGAATTATCCCTGATGCTGCGGCCAGTATATATTCCCCAACCCCAACATCACAGAAATAGATTAACTGATCATTACCACATTGCTGTTCTGTGGGAATTTACTGTGTACAAATTGGCTATTGCATTTGCTACAATGATAACACTTCAGAAAGTATTTAATTACTGCACAGCACTTTTAGATGTCAGCTGACTGTGAAATGTGCCATATATTTCTTTTAACTCAATTACATTTCAGGCAAAACAAAATGTTAAAAAAGAAAGAACTGAGGACAATGGTTGTAACTTTTGGGTCCTGCCTGTCACCGTATAACAGTTGTGTCAAACACAGTTTTGAATTGAACAAGCATCAATAGTTTATTTTTCAATTCATTTATGAAATGTGTGTCACCGGCAAGGCCAGCAACTTTTGCCCATGTAGTCGTACAGTGCAGAAAAGACCCTTTTGGTCTATCGAGTCTGCACCGACAATAACTCCCACTAAAGGCATATTAATCCCATTTTCCAGTACTTGATCCCATATCCTAGAATGTTATGATATTCCAAGTATTTTATTCCAGCCAAATACTTTTTAAAGGTTGTAAGGTTACCAGCCTCGATTACCTTCACAGGCAATGCATTCCAGATTCTCAACACCCTCAGTGATTTATTTTTCTCAAACCCCCTCTGAATCTCCTGCCCCTCACCCTGAAACTATTACCCCTTGTGATTGATCCCTCAGCCAAGCTGTTCCCTACTCACTCTGTCCACAACCCTTATGATCTGTATACCTCAATAATGATCCCCTCTCAGCCTTCTCTGCTCCAAACAATCCAAGCCTATCCAGTCTCTCCTTGTGGCTCAACTGCTACATCCCAATGAATTTCCTCTTCCCCTTCTAATGCATTCACATCCTTCTTAGAGTGAGGTGTCCAGAACTGCACACAGTTCCCCAGCTGCGGCCTAACTTTCCGCACAGTTCCATCATGACCTCCTTGCTCTGTGCCACAACTGATAAAAGCAAGTGACCCAAAAACCTTCTTAATTAACCTATTTACCAGCTCTGCTGCCTTTGGTGATCTGTGAATAAGTACTCCAAGATCCATCTGAGCTTCCCAGTGTCTTGTCATTCATTAAATACTTTATTGTCTTGTTAGTTTTCCCAAAGTGCATCACCTCACACTTATCAGGTACCATCTGACCAATCTATCTACATCTTCCTGTAACCTACAACCTTCTTCTTCACTATTCACCACCCTACCAATTTTGGTGTCATCTGCAAACTTACTTATCATTCTCCTCATATTATCATCTATATCATTTGTGTGTATAACATAAAAATAAGGGACCCGGCACTGAACTTTGGGCTACACCACTAGACACAACCCGCAGTCCCTCCTACCACCATTCTTTATGTCCTATTACTAAGCAAGTTTCAGATCCATCTTGCCAGGTTTCCCTGAATTCTATTTGCTTCAATTTCCTCAATCAGTCTCCCGTATGGGACCTTGTCAAAGGTTTTGCTGTAATCCATATAAACCACATCAATTGCACTTCCCTCATCCACACACCTGACCACGTTTTCAAAAATTCTATCAAATTTGTTGGGCATGATCTCCCTCTGTCAAAGCCATGTACCCTATGGAGAAGCAGAGTATCACTGGCAGTAACTCCTGACTTTAACATTTCAGTATGCATATGTGAACATGAAAAGTTACTACTAATTTTATGGAGTAATAATGATGTGTTCAGCCTTGCAACTTCAAATCCTACACACTCAAAACACATTTATAAACTAAATGGGAGATTACTCACCTTGAAGTTTAATGGTTCATATTCTTTACATTCCAAATGTCTGGTGCAAACATCTTTTCCACAGAAAATATAGTGAAATCTGTACCTTTAACACTGCCCATCTAGATCAATGAAGCTATTAATAACTCACCCACGTGTATTATCTTTCAGAAATTATTAGGGCAGCAGAGGAACAGATGAACATTTAGCATAGACCTTTATCCCTTTCAATTACATTTTTCAGAACTTGTTCAGACTTCGAACAAGTGTAAACCTTTACTGCAGCGCGGATAATTTATCCATCTGTCTGTGACTACTGGCTGCCAATTTGGATACTGAGATGCCTCTCGACCTGCTGATAACTTAAAGCTTAGTGACAACTGTTTAAACAAAAATATGTCAATTGTCAGCGATCCAAGATCACATGATAGGCTGTATATATCAACTCGTTTGGGAACTGGGAAGAACACAGTAAATCCAATGGGTCGGATTCCGATAACATGATTTTGAGCTTTGGAAACAATCCTGAGACAATCCTACAACAAATGGTTAAGGCAGAAGATTTGGGCAGGGATGGTTTTATGAACATTACTCACCATCAGTCAGCATACGGTTCAGCATGAAGCAGTTTCTCTTTTAGGCCAACACTTGAGTCAACAGTATTAACCATTATTTGTGTTGAAAACTATTTGTCAGGCATAAACTGAGTTTTCACAGAATCACACTCAGATTCAAAGTAGAATTTGAGACTGGACAGATTTGGTTTCTCGACCCTTTTTGAAAATAAACATTGTGAAGTTCTGCATTACTCTCCCAGATTAAATATGATCATGAAGAAAGTTAACCGGACATATTAGCGTTGGATATACCTGAATGGAACTCAATTTGAAGTCATTAGCTAAGATTTCACAGATGGGGATGATTCTTCCAAATGTGTTTTTGTCAAGTGGCACAATCCTCTAATCCTCTACTAAGGAGGAGAAATACTGGAAAATCTCAGCTGCACAGGAAGCATGTGTGGGGAGAGAGTGTAGCCTAATGTTTTGAGTCAATGATTTCTCTTGAGAGCTGGAAGAAGTCGGGGCAGTACATTTAGGAGTAACACACTGATTAGCTCTGCTTCTTCACAGCACCAGAGACCTGAGTTTGATTCCCAGCTTGGGTCACTATGCGAAGTTTGCACATTCTCCCTGTGTCTGCATGGGTTTCCTCTGGATGTCCTGATTTCCTCCTACAATCCAAAGACGTGCGGGTTAGGTTGATTGTCCATGTAAATTGTTCCTTAGAGGGGAACTAACTAGGGTAAATGCATAGGGTTATGGGAATAAGGACCTAGGGTGGAATTGTGGTCAATGCAGGCTCGATGGGCTGAAAAACCACCTTTCGCACTGTCGGTTTCTACGATGCTGATTAAAAAGTAAGAGCGAGGAGGAAGGTTGGAAAAAGGACAAAGTCCATTAAGGGGTGGAAGACAGTGGAGATTATATAACAAAAGACACTATGGGTACAAGACTGAAGGAAGCACTAATAAGACAAGAAACAAAATATGTGTTGAGATGAAATGTCAATAATTACTGCCCAATAGCAAAGAAAGGTGAAAACAAGATAGTAAAATGAAAAACTGCAAATAGGAAATAAATTGTTGAGGATGGGGGGGAATGTGCAGGAGTGGTGGTGGGGGGAACAGGGGGAAAATGCAGGAGTGGTGGTGGGGGAACAGGGGGAAAGTGCAGGAGTGGTCAATGCTTGAACTGAGTCTGGTTAGCTGTAGAGTGCCTATTCAAAAGGTAAAGTACTGTTCCTCAGGCCAACGTTGAGCTTCATTGAAAAACTGCAGGAGGTCAGAAACAGAAAGATGAGATGTGAAAGTGGGAACAAGGTAAGCATTAAAATGCAAACTCGATAGAGGTGTTTTGTAAAGTGGGCACCCAGCCCGTGTTTGGTCTTCCAAAAGTAGAACAACGTGAATTATGAGTAGCTAATGTGGTATACTGAATTGAAAGCACATTTAAATCGCTGCGACAGGAGGAAAAACATATATTTATTTCCGTCAGCCTGGCTACTTTCTAACACTTTATTTTTCTGATTTTCAAAATAGATAATTACTAGTCTGATAAAATGGCTACAGCTGATCACATGCTGCCTTCTGGAAGTTTCTGAGCAGTTTAAAAGCCAACAAAGGCTAACACATCACACTCCACAGATTGGCACATTCCTTGCATCATATAAACATGCCCACTAACCTAATACAATGGATTAGCAGGTGAAATATCTGCCCCCAACCCAAAAGCAGTATTTTATGACTCCTCATCTCTAATACGGTGCTAATGGAGCCACCGTAACCTGCTCCACAACACAATAGGTTTCAACCAGGGGCCTCACTGGCTGAAAGTTCAACCTAAAACCATCTTGGCACATGACCATGACCATAACAGCCTGAACTCCTTTGATTATACAGCTTTTGGATTTAATTTTCAGTCACTGTTTGATTGTAGAAAAGAAGCAAAAGTCCAGACAAACAACCTCTGTTTATTATTTACATCTCACAGATAGCAGCAGAAAGAATGCACGTTCAGGTTTAAAATTGCCCGGCTCTCATCTAGACTGTGAATCAGTGCCCATGCTTTCAAAATTAATTCACCTGTGTGTGCCTGTAACAGTCAATCTTTTACGCTCTGAAGAAGTATGTCACTGGACTTTTGATTCTGGACTCATATGAAACCACAATTCTTATTTTCATTGTGGTTTATCTTTTCCTATTTGCTCTTTTATTATACAAGTGAAAAGGGGCAGATATTATAAAACCCTTTTCGAGTTTTTGTGTCTGTGTAAAATCAACCAATGCCCTTTTACCTTATCACAGGTTTGCTGTGGGGTTATTCATAGGAAATTGGAACACTCCAATTTGAGGTGTTGGGGAAAATATACCACTATGCATAAAGGAGGAAATCAGAAATAAAAACAATTCTGTTTGTGGACAGGAAATGAGAAGAGAAACGAAGGCTGCTCAAATTAATCTTGCTCCTGTTTATAACAGCTAGTTCAGTTGGAAGGAACGCTGGAGACCTTGGACAAGAGATAAGAGGGTAGATGTTGTTGGAAGGGGGTGGTGTGGAGGAGGTGGTTGAGGAGTGGATCAGAGTTTGTGGAAAAGAATGGTCCACTCAGAAAGAGAGAAACGGTGTATTTTGTGATGTGTCATGCTGCAAGTGGTGGGAACGGCAGAGTACTTAAGGAAGTGTCTCGAGAAATAATGGATGCTTTGGTGTTCCAAAATTCCATTGACTTTAGAACATTTCTTACAAATTGTAGGATAGCTAATGTAACCCACTATTTAAAAATGGTGGTAGAAAGTAAACAAGGAATTATAGACCAGTCAGCCTAACGTTGAGAGTAGGGAAAATGCTATTGTTCATTACAAACTTCAGAAACATTGTACAGGATCGGGCGAGAAGGGAAATCAGACTCGACAAATCTATTGAAATTCTTTGAGGATATAATTAGTAGATTTGATGAACGTGCCATTGAGTGTGGTTTATTCGGATTGCAATAAGGTTTCCAGCAGACATTAGCATGTAAAATTGGATTAAAGGTAATATGTTGAGGTGAATAAAAATACTGGTTCACAGATATGAAACAGAGTAGGAATAAATGGGTCTTTTTCCTAGTGGCAGGCAGGAATCTGTGGAGTACCACAGGAATCAATGTTAGGAGCCCAGCTCTTCACCATGTATATTAGTGATTTAGATGACAGAACTAAATGTAATAAATTCAGATTTACAGATGACACAAATAGGTGGGAGGGTGAGCTGTGAGGAGGATGCAGAAATGTGTCAGTGTGATTTGGACAAGTAAATGAGTGGGCAAATGCATGGTAGCTGCAGTAGAATGTGGATAAATGTAAAGTTATCCACTTTGTAGCAAAAATAGGAAGGCGGATTATTATCTGAACAACTTTAGATTGAGAGAAGGGAATGTGCAATATGATCTGGGTGTCCTCATATACCAGACACTGTAAGTGCAGCAGGTGGCAAAGAAGGCAAATGATATTTTGGCCATCATAGTGCAGAATTAAGAGTATAGAAGCAGCGATACCTTACTGCAGTTATATAGCATCTTGGTGAGGCCACACCTGGGGTATTGTGTAGTTTTGTTCCCTTATCTGAGAAAAAGTGTTCTTGTTATGGAGGTAGTACAGAAAAGGTTTACCAGACTGATTCATGAGATGGTGGGATCAATGTATGAGAAAAAATTATGTTGATTAGGATTATATTTGCTGGAGTTTAGAAGAATGAAGTGGGGGGGGGGGGGGGGTGGAGAGAGGGGGGCAGTAGTGGGAGGGGGAGATCTCACTGAAACCTATAAAATTCTAACAGATCTAGACAGGAGGGCAGTTTCTGATATCAGGGAAGTCCAGAACCAGGGGTCACAGTTGGAGGATATGAATATACAATTTAGGACTGAGATGAGAAGCTTCTTCACCATGAGAGTGGTAAGCATATGGAATTCTCTACTACAGAAAGCAGTTGAGATCACTGTATGTTTCCAAAAAGGAGTTAGATATAGCTCTTGGGACAAAAGAGATCAAAGGAAATGGAGAGAAAGCAAGAAGGTGCTGCAGAGTTGCATGATCAACCATGGCAATGAATTACAGAGCTAAATTGCCTACTCCTGCTCCTACATTCTATGCTTCTATCTTTTACCAGTCTCCAGCCTTCATGATCTTCTTCCTGGGGCCTCCTTTCAGTACCAGCAGCTCTCTCTGTTCAGTTCTGGCACTGCTACATCTGCCAGCTAATCAGATTGACCTGCAGCTCTTGAGGCTGGGGTTTCCTGACCATTGAGGGGTAAAAGTCAGACCTTCAGTCTGCTGGGCTCCCAGCATTTTATCACTGTGGAGCAAGATTTTTAAATGTCAATCCTTTTGGAATCAACTTTAGTGATGGGGAGAGGAGATGAGCTGTAAACTCCACCACATCAGCCTCCACCACAATCTTGTGAAATTCAGCAGCAGGTTCCAAGATGGCGCTGGAGCAAAGTGACTTCTTGCAAGGTGTGCCCAGCATGCTTTCTAATTCTATCTTTTACTCTCGTTATGTGCTTCTAAAACTTCATTAACACTACATTCTGCATTCTCTCGTTTTCTTCTCTATGAAAGGTATATTTTGTCTGTATAGTGTACAAGAAACAATACTTTTCACTGTATGTTCATACACATGACAATAAAGCAAATCAAATGAATCTCTTTCAATTTTGTTTTACAGCAAAAGACAGAGGAGATAAATACATACAGGAATTCTCCTTGTTAGAATGCATGAAAACCCAATGTTTATATCACAAGGAAAATGAAGTGTCTCATAACTCAATGGCAATATTTCACCTTGCCATAAACACAGTCAATCTATGTGAATGAACTTAGTCTTTTAATTCCATTTTTTAACAGTTCAACTACATTCCTTTTTCTCTTTTTTGTTAAAAAAGGGGAGAAAATAAGTTGTTGAGGTTCAAATCCAGAAGTACCATCTTGCTGACATCAAGCAGTCGTAGTTAACTAAAGATCTAACACATGTGGATGCAGAATAAAACTTTGTTTACTCTGCCACCACAATACTCTTAGCCCCATAAGTCTTCGGGAGAACGCAGGTTACTGCAGCAGCGTGACATTATTCACGTTTTTAGACACCAATTGACCATTGACCTTTGAATGTGACAGTCAATTTAGTGCTGAACTTTAGCACCTAAAACACTCACGTCATTTCAGCTACACAAAATAATTCAGGTCAAGTTCACACTTGATTTGAAAAGCAAATTCCACTTTGAGTAAGTGAATTTGTGCTGCCCCCCCCCCCAACATCTCCCCACCACTGCCCCTTTCCAACCCTCCCCTCCCCACCACTGCCCCCTCTCCAACCTCCCCCTCCAACCCAGAGAAAAATATCCCAGTCTATTCAGTATCTCCTAATAATCTTCTAATAATTCAATCCAAGTCCCGGTAGCATCTCAGTATATCTTTTCTGCACTCTTTCGAGTTTAATAATATCTTTTCTATAATAGGGTGACCAGAACTGTACACAGTATTCCAAGTGTGGCTTTACCAATGTCTTGGATAACTTCAATAAGACATACCAACTCCTATATTGAATGAAACCAAGCATGCCGAATATCTTCTTCACCAGTCTGTCTACCTGTGACTCCACTTTCAATGAGCTAAGAACCTGCACCCCTATATCTTTGTTCTGTAACTCTCCCAATGCCCTAATATTAATTGAGTAAGTCTTGCCTGGTTCAACCTACCAGAATGCATCACCTTGCATTTATCTAAATTAAATGCCACCTGCCATTCATCAGCTCACTGGCTCAACTGATCAAGATTCTGTTGCAATCTGAAATAATCTTTTTCATTGTCCACTATGCCACCAATCTCAGTGTCAAGTGAAAACTTATTAATCATGCCTCCTATATTCTCATCCAAATCATTAATATAAGTAACAAATAACTGATCCCTGAGATGCGCTGCTGGTCACAGGCCTCCAGTTTGAAAAACAACCCTTTACAACAACCTTTTGTCATTAAGCATCAATGCAAGCAACTCTTGATATATCCGCAATTGAGATTTAATTTTGTAGTGCAGATCAGCAGGTTATCCACGTTACTGCCATTTTCCCACCAAAGTTAGAACAGTCAGTTTAATGAATCTCTGAGAAATTTTCAGCAATAACTATAATGAAGTAAACAGCTGTTCTACTCAATTACAAACTCTGCATAATACATCAGGAATAAGTCAGTAATCAAACTAAAATGGGATATTAGTAAACTACTCATTAATTGTGAAATATAGTTTACATTAAAAACAATAAGTATTTGACATTAGATATTTAATATTGGTATGCAGCATATTGGTATAACTGAATGCAGCTTTGATTACCCAGCTATTACATTAAGAATAAAGAAATGCAAGGAATTGTCAATTCAGCCTTTCGTGTCTTCAGTAAGATCATAGTTGATCTGATGTTGGCCTCAACTCTATTTTCGTGTCTTTCCCATAACCCTTGAAAACCCTATACTTGAACATATTCAATGTTTCAGTCCTCACTTCAAAAAATTATAATCCACAAATTCCTCATTATCTCCTTAAATGGGCAACCCTGATTCTGAAACTATGGCCTCAAACTCGAGATTTCCCCAAGGGGAGAAACATGCTTTCAGCAGCTATCATGTCAAACCCTCTGAATCTTAAATATTTCAACGTTTCACTATTGAATTTTTCCACATTAAACAACCTTTTCATTCCAAGAATAACTTAATGAAGTCTCTGAAATGCCTCCAATGCGAATTTGTGCCTCAGACCAAAACTATACACAGTAATCTAGGTATTCGAGATGTGGTCTCACCAACACTATAAATTGGTCCAGAGAGGAAACCCGATACTCTACACAGGTAGAGTATCCCACCCTCCCCCCTCCTCTAACCTAATAATATAAGTGTGTGGGAAGTTTTTTTTTCTCTCTCCTTAAAGTGAATTAAAGTATCAGGGATGGCAGTGCAGGCAGTCCGTTGCAACTCCTGTAGTATGTACGAGGTGAGGGACACCAGTAGTGTTCCTGCTGATTATACCTGCAGGAAGTGTGCCCATTTTCAGCTCCTTGAGGATCGTGTTAAGGAGCTGGAGCTGGAATTAGAGGAACTCAGGATAATCCGAGAGGTTGAGGAGGATATTGGCAGGAGTGACAAAGAGATAGTCACTCCTAAAAGTGATTCGTGGGTAACTATTAGGAGGAGGGGTAAGAAGCAATCGGGTAGACAATCCCCTGGGGCTGTTCCCCTCCTAAACAAATTTTCTGTCTTGGAGGCTACAGTTGAGGAAGAATCAACTGGAGAGGACCAGAGGGAGCAGGTCTATGGGGGTGAGCCTGCTGAGAATGCTCAGGTGGGTAGGGAGAAAAAGAGATTGGGCCTAGTAATTGGAGACTCCATAGTTAGAGGGACAGATAGGAGAGTAAGTAGTAATAAAAGTGACTCAGGGCTGGTATGTTGCCTCCCAGGGGCTGGAGTCCAGGATGTCACAGATAGGGTTTTTAAGATTCTTAAGGGAGAGGGGAGTCAACCCCAAGTCATAGTTCATGTAGGGACACATGATATAGGAAGGACGAGGGAAGGGAATATTAAACAGAAATTTATGGAGTTGGGGTGGAAGCTTAGGGCCTAAACTGGCAGAGTGGTTATCTCTGGACTCTTGCCTGTGCCAAGGGATAGTTTGGAGAAGAATAGAGAGAGGGAATGTTTGAACTCGTGGTTGCGGGGATTGTGCAGGAGGGAGGGGTTCAGGTTCCTGAACAATTGGGACTCATTCTGGGATAGGTGGGACCTTTACAAGAGAGATGGTCTACACCTGAACCAGAGGGGAACTAATATCTTGGGGGGAAAATTTGCTAAGGCTATGCAGGGGGCTTTAAACTGATTCGGGGGGGGGTGGGATCCTGAATAGTTGGGGTGCTAAGAGGGATGAGAGTAAGGGGGTCATAGAGGAAAGCGGTAAAACACAGCAGCATACAGGTGGGGTAGGGCATGGTTTGAAATGCGTATACTTTAATGCAAGGAGTATTCTCAATAAGGGGGAGGAACTTGCAGCTTGGACCAGTACCTGGAACTTTGATGTTGTGGCCATTTCAGAGACTTGGGTAGAGCAGGGACAAGAATGGATGTTGCAGGTTCCAGGGTTCAAATGCTTTAGTCAGAGTAGAGAAGGAGGTAGAAGTGGGGGAGGAGTGGCATTATTAGTCAAAGACTGTATCACAGTGACAGAGAAGAAGTTTGATGAGGACTTGTCGGTTGAGGTAGTATGGGCTGAGATTAGAAACAGGAAAGGAGAGGTCACCCTGTTGGGAGTCTTTTATAGAACTCCTAAAAGTTCTAGAGAGGTTGAGGAAAGGATTGCCAAGTCAATTCTGGTCAGGAGTGAAAGTAATAGGGTAATTGTTATGGGGGACTTTAACTTCACTAATATTGATTGGAATAGCTATAGCTCTAGCTCGTTAGAGGGGTCAGTTTTTGGACAAAGTGTGCAGGAAGGTTTTTTGACTCAGTATGTAGATAGGCCAACTAGAGGTGAGGCTACATTGGATTTGGTGCTGGGCAATGAGCCAGAACAGGTGTTAGGCTTGGAGGTTGGTGAACATTTTGGTGATAGTGACCACAATTCGGTTACGTTCACCTTAGTGATGGATAGGGATAGGCATGAAGCTGGGGGCAGTAGTTATAGCTGGGGGAAGGGTAATTATGAGGCCATCAGGAGAGAATTAGGGTGCATAGATTGGACTAGGAAGCTACAGGACTGGGAACATCTGGAATGTGGAGCTTATTCAAGGAGCAGCTGCTGCGGGTCCTTGATAAGTATGTCCCTGTCAGGCAAGGAGGAAATGGTCGAGTAAGAGAACCTTGGGGTACGAAAAAAGTTGATTTGCTGGTTAAAAGGAAAAAGGAGGCTTATGTCAGGATGAGGATTGAAGGCTCAGTTAGTGCAATGGATAGCTATAGATTAGCCAGGAGGGAGCTAAAGAGTGAATTGAGGAGAGCTAAGAGAGGACACGAGAAGACTTTGGCTGATAGGATTAAGGAGAATCCTAAAGCTTTCTTTAGATATGTTAAGAATAGAAGATTGGTTAGGACAAGATTATGGCCAGTCATAGACAGCAGTGGGAAGTTGTGCGTGGAGCCTGAAGAGATTGGAGAGGTACTGAATAAATATTTCTCTTCGGTATTCACGCAGGGTGATGTAAATGTAGGTATGGAGAACACTGAGGTACAGGGTAGCAAGCTGGAAGGTATCGAAGTAGATAGGGAGGATGTGCTAGATATTCTTGAGGGTTTGAAGTTGGATAAGTCCCCTGGGCCGGACGGGATTTACCCTAGGATTCTCTGGGAGGCAAGGGAGGAGATTGCAGAGCCTCTGGCTCTGATCTTCAGGTCGTCGTTGGTTACGGGTATAATTCCGGAAGACTGGAGGATAGCGAATGTGGTCCCGTTGTTCAAGAAGGGGAAGAGAGACCTTCCAGGGAATTATAGGCCAGTGAGTCTTATTTCTGTGGTGGGCAAAGTATTGGAGAGAATTATTAGGGATAGGATTTATAGTTATTTAGAGAGAAATGAATTGATTGGGGATAGTCAGCATGGTTTTTGTGAAGGGTAGGTCGTGCCTTACTAACCTCATTGAGTTTTTTGAAAAAGTGACTAAAGAGGTGGATGGGGGTAAGGCGGTTGATGTGGTACTTTAGAAAGGCGTTTGATAAAGGTGGCCCATGGAAGACTTCTGCAGAAAATGCAGATGTATAGGATAGAGGGTGATTTAGCTAATTGGGTTAGGAATTGGCTAGCAGATAGAAGGCAGAGGGTGGTGATTGATGGGAGATATTCATCGTGGAGTTCGGTGACAAGTGGTGTACCTCAGGGGTCTGTTTTGCGGCCCCTGCTGTTTGTAATTTTTATAAATGATCTGGATGAGGGTATTGAAGGATGGATTAGTAAATTTGCAGATGACACTAAAGTCGGTGGAGGGGTAGATAGTGAAGAGGGGTGTTATAGTTTGCAGAGGGATTTGGACAAGTTGCAGAGCTGGGCCGAGAGGTGGCAAATGGAGTTTAATGTGGAAAAGTGTGAGGTAATGCACTATGTCAGAAATAATAAATGTGTAGAGTATAGGGCAAATGGTAGGATTCTTAGTAGTCTAGATGAACAGAGGGATCTTGGTGTGTATGTGCATAGATCCCTGAAAGTAGGCAGTCAGGTCGAGAAGGTTGTTAGGAAGGCATATGGAGTCTTGGCTTTTATTGGTAGAGGGATTGAATGTCGGAGCCGCAACGTCATGTTGCAACTGTACAAAACTCTAGTGCGGCCGCACTTGGAGTATTGTGTGCAGTTCTGGTCCCCACATGATAAGAAAGATGTGGAGGCATTGGAGAGGGTACACAGGAGGTTTACCAGGATGTTGCCTGGTATGGAGGGCAGGTCTTATGAAGAGAGGCTGAGGGATTTGATGTTGTTTTTGTTAGAAAGGAGGCGGCTAAGAGGGGACCTAATCGAAACATATAAGATGATTAGAGGTTTAGATAGGGTAGACAGTGATAGCCTTTTTCCTAGGATGGAGAAAGCTAGCACGAGGGGACACAGCTTTAAATTAAGGGGTGATAGGTATAGGACGGATATCAGAGGCAGGTTCTTTACCCAGAGGGTGGTTCGGGAGTGGAATGCCCTGCCTGCAGCAGTTGTAGATGCGCCAAGTTCGGTGGCGTTTAAGAGGTTAGTTGATAAGTATATGGAAGAGAAGGGAATGGTTTAGTTTGGAGGGGCATTGCTTTTTATATTGGTCGGCACAACATCGAAGGCTGAAGGGCCTGTTCTGTGCTGTAATGTTCTATGTTCTAACACCTTGTACGGTTGCAGTAAGACTTCCCTACTTTTATATTCCACCCTCTTGCAACAAGGAGGGCATTCTATTTGCCTTCCTAACTTGCTTGTGTGGTTTTTGTGTTTCATTTATAAGGACACCGACATTCCACATTTAAATAAAATTTCTTAATGTAACACCCCTCTTCAAGCACAGAAGACAGTGGAGAGCAGAAAACTACAGATCAGTTAGCATAACATCTGCCACTTGCACAATACTAGAATCTATTATTTGGGAAGCAGGAGCAGAACATTTAAAAAATAATGATAATAAGCAGAATCACCATGGTTTTACGAAAGGGAAATTGTGTTTGACAAATTTATTAGAGCTCTTTGATGTTTTAGCAAGCAGGATGGATAATGGGGAATCAGTAAATCATATATTTGGATAAGCAACTCATAGTATTGGGGATAACATTGTATAGGGAAGACAATAGCCTAGTGGTATTATCGCTAAATAATTAATCCATAAACTCAACTAATATTCAAAATGGATAACATTACATCTTCCCAAATTATAGAGTACCTGACAAATTTTTGCCTACTCACTTTATTGATATTCCTTTGCAAACCTTAGGCCAGAATTTTCCTGCTCATCCCACTGAAGTTTTAAATGGGATCAGGTCAATGCTATCACTGGGCATGAATCTGACCATATCATGGTGGCACAGTAGTTAGTGCTGCTGCTTCACAGCTCCAGGGACCTGGGTTCGATTCCCAGCTTGAGTCACCGTCTGAGTGGAGCTTGCACATTCTCCTTGTTTCTGCCATTTTAACTCAGCACTTTCCTCTCATGCCCACATATCCACCCTTGGCATGTGCAAAGCTCCAGCTAAGTCCAGCTGCAGGAGTAGGATCTCATCTTCTGCTTCAGCACTCAGGACTCAATGTTGCAGCCCTCGAGATTTTTCACAGTAACTTCATTGTAGTGTTAATGTAAGCCTACTTGTGCCACTGATAAAAAGTAAAATATGCAGGTTAGGTGATTGGACATGCTAAATTGCCCCTTAATGCCCCAAAATGTGTAGGTTGGGGGATTAGCAGAGCAAATGCATGGGGTTGTTGGAGTAGGGTGTGTTACGTCTGGGTAATATGGTCTGTTGGAGAGTTTGTGCAGACCCAATGGGCCAAATGGCCTCCTTCTGTACTGCAGGGATTCTATGATACCAATAATCCAAGTCATTTCTTCTGCTGACACTTGTCTCACTGAGGGTGAGGGGACAGGGTCATCTGGAACCCTCAGCACATTAAAAGAAATCTTGGATTTGTACTGAAAAATGCCAGACCCTACAGGACTTCAGATCAAATGGATCTGATGGATTCAGATGGAAAATGGGATAAGCTGGTACAAACATGATGGGCCATATGGTCTCTGCTATGCTGTAAATTTTCTTTTCCAAATAGCAACACTATTTTATACTTAATGGCAAAGAGAAAAATTAAGAGGAATGATTATTCCTGAACATGTTCTTGAATACCTACTTTGTCTTGGTTTTTTGAGTTCACTGTTCTATTGTTAATTATTTCTCCAATTGCTGAACAATGGATTGAGAATTACATGATAAGATAAAAATAGGGAATGGAAAAAATACTTTTAAAAAAGGGTGAGACCTTCCAGCACAGCAACTGGGGGAGTGCAATATGGATTTGAGAAATTTTAACTCAATCCCAAATGAACGCAGGGTCACAACCCAACACTGCCTGAACTTTGCAATCTCACTTGCATCTAGAGAACCATTCATGACCTCAGGATGTTCCAAAGCGCTTCAATACCAATGAAATACATTTGCAATGCAGTTACTGTGGTAATATAGGGCAAGATTTAGCGAGGCCCTGGGGATGGGAAATGAATATGTCACAGTTGTGTAATAAGAAAAGCCGTTCTAAGATTGAAATGAAGGCAAATTGATGTGGTAGAGTAGAAAGAGTTTTCCTGTCAGCTGTCACTGGGGAGTGCTTGATACTGACAACGACCACTTGAAATTCAAAGTATTCTGCTCGCTTATAGCATTAACCCTGACTTGCATGTATGCATGTTGTTGATTGAAGCTGCTTATTTTTAAATTTATTTTCTTTCACTCTGTGCACTCGAGGTGAAAAATGGGAAATACTGAGCATGACCCAGGTTTCAACACCCAACCTTTAAAAAAACACACACCAATACACTATTAAAAAATAAGCAACGGTCATACATCACTGATATTTATTGGTTTAAAACTTAATTTCAATGGAATCTGAAGAAATAAGCAATACATTTTATAACATTTGTTCAACAAAAATATAACAAATATGTACAATCACTGATAAAAGTACGAAAAAAGCATACAGACACCAACTGTCTTTCTAAAAGACATAAGTTACAAGTAGTATCAAAAGTATGAGAAAAACCATTAGTTGATTACATTATACTTTACAATGACTTTTTTTGTGAATGGACATGTGCAGAATATTTCTCTAATACCTGTATGCTTACAATGATTGTGCAGCTTATTCAATATGCCTAACGCCCGATTTGATAATACATAGTCCATGAAGTGCACTCCAGTTTCTTTTATATTTATATATATACTTATATATATATATATATATATATATATATCAAAAATAAAGCCCAACTTACCATTAACAAATGACTTTGTGAAAAATGCAAACAATCACCTAAGCTTGAAGAGTTTTAAATTAGATTTAAATAAAGCACTGAAAAGATTTGCTACTATGAATACTACACAATCTTGTTCAACAAACTGATCAATATGATCAGCTAAGTTTCCAAACAGTCACAGATTAGGACAAGCAGATGCAAGCCACACTGTAATCTGAATATAAAGAAAACTAATCCGGATATAGTTTTATCTTTTTGTGTCTTAATTTATTTACACTTCAGAGGTAGGAACCCTTATAGTCCCTTAGGAAGGAAGTTTCAGGTGATCATAATACTGTACTTGTTTTAATTTACTACTTGGTTTCAAAAGCCTTGCCACCCCTACTATTAAATAAAGGCACAAGGAACCATTCCCAAGATTCCTGACCATAACTGAGACAAATCACAATCTGGGAATCAAATTAATTCTGGCAAAAAATAATTAAATATAATAACTTGAACGTGCTCACCTTGTAAACTTTTCTCACCATTTAAGGTGTGAAGACAATGCCACAGTGAATTGATTTTTTAAAAAGTCAAGTACTGTCATTAAACAATTGCTAGCCAATGTAAGAAATAAAGACTTGAGGTTTCTCATGACGTAAAGTTTTTTTCCAGTTACATACATGACCATATGCATTTACAAACAACTAGACCACCAAATAAGTAAAAACTGCTAGATTTTGAATGTTTTATAGTAATTCTTGCAACAAATTTTTCTGTATCTACCATTCAATAGAAAAGATGGGAATAGTTTCCTAATGTAAAAATAAATCTGCAGTGATTAAAAATTAACAAGTTACATTGTACACACAGCAACTGAAAAAAATTCCAGCACAGTTCAAGAGCCCAAGCAAATACTGGTATATTTAAATAGATTTTTAAGCAATTGCACGCTACAAGCACTTTCACTGATCAGCATATCTGAAGTGTAGCTTGGACAATGAACTGATGAACCACTGATCTGATTAAATTCCTCCTAAATCATTTCTGTACATATAAATTAGCCATTTTCAACTGGCCTTGGCTTAATGAAAAACAGCCGCTTACTCCAGACACCTGTCATATGTCAATGCAGTGTTTGAGAAGCATCTACATTAACTTATACCATCTTATGGTAAATTCTGCTCCTTGAATAAGAATAATTAACAAATGGAACTGGACCACATAATGAAGGTGGACTTCCTATATAACAGGAAAATGATGGGAGTAAGTCCAGTTGGCTGCCGTGCCCATCTTTATGGGCCAACTGGAGGCTAGCAGCTCTGCAGCACCAACAATGCTACAAGCTCCTGCTGCTTGGCCAAGGCAATAGAACCAGATCAACAACGCTGATATGGAAAGGAGGGGGCACATTTGTCAGGGCAAGGGTGATGGCAGATGCCTGGAAGAAAGACTGTGGCAGGGGCCTCCAATTGCCATTAGGAATTCTGAAGGGAAATAACCCACCCTTTCACTGGCCAGCAGCCTGCAGCAACAAACCTGTTGTGTTACATGTTGGACACAGGCCTCTCCCAATGCCCATTAAATCTGAACGGTCACTGGATGAGTTCCTACATAAGGACTTCAATTGGGCCATAATCCAGTGACCCATTTTATGCTGCCACTGCTTCCTGTAAAATCATGATAGTGCTGGCTGACTGGCAGCCATACTGCCAATGGCAATCTAATTTAAGGGTCCATCAACTATCTTCCACTTGCAGATGTCCCTTAAAACCAAATGATTAAGTTACTAACGTCAGTCATTAATATATGTTAATACGGCTTCCAATAAAATTGAACAGACACTAATTTAATGTTAATTACTAAACTGCAATATAAACATATTGAGGAAGAATGGAATATGTTATATCCTGTTTGTGGAGCAAATCATAATTTATACACAATATATAACTTACAACTGTCATTACGCCACTATCTGTATAGCATTACCTGATTTAAGGACTGCTGAAACCAGTCAAGTTATTTGTACATATGCTCATATTTCAATTCTGCGGAGGATATTAAATTAAAATGCAATTAATTAATTAAAATCACTTTACAACCTAACACCTAATACTTCCAAAATAAAAAAATAATAAATTTGGCAAGCATAAATTTACCAAGTACTGCACTTCAGATAGCTGCATCGAGTGCTGCTTTACAAGCCTGGAAAACTGAAGTGTAATCAATTTAATAACAATTTACTCAACAACAACATGGACAGGTCCTTCTCGTCTTGCCATGTGCAGCACTTGACACACAAAAGAAATACTTTAAGGCAGAGAGAATTAAAGTAAAGCAGCTGCCTGCATTCTGACAAGAAAACATGAGGCGCTCAGCAGTTGTGTGTGTTCCAATGTCACAGTGGTAACCTGAAATGTTCCAATTGTCAAACTGCAGAAACTTGCTCTTCTTCTGTAAAATGGAAGAGATATTATTATTTCATTTTCAAAATAAAATTACAATATCCAATTTAAAGCTCTTGCACCAACATTAAATCAAAAACAAAAGACATTTTATTTAAAGAAGCAGTTAGGATAATAAGCGCAGTTATTTCTATGCAACTACTATATGCATACAAATAAAAGCTACCACATTCAGAAATAAATCGAAGTAAAGCAGTTGCCTGAGCTGTTTACACGTTGAAAACCAGTCACCGAAGTCTCCAACATTAGATCATCGCTTTCAAGAATGAAATATTTAAAGTACTCTTTCATTGACTGCAGAGCGCAGTTTTATGCAATGTTGTATCTTTTTAGTATTGACAATTTAAATATTGATTGTTCTTCACATTCAGGAATTAAAAGTTGATTGCCAACTGCAATGTAATTGCAGAAGAGTTATAGAGAAATAATCTGCAGTTGATAAGCAGGAAATTGTTGATCTGTAAATACTATAAAAATGAATAAGAGTACCCTGTTACCTGCAGTAGATAAACACAAACAAAGCATACTTTTAACTGGACTTGCAGGTAATAAGATACCTCAACTGCTGCTGTCAAAGAAATAGGCATTGAAAAATATGCTTGAAAAATAAATTGCTTGGTAATATAAAAGTAGCAATTGCACTTGCGGGACTCTGGGAAAGTTCAGACAGATTGGAAAACAGTAAACGTGATACCACTATTTTAAAGTGAACAAAAGGCGGGTAACTATAGGTTGGCTTGCTTAACTTCTGTAGTGGGAAAAAAAGCTTGAATCAAGGAAGAAATAGCAAGACATCTGAATATAATTTGTCCCACTGGAAACACGCAATATGGATTCATGAAGAGCAGGTCATATTTTACTAATTTACTGGAATTCTTTGAGGACACTACTAGCATGATGGACAAGAGAGAACCGGTGGATGTGGCATATCTGGATTTCAAAAAGGCATTCGACAAAGTGCCGCACAAAACATTGCTGCATAAAATAAAGGTGCATGGCGTTACGGGTAATGTATTAGCACAGAAAGATGATTGATTAACTAACAGAAAGACTGGGAATAAATGGGTGTTTTTTTGGTTGGCGATTAGAGACTAGTGATATGCCTCAGGGAATCAGTGTTGGGACCACAAATGTTTACAATCTACTAGATGATTTGGAATTTGGGACCAAGTGTAGTATGTCAAAATTCACAGATGACATTAAGATGGGTATTACAGCAAAGAGTGCAGATGACACTGAAATTTGACAAAGGGATGTAGATAATTTGAGTAGGCAAGGGTCTGGCAGATGGAGTACAATGTTGGTAAATGTGAGGTCATACATTTTGGTAGGAATAACAGCAAAATGGACTATTATTTGCTGTGCAGAGGGACCTGGATGTTCTCGTGTATGAATCACAAAAAGTTGGTTTGCAAGTGCGGTAGATAATTAAGGGGGCAAATGGAATTTTGTCCTTCATTGTTGAAGAGATGGGCTTTAAAAACAGGGAGATTATATTGCAGTTGCATAAAGTGCTCGTGAGGCTACACCTGGAGTACTATGTACACTTTTGGTCTCCTTGCCTGAGAAAGAGTATACTGGCTCTAGAGGGGTAGAGAGGAGATTCACTACGTTGAATCCGTAGTTGAGAGGATTGGCATATAAGAGGAGACTGAGTAGATTTGTACTATACTCATTGGAATTTAGAAGAATGATGGACGATCTTATAGAAACATATAAAACTATGAAGGGAATAGATAAGATAGAAGTAGGGAGGTTGTTTCTTCCGGCAGGTGAAACTAGAACTAGGGAGTAGAGCCTCAAAATAAGGGAAAGCAAATTAGGACTGAGTTGAGGAGAAACTTCTTCACCCAATGAGTTGTGAATCTGTGGACTTTTCTGTTTCATGAAGCAGTTGAGGCTAATTCATTTCATATTTTTACGGTAAAGAGAGACCTTTGAACAGGGAAGGATTTAAGGGTGAGGGTAAGTGAAGCAGAGTGCATGAAAAGGTCAGTCATGATCTTATTGAATGGTGGAGCAGGTTCAAGGGGCCAGATGGTCCAGTCCTGCTCCTAGTTTTTATGTTGTGGTGTATTACAAGGTAACAGTTAACCACCTCCCCGCCCCCAAGCTTTGAGTCAGAATCAATTTGTCTTTATTGAGTTTAAAGACAAGATGGGGGACAACTGCTCAATGGCACATTCTCCATGGCAACTCCAAGCCAAAGTGGGTCCATCTGTCAATGACTTAACATTATTTTCTAATGCAGTACAAACTGGGGTTCCCTTGAAATTGGGTATTATTGCATCTACCCTGATGACTGCAAGACAAAAAGTTTCAACAGCCTAAAAAGATTAGACAGATGTATTTAAATAACAATATTTGTCCTAGAATTGTGAAAGGAGTAACAGAGCCTAGCACATTCATTACAACACATTATTGAATTAGAGAAAAAAAAATCACCTTAAAGTATGAACAGTATAACAATGAAAGAGTAATTGGGTTTTAAATGTGAAAGAAATACTTAAAAAAGTTAAACTGGAATATATGCATTTAATGGATAACTGAAAAATACTTAAAGTAAATAGAATTCAGTCACTGTTAGAACGAAAACTACTTCAGAGATCTTCAATGGCAACTGGACTGCCAATGAGAGGAGTTACTTAATCCATGAAATGAAATGTAGTCTTTGCATTAATTGTGCTTATTGTCACCAGATCAAAAATTCAACAGAAGTTCAGTAGCCTGGCATATTAGTGGGGGCAGAAGGGCCTTTAATTGAGCTGGCAGCAGGATTAATAAAAGCTTCCATAATAAAATTGATATACACTCTACATATTCATATTTTTGAGTCTAATTAGTTTAAAGGATTATTTTGATAGAATGAATAAAAGGCTGGATAGTGCAGTATATCAGAGACAAATGTTGCTGAGTACAGAGATTCAGACATGACAATGGCAATGTGTTAAAGCCCTGACCTAATTTGCTTTGATGTGGAGATGCCAGCGTTGGACTAGGGTAAACACAATAAGATGTCTCACAACACCAGGTTAAAGTCCAACAGGTTTATTTGGTAGCAAAAGCCATAAGCTTTCAAAGCACTACTTCTTCATCAGGTGCATATAAAGAAGTATTGAGGTAGGTGTCTTTATATGTCCTGTTTGTGAACTGAAATTCCACTCACCTGATGGAGAAGCACGCTTCAAAGATTAGTGGCTTTTGCTACCAAATAAACCTGTTGGTCTTTAACCTGGCGTTGTGAGTTTTTTTTACTTATTTGCTTTGTCACGGGAATCATCAAAATCAGACCAGACGTTTTCAGAAACAGCAGAAGGGTCACAGAATATCTATACTGAATCCTTGTAGTGCAGAAAGAGGTTGTTTGGTCCATTAAGTCTACATAGACTTTCTGTCAGACCTTCACCCAGCCTAACTCCCAATCCCCACAACCCCAAGCATTTATCCTGCTAATCCTCTAACCTATGCATCTTGAGACACTAAGGATACTTTATCTAATCTAATTAAATCTAATTAACCTGCACATCTTTGGACGGGAGGAGGAAACTAGAGCACCTAGACAAAACCCACGCAGACACAGAGAGAATGTGCAAACTTCATACAGTCACCCAAGACTGGGCACAAACCAGGGAAAGAAAATCAACAGGAGAGCTGTCCCATTGCATTTCACTGAGAACCTTCTGACAGCCTAATTAGATTAGTTTTGTTGAAATATTTTAAATAGACCACTCAAAAAATTACATGACTACACATTGCTGGGACTGATGTGACATTAATTAGACAAAAGAAAAAATATTGTTTATTGCAAAAATACAGGAAAAAGCTTCTTGTGCAGAGGTAGTTTATGGATTTTGCTCAAAAATTGCTAAATTTACAAATACTTAATTATTCTTTGTAACACAAGTTTCCATGCAGTTACAGCTAAAATGCTTTCAGATACAATACAAAATGACCAAATTAATGCTAGATGAATGAGTACTCACTAATTATTAGAGGCTACAAATTTTACTTTCAAGGATTCTTAAAGATGGGCAACTTACCATCATCTTCGTTATCTTGAAGATCCTGATGGTTAAGCTGTACTAGTCTAGGGTTGGAGTCAGAGATTTTGTGCCACTGAGGTAGGCCCAGAGCTTTAGGCTGGTTGCTTGATGTAGGTTGGTTAGCAATGGGAACCGGCGGCAGTCTAGTTGGGTCACACGTCTGTGCTATCATCCGTGACCTTTGCAGTGCCACATTATAGTCTGGTGGTTTTAAGCGTGGATGGTGATGTCCTCCTTCTTTAACATCTGCTATTGGAATTCCCACATATCCCGGAGGAGTGGGTGGGGGCTCTCTATATCTACCATCCCTTTGTGCTGCAGTAACACAATACACTAGCATAAGAGATAATCATTGTTAAATTCATGAGGTTCATGAAAGAAAAAGTCAATGAGATTCAAAAATTTAAAGATATGAAATGTTAAGAGGTTGAAATATACACAAGAATTTCTAAACTGAAATAAAGTAAAAGCAATAACAAAATCTGATAATACCAGTATTTTAGATTAAAGTTATAACATGCAAAGAAAACTAGCAAAACATTATGTAAAAGTGAAATACTGCAGATACTGGACCACTGAATTAAAATCAGAAAAAAAGAATACGTGGCAGCATCTCTACAGAGTGAATCTGAGTTAACATTTCAGGTCGAAATCTTCTAATCAGACCTGAAGTATTAGCTGCAATTCTCCTGTCCTGCTGCGCTAATTACTTAGCGCCCTAGGCTCGGAGATTCTCACGTCGACCAATTCGTGGGGCTCAAGCAAGCATTTGGACCCCGCTTGTGTCCCCAAGTGCCAGATTTCTAGTGGCATCTACTCTGTGCCAGAAGTTGCAAGGTGACACAAAAACCATAACATAATTTAAATATCATTAGCAGTCCTGGGACTGAAGTCTCCAGATCCACTAGCATCTCCCTCTCCACCAGACTATTTCACTCCAGTGGGGATTATAGTACTTCCCCACTTTTGCGGAGCTAGTAGGAATGTAGGGAAGCAATCGGAGTCTCCTAGAGGATCCAGGGGGGTTTGGTATCCCCCAGCAATGCTACGCTCAGTTCCCTAGCACTGCCTAAGAGATACACTGCCAATGCCCAGAGGCACCTTGGCACTGCGGTTCAGGCAAGGGGCAGTGTCAAGGAGGAGGGCATATAGGTGGAGTCTCCTACTACCACTTTGCATCAGGATCAATGGGGGAACGAGGGAGGAGAGCAATCAGTGCAGGCTGTTGCGGGGAGGGGTGCCTGCTAGTGGTGGTGGTGGGTCAGCCCTGAATGGTCAGGGGGCCAGCAATCGGCAGGGGAGAGATGTGGACAGCCATCATTGCACAGGTTGCGGGATTGGCCCACAATTGAGTTGGCCAGCATTTGGGAAGCCATTAGTGCAGGGCCATGGTGCATGTACCAATCTCGGCACCCGACAGATCGGCACATGCATAGTAGCCCACTCAGCGCAATGATTTTAGCCTTTTCAGCAGAAGAGTTAGAAATTTAAATGATATTCACACTGGTGATCTCTGCAATGCAGAGTGTGAGAAATTTTTCTCTGAACTCCCACTGAAAGAAACAGCATAAATTACTCCAGTTTTCACACAAACTGATAGATTAGACTTGGAATTTTGGGGGAGAATTTTTTTTTTTTTTTTAGGAGAATCCCTTCCATTAACTCTTTCACTCTCCACACATGCTCTCTGGCCTGATGAGTACTTCCAGCTTCTTCTGCTTTTACATAGCCTATCCCTTTATTAAATTCTCTGCACTTCTGATGACGATGAAGAAATGGAATCAAAAAATTTTTAGAGGGAGGCCATTTGATCCACCAACTTGGCTGTACTGACAGTATCAATTAGATATACAATTAGCTATACCAGCCCCCATCCCCTGCTCTTTTCCTACAGCTCTCCAAATTTTTCATTTTAAATAAACATTCAAATCATTTTCAAAATTACTATTGGGTTTGCTTTCAGGCAGTGCACATTGGGGTATAACTCACTGAATACTTGGACAAGTTGCAGAGCTGGGCCGAGAGGTGGCAAATGGAGTTTAATGTGGAAAAGTGTGAGGTAATGCACTATGGCAGAAATAATAAATGTGTAGAGTATAGGGCAAATGGTAGGATTCTTAGTAGTCTATATGAACAGAGGGATCTTGGTGTGTATGTGCATAGATCCCTGAAAGTAGGCAGTCAGGTCGAGAAGGTTGTTAGGAAGGCATATGGAGTCTTGGCTTTTATTGTAGAGGGATTGAATTTCGGAGCCGCAACGTCATGTTGCAACTGTACAAAACTCTAGTGCGGCCGCACTTGGAGTATTGTGTGCAGTTCTGGTCCCCACATTATAAGAAAGATGTGGAGGCATTGAGAGGGTACAGAGGAGGTTTACCAGGATGTTGCCTGGTATGGAGGGCAGGTCTTATGAGGAGAGGCTGATGGATTTGAGGTTGTTTTCGTTAGAAAGGAGGCGGCTAAGAGGGGACCTAATCGAAACATATAAGATGATTAGAGGTTTAGATAGGGTGGACAGTGATAGCCTTTTTCCTAGGATGGAGAAAGCTAGCACGAGGGGACACAGCTTTAAATTAAGGGGTGATAGTTTTAGGACGGATATCAGAGGTAGGTTCTTTACCCAAAGGGTGGTTCGGGAGTGGAATGCCCTGCCTGCAGCAGTTGTAGATGCGCCAAGTTTGGTGGCGTTAAAGAGGTTAGTTGATAAGTATATGGAAGAGAAGGGAATGGTTTAGTTTGGAGGGGCATTGCTTTTTATATTGGTTGGCGCAACATCGAAGGCCAAAGGGCCTGTTCTGTGCTGTAATGTTCTATGTTCAATGTTCTATGAATAATGTTCTATGAATAAAATATTTCACCTTATTTCCCTTTCTTTTTGCCAATTAATTTAAATCTGTATTTTCTAGTTACTGATCCAACCTCAGTGAAAACATTTGTCCTTAATTACTCTTATCAAAATTGTTCATTGCCTCTCAGCACTTGTATTAATTCCCTCTTTAACATTCTCTGCTCTTAAGGAGAGCAATCCCAACTTCTCTAATTTCTCTACGTAAGTGAAGAACATCATTCCTGATATAATTCTGGTGCATTTCCTCTGCACCTTCATCAAGACATTGATGTTCTTCTGAAGAGTGCTTAGAATCATATACATTACCTTAATCAAGGCCTAATCAATGATATCAATAGGGTTAGCATAATTGCATTTTTGCATTCTATGCCTTTGCTTATAAAAGCAAAGATCCCATATATTTTTTCAAACATTTTATTAACTAGTCCTCCTACTTTCAAACATTTGTATATGAACACCCAGGGAAAAGTCTTATATTTCCCCTCATGTCTGAGGCAAATTAAAGCCAAGACAACAAATTTAAGTCTTGTTATGTGTGCCCATGTTAATAACATAACTATTGTGTGTCATTACTGTTCTAAATTAACTTAAATCCAAAATTGTTGTCACATTGTGATGTATCAAATGGCATGACACAATGCCATAAATAGCTAATATCCCAATCATCTTTATGCCTTTATCTATATCATTATAGCCCTAACGCATTCTGGGCATTTTTTGCACAATAGGCTTTGGCAAAAATTTTAAAGTTTGGGGTGACAAGAACGGTATTTTTGAATATCTTAAATAAATTATAACTTTGCACTTTACTACCAGCAAACCCACTTTAAAAGATATCAGCTAACCCCTTACATCTCAAGCAGTTATTATTTTGTTAAATATTACTTTTAATAATTTAATAAACCCAAGTCTAACAAAATTTTTAATATAGCAATCATTTAATAACAAAATGTAGAACAAAAATCTGACAAATGTGCTCAGGAGGACAGCACTCTGAATTCTGTATCTGTTGCCTTCACTTCATAACTGATTAAATTAAAATACATTATAAACATGACATATTTAAACGTAGTTTCCCTTACCAATAAGACCCTTTTCTGTGCTTGAAGTAACAGCTTTGTAAGAGGGGTCAATGTTTGGCTTAGAGTTTGAAACACTTGCATTACGTCCAGATGCTTCAACTTTAGTCTCGTGCAAGGCTATTCGTTTTGCAGTCCCACAATCCGTTTCAAACTTGTCCAGGTGAGAATTTGTTGAAGGCGTCCAGCTTTCCCTGGAATGAACACATTCAATGGTGTCTTTAGACTGAATCGGACTAGTACTTTTAGTCAGGTCTCCAGAGTTTAAGTGACAGCCTGTAGTCCAAGAGTGTGTCAGTTCAATTTCTGCAATTGGTACATCTAAATTATGAGTATATTTAGATGCATTTAGTAGGTCCCAACTTTTCTGATTTTGGATTGTCTGGATGTTGTCATGGCAGTTGCTGGAGCAGGAAGTCCAGCTTCCACGGCCACTGTCCGCTGCATCAATTGAGATGTGGTCATTGAGTTCGCGAGCCAACTCTTCATTACTTGAAGATGTAACTGCTGTATCCATAACCAGGCACCCTCGCTTTTCAGTACTTAAAATTACAGAAGAACTGAAGGGGAAAACAAATGTGTCACTATTATTTAGCCTATGTTGGACCAAACTTGTTGGTGTTGGCGATAAACTTTCTATAGCTAAAACCCAAGTTCCCCAAGTGCTTTCTGAAATCTTTCAGAATAAATAATTTTCCCCTCATTCAAGCAATATTTTGTAAGGGATATGCAGAACAAGATAACAATCTAATTTGATGTTAGTGAAGTGGTTTATGATAAATATTTTGTTATTGATCATTGTGGACAGATGTTAAAATTATATTCTGATTATTTCGGTGCAATTATTTTAATCTGCATGATAGGGCAATTGCTTGTCTTTTACCACAAACAATACTTGTTATTTTGTTACATGCACTAATGAATGACAATGTCAGACTATCATGTAAACTTGTTTTCATTTGATTTTTTTCAGAAAGGGAATAAACCAAAGTCATTATTTGGTCTCCTTCCACTGTCTCAGAAACTCATTCTTAGTCTAACCTCAAAATGTCACTTCCACTATATATCATTGTGACATTTTGTTATTAGGAAATCTGGTGTACATTCCAGATTTGACATCTGTTTTGAACGCTGATAAGTACCGAAGAGCAATTTGTACAGAGGTGCAATCACGACTGTGATTTTTATAATGCATTAAAGAATAGGGATGAAATTATCACACTCCTGTCCTTCAATAAGCCCACTTGAGTGTCAAATATGTTGGTGGTCATGTTGTATAATTAAGTCCATTGCGATAGGTTGATTGAATATGACTAAATTTACAAATATGATTGTATACATCAATTGCCATCACTTTTTTCTTAGCTATATTTAAATATGAGTAAATGAGACCAATGTCTATGCACCCAAATAATTAACTGAATCTATTTTTTTAACATTAACAAATTCATTAATAGTAATGTAGACAAGGCAAATAATAAACAAAGTAAATTATTGTGATAGCTATAGCAAACACAGGTTTCTTAAAATGTGCATGGCTAGAATGGTTTATAAAGTTTAATTGTGCAACTACTTTCAATGAAAGATACTTTTTAATAACTTGCTTCATGCTGTTTATAGTAAAATATCCCTTCTGTATTGTTTTACCTTGCGTAAGGTTGTATGGTTCTGGTTGCTGGTTGCACATTTCTCCCTCCTGCTGCTTCCACTGTATCTGGGACACTGTGGGATTGTGGCAAATATCGCTCATCTTGCGTAGCAGCATACATGGAGTCACCAGAGCAATTGCTGACAATGCTGGAGCGTGATGAGATCTCACTGTGGCTCGAGTCAGAGAAATTGTCAATTCTTGTAATCGGAGCCAGGGCCAAAGCTGAACATAAAATACAAGTTTAAATTCATATAGTTGTACCGTAGGTGCTGGTTTGAAAAGTTGATATTTTTAAACATTGCAAGTAGGTAACATGGAAGTTACGGGCTGGAGTTTTACTGCCATGCCCACTCCAGCCCGGAACCAGGCTGGCACTGCTCACAGAATGGAATTCTCCATTGGCCTTGGGCAGGACTTTATCAGCCTTTCCCGAGCAAGGTCGTAAAATACAAACCATCATTTCTATTACACCACTTTTTAAAATCAGTCAAGCCAAACTCACGTACATGTATGTAAAATCTCTAGTCATCCTTCTACAATGTATATTGAATTTAAAAATTGGAAAAAAAGAGATAGGCCCAGACTTTGACAGGGGAAGATTTTCCAGGACACTGAGAAGGTGCGAGGAGTTTGGCCCAGAAATTGGCTTGCTGACAGGATAGGTTCCCATCAGAGAATGCTACAGGAGTAGGTATGGTGTTACTAATGGGAATGTGGGACAGTGTAGGCGATAAACAAAGTGAGGGTTGGTCACACCGGGAAGGGGTTTTTTTTTTATTGTCTGTCTTCTAAAATTTTTTCAGTGCCCCAGTTACTTTGATATCCATGTCCCTTGGACACATGGAAGCCTTCAAAATCACTGCAACAGTCCATTCCACAGTTGGGACTGTCCCAGGTGTGAAAAGTCGTCTTTGAAAGCTTACATAAATCACCTGTTGCGCTTTCCCAAAAGCTCCCCTTGCTTTTTCCCACAGCCAGTAGCTGCTCTAAAACCCTTTGAAACACTTTGATGATCAGTTTCACTGGGGATAATGCTTTTAACATTGGAATATTACATCTGGTTTCTGGATCCTTTAAAGTGATTTGATTGACAGATATCCAATCTGTTAACAATCAAAGGTCGAATATTTACGAACATTGCAGTTAGGTTGGATATTTTACAAGATTTAACCTCCTCTTTTCTAACTACAATGTTTGCAAAGTACTTGAGATGCATTCAACTGTGAAGAAAAACAAGAACAAAGTTCTTTGCTAGTGTGTAAGTAATCCATACCTGTCAACTGCCCCTTAGGACCATATCAGGACCTGCACCATAGATGTACAGAGTGGGGGGGTGGGGAGTAATGCATCATGGGAGGCTGCTAAATAGGGCTTCCAGCTGCTAATCAACTGTTTCCTGCCTGCTTTGGGTTGGAACCCGGTCAGAGTTGGTGGCGCCACTCAGTGGGAATCCAGTTTTAGCCTGAGCCTGATTCAGTGGGCCATCAGGATTTTTGCCGGGGCCATAGGCCCAGTGAATCCTGGCCTAAATATCAATCAGCAATAAACTGTGGCCAATCTAAGAGCTCTTATCACATTTCTTCCATCTGCCTTACTTACCATTTCCCAGGACTTATAAGAAATTATTTCCCTTAGTGTGCAAATCTCTTCCAATATCTTTTATTATACATGTGTTCCTATTGTTACTCTTTCAATCTATGCTATGCTTTAAGCGTTTGGATCCATCAATCAAGATGCAGAGTACACTATTAGGATGGGGCATCCCTTACCACTGAAATACAAATAGGTGTTGTTTAATGTCAGTTAAGCATAGATTATTTAGAACTGGGAAAAATAAAACTGTCACCAAAACTGAATGAAAATACAATATCTTATTTTGCATTTCTTATACTGGGAAAACATTTAAAATCAATTTTTAAACAATCTGCACTCACTGCACAAAACTAGTCTAGTTTAAATACAATATAGTGTACATACAATAGTTATTTTACAAGGGAAATATGCATTAGTCACTAGTTCCTAGAAAATATATGCATTATTGTAAAATAGGATTTTAGTAATTAGTCAACTTATTATACTTTGTGGACCAGGAATATATACAGTTAAATTTGTATTTAATATATGACAAGAAAGAAAACTAAACATCTTTTGGGAAAATTAATTTACAATTTTTCTGCATGTCACAATAAAAAGTCAGTAATAAAAAGAAATATTTACAAGAAGTCAATTGCAAAATGTCTCTGCAATTCATCTGCTTTTCAATTGAGATTCAACAGGGGAATGTTTTGGAAAAAAAAGTTACACCGACCATCACAAAAGTGCAAAGCAGTAATTTCTTATTTATGATCATGTTTCATGCATCTTGCAATGCCACAGTTCCAAGTGGTAGATTCAGAACATCATCTTAGGACAATTATAATGGGCATTAATGTGAACTTTGCAGCACAGTCACTTTTTTGAATGTTCTTAATTTTGAACAATATCTTGACAGGGACAGTGAAAATAACCACAAGGACAAGAAATAACCAGCACAATGTACTTGTACTCCTACCTGAAAATGTTTTCTACAATCTTGCGTATCACTATTCTTCTAAAAAAAATTCAAATGTAGACTTATTGCCTGATGCATACACCAGCCACCTCAAATCCTTGTAATGTTTCACTACTTGTATTCTCCTTCAACGATAAGGAAATCTATAATGACAGGTAACAGGTACCACAGCTGGTGGACTCTCCACATCACCCATATCAAGGGGAAAACTTTTGAAATGTATTCCCAGGTCAGAACTATAACATTGCGAATTACAGAATAAAGTTAGTCCTACTTTAGCAGAACTCCTTAAATTATGTTTCATAATGATTTTTGTGTTCTTCACAGAGCCATTACCTGATACCTTCTGTGAACTATACTCTACAAGACCTTGCACAAGATGTTTCCAAACTAACTGCTGGTGGTGGCGGTGGCAGGGGGGGGGAGACAGAGAGAGAGAGAGAGAGAGGGAGAAAGGAAGCAGAGGATGGTCTTACAATAAGCATAGACAACATTTGTTCCATCTATCTTCTTGGTCTCGGTTACATTTCAAAAGTTAATTGCAGACATGAAAAATCAATTCTCTTTTTCATCACATAACCCCCCCCGGTCACATTATTCGATCCAAAATGTGACAGTAATTTAGAGACTCTAGCAGATGGGCACATTGTAACATGGCTTTATTTTTTCTGATTTTTAAACAACAGGTCCTGGAAGGAATGCTAGGAAGGAATGCTATGAAGTATGCTCTGGTTCATACATTTTCTCTCATACCATTGTACTATAGAAAAAGAATTTTAATAGGTATTATAATAAAGAAAAACTTATTGGCAGATGGCTACAAAAGCCATCCAGTAACTAAAAGCTTAGATATCGTGTTAGACCCAAATTATGCTCTTTATCACAATGCAACAGGATGATAGCAACCACATGAGGAACACAATAGATGTGTTCTCATGTGGATAATACAATGCTGAGAGTCCAGAGTTCTTTTCAGAGTTTTGTTAGTCAATAGGGTTGGATGTATTGCAAGAATGCTTGTCAATGAAACATTAGTTAAAAAACAAAGCTTAGCTGCTAAGGAGAGAAATTAATTAAATATATGATAATTATATAAATATTAAACTCAGCTTTACTACAGTGGTAATATCTTAACAAGGAATTACGGATGTAGGCATTGATGGGTTATTGGAAAAAGGGGTAAAAGAAAAATGTTTCAATTCCTGATTGTTAATCAGTGACATTTGCTGAAAAGTACACATATATGAACATCAAGTGTCAATAAGGTTGCGATATTCTGAAAACTACAATAAATGATTCTATCATCCCCTACTGTTTATGTTTAAACATGAAAACAACCATTTAAGCAACGTATCCAAGGGCTGCTGGCAATTCTACCAGAGTACCTTTAAAAATGTACGGGGAAGGGAATGTAAACAAAGCGAGAGGAAAAATGATTCCTTTCTTCTCTATGGTCTTGTAATTTCTTGACATGAGTCCTGCTGAATTTTCAACACCATCTAAACAGCTATTGCTTTTATTTGAACACTGATGTTTTATGAACAAGTATTCTAAGTTTTACCTACATGGATGTAGAAAGGATTGATAGGTGTGTAACTTGGAAAACACTCACCATAGTTCCTAAAACAAAAACTCTGAGTAAACGCACATGGTAAAATCTGTTTCCTGTATTATACAGCTTTCTAAAATTGGTATCAAAAATCCCACTTCTTTACAAGCTTCCTAAGTAGAACACAAGTTTATGTCTGGAACAATTTAAAACTCTTGCACCAAAGTAGCATGGTTGCATTGCAAAGGAATGGCAAGATGCAGGTTTGCACCCACACATTCTTAAAACAGTGTGATCTCAAGTTTCAACCACTGCTGTCTTAGGAAGGTGGTAGATGGAAGCAGGAAACTTCTCCTCAGCAATGGAAAATTGGGAGAAATGATGACCCCAGGTGCATCCTGGCATGCTTCCAAGCAGCCACTTTCAGATCAGAGTAGACCTGGAAATAGATCACCTGCTCTTCCTGGCAACTGGAATATAATACATGGAAACAGAGGAACAGTCATGACTTTTCAGTACAGCCAACACAAAGGTGAGTTGTGTTTCACTTTTCTCATGTTTTAGATCATGATCCATCTTTGAATCAGTTTTAAAGAAGGCAATTTCATTTGATGTTACATGCAGAATATCTTGCTTTGGTTTCTTTTACTTATTATTTTTTCACAAACCACTGTAACATACAAATTTGAGAACTACTCATATAGTTTTCCTTCGTTTGTTTCTCATCATCTTAGGGTACAACCATTCAAAAGGTCGGGTGCTCGAGGTGACACTTGTGCTGGTGTTGCCATGTTGATCTGTCTCTACAGCTGGCATATCATTTCCACCAGAAACACCTGCCATATTTCCTGCAGTTCCTTCTGCCTCTTTTCTGTCTGCTGAAACCTGTCTGTCTCTGGAAGAACTTCTTTCTCGGAACCTCCTGAAGGGAGACCTCATTCTTTTTCTACTTTTTGGTTCCTTTTCTCTTTCGTCTCTATCGCCTATGACCTTGTCCGTGCCTGAGCCACCTGTCAAGCCTGTGATCTGCTGAATTTTCTTTTGCAAATAGATACCACCTATGCCATATGTCTGTGCTGCAGTACTCTTGTGCCTGACCTCACTAGCAAGGGAAGAGAAGCAGCTGGATATATTTGATTGACTTGAATCCTGTGACCACAATGGACTACTGCCTGGTAGAAATAGGGAGGAAAGGTTTTATGTTAAAGAATCGAATTAATCCAGCAACATAGTAAGCTAACATTTTAGGGTCATTTTACTTTCTTTTGGCACACATTTAAAAACCAATTTAATGTCAGGTATGCCCTTAATCAAGAATAAATTTATTGTTAAGTGCTTGGAATTCCAAATGCAAGTATGCAAAACACATTGTTGCTTAAGTATCCTTTGTCAACTTCTTTGAATCAGCGTTCAAATGGATAGGCTCAAGAGCTATATTTCTTATATTTGGACTAATTGTTTACTATCCTTGTCCTGTTGCCAGTTTATAGTTTCACAATCATCAGTCACAATCTGCTATCTCAAGCATGTGGCCATTATTCATAACTGAGCCTTGGCATTGAGTGCTAAAAGGTTAATTAACTGCAAGGAATATCACAGATAAACCAAAGGGCCACCTGTGCACAATGGATCTATTTTTGCATTGCAAATCCAGAGCTACTCAGGCCAATTGTGATATTACTCTGGCTGATCCTGTACAGATCATGATCTGAACCTAAGCATTTGCTAGTCCAAATGCCTCAAGCAATCTCTGGATAGTGCTAGGAAATACCAGTTCTTTTTTAAAAAAATTTGAGCTTGGATGAGGATATTCTTTTCACTCACTCTTGGCATAGAAAGGAAAATGGGATCCCAGTCTTCACAGGATACAAATTAATTCTAGAATGAAAACCAGGCAGTCAAAAATAAGCTTTAGTCACCCGGAAAATCCTTTAACCAAATATAATTCCATAAATCCTCTTTTTGAAATAAAACCACAAATCTGTCAAGGTAATTTTAATTGCTCATTATATTAAACAAGGAAATTTGCAATCTAAACTTGCTCAAAAAAATTAGTCTAAATACTCAAGCTGAGTCCTTATCATTTTAATTTAAGTAAGTAAGCATTTTTATTACTGCCACTTAGTAGAACAGTCATCTGTTTCTAAGATAAAACTTCATACAGAATAAATATGTGAAAGAACATTGCCAATCATACTTTCAATGTCAGATCTTCCTGGGAACATAATGTTAAAGGATGCACACACTGCTATTAAAATTCAAGTTGTTAATTGTCAGAACTTGTTGGTCAGCTTAAACTGCTCGACCATTGCTTTCACAGCCTTACAGAATCACAGCCTCCTAGTGACTTTTTTTTTTAAAGTACTAAATGGATTTGCACGTTAACTGCATACTAAATTCACCCCAGAAATTTAAATCAGAAGAAATAACAGTTTGGTACCATTTTAATAATAATTGAGAATGCAATGCCAATCAGCCTCTACAGGTCAGAAATTGACCAATTTACATCGCGAAGCAATCAGCTAATGAACTGTTTGTAGTGATTTTAAAAATGTAGTTTTTTTTTACTTTCTGTCATCACTTTTTCACACTCTTAACCAATTCTTTCTTTTCCTCTTTTTATCTTTCTGTACCTGATTTTACCCTCATTCACCCTGTTTCTTAGTTATTTGAAGTTTGTTGCTGCTCAAGTGATACTCCATGGCTAAAGATTACCTTTGCGAGGAGAGTTCTGAGGAGATACAGGAGGAGAAGAAAGTTGAGACGATGTTGTTGACATTGCATCTTCAGTATTTTTCTTGCTCCTATCTTCCTCAGACACAACTACAGCCTTCTTCAAGGACTGTGGAGAATTAGTACCTGGAGAAACACAATTATTAGGGCTATTACAGTTCTGCTTTTCCAATTTCTGAGGTCATAATCTCCACTCCTAAACTGGTGACAGTGATTCATCTTGGGACACAATCCTAATGATACTGGAACCCACTGATAACACACCAATACTACTCTTCTTTGTGCTAATATCCATTTTGACTGAAAACAACTGATGAAGAAGCATCACAAACAAATGCTGAACTTGCTCATAAGTCTACATTTTTACCTGAAATACGAACATACAAACTAGGATGAGTAGGCCATTCAGTCCCTTGATCCTGTGGCATCATTTAATAAGATCTTTGTCTTTTTTGTTTTTTTCTTTGTTTTTGTTTTTTTTTGTTCTTTAAATCACCCAAAAAATTGAATGTCCATTCAAGATCATGGATGAACTGATTGTGACCTCAAAAGCCTTTCCCTCTGTTGTCAATCAAGATATATTGAACTTGGCCTTAAAATATTCAGTGACCCTGGCCGGAATTTTACCATCCCGCCCACCACAGGAATCGCAGCAGGCAAGAGCTGGTGCACAGAAAGTTCAATTGACCTCAGACAGGTTTTTACGATTTTGGGATGAGTGAGGCCATAAAATCCCACCCATCTCCACTGTTCTCTGTGGAGAAGTATCCTATAGACTGAGAGAAAACATTTCTTCTCATCCCCATCTTAAATGGGAGACCCATTATTTTTAAATTGCGCTCCTAGTTCTAGTCCTCCTCATAAAGAGGAGTATCGTCTCAATATCCACCATGTTAAGGTTATTAAAATAACCATGTTACCTGAGCCTCTTAATTGTAGCTTACAATTTGCCCAAGTTGTTTTGCTATGTCTTCCCACATTTCCCAACTCCATCTTCCAATTCTGCACAATTGGGGATATTACTAACATCTGCACATAGTAACTTGCGATTTAAGACTAAAAATGATAGAAGTCAATTTCTGTTAGATCACAGCCATTTTACTAGCATTGTTAGAAGTTATACTAAATGTGCAAGCTTTTCTTATTACACTTGAGGAATATATAAAAATATGCACTCAGTCCAACTCAGTCATACATTCCATTGTAGTAAGTGATATGTTTTAGCCAAGGAATGGGTAAGACAGTTACCATGTGATGCAGCTGGCACTTTCTTGCGTGATGGATACAAAGATGGCACTTGGAGAGCCTGGCTCATTCTTTGCTGTGACTGATGTTTTCCTGGTTGATTGCATGACCTCATTGTGACTGGAGACATATCGGAACTTTTATATGATCGCCTCTCTCCAAAAGTCTTGCTTACTATTGTAAAAAAAAACAAATATTAGCAAGCTTGTCTGTGAAAAACGACTGGAACTGTTGGCTGAATGTAATTACATAACAGAAGACTGAAAATTCAAATTCTTCTGAACATGCAAAGTTGAAAAAACATTAAAACAACAGTATCACTTGGGGCCTTTTGGTTAAGATTCAAATCAAGGAAAAGATGGGGTACAATGTTTCATCTTATCAACTTGGATCCTGTCGGCCTCTCATGTGGGAACCATGAATTGGATTCAATGTGAATTTGGTTTTGGGAGCAAGGAAGGTGGTGGATTTGGGCTTGCCCCATCCACCCTAAGAACTGGCATTGTAACATTAAGAATGGAGTAAAACTTAAAAATATCACTTGAACTCACAAGATACGTTAATGCACTGGCACACAATATAGCGTGTTATTATGTGCAATATACAGAACAAATGATTTCTCTTTCTGTAAGATCTGACATCATCAGACGTATTATGATCAAAACACATCATCTGATAACTAATTTTATTGCAGTTTGTAGTTCATTAAGAATACAAAAATGCAGAAATGGATTATTCAACCAA
This sequence comes from Sphyrna mokarran, assembly GCA_024679065.1. Lineage (NCBI taxonomy): Eukaryota > Metazoa > Chordata > Chondrichthyes > Carcharhiniformes > Carcharhinidae > Sphyrna > Sphyrna mokarran. The sequence goes on from JAGIQG010000014.1 coordinate 55,811,660, forward strand.
CGCAACTTGTGCCATCATTAAGGAGTTGTCTCAAAACCTCTTCTGGCCAATATTATTCTTGTTCATAACTCAAACTCTGATTTATTGCCTGCTGATTCAAGAGTGTTCAATTCTCTTAGTGAATGCTTGGAGTAAGTCAATGTTAGTTGGTGAATTTCTATGCCAAATTAATGCCTGGGAAGAACATAATTTCTAAGTTAATCTTAGAGCCTTTTCAGTCATATCCTCTGGCTCTCCTATACCGGTTTAACACGAGCTGCAGATAATCAATAAATACAAAATATAAAACTGTCAACTGCCGTCATTATAGGATCATACTTCCCATAACTGTTTTCCAACTGAAAATCTATTTAGTTTCCTTAGTGCCTCTTTATTGCTCAATGTCCTATGGCTAAGGTTCCTCTCACCAGTTTATCTTTGGACATTTTCCAAAATCTCCATGTTTTCTCTTATTACAATGCATCAGAGTTGAGGAAATGTTATACTTTCACTGGATTATTACATGAAAACCAGGCAACAAAACAAATTATAAAAATTTGTGGCTTTCTATGCACTAAAACTAAACAACCACCAAGTGGCAGTATGCCACCGGTGCCTTCAAATGGCTATTTCAACCATGGTGCTTTACACAATACTAATTTTTTGTTATTGTTTTTCCTCCATTACCTATAGGAGATCAGGCTTTTAATAGTGATAGCTCAGCTGTTCTCCCAGCTGTATTGTGATCTGTGATCCTGGATGTTAAACCTACAGCATTCCAAAGCAGTTGGGATCAATACCAATCAAATCTGATTTCAGTAACTACGTTGGTAATTTTCCCCTTCTCTAACCTTGTTTTTCAAAATCATACACATGCCACAGCTGAGAGGCTGGAAAGATAAATGGTTCCTATTCCTCGGAGAGTTCCAACCTGTAACAAATTGCTGAATAGTACGTGTGAAAAAAAAGAAACAGCAGCACCCTGCCACTGATTTATTTTCCTTTGTTGGGCCTAATCTAACAATTTCAAAGTAGTGTGACTTATTTGGTGTGATGACAGAATATTTGTCATTGTGAACCTGTAATCTAGGCTCTGTGACACAATGCTATAAACTAAACTTAAATGACATTCTTAGTTATGTACTCCTGATTGTTTTTCTCATTACAGAGTTATGTAGATCTTTCAGCACCTCAGGATGCCCCTTAGGACCTTATTTTAACCATTGTCTCACACCTGCTTTCAGGCGCAAAAACGTGGTAAAGTCGGGTGAGAGACCATCATTGCCAGTTTACCGAAACCCGGGAATGGCAGCGATCTGCTTTGCGTCCAAAATGGGTGCAACAGTGATTTAAATGCATTTAAATTGAATTAATGAATAACCCACCCAACTTTATCAGCATTTCCCTGTTTACCACTGTGTTTGCCAATTGTGTTTGCCAATCCAGAACTGCTCCATAAAGGACCTAAATAAAAGTCTGATTCGGATACTCCAGCTGCTGAGAAGCGCGTTCAGTGTTTCCGACAACTGATTCAGATCAGTGGTGAGAAGAGGAGGAAACGGATCTCTTTTTTTGGAGGGGTGGAATTGAGAGGCCAGATCATAGTGTGGATTTTTTGGGGTAGGTGGGGGCAGATGTATCTTGCTCAGGGGGGTTAGAGATGAGTGAGGCCAGACCATTCTCTGGGGGTGGGGGTGGAGTGATGCTACATCACTGAGAGGATGCGGGGGGCGCAAATGGGATAATGAGTATAGTGATGTGTGTGGGTAGTGGGGGGTGGACAAGGGGGACAGTCATGTGTGTGGGTAGTGGGGGAGTGGGATAAGAGGGACAGTGATGTATGTGTATAGTGGGGGGTGGATAAGGGGAACAGTGATGTGTGTGTATATGTATGTATATGTGTGCACCATTGCTCCCGCTTTTCACAGCCCGGGAGCGATCTGACACGGATGTGCCTTTTCAATTTTTTTTTTCCCCAACTGCACATGTGCAGTTCAGAGCTCCAATCACTTCGGTCATACTATGTCCCACCCAGAGCACGAATGCGACAGGAGATGGCAGAGTGTGCATGGGAACCCCTGAAAGCAGATTCCTAAATTGGATCTGCATTATGCCCACATTCAGCACTTCGAATGAAAATGATAAAATCAGGCTCTTAGTGTCTTCCAGCCAATTAATGTCTTTCAAGAGGCCAATAATGTAACATAGGAACAATGGAAACAGATCTCCTTGCAGCAAAATCCAACAAGCAGCAAATGGCATTCCGACCTCTTGAAAGAAACAAGGTAATCTGATTAATGTTGGTTCAGGAATGAATGATTCCCAGCCTTTGTGGAATGGACTCAACTGGGACAGCAGTAAGCAATACTACAACTTGCCTCAGAGTAACTTTTGTTACAGAGAAAAATCAGCCAGGGTTTTAAAATCCTTCCACCATCCAGTGACTGATATTGGTCTAACAGGTTTGGCTGGGATGTCCCCGAGACAATAAAGTCTACCAACCTTCATTATTTATAGTCACAGATAAATTATGGACATTGAGTAGATACCCAGAGGCATCACGTGTTTATGAAATTGTCTCAACAATGGGCAAATGGCTCAAGAACCAAAAGGAGATGGTCAAGAAGAACATATATTGATAATTAGATATTTGCTGTCATTGACTCTAACCAATGATCGTTTTAAATTTACTTTGTGGCAAAACTGAATTATTGAAACAAAATGAATGATACTCCATATTTTCCTCTAAGAAATTCATTAGTTCTACCAGCTCAGCATTGAGCCAATAGTAAAGCCAATATTGTGTCAACTATACAATCACTTTGGCGTTCAACATAATTCAAAGCCTTGCAAATATTCACGTTTCTCAAGAAAATCATATAAAATATGATGGCAAGTCACCTTAACCTCTTCTTGTGCAGAGTTATAGAATAGCGAAGGGGAAAAACAGGAAAGGTTAATCACAATCAATTTAGCCAATGATCTCCAACAAGATGACTGGGCCACAATGTGTTGTAGCAGTGCAGCTAAAAATGTCTGCCATTATAGATCTGCCTTTGGGCACTTACATTAACTTTTTGCAGATTAGGCAAATAGGACAAGCAACTATTCATCACTTCAAGCAGGACTGTAAAACTAACATCACAAATGATTGGATTCTCTAGGAGGCGAGAGAGGCGATTGCAAAGCCTCTGGCTCTGATCTTCAGGTCGTCGTTGGTTACGGGTATAGTGCTGGAAGACTGGAGGATAGTGAATGTGGTCCCATTGTTCAAGAAGGGGAAGAGAGACTTTCTGGGGAATTATAGGCCGGTGAGTCTTACTTCTGTTGTGGGCAAAGTATTGGAGAGAATTATTAGGGAAAGGATTTATAGTTATTTAGAAAGAAATGAATTGATTGGGGATAGTCAGCATGGTTTTGTGAAGGGTAGGTCGTGCCTTACTAATCTCATTGAGTTTTTTGAAAAAGTGACAAAGAGGTGGATGGGGGTAAAGCAGTTGATGTGGTACATATGGACTTTAGTAAGGCGTTCGATAAGGTGGCCCATGGAAGGCTTCTGCAGAAAATGCAGATGTATGGGATAGAGGGTGATTTAGCTAATTAGATTAGGAATTGGCTAGCAGATAGAAGACAGAAGGTGGTGGTTGATGGAAGTTATTCATCGTGGAGTTCGGTTACAAGTGGTATACCTCAGGGATCTGTTTTGGGGCCCCTGCTGTTTGTAATTTTTATAAATGATCTGGATGAGGGTATTGAAGGATGGATTAGTAAATTTGCGGATGACACAAAGTCGGAGGAGTGGTAGATAGTGAAGAGGGGTGTCATAGTTTGCAGAGAGACTTGGACAAGTTGCAGAGCTGGGCCGAGAGATGGCAAATGGAGTTTAACGTGGAAAAGTGTGAGGTAATTCACTTTGGCAGGAATAACAAATGTGTAGAGTATAGGGCTAATGGTAGGACTCTTAATAGTGTTGATGAACAGAGGGATCTTGGTGTATATGTGCATAGATCCCTGAAAGTTGGAAATCAAGTCGATAAGGTTGTTAAGAAGGCATATGGAGTCTTAGCTTTTATTGGTAGGGGGATTGAATTTTGGGGCCGCAACGTCATGTTGCAATTGTACAAAACTCTAGTGCAGCCGCACTTGGAGTATTGTATGCAGTTCTGGTCCCCGCATTATAAGAAAGATGTGGAGGCATTGGAGAAGGTACAGAGGAGGTTTACCAAGATGTTGCCAGGTATGGAGGGCAGGTCTTGTGAGGAGAGGCTGAGGGATTTGAGGTTGTTTTCATTAGAAAGAAGGCGGCTAAGAGGAGACCTTATTGAAACATATAAGATGATTAGAGGTTTAGATAGGGTGGACAGTGATAGCCTTTTTCCTAGGATGGGGAAAGCTAGCACGAGGGGACATAGCTTTAAATTAAGGGGTGGTAGTTATAGGACGGATGTCAGAGGTAGGTTCTTTACCCAGAGGGTGGTAAGGGTATGGAATGCCCTGCCTGCGGCAGTTGTAGATGCGCCAAGTTTGGTAGCGTTTAAGAGGTTAGTAGATAAGTTTATGGATGAAAAGGGAATGGTTTAGTTTGGAGGGTCATGGCTTTTTCCTAATTGGTCAGCGCAACATCGAAGGCCGAAGGGCCTGTTCTGCGCTGTAATGTTCTATGTTCAAACACTGGGAAGGGCATATAAATTATACTTTAAAAATTGACAGCAAATAATAGGACAATCCCAACTTGTTTTGTAAGCATATTAAAGGGGAGAGAAAAGCCCATCAGGGACCAAAGTGGCAATGTATAGAACTGAAAGGTGGAAGTATTAAATGAGTATTTTGCAATTGTGTTCACTATGGAGAAGGACATTGTAGGTTTAGGAAGTGGCTGGGAAGAACTATGATATAATTAAACAGAACAACATTGAGAGGTGATGGACTCAAAAGTTTGTAAATGCCCAGGCCCAGGCAAAATGTATCTTAGGCAAGGAAGGAGATTGCAACGGCTCTACATTAATTTTCAAATCCTCTCTTGCCAGAAGTGCCAGAGAGGTGCCAGAAGACTGGAGGATAGCAAATGAATGTAGTATCATTATTTAAAAAGGAAGTAGGGAAAAACCAGTTAATCACAAGCCAGTGAGTCTAACATCAGTGGTAGGAAAATCATTGAAAAAAATTTTGAGGGCAGAATTAATCTTTAATTGAAGAGACATGGATTAATCAAAGATAGCATGACCATGTCAAACAAATTTGACTGACTTTTCTGAGGTGAAGACTAGTTGTGTAGACGTTCATGTAGACTATATAGTCTATATGAACATCAGTAAGGCTTTGGACAAGATGAGACTGATCAAGAAGGTAAAATCCAAGAATCCAGGGCAATTTGGCAAATTGGATGAAAATTGGCTTTATGGCAGGAGGCAGGCAGTGATGGTCGAAGGTTGTTTTTGTGATTGGGAGCATGTGTCCAGTGGTGTATTGCAGGGATCAGTGCTGGATCCTTTGCTGTTTATAGTTAGTGTTCATTAATGATCCAAATGTGGGGATACTCAGGTGACACAAAATTTAGTGGTGTGGTAAATAGTGAGGAAGAAAGCTTTAGATTACAGGATCATATAGACAGGCTACTGAAATGGGCACAACAGTGGCAATGCAATTTAACCCTTAAAACTGCAAGGTGATGCATTTTGGGAGGACTAACAAGGCAAGGGAACACACATGAATGGACAGTGGAAAGTACAGAGAACTAGCAGGAACTTGGGGTACATGTCCAAAGATCTCTGAAGTCAGGAGATAGGGCAATAAGATGGTTAAGAAGGCACATGGGATATGGAATACTTGCCTGTATTAGCCAAAGTATAGAAGAGCAGGGAGCTTATGATGAAGTTGTATGAAAGCTTGTTAAACTACAGCTGGAGTACTGTGTGTAGTTCTAGTCGCCATATGAACGGAAGGATATGATTGCACGAGAAAAGGTACAGAGGAGATTCACCAGAACATATCAGCCATCAGCAGAGCAGACTCAATGGGCCGAGTGGCCTAATTCTGCTCCTAAAACCTACGCTCCCTGGACTGGAGTATTTCAACTATGAAGAAGGACTGATTAGATTGGCATTATTCTCCTTACAGCAGAGAAGGCTAAAGGGGAACCAGAATGAGGTGTACAAAACTGAGGTACATGGATAGAGTAGACAGGTAGAAAGAGGAATAAATAACTGCAGGGCATAAATTTAAGGTAAGGAGCAGGAGATTTTTAGGAAATTTGAGGAGGAACCTTTTCACCCAGAGGATGATGGAATCTGCCTGAAAGGATGATAGTGAAAGGAACCCTCACAACCTTTAAGATGCATTTAGATGACTGAAACATCACAGCATACAAAGCTACAGACCAAGTGCTGGAAAAAGGGATTAAAATAGTTAGGGTGGGGATGCAGATACGATGGGCCCTATTTTACCATTTTGATTCCAAGTGCTGGACAGACTTGAAACTGGGAGTGTTTCAGATTCATTTTCAGGTGCCCCTGTACATTCTCTGCCTGAAGAAATATTAGCAATTCCAAATCGCGCTCCAGAAGCCTGTGGGCTGGGCTTAACACACCCAAAATCCTGCAGTTCTAACTGACATTTCCAACTACACACGCATCGAAAAAGATGATAGAATGCAGCTCCTCTGCCACATCCTTCCCAGGCCGGATAATGCTTCTCCCTGGCCACCCACAGATATTGCCCCTCCCCCACATTACTGACCGCTTATCCCCTCCACCCTCCGCCACCCGGACCAACTGCACATCCCCCAATCTCAGGCAGAATGGCAGCAGGCACCCATTTCCCCCTCACTGATATCAGGCAGTGTGGCAGCAAATCCCGCTCTCTCTCTGATCTCAGGCAGAGTGCCAGCAGACGTCTCTCCCCCATACCGATCTCAAACAGAGAGCCGTCGAGCACTCGGTACTTACCTCCTCACTAACTAGAGCACCTGAATTGGACTTTTGTGAAGCATGTCTGTTTTACGCCAATTCTGGATGGGTGAATGTGGTGGGAAAAGGGAGGAGTGCTGGTAAGGTTGGGCACGCAGCGCATTAAATCAATTTAAATGCACGCAAATGTATTTAAATGCCTTTGTGCCCATTTCAGACATGGTTTTGATTGCAGCCATTTTTGGGCCTTGATAAAGGCGGAATTGGCGCAGAGGCAGTGCAGATCATGCTACTCGTCTCATGTCCGACTCTACCAAGTTTTCGTGCCTAAACATAGATGGAACTTGATGTTAAAATCGGGCACGATAGGACAAAATGTTTCCTGCTGTGTTTATTTAACACCTTGTTGAAAGACACTTCGATTTAAAATGATTATACTTAAATATCTGTGGTAAGTTTAGTTCATACCTACAATATAAATATAGCAATTTCAATTTTCAACCTGTTTCACGGGTGAGGCAAGATGTATTTTTTGAGAAACTAAAGGTGGAACAGCAGAACTTGGGCAGCAAACTTGTTGATTTCCTCATTTAACCTCTCATTTGCTTGTTATTTGTGCATAAATAGTTGCAAGCATCATTAACGCCAGTGTTACTTTGACAGTTAAATTCAACCCTCCCTTTCAGTAAAATTATTCACAGGAGATAACTCAAGTTATCTAAAATTAATGAGAATAAAATCTCTGTACTTCACTCACATGTGCTATAAGCAGGCTCACATTGCAGTGACATTATTTGGAATTTCTCTTCGTCAGTCTCAACATTCAAATTCGAGAGATACTGCTTCACCTTTCGAGCCATTTGCGCATCTTCGTAAAGCTTCTTGGCATTGAGGAGGGAGCTACGGCGCACTCGCTTCTTGTGTCCCCCACCTTGCACCGAGTCTAGCACGTTGGAATTCGTGCTGCCTTGACTTAATGACCTGTCCCAAGGGAAGGAAGAGAAATCAAAATGCGGCCAGAATTTGGCATGAATTTATAGAAATACGACATGCAGTGAATGAGTGGAGGAAGGGTGTTAGTCAAAAGCAGCTGTTGTCACTTTTTCAATATCACATGCTCACATTAATAATCAAGAGCAAAAAGAAAAACAACAGAAATACTAAGAAAGACATAATAAAATTCTGAACTGTCAGGTAACAAGACTCCATCTAATCACCTTAAAGAAGATTTACAAAGCTGAAATATTGTATGCTAATTAAAAAGTCTGTGTTTGTTTAGTTGCTAAATCTTTGCACACTACTTGGTGGCCATTACTGGAATTAATCTGGGAGCAAAGTAACCATCCATTCGCGTGTTGATTCAAACTCAACTATAGATTTGAACACAATCTTAAAATGTCATTTCATTGCAGTTTTGAGGGAGTGTCACGCTGTAGAGATTTCAGATTTTGGATGAGACAATTCAGGTGATATTTAGAATGGACTTAATATTCCCGCCTAAACCAGCACCAACAATAATGGTCTACCTGGCATTTATTAATTTATTTGTTAAATTAGCCAAATTATAAATTAATTTACAACAGATTGAATCCTCGAAACATACAACATGGAGGATGACTATTTAGCCCATTATGTCTACACCAGCCTCATCCCACCTTCCAGTTCTGGTCTGTAGCCTTGAAGGTTACAAAACTTCTTGTGCAAATCCAAATATTTTGCTGTTTAAACATCTGGACCTCCACTGCCCATATCTTACTTCTCCAAATCTCATTCACATATCTCTCATATTCTTCTTGACTTTGACTGATTCCCAGTCTGACAAAAATTCAAATTTTGAATGCGTCCATGTTTTCAAATTCCCCAGAGCCTATCTCTTATAGCCTCTTCCAACTCTAAAGAGATCACAATGACTTTTGTTTTTCCAATCTGTTCTCTTCTGTATTTGGACTTGAATTGTTTCTCTGGTGGCAGCACCGTCAGTTGCCTAGGCCTTAAACTCTGGAATTCCCTCTATGAACTTCTCTACTGCTCTCTTTTATGATGTACCTTAAAACCTGTCCATGATGAAATTTTTGGTCATCTGTGCTAATATCTTCTGTAAAGTTTCACAACACCAATTTTAAATCCAACCAATTTATTTGATAGTAAATTCGCGAGCTTTCGACACTATGTGCCTTCGTCAGGCAAATGCAGTGTTCTGGTCTGCAATAGCACTCATACCAACATAGACAGTCATAGATTGCTGATTAGAATGCGAATCCTTACATCTAACCTGCTACTCAAGTGTTAAAGTGGCTAACAACGTGTGTGAAGGGAATCCTGAGCATTGGTTAGAGAATTGTGTATTTTCTCCAGACAGCACAGTAAGTGAGGTTTTTTGCTAACCCAGGCAAGTTACGGAGGTTACAGATAGTGTGTCATGAAGCCAAGATCCCTATTAAGACCGTCCTCATGTGTGCGGAACTTGGCTATCAGTCTCTGCTCAGCGACTCTGCGCTGTCGTGTGTCCCGAAGGCCCCCTTGAAGAACATTTACCCGCAGGTCGGAGGCCGAATGCCCATGACTGCTGAAGTGTTCACCCACAGGAAGGGAACTGTTTTGCCTGGTGATTGTTGAGCGATGCTCATTCATCCGCTGTCGTAGTGTCTGCATGGTCTCCCCAATGTACCATGCGTCGGGACATCCTTTCTTGCAACGTATTAGGTAGAAACGTTGGCCGAGTTGCAAGAGTATGTACCGTGTATCTGGTGAATGGTATCCTCATGTTTGATGATGTTGTCCATGTCTATGATCTGGCATGTCTTGCAGAGGTTGCTGTGGCAGGGTTGTGTGGTATTGTGGTCACTGTTCTCCTGAAGGTTGGGTAGTTTGCTGCGAACAATGATCTGTTTGAGGTTGTGCGGTTGTCTGAAATCAAGAAGGGGGGGGGGGGGGGTAGGTAGGGATGGCCTTGGCAAGATGCTCATAGTCATCAATGATATGTTGAAGACTCCGGAGAAGTTGTCGTAGCTTCTCCGCTCCGGGGAAGTACTGGACAACAAAATGTACTCTGTCCATCGTGTCCCATGTTCGTCTTCTGAGGAGGTCAGTGCGGTTTATCGCTGTGGCATGTTGGAACCCTCGTGAGAACAGGATATGGCGCTCGACTCATTGATCGACAGCTATGACATCTTCCCCGGAGTCTTCAACATATCATTGATGACGATGAACATCTCGCCAAGGCCATCCCCACCCCCCCCACTTCTTGATTTCAGACAACCGCACAACCTCAAACAGATCATTTTCGCAGCAAACTACCCAATCTTCAGGAGAACAGTGGCCACAATACCACACAACCCTGCCACAGCAACCTCTGCAAGACATGCCAGATCGTAGACATGGACGACATCATCCAACGTGAGGATACCATTCACCAGGTACACGGTACATACTCTTGCAACTCGGCCAACGTTGTCTACCTAATACGTTGCAAGAAGGGATGTCCCGAAGCATGGTACATTGGGGAGACCATGCAGACACTATGACAGCGGATGAATGAGCATCGCTCAACAATCACCAGGCAAAACAGTTCCCTTCCTGTGGGCGAACACATCAGCAGTCATGGGCATTCGGCCTCCGACCTGCGGGTAAATGTTCTTCAAGGGGGCCTTTGGGACACACGACAGCGCAGAGTCGCTGAGCAGAGACTGATAGCCAAGTTCCGCACACATGAGGACGGTCTTAATAGGGATCTTGGCTTCATGACACACTATCTGTAACCCCCGTAACTTGCCTGGGTTAGCAAAAAACCTCACTTACTGTGCTGTCTGGAGAAAATACACAAGTCTCTAACCAATGCTCAGGATTCCCTTCACACACGTTGTTAGCCACTTTAACACTTGAATAGCAGGTTAGATGTAAGGATTCGCATTCTAGTCAGCAATCTATGACTGTCTGTGTTGGTATCAGTGCTATTGCAGTCCAGAACACTGCATTGCCTGACGAAGGCACATAGTGTCGAAAGCTCGTGAATTTACTATCAAATAAATTGGTTGGATTTAAAATTGGTGTTGTGAAACTTTACTGAGTTTACCCCAGTCCAACGCCGGCATCTCTACATCATGACTAATATCTTCTACCATAATTTAATTTTTAAATGATGTGTTTGGAGTAATGGGGCAGCAAAGAGCTAATTTAAGTCAAAGAATATATTTTGTACTGATATTTTTTAGGATGTTTTATAATGTTTAATGTGTTGTAAGGAAAATTCATGGGATCTTGTTATGTGTAAAGTATTTGTCATGTCTTTCTGCACATCAATTGAGGCTGAACTTGATAAGTAATTCCATTGCTTGTTAAATACTCTAGGACATTCTGGGACCATAATATATACAAGTCCTTTTTTTCTAGTAAAGGAATTCAGGACCAAATTAGTGACTCTCTCAAAGAGGAAAAAGCAGATGATGTGGCTAAAGGTGGTGGGGAGGGAACAATTATTGTTTCCCACCCCAATCCATTTTGATTACAAAAACTAGTATTTTTAATGTATGTTTTGCTGCATTGCAGAAGTGATTGGTTTATTGTACTACTAAAGCAGCGTGGAATTGTCACTACCAACTATTGGAAAGTTCTTTCCTATTTAATGCTTCAATTCAATAAAAATTAAATATCCAAAGGAGAAAAAGTGATTCATTTGTCATAGAAAGGACATACTTGGACCAATCATCATGTTTGTAAAAAACAGAATTGTCAAGTTGGACCATAATGAGCTAATTACAAGGGGTGGATTCTTCCCACCCCTTCTCTTTCCATTAATCAATCCAAATTTAATTGAAAATCAGTTCCTCCACTCTCAGCATTCTTTTCACTTCCATCTGTAAACTCAAAGTTTCATATAAATGCAAGTGGTCATTTATGTTCTTGAAATGAAAATGCACCATTTGAACCTTATATTTCATTAACATGCTCCCTATTTTAACGTTAACTGGCTTGACACAGAAATTCCAGATTGAAAACAAGGATAGCTAAAGTGGGAAATGGTAATAACAGTAGCAGTGCTTGGGGAATGTACTGAAAGAGTTACTGCTAGTTAACTGCGTTAGAACTAATCTGAAATGTTGGATGCAAAGAGTGCTGAAGTATGTAGAGTTCTATTATAAATCAGTAATATTACTGAGCACAAAATTCACTAAATAAATGTTCACTTAAAAGATAAATGTTATCTAAACTTAGGTGCAGCTTTACCAGTTTCATATTATAGTTTTCATACTAAAAACAGTTTGTACAATTTGTAAAGAATGCATGCAATTTTCCAATGTATAAACAACTTAAATTGATGTAAGGTTTGAGAAATATATTCTGCAAACATAGCAATATTGGGCTAAAGGGACAGTGGGTTGGATATTAGGTTACAGTGAGACATGCTGTGGTTTAGAGGGCAGGCAGTTGTGAGAAGAGGCAGAATTGTTACGTGCCAAGACCTCAGCACCTATGCACAGATTACTTACCCCAAACTCCTCCATCTCTTCTTCCTGTAAGTGAGAGCCATGAACATTGAAGCATGTATTTAGAGAGAAAGATGGAAAAGACAATCCAGTTCAGAAGATCAGAAGGATGAAGGGAAGAGTGTAATACAAAGTAACAGAGAGGATATAAAAGTGACATCACGAATTACAACATTTTCCCACCAAAACAATCTGAAATCTGCATTAGCTGTCTACTCTTGTAACACTAAAAAGCTACTGCAGGTGATGTCATGCATATTGGTAAAATCTCATAATCTTGTTATATTGAAGACTGAAATACCATTCAAGCAAAAAAAACTCTTTAGATGAGCACTAAATATTGTGTACATGGACACCACAGCATCATTAATAACTTATGAACCACATATTTTCACAGTCCCTTAAGAAATACAGAAAAAGGTAATGCAAAATTAGGGTGGGATCATAGACTACTAGTTTCTTTTGCCACAGTAGTCGATATTATTTAGGATTTTTTTAGCCCTCAAGCTTAAAACAATTTCCTGTTGTTAGCCCTCTGTTAGCCCTGTAATCTGGATATAATTAAAGGAGGAAGAAATTGTCCCATTTTTGGTGTCTCTCTTGCAGCTCTGTTTGTGTCTTGGGACTAATGGTGACAAGCAACTGAGATCTATTGCAGGATTTCTTACTTACCACCACCATCCCCTCTCGTTGCACAATAGATTTTGAATAGAATGGCCATTTAAGGCATCAAATAGGGAAGAATCTCAAAACGTCATCTTAGATGGGAGGGGTTGGAAAACATTTAGCTCCAAAAATCTGGAGTTGTGCTAGATTCTAGTCAATCTATAGGCTGTCCATCAGAATTTACAATTAACAGAGGGATCCTACTGCTGCTATCCAGACTGCATCCGAAGGATTTTGGGGTCAAATTATCTATTTTTGGGTAGCTTCTAACCAACATTTCTAAGATAATAAAACAATTAACAAATAAAGGTACCTTTATATAAAATGAAGATAGGAATTTTAATACAGTAAATTTTCTCCTTAAAGCTGACCCTCAAGTATCCTTTTAGTGGCCAACTGGGAAACTTGATTTTGTTTTTTGCTGGATGGATTGCAGGCGAAGTGACAATCAGCTTTCAGTTGTAAGTAGGAAATAAGCTTTTGACACTTTCTTCAAGTTTTCTGATTATTTGCAGTAGTTGTGTTAATTGAGACTGAGTCAGGATAAAGTAGGTAATTGAGACAATTGTTGATGAGTATACTGTGATATCTCTGTGACATTCCAAAACTTTTAGAAATTTGCAAGAACTGAAAAAGAGCACCTACATACAAAATTCAAATTTAATCCTCAGAATCTGATGAACATTCCATATTCAAACATTTCTGTTCTCTATTTGGATTCTGCCTGACCTACTCAGCATTTCTAACATTTTCTCCTTTTGTCTCGTGGCTGGAATTCTGGATTACTAATTGACTCAGGATTAAGTTTAAAACCCTTTGGATTCTTTCTAGTTTTAAAACCATTTTGGAAGGTGCTTTTCTTTGCTTTTAATGACAAATGCTGATGACGATGTAGTGAGACATCATGATTTAATCACACTCTATAATGATTAAATCTTTACTACAAAATCAATCTCCTATGTCAGATTCAGCAGCTCTTACAAGCATCCTGCATTAATGAAGATCTCAACCAATGCTAACTCAACTCACTATTCAGTCAAGCTATCAAAGAAGAGAGAATCAATGCCTTAAGGAATGTAAGGAAGAAAATTGAGATGAAGACAAACACAGGGACATAAAATAATGAAACAACAATGTTCACTTCGTTCCATACTTCAGTCACACAAGATCAGTTTACAGGTGGATTTGGAAAGAGCATCTCTAGTTACATGGAAATATCACTAACCAGAACGAAAAATAGTCCAAGAACAAGGAAACGATATCAACCACCTGTTCTCCTTTAAAGATTTCACACTCCTGCTTCAGGTACATTATTTTTAAAATCAACAGTGCCAACCACTGCCTGGTAATCTAAGGTCAAATTCAATAGAGGATGCAGGCAGACAGAAGTGTTCTAATTTCACTAAGCAGTTATTAGTTGGAACCAACAAGAGTGTATGTGTATTAATAAATAATATATGCAAACACTGCATTTGGTCTATTTACATTAAATAAACCCAGATACAAAGTAGATGACTTATTCATTCTGAATTGATTGAAGTAATGCATATTTTCTTAAGAGCATCTGAATATGAGATTCTTCTCTCATGATTTATTTCTTAATACACATTACTAAGAGGTAGGTCTTTCTTCAATTCTTCTGGTAGATTTTTGCTATTGTTTAAATGAAGTTAAAGTTGCTTACTCCAGCTTACTTGAATAGCACAAGTAAGATAAAGCAAAGGAGGATGGACTGAAAAATGTCAGTGTTCATTGCTCTTTTTCTATTGTTTAAACTGTGAAATTGGAGGTGCTGTCTCTCAGGCTATGTTGAATAGCATGCTCTGCAGCAATAATCTTTAGATTTGATTTCTGTTGCTTTTTATCTGATGCTATCTGCTGTCTCTCCCTTGACTGTTTTTAATTAACAGTAAATTCATTTTATCTTTATCATTACTATTCAGTTTGGTAAGAAAGTTTGACATTTAAAATTTAAATGCATCATGAGTTATCAAATTCAGAGAAGTAACAGTAGCTTGTGTAGCATCAAACAACATCACTTCAACAAGCCATTTTAAAAGCGGATCTCACCTACTTCACATAATTTCACCAGTTTCTCTTCCAATCTCCTTAAATAGAGACTCTTGTGGGTTATGGCTCAGATAAATTAGCTGGTTTCTGATATCTGGGTTGAGTCCAGATACTGTATGTTGGCAATAAAGCTACCATAATCAAGTCCAATCAAACTGGTGAAATCGCTAATATAAATACTGATTTTACAAGTTTACACAAGGACTGTGCTGTTCATTGTAATCTGAGCTGGCTACTGTGCATTCAGTAAGTACCACATGTTCTCACCAACACTTGTTCATGCCTCTGGGATTCCCTGGCGCACTCTCTGCTGTGGGTTTCCCAGCACCATGGGGTGGCTTCAGTGGGAATTCCTATTGAAGGTGGCAAGACCAGGAGATCCCACCACCAGAGAATTACACGCCACCCCCTGTTACTAAGAAAAATGCTGAGGGGAGGCTAGAGAATCTCGCCCTTTGATTTTTAAATAGAAGTATGTTTAAACTAAAAATTAATAGTTTTCTTCCATCTTGAAGTGGAAGAGAGGAAAAAAAAAGTGCATCTAACCAGCACTGTTCCTGACAAAAAAGGGCCTGCTGACAAATCATACTGTGATCGGCGCAAAACTACAGAACTTTCAAAAAAATACATGAACAAACTTTTTATAGTTTATAGCATTGTTTAACATTTCCATGCATATCAATTCAATGCATTTAAAGCTTCTGTATCAACTACACAGATATAGAAACAGGCAAATAATCGTGAACGTTACGAATGCACTAGGAACCATCTTTTAAATGCAACAATTCCCACAATAAAAGCAGTCATGCATTAGTAATGCCACATTTCTTGATAGTTACTAACCTATTTCTGAACATTACAGCTGGATCCATGTTAACGGAAGTCATACGGACAACATGTCGAATTTCCTTTGCAATCATCCGCAGTTTCTCAAAGTTTGCCAAACCTTCCACCTTTGAATCATTTCCTTAGAAAGCAAGAGGGAAAAATGATGCTACATTAAATTGCAGGACCCCTAATTTTACTCAAAATGCATAAACTACAAAAACTGTCAAGGGCTTGTGCCATCAGTGTCCAAGGCGACAATAATTTAAAGCCTCTATTCTAACACTGAATTCAAGGGACCTACACCATGTCAATACCAGTTTCTCTTGTTATAATTCTGTGGTGCCATTTCTATCAAACACCAGATAAAAATGTAGCTGTTGAGTTAGAAAGTAGCTAAAATTCATGAAAAAGCAATCACCAGCTTTCGCCAGCATAAAAGTAATCAGCAAATTGTATTACTAACTGCAGCAACTGCAAAGGAAAAAAATAGGTTTGCCACAAACTCCAATTTTAAAGCACGAGCACATTTTTAGGGTTGAGGGTCAACACTATGAATATTAAAGGAAATGGTGACCCTCATGATTGCCACTGTGAATATCTTGGAGATAATAGCTCTGGAAGTCAGTATTATGAATATTAAGGAAATGGAGGTGCTTCGGGTCAGTGCTATGAATGTTAAAGGCGGCCACAATTTTCATAGCCAGCGACATGAATGTGCAATTGTTCAGGTTTGCCAGTTAATCACACTGCAAACAATGAAAGAACATTCACTTTGAGAAGATTTTTTTTTAACTGGTACTACTGCCCCATGTTCTCAGACTGTTGAAGAGAAGGATACACAGAAGTTCATACAAACTGCTTACTCAATTGTTTTAAAAGTGGACAGGCAAATGATCTGGCCTGTAAATGCTGAAAGGGTATTTCCCCTTGTGAAAACTAAAACTAGTGGATACAGTTTAAAAATAAGGGACCTTCCATTTAAGGCAGAGATGAGAAATGTTTCCTCTGTGAATTATTAGAACCTAGAGAGTGAAGGAGCAGGGTCAATATATATTTTTAAGACAGAGAGAAATAGATTCTTGACACAAGGGTGTCAAAGGTTATTGGGGAATGGTGGAATGTGGAGACCACAATCAGGTCAGCCATGATTTTATTGCAAGGTGGAGCAGCTTGAGGGCCCAAATGGCCTACATCTGTTCCTAATTCTTGAGTTCATATCTTTATATAAAATTATTAACAGTCATTTGGGTCATCAGCCAAGCCCAATCCTGTAATCCGCAGCAATATATTTTTAATATTTCAGGTTGATGACATTTCCGACCCGAAAAGTTAACTGCTTCTTTCTCCATAATTGCTGCCTAAACTGCTGACATTTTCTGTCTCTGTTTCAGATTCCCAGCATCTCTGCTATTCTGCTCTTTTGTAGACTATTTTATTTTTTGCATTAAAATTGTAAATATGTGTACAATGTGGAATCCTGATTCAATTTCTTACGCCTAATACAAATCACTTCACATTATGTTAGGTACAAGTAACATGTCTTGGCATACTATTGGTGGAAAATCTGTTAGACATGAACATCTGAAGAATAAGCTGTGCCAATTAAAATACTGGATAAAGAAATAACATGTTTCTCTATTTGTAAGCTGGCCCAACAACTTACAAATTATCCAGACAAGAATTGATATAGCTCACTCAGTATCAAATGTTAGTTGCTATATTTACCAGCATCATTTATTAGTTTTCCCAATTATTCTAAAATTCCAATTTGTAGAAGTGTTATGGGCCGAACACTTTCTATTTAAAAAAAATCAAAATATTTATTACAGAATCCAAAACACTATGCTGCATTTAAGATATTTCAATGGTGGCTAGCATTTTTGGACATATTAAATTAAAACTGACGCAGCTACTTGAGCCACTGCACTGATGTTCTATGTAATGTGTGTACCATACCACACAAAAATAAAAAACTGAAAAGGTTTCCAGACCTGATTAAATTCCTGTCATTTGTAACACTATTTCAATCCTTACTGTGCTAAAAAAACACAATGTACGGTAGTCCAAATAGTGTGACTATTAGTTTAACCTTTACCCGTTTAATAAAAAAAATCCATACGGCTGTCACAACAAATACAGGCCTGCCAAGCAACACTTACTGAGATTGACAACTGTTCAGTTTGCTTAAAAATGCAACCTATCTTGATGCATGTTATTTGCAAAGAACACTGCCCAACATATTTAAATATATCCCCCATCTTATTTACTCTTGCAAATTGTTCGGTCTTTTAAAATTTCCTGAGCTTGTCAACACTTTGCCTCACTGAATAAACAAGATTCCCAACCTGTTACAAAATGAGTAGTGACTAATGGTCTGACTGATAAACTGAAAATAATGAGAGCTCTGAACAATACCACAAAGGCTGGGGATAATGCTGCAAGAGTTAAACACTTAACAAGCAGTTGATTGCATGCTGTGAATTATCTGCATGAGCAGCTTGTACTTTAATAATGGAATACCTTCGTGCAGGAAAGTGAGATCTTTTTTGACGACGGGGAACAATGGAATGATCGGTGGCTGCAAACTCTGGCTGCTGAGGACGTTTCTATATTTTGCCATGTTTCTCGAAGGATCAAAGAGATCTTGGAGGTCCCGAAGCAGTTTTTCGTACTTGCTTGGCAGTTTTTCCCAAGTGCCTCTCAGACGTGCAACTGGTGCAAGATTTAGCCCACTGAAACAGAAAACTTTCTATTATATTTTTCTAACACACATATCTGACAATAATTGCATTTTGAGAATATAGTAAATTCCAAAAAAGGCATGTTTAATATCAATTATATTGCTTAAAGCCTCTGATTCATTTATATATTATGCATTACTTACAATGAAAAAACAGATTATTTGGCTCAGTAAGTCCATGACAATGTTTTCCATGTAAATGGTGCAAAACAGTGGCCTCAATATCAAATCTTGAGGAACACCACTTCACACATTTTGCCAGTTTGAGTAATGATGGATATTACAGTACTCTTAATAACTACTGGCTGCCTGTTTCATTCATTCATTGTTGAAACTTGAGCTTTGCCTTGAGAACATTTATTGGAACCTTTAGTAGTCTTGATTTGATACAAGTTGCTTGTTAGGCAACTTCAAAGCACAGTTAAGAGTTAATAGTAGCTATCGGAATGGAATTAGATATATATATTAGATCAGTTATATATTAGATCAGTTATGGTTTCCTTTCCTGAAGGGAAAGTGGCCACTAAATGATTCTTGAATTTTAACCTCTACCTTAAGACCATTACTATCTCTAGACTCAACTATGCTCTCTTGGCTGACCTCTCATAATGCACACTCTGTAAATTTGAGTTCATAGAGAACTCTGCAGTCCATGTCCTCGTATGTACAGAGGCCTGTTGACCCATTACAATGGCCTACACTGACTCTTTGTCCACACTTCCACAATGTTAAAATGATTCCTTTAAAAATCCCTCCACAGCATTCCTCCCTGTCTCTGCAACCATCTCTAGCCCACAACCCTACAAGATCCATGCAGTTCTCCAATTCTGACATCTTGCACTTTCTTGATTATAATCACTCCACCATTGCCAGCGGTGCCTTCAGCCGCCTGGACCTTAAACTCTGAAATTTCCTCCCAAAACCTCTCCATCTCTCTTCCTCTCTTTCCTCTTCTTAAAATATTCTTAAAACGTACTGCTTTGACCTTGCCACTTGTCCCAATATTTTCTTTTGCGATTCAGTGGTTGATGATGCTCCTGCTTAGGTAGCACTCTGTATGTTAAAGGCATGATACAAGTTCAAGCTTTTGTGATGACAAGAAAAAATAATCAAAATCACTTTTTAAAAGAAAGTTATTCACTTGCTACTTCCAGACTTTGAGTTCTCAATCTTTCACAGTGAGATTTGAACTCTCATTTTTCAAATTTAGTCCAGTAGCACAACACTACAGTACCTATTATACCTGTGGATTTGCATCAATACAATGAAATAAAAAGAGGAAAAAGCAAGCACTTCTTCAGAATAATTGTCTCCTTGCTACTAATGTAGGGGTGTAGATGCATTAGAATTTTAGAGAAGGTTTACAGGAATAATTACAGGAATGGCCAGGGCATTTTACGAGGAGAGGTTGGAGGAACTAGATTCTCCAATAAAAACAAAAAATGTTGGAAAATACCATCTGGTCTGACAGCATCTGAGTTTTGAGTCTGGATGACTCTTCATCAGATTTAGCGGTCACTGTTTAAAGTCATTGTTTAAGGGGTCATTCACTTAAGGCGGAGATGAGAATGTTTTTCCATCAGCGGGTCATAAGCTTTGGAACTCTTCCTTTAAAGGCTGTGGATGCAAAGTCTTTGTGTATTTTTAAGGCAAAGCTAGATAGATTCTTGATTAACAAAGGAATGAAGGATTTTCGATAGGCAGGAATGTGCGGCTGAAGTCACAAGCAGATCTACCATGATCTTATTGAATAGTGGTGCAGGCACAAGGGGCCAAATGGTCTATCCCTGTTCCTAATTCATATGGTTATAGAATCATCAATTTTTTTAAAAAATGCCAGGAGTAGTTTACTCCAAGTGTGATTTTGGCATATTGCAGAAAAGATACAGTCACTTCTTGTAAGTCTCATATCCAAAACATTACCTTGGGATTCAATCCTAAAGAAAGTAACATAAATAATTACTGTTAGAGATCATTTTTTATTAATTGCACCAGGACTAACAGAGAACACTGATGTAAAGAAATGTCTGCTTCCTGCATTTTACTTTCCCATAAATATAGAAATATCTGGTAGTGTTAAACAGTTGGAAACACCCTGGCATTCATCAAGAGCAAAAACATTTACTGTCGGTTACAAAATTCTTACAATGCCAGCTGAGACATGGAAATTTGTAAAGCAAAACATACTCAAGGGTATAATGTGATGTTACATTACAACTGAAAAGGGCTGCTCTACTCCAAACAAAGCTTAATTTCTTTGACAGTGACATTCCTCTAATATCTCATCTCAGATAGCACATTTCCTGTGGTTCATCAGTAAGAGACTACTTGTCTATAAAGATATCAACATTGAGTTTACTCCTGCTCTTCATTTTTGCTTACACAATGGTCAAGATAATGTATTTGAAGAACAAGTGGTACCTGCAGTTCTTTAACTTATAATTATTCAGATTTCCTTTGAGCTTTTCCACTGTCACTTACACTAATTAGTGCAACAGCACAACACCCTCTGCTTGAGGGGCTATTGGGACCAGGGAAACAACAGATTGAAGAATTGTTCCCAACACACACAAGGCTGAATCTTCCTGTCCATATTGAGACAAGTTTGGAGCTGCATAGGGCTAGCTCCTGGACACATTTCCATTTTAGAAAGATCTTCCTGGAGATGGATGAGAACAATTTTTGCTGCTTGTTCCACAGAGTCAGGGCAATCACTTAGGAGAATTGAGACCCCCCCCGAGGAGCCATTTTGTGACAGCACTTGTGTTTTCCCACTGTTGCAGTGACTCCCCATTAAATGCAGAGGATGCCAACTCGATCAAGGTGATCTCTGAATGGCAAGCAGGTTGCCATCAGAGTAAAGACTCCATGCCTTGATGACAGGACAGGGGGATCAAAGGCCACAACTCTGTCCATCAATCCTCCTGCAGAGAGGTTTCCCTTCCACTCCACTGATCTACCAGCAACAGGCCTCTATTTGTTGACATCTCTGCAGGCAACTAAGTGTGCCTCCATGATGAGACATTCTTCAAGCTCTCCTACCAAGTCAGCAGTACCCAAACTGCTGGTCTAATTTTGTTATGGACCCTGTGATTGTTTCCCTGGGCTACCTGCTGTCCTTAATTGGACAGGCATTCTGAAGATGGTTTATTAATTGGTTACCTACACGCCGGCCCAGAGTGACACCAACTTTGGAACTGTAACCCGACTGGGAAAATGAACTAGGATTGCAAATTCAAATGTTTAAATCAACGCCAAATCATTTGCAGAAAGCACAATAAAGAGACAGGGAACGAAAGATGGTACTTATCATTCAATAAGGTACCTCACAAAAGGTTGCTGCAGAAGATTAAGGTATACGGAGTTGAGGGTAAAGTGTTAGCTTGGATTGAGGATTGGCTATCTAACAGGAAGCAGAGAATTGGAATAACTGAGTGCTTTTCTGGTTGGCAGTTGGTGACTAGTGGCATGCCGCAGGGATCGGTGCTGGGGCCTCAACTGTTTACCATATACATTGATGATCTGGAGGAGGGAACGGGTGTAGGGTAACAAAGTTTTCTGATGACACAAAGATGAGTGGGAAAGCAAATAGCGTGGAGGACACGGAAAGTCTGCAGAGAGATTTGGATAGGCTGTGAGTGGGCGAGGGTCTGGCAGATGGAGTATAACGTTGGCAACTGTGAGGTTATCCACTTCGGAAGGAATAATAGTAAAATGGACTAATGAAAAATTACAACATGCTACTGTGGGCCTGAAGGTCCTTGTGCCTAAATCGCAAAAACTCAGTCTGCAAGTGCAGCAGGTAATCAGGACAGCAAATGGAATGTCAGCCTTTATCATGACGGGGATAGAATATAAAAGCAGGGAGGTCTTGCTGCAATTGTACAAGATACTGGTGAGGCTGCAACTAAAGTACTTGTGCAATTTTGCTCCCCTTATTTGCAAAAGGATAGATTGGCCTTGGCTGTAAAGGTTCACCAGGTTGGGTACCAGAGATGAGGGGGTTAGCTTATGAGAAGAGATAGAGTAGATTGGCCCTGTGCTCACTGGAGTTTAGAAGGCTGAGGGGGGAATCATATAGAGACATATAAGATAATGAAGGGGCTAGATAGGTAGAGGCACAGAGATTCTTTCCACTTAGAAAGGAAACAAGAACTAGAGGACACAGCCTCAAAATAAGGGAGAGTCAGTTTAGAACAGAGTTGAGGAGTAACTTCTTCTCTCAGAGGGTAGTGAATCTCTGGAATTCTCTGCCCATTGAAGCAGTGGAGGCTACCTCGTTGAATATGTTTAAGTCACAGATACATTGATTTCTGATCAATAAGCAAATTAAGGGTTATGGGGAGCAGGCGGGTAAGTGGAACTGAACCACTTTCAGATCTGCCATGATCTTACTGAACGGCAGGGCAGGTTCGAGGGGCTAGATGGCCTACTCCTGCTCCTATTTCTTATGTTCTCATGTTGTTACTTGGAGAGAGAGAGAGAGAGAGAGAAAGAAAGATGAAAGAGTCAGAAAAGGGAAAAAAAAGTCTTTCAAAATCTTAGGGAATGAGGCTATATGGTTTAAACCTACAGTTTTAATGTTAGAACAGTTATTTGCCAATTATTAAGATTTTTCACACTATTTAAAACTTACTTACAATGTGAATGAATAATTTTTCCATTTTTCTCTATTTCTCGAACATCGAATAGGTAAATACCTTAGATTGTAACCACACTTTTTGCAAGAGGGCGAAAAAAAAAAGTAAACATAGATCATCTCGCCTGACATTAGTACAAGAAAAATGCTAGAATTTATAATTAGACACGGGGCAACAGTGATTTTAGAAAATCACAATACTAAGCAAATCCAACACAGATTCATGAAAGGAAAAGAAGTGTTTGAAAAATTTGTTCGAGGGAGTATTTTTTCCTGAGGTGGTTTCTAGCAAGATAGATAAATGAATGCAGTTCAAAAGGATTTTTATAATAAAAAAAAATCAGTAACAGTTGCACAAGAGGTTACTTCAAAAAATTAGGGTTTATGGAATTAAACGCGTTGAGGATTGATTAATGGACACAAAACAGTGCAAGAGTAAACGGATCAATTTTGGGTTAGCATGTTCAAACTGGTAGGGACTCCAGAAAATCAATGTTTAATTTCCACTACTGGCAATTTGTATCAATGGCTTAAATGTACAGAAGTACAGAGGAGAGACAAAGAATCTGGTGAATTGGTGCGACAACAACAATTTCTTCCCCAGTGTCAATAAAACAAAGGAGGTTGTCATCGACTTAAGGAAGCGTAATGGAGGACATGCCACTATCCATATCAAAGGTGATGAAGTGGAAATGTTTGAAAGCTTCAAGCTTCCCGGTGTCCATATCACCAACAACCTATCCTAGTTCCTCCACACTGACGCTTTATTAAGAAGGTCCACCAATGCTTCTACTTTCTCAGGAAGCTGAGGAAATTCGGCGTGTCTGCTACAATTCTCACTAATTTTTACAGATGCATCATAAAAAGTATCCTTTCCAAATGTATCAGAACTTGGAATGACTCCTATTCTGTCCAAGACCACAAGAAACTATAAAAGTTGTAAACGTAGCCCAGTCCATTAGGCAAAGCAGGCTGCCATCCATTGATTCCATCTACGCTTTCCGCTTCCTTGAAAAAGCAGTTGGCATAATCTAGGACCCTATGCACCTTGAAATACTCTCTTCCACCTTCTTTGGTCAGAAAAAAGATACAAAAGTCTGAGAATATAAAATCTAGTGAAGTTTGCATTTAGCATTGAGCTTATAGAACATATAGAACATAGAACACTACAGCACAAACAGGCCCTTCGGCCCACAAGTTGTGCCGAACACATAAAAACCTACCCAGCCATAGACCTATCTATAACCCCCAATCTCATTGGATCCCATATACTCATCCAGAAGTCTTTTAAAAGACCC
This sequence comes from Sphyrna mokarran, assembly GCA_024679065.1. Lineage (NCBI taxonomy): Eukaryota > Metazoa > Chordata > Chondrichthyes > Carcharhiniformes > Carcharhinidae > Sphyrna > Sphyrna mokarran. The sequence continues at coordinate 55,836,268 of JAGIQG010000014.1, forward strand.
CAGCGAGTTCGCCTCGACCACCACCGACGGCAGCCGATTCCATTCACTCACCACCCTCTGAGTGAAAAACTTTCCCCTAGCATCCCCTCTGTACTTGCTTCCCTGCACCTTAAATCTGTGCCCTCTCGTCGCGACCATTTCAGCCCTGGGAAATAGTCTCTGAGAGTCCACCCTATCTATTCCTCTCAACATCTTGTAAACCTCTATCAGGTCGCCTCTCAACCTTCGTCTCTCCAGGGAGAACAGTCCCAGCTCCCTCAACCTGTCTTCATAAGGCATGCCTCCCAATCCAGGCAACATCCTTGTAAATCTTCTCTGCACCCTTTCAATAACTTCCACGTCCTTCCTATAGTGAGGCGACCAGAACTGCGCACAGTAAATCTGTAAAAATAAGTTGTAGTTTATTTCAGTCTGAAAGACAAGCTCCCTGGCTGAAAGATAGCTGCAGAGTTAATTAGAATTAAATTTCAGTCATGTTCTTCTTTGGCTTTGCTCATCAATAGTCCATAGGTGTCCAGGAACATTTCTGTAATTCTGCCCATATGCTGCTGTAACAGATGCTGACTGGAGGATAAGCCAGTAATCTCACAGAATAGTATCTTCCAAACAATCTCCTGAAACTAGATTCTCCTCTGCCAAATGAACGGGCCAATATCAATAAAATAAGAAAAATATTGCAGATGCTGGAATTTGAAACAAGTAAGAAGTCTCAGGTTAAAGTCCAACAGGTTTATTTGGTAGCAAACACCATTAGCTTTTGGAGTGCAGTTCCTTTGTCAGGTGAGTGGAGCAGCTTTAGATTGTAACTTTACACATCCATCTTAAACGCCTTTTAAAAAATATTTCATACAGGTATTGCTTCACTGCAATCACCACACCTGTCCCACCCAGGTGACACTGCCCAGGAGGCACCCCATCCTCTGGGAGGCCTCAATGACTCCAGTGGGGTCAGTCCATTAGTTCCCCGCAAGTGGGGAGCTATAGGAAACCCCACTGGAGTGAACCATTCTTGGCAGTGGGGGAAGATGCGAGCAGGCCCAGAGATTTCAGTCCTGGGCCCAATAATGAGATTCAACTTTTATTGAAATTAGAATTTAAATAAATCATGCAACTCTGCGTTGATTTCTGGTGTGCAGCTGATAGCCCCGGAAATTAGGCTGCCAGAGACTCACGGAGGCTGTGGCGCCCAACTTGGAGCCCGCGCAACGTCCTCTGCCTAAGTCTCCCAACGCATTGCACTACAAAAGCACGCAGCAAGCTGGAAGAATCACAAACCCCTCCATTGTTTGATCAAAATGTTGAGTTTCATACATACTAGTAACGCTGCTACTGCTGGTTCACTCATGCCCACTAGGTAGAATGCTTGTGATTTCCATGTGGACTAGCAGCAACAAAAACAGAACATGCTGGTAAATCTCAGCAGCCCTGGCAGCATTTGTGGAGAGAGAATACAGTCTGGATAACTCTTCATCACAGCATTTTTATTCTCAGATTTAAATCAACTAAATGAAGGTTGCTATTTAGTAAAGGCTGAACATAAATTAAATCGTTAAGTATCATTCCAAATGTTAGTGGGCATAAATGCACATTAAGCTATTCACAATTTAGCCCAAAATGTTACTATATTTACAACTGACAGAAAGAAGTTGCAAGGATGGCTATGTGAGGATCAAATGTTACACCATCTGAGCAGGAGGTGCTTTAAAAAGATCAGTGTCAAGATTTTTGTTTTTATTCCAATTCAATCCAATCAAATCCAATTCAGAGTCTCAACAAGTTGAGACATTCTCAATCCAAGCTGGCATGTCAGGGCTCCCAATTCCTGTCTTGGGCTTGATCGACATGATCCGAGCTGATTGGAGCAGCTGTAGCTCCTCCTCCGATACTTGATCTCATTTGCATCTTAGCCAAAATGCCATTTTTAAAAATTGCTTTAAATGATGCTGAAATGTAACATAATGACTTTAGCCAAGCACAACGTGTCGATACTACACTTGATTTTAGCCAAAAGGCCAAAAAGTGATAGATCAGTGTCAAGATATGTTACTGAAGGACTGTAGAGAATGCCAATATATCAGACACATGCTGCTCTGGACTTGGAGTGCTAGCTGCTGACTAATACTATCATCATTGCAGAGAAATTCAGCAGCAAATATAAAATAGGCAACTAAGTAAAATAAACAGAACTATTATTTAATAAAATAGACAGAACTATTATTCTGAAATTAATCTCACTAGTTCCAACCAAAACTAAATAGGAAAGCAAGTAGCAAAAAGCTTTTGCTTTACTGATTGCTGATGGACTTCATTGCAAAAGAAAAGGACTCCTCCTGTGCAACGTCACATTCTGGCTGATCCAATTAACATTTCACAGAATAGAAATTTAAGGCTGACACATCAGAGTGCTAAATAACATTAGACTAACCATCAAACCAACAAGGCACTTAATTCATACCTGATGATTGCAAACATGGAATTGAAGTTCTTGCATTCTCTGCAGTGTAGGGCAATTTTGATGAAATGTTTAATTATCTTCATCCTTTTCCATTGAACGGTTTCCTTCAAAATCTCAGTGGCAACCCAGAACGTCTCCTGATTGATAACATCCTCAAATTGCTTGAGATGAACATTCCCAGTTTTTGACTCTCTTTTGAACAGGTCATCTATATATTCAGTAGGTTCAATGTTTCGGAACAATTCAAAGTCTCGCATTGAGAGCTGAGTGGCTACCTCAATAGTGCTGAGTTGTAGCAGAGATATTTGACTTTCCCTCAATAATTCCTGGGCATCTTCATCTGAGCAAAGAGTCTCTGTTTCCATGTTATTCTTCAGATAGTACCTGAACAATGAAATAAACAGAAGTCATATTGCTCAGAAACATATAGCACTGGAACTTTATTGCTATTCGGAATTATTCATAATTGGTTTTCAGATTAGAATCTGTTTCCAAATTAGCACATCAGCATCTTTTTCCATCACCCCAACCCCTGAATCCTCTGTGGCCTTTGTTTGCTCAACTTAGAAAGGCAATGGTCATCAACTACCTTGAAGGGGCTATTCTTCATTATACTTTTTATTGATTTTTTTTCCAGATCACGAGACTGTGTCATACATACAAAATAATGCTGGATTCTTAATCGAGCACAACATCCCATGATGGTGATCAAAACGTTTGAAAAATGATCAATCTAATTTCACTACATTACACGTTGAGATGGTTTCATACGTACACAACAATGCTTGGATTCTAGTAAAATCAATCATAACACGAGACAATAGCAATCAAAATAGCAGGAAAATGATCAACCTTGTTGAAATTCATGTATCTTCTCCAATTTGTACAAAATAACGAGTAGATTAAAACAGAATTGTTTTGTGCCCAACAGATTCTGCCTTTCTCACCTGCCGTTCAGCTGGATCCGATCAGCAAGCTTAGATAATTGGTCAGGGAGTCTCCTTTGCTTGATGACACCTTCAGGGCTTATAGAAACCTCACAAAGCGAATAGGTCTCGGATGGTGCAATCAGGCCAAATTCATGGACAGAATGGGCAACAACTTCTTTTGCAGTGGTATCTTTGCTTATGATGATGTAACAACTTTGCTGATCTGCCTTAAAGACTCGGATGACTTGATCTGGTACGTCTGTTACAAATAAAAATTGCAAATATATTCCATTGCTCATATCCCAAAGTCAAATGACTTATATACAGAATAATCTGTCAAACCAAATAAATACAGTTCAGTTTTCACTGATCAAATAATTCAAAGTAAAAGGTTGAAGTGTTCTGGCCTTTTTGACAAAATATTCACTTTCAGTCTGCATGACTGCTTCAGAAAACAATAGTTGAACTTTTGTTTAAACTGGCATTAAACTTGGTCATTCAAGAGCAATGTGAAATTTTTTCAGCATTACGAATACAGAAAATGGAATAAAGAGATCAAGATAATTTGTAATATGGGTTCATTCTTTGATGGGTCAACATTTGAAACTCATCCAGGGAACAAGCATGGCAATTTCAAAACGTCTCCAAAATAAATAAGGGACACCATTTATTCGGGAATTACCACAAAATACATAACTATTTTACACTTCTTAAAATTTAAAATATAAATTCAAGATTTATCAATTTAAAGAATGGCCAATGATAATTCTCCAAATGAACCAGTGATTCAAATTTAGTGTGTGCTGTATGGCAGGATATCAGATTTCACATCAATTAGCAGTGAAAAAGGGGGCATCTCTAAGAGAGGGAGAGAAACATTGCCCAATGTTGCTATCTCTAACTAATAACCATCAAACCTCACTGGAACATGCATGGATAATGGGTGAAAAAAGAGTCAGGCTTCATTATGATAAGCCACACACTGAAAGTAAATATATGAAAGCATGTCCACTTCAATGAGATAGTGAGGTGTTATCACTGTCCCATGAAACCATGCATGAATTTTACTTGCTGTGGGCAAGAGTGGTAAGAGTAGTGGTAAGAGAAGAAAAGTGAAGGCAGAAGGAAATAAAAATCACAATTAGTTCAGAATGTTTATCTTCCAAATGCCCACACGCATAAGCGGATTTATAATGGTACTGATATTTTTTTGTGCCCAATTATAACTTCTGAAAAGTAAGATGAAGCTTGTCTGATCATTTCGTGGATAAATAGTGCCATACTATGCTACATAGAGAATCTGGTGAATATATGCAGCAACAATAATCTCTCCCTCAATGTCAACAAAACGAAGGACATTGTCATCAACTTCAGGAAGCGTAAAGGAGAACATGCCACTATCTACATCAATGGGGATGAAGTAGAAAGGATTGAGAGCTTCAAGTTTTTAGGTATCCAGATCACCAACAACCTCCACGCTGACATGATAGTTAAGAAAGCCCACCAATGCCTCCACTTTCTCAGAAGACTAAGGAAATTTGGCATATCAACTATGACTCTCACCAACTTTTACAGCTGTACCATAGAAAGCATTCTTTCTAGTTGTATCACAGCTTGGTATGACTCCTGCTCTGCCCAAGACTGCAAGAAACTACAAAAGGTCGTGAACGTAGCCCAATCCAACATGCAAACCAGCCTCTCATCCACTGATTCTGTCTACACTTCCCAATGCCTCAGCAAAGCAGCCAGCTTAATTAAGAATCTCAAGCATCCCCACACACGCCGGACATTCCCTCTTCCACCTTCTTCCTTCAGGGAAAAGATACAAAAGTCTGAGCTCATGTACCAACCGACTCAAGAACGTCTTCTTTATTGCTGTCAGACTTTTGAATGGACTTACCTTGCAGTAAGTTGATCTTTCTGTACACCCTAGCTATAACTGTAACACTGCATTCTGCACGCTCTCGTCTCCTTCTCTATGAACGGTATGTTTTGTTTGTATATCATGCAAGAAACAATACTTTTCACCGTATGTTAATACATGTGACAAAAATAAATCAAATCAAATACTCTCTGGTTCCCTTATTTAGCTGACCTGAGTCAAGGCACTATATTTCCAATGTATCTTAGCTAGAGAGGGCTAAAAAGGAAAACAAAATCAGACAGCTAGAAAGTGTGGCTGTTGGTTGAGGACAGAACTAAATTCAGAAGTGATACTCTAAATGGTTCAGTAATTTGCTAACGTTCAAGTTTAAGCTGAGGGGAGGAAGCACAGAATTGCCAGAGATCGAAAAAGTCTTCAAAAGGGCAGAAAACATTTAACTAATATACATATCACAATGAATCAACACTTACGTTCTCCAAAAACATTAATTACAATGACAGCCTGTATTCAGCTGAACTCAGAGACATTTCACGTGTTATCATTTTATCAAAGCGGCTTTTGGTTAAAAGTAAATTGACCACCAAAACATCTATGATCTAGTTTGCAGGTGACAGCATCTGATTTGCACAACACTCTTGATCTTTGCAATTCTGCATACAAGGAATTTAGTCTGTCCTTGAATGTTGCTAAAACGAAATTCATCAATTCAACATGGCCAGCCAAATATTCTATCTTCCATATATGCTGAAGCAGAGACTCAAATATGTTCTCGTACCATGACAGCTACCATGATGAAGAGATCCAACACCAGATCAGCTGTGCCAGTTCAGGCATCTACAAACTTGTTTGACAACAAATAACTCCACGTCAAGAAGAGTCCAAGTGTACAGAGTAGCTTTTGTTAACACATTCTTACACTGGACAGTGTATCAGGGACACATGAGAGTGAGAGAGAAATTCCACCAGCATTGCCTCCATCACATCCTCTGGATTCAATAACAGGACACTTGAACAAACACCAGTCTCCTTTTTGAAGCCAGCTCCACAATCTTTCAGGCAAAATTCCTGCAAAATCAATGTTGATGGACTGCGCTCTGTGTCCAGATGGCCAAAATGCACTTCCCCTCCATCAGGCCTGTTTTCTCAACTCTAATTGTTAACATTGTAGAAGCAACAAAGAAAACATTTCAAAAGACCCTCTGCAGCTTTTCTTGAAGAACAGCAGCACTGACATTATTGACTAAAAGAAGCTTGTTAAAGATCACTTGAGACAAGTTGTTCACTAAGCTGCATTATAATTTGAATCACGCTGTCTTAATGATGAGGCAGAGCAGTGACAAAGAAGGAAAGGAAGCATTTCCTGTACTCTGGATCCCATCATCATGTGGGACATCTATCCTATGAGCTCACAGATGTAGGAGGCGAGAATCAGCTTGTCAGTTAAAAATTAGGAGGAGTACGCCGGTCAGTCCCTCAAGCTTGCATCCATCATTTGATAAGATCATGGCTGATCTGATTTTAATCTCAACTTCATATTCCCATATACCTTTCACACCACCGCACCCCCTCCACCCCGCGCACTGATCAAGAATCCAGCTACCTCAGTCTTAAAGACATTCAAGGTTTTGTCTCAACCACCTTTTGAGGAACAAAATTCCAAAAGGTCACAACACTCAAGAAAATTTTTTTTCACCTCTGTCCTAAATGGGCATCCCATTATTTTGAAACAATAATCCTGAGTTCTATATTCTGGCAGAAGAGGAAACATCCTTCCAATGTTGACCCTGAAGATGAAGACCCACTGCAGAACCCTCAATCCTATATAGATGCCATCTGGAATCAAGGGACAGCTGACAAGACAGTAAACCAAAAGCTTGGTCAGAGGTGGATTTTATGGAGTGTCTTTATAATGAGATAGAAATGGAAGCAAAGAGTTTTTAGGGAAAAAATTCCAGAGTTTAAGGTCTGGCAGTGAAGATTTCCACGAACAGTGGAACAAAGAAAAATCAGGATGCGCAACAGTTTGGAATAGGAGGGATGCTGTTATTCCAGAGATTATGGGGCTGGAGATTACAGGGCTGGAGATTACGGAGATAGAAATGGGTAAAGCCATGGAGGAACTGAAAACAAAGATGAGAAAGTTAAAATTGCCAGACTGAGGAACAACATAAGGTGGCAAGTTCAGGGGTGAGGGGTGAAGAATGAACAAAACTTATGCGAGTTAAGATGTGGCTTCAGAGTTTTGGATCAAAATATTGGAGTAATTTCAGCCTTAAAATAAAGATTGCAATGTTTCTTATCACAAAGGCTAAACTAATAGTAGTTAATAATTATTCACCCTTTTTAAAATGGATACATCATTGGCCATTCTACAATAGTAATATATCAACACAACAAAAAATTTTTGGAGAAGAAAATCAGCTGTGGTGTGAAATAGTCAATTAATTTACAAACAGCCCATTTGTGTGACTAGCACAACCAATTTCACCCTCTAGGTTATTTTTGGCTGCTCGCCTCAGTGAAGGTGAGGAACTGATTTTTGTTTTGCCATCAGCTGAACAAGAGTTCAACCAGTTGCACAAAACTGCCTAAAACTGTTTCTATCTGGCAAACCTACACTCAAATCAGGAAGTGTTTGATCTGAGCATTTCAACACAACAGGCCAAAGAAAGAAGTTTACAATTCCCAAAACTAACATCCTCGTGCAGACAAAACATTAATTCTGAAAATGAAATTTCAGGCTATAGTGAGTTTTTCCAATACCTCAACTTTTCATAATGGATCAAAATGTTTTTTGTAAGCCACGTTAGAAAAAAGGGTGATACGGGAAAGCAATAAGCCAACATATAATGGACAGGTCTCACTAAAGTACAGCATTGATATGAGAGTTTTGGATATTAGCCATAATGTGGACAACATGATTGAAAAAAAAGTTCATATACAAAAAAATTTTCAAAGAAAATTAGGAGGGATATTTTTGTAATTAATTTATAAAATCCTTCCATTTTCTTTCCAGAACACTTTGGCATTGCCAAACCACATAATTACAGTGGGCGGGATGTTGGGTTGTTGACTTGTTCCCAGGCTTCTGTCAATGCTGGATTTCAACTAGTTCCTAAGGAATGCAGGAAACAGATTGACAACAATCCTCCAATTGAATTGTACTTGTTTCAGGATTCTACTTAATGCCTCCTACAGCTGATCAAGATCAGTGACTCAACAAGGGAGATGAAAAATGATGAACAGCAAACAACAATTCTTCTCCAGAGTGCTCTAAGTTGTGCAAAATCATATCATCAAAAAGATAAAGGGTGTTTTAATCTATCCCTGTAAAACTAAATAAAAGTAATATCACAATATAATATTTGGAATCTTTAATCACATACGTGAAGGTGCCACACAAACTGAACACAGCATACAAGGAAACAAGCATGCAATACAAGAACATGGACACAGGACTGATGGATACTCACTATAAAAACCTGCAGCTGTGATGTGGATAGTTTAGGAACAGAACAGATAAAAAGGAAATTACACAATATTGAAATCAATTTTTGAAAAGTTACAAAATAATTACAATAACCTGCTCAACTGCAAGAATTTCAATCATGCGAAGCAACAATCATACATTTTGCGTTTAATAAAATTGTTTTAAACATTATATTCATTTTAATCAACAAGGTTATTAAATTAGCTTTCGTTGAGAAATAAACTCTTAGAAAACAATCTTATCAGAAACTAACATTTAGATTCTTTTGATTTATTGGGAAATTTGATATTTAGGAAGACTTATGGCCAATTTCTTTTTGGGTGTTTAAGAAGATGGGATGACATTATGTTAACATTGGTAAACATGTCAATTTATGAAACTTTGTAAAAGTGTTCCACAAAAGTAAAACTTACATCGTGCTCTTACAAGCACTAGCATCTCAAAACAATTTACAGCCAAAGTGCAGTAGGAAGTAATGTAGGAAATATGACAGCCAATTGGTGCACAACAAGCTACCACAAACAGCAATGTGGTAATGGCCAGATAATCTGATTTTTCAAACATTTGGTTCTATGCACCTCTTGGAACTTTTTTTTTCCAAAACAGTTTTAGGATTTAATATATTTTTTCCTAAGCTCATATGAAATAAATATACAAGAAGTTGATTTTCATTTCCAAAATGTCCCACGCGAACCAAAAGTTGAAACTGCATGGAACCTTGAGAAGTGCACATAACTAAACTTTTAGTAATCATCTGTGCAACTTTTCAATTATCTGTTCAAAAGAATATCAGCCAACTGATCAATGGACAGAAAGCAGAGAGTAAGAATAAATGGGTCATTCTCAGGTTGGCAGGCTGTGACTAGTGGGATACCACAAGGATTAATGCTTGGGGCCCATCTATCACAATCTATATCAATGGTTAGGATATGGGACCAAATGTAACATTTTCAAATTTGCTGATGGCAAAAAACTGGGTGAGAATGTGAGTTGTGAGGAAGATGCAAAGGGATTCAGACAGGCTGAGTGAGCGGGCAAAAACATGGCAGATGGAATATAATATGAAAAAATGTTATCCATTTTGGTAGGACAAAACAAAATGCAAATATTTCTTAAATGGTGAGAGGTTAAGCAGTGTTGACATCCAAAGGCACCTGGGTGTCCTTGTTCACGAGTCCATGTGACCTGGCGACCCTTGACCTGGAAGCAGTATCAACAGGAAGGAAGTTTAGACAGAAGCCATATGGCTGGAGGAAGCAAAGGAAAGTTGCAAGACAAATCAGAGTTGAAGGCCGAAAATAATCAGCACACAGATGCAGACACAAAGAGAAAGCAGACAGACGCAGAACGTGGAATACAGAGGATTTTTGTGAAAAGATGTAAATGACTCTCAGGAGGAGGTCAATTTTTCTGTTTGGCAGAAAGATCTCTAGAGGCAGTATGTGAGCTGACTAAAAATGTTCAAAACATGGAAGGCTTTGTGAATAGTTCAGAGACCCTAACCATCTGAGTGGCTAAACCATGTGTTATTCATTGAAAAGGAACTCTGGAGAACTAAACTATCAGGCCTGTTATGAACCATGGAGAGAGAGGATTTATAAAATATATTTGCTGATGGTAAAAGCTGTTGTCAGATATAATTCCTGACCTACTCTGTATGAATAAAAAACAGCATATCGTGGTGTACTTCATGAATGCTGGGAGTGATGTGGGTACTTGTGGTTGCGCAAAATGTATCTTAGGTATATCAACTATTTGAAATGAAATTTATATTTTTACTTTCAACAGCATTTTCTTGTGAATGTTTAATTAACCTGGATTCTAATCTGTGTTACAAAATGTGAAATCTCGTTGGCAATTTCCTCTGGAGGGTTTTTTCAGTAAATTTAGTTATTTGGTCTACAGTTTCCCCATTGGAATCATAACAAAATAGTATAGCCTTTTTTTAAAAATTAGTCCCTCAATGTAGGGCCTCACTATTACATAAGCTCTACAAAAACCCTTGGACATTCAACATTTCTCACTGAAATATTGCAGGATGTTCTGAAGACATGCAGATTTTTTCTTCCTTCCTTTCGTTACTTGGTAAAGTTTTAAAAACAACTGCTTTTTTAAAAATTACACTGAATTTCGAACAGTTTGTAAATTTTTAAAAAGTAACATTTTAAATGTAAATAAAGAAATATTTCTAGGTTTTGATTATTTACCTGTAGGATTTGTGAAATCAAGCATACTAGTAGCAGGTTGCAACAAGTCAGGGCTACTAGAGGAAAGTGTTCCAGGGAACGGCATTATAGCAACACTGTGCCTGAACTGCCTTGTTCCAACAATGCTGTCATCCTGCGACTGGCTCATTCCAGCATCACTGTGGACCATTAAAATAAATACAGTTGTGATTAAAGTAAATACATTTAAACTGTACCCAATCAGAAGCAATGTTAACATATTCACAATTCTGAATTTGGATAAGGTGTGGCTCTTCACTGTCCTAATTTAAAATTATGAGAAAATATCTACAGAATTTAAATCAGAATTTAACAATTCATTATGTTTCACATTTTAGCTTGCAATAAAGAATACTTAATGGTCGTAAACTTAGCTATACTTGGGAGGGATGGACAAAAATTACCAAGCAAGTCACCCTGAGCTGCTATTGGGCAACTTCTGGTGACTGGTTGCAGACTGAAGCTATCATAGGATGAAGGACCAGATCACTTGCTTGCTCTCCTTCTGTCCTGGGAAATGAAGCATGTTATAGGGAGTCTAGTAAGACAGTAAAATGGTGCTCAACATTTATAGAATGAAGAATGTTAAAAATAGACCTTCTGTTTAAACGTTAAAGACTGTAACTCAACTGCATGAGATGCAAGTAGAACATAATGCCAGAGATGTATATATTTCATATGTATGCCCTATGTAGCATGATGTTTCAAAACAGGGGTCAGTCAACATTTAAATTAAGACAGTTGAACTGGGCTGTGAAAATTTACATGTAGAAAGTGTATTCAGTTATCTGCTTCTAATGCAGAGATCCTCTGAATGAATGTAGTAGCAATCAAACCAGCGCTACATTATACCATGGTACAAGCTCAAAAAGTTTTGCTGCTGGGCTACTAAAAATAGATAACCAAACAAATATCAATTTAGAAAGAAATATTTAATTTCATCCCTGCACAGAAAGGGAAATAATGCAATTAGTGGCAATTGGGTCCATTAAGTGATTTGTATGTAAAGCTTTTAATAAATTAAGTATCTTACCAAAATAGTCCCCTGTATGGGTTATGCAATCACAGAAAAAAGACAACATTTAATATGAGATGGATTATATTAGAATAAATAAGACAAGGATAAACAGCTGAATGCTATTTTCACAACATAAACCAACAAATGTGATAGTACTTCAAAATTTTTAATATAATGGAATCAACAATTGGAGGGGCAACACGTGTTGAGGAAATCTAGAGAATAAGAATAAATAACTTAAAAAGGATTCATGTTCATAACCTCTCAAAAACAAAGCAAAGCCATAAAAATGGTTGCAACTCTGCCATTGTTTGCAAAGAAGTCTATAAAATGCTGTTTGTGACATACTTATTGTTTAGTTTATCTGACCCCTGACATACATAAATGTTTAAATAATTAGAGCTTTTAACGTGATAACCTTGCAGACAGCGACTAGTTGCCAACATGTGAATGATCAATGACCAAAAGGTTACTGTAATTTGACAATGAAACACCACTGGGAGTAAGTTATTAGGTAAGGTAATTAGCCATAGTCCACAAAGGCATCTCTCTTCATTAGAGAGAGACACAATTGGTTATATTTTGCTTAAGATACAGCACTCGTCAAACATGGGCCAGGTGAGGAGAAAGGTCTTCATTAACTGCCACGGTCGGTACAGGGATAAAACCCATGATATTGGTGTCACTATGGATCACACTCCAACCTCTGAGTCAATTGAGATAACCTCAAGTTATCACTAGTGATAATTCTGATAATGGGATCAGCACTAAAAATGGAAATTTGCAGCCTTCATGCTATTTTGTTGGTTACAGGAAGAATTATTCCCAGGTCGGTTCTGGTAGAGAGCAGTATTGACAGCAAACCTCCTTCCTGCCTTCTTAAAAACAGCCTGGGCAACTTGAGAAGAAAATTTGATGCATTTGCTTTCAAAATAGTCATTTCTTTTCTGTGACGAGTGAGAAAAAAAGTAAAGCAATAAAAATAACTGAAGTGACTCAAAGAAAGCTATGAGAAACCTCAGGAAGCCTACTGCAAGATGGTACAACGAAACAAATAGTTTTAATGGCTCATATAATCGAGCACCTGTGTAAGCCTTCAACTCCCACGCATGCAGATTTTTAAAATTTTAAATATCGTGTTTGCCATCTCATGCACTTGAACGATGTGCTTTGAATTCACACAATGTTCTCATTCAAAATACTTGAAAAACAGCGACCACATTTCAGAAACGTAGCCCTGTCACACCAACAATACTGTAATTGAAATGTGGAAAATTGATGGCATACCTTTCGCCCTTCCGCTTCCCTACCATTAAAAATTCAAAACCCACCTGCCAATTTTTTGTCTAATGTGCCAGTTCATTTCCACAGAGCCATTACCCTCCCTCAAATCAACTATTCTATCCAGAATATGGACAATTGCCAGCACTTCATTAAGACACTTCAAAAGGTGCGAGAGCCCAAACCTCTTCTCGTATTTTTCTTTTGCCAGATGTTCTAAGATTAGGTGTGTATGCTCTAGGGAAGTGTCATATATCAGCACCCTTATGACAATTCATTGTACTTTCCTCAAATGTTAGTACAGTAATGCCACAAGGCTGGCTTACACTGGGTTAATTTAAAATAAAAAGTTGCAATGCCACAGTGATCAGTTAATGCTAAGTTTGCTTAATTGATCAAAAATTCAATTCAGCATCTCAGTCCAGAAGAACCTTGTGGAATTCGGTTATTAAGCAACAGATCAGAAATCAAAACGACTGCAAAGTTGGAAAGAAGAGAAAATGTTACTTTTGTGAAGAAAGTGAAATACATCAACCTAGTCTTTTTAGCACGATATTGCCACTTTATATAAAACCAAACGAATACTATAGGCCAATTGTTCCAGTGCTGCACCACTGTAGCACATGCACCCAAAATAGTTCAACTCATCACTGGGCGAGATTTTCCACAAACCATATGGTACGTTTTGCAGAGGTAGCTTGCTTTTGGCTGGCAGCAGGATCTTCCGGTCCTGTTGCTGATAACAATTTCCCATTGTTCACATCCTCTGCTGCAACAGAACCGTGCAAGGTGGCATCAACGAACCAGAAGATTCCACCGGTAGGAATGTCAAAAAAATCCCGCCCACTAATATGAGGACAGGTCAATTAAATACTGTAATTAATTAACCTTTGCATGAAGTCATGTCTGCTATCTATAAAGTTATAATATTTTATGGAGTGAAGATGATCTTGGAACCAGACAAGAAATTAGCAAGGGTGGGCCAATTATCAGGACACGGTTCCATTCTTTATATTAAAAAATGAGATCTTAACTGCAGTACTTTCAATGAATAGACCATGAACACATTGCTATATTATGGAGAGAACACTTAATACATGGGAAGTATTGGGCCTTCATAAGTACATTTGTGTGTAATTTTCCATCATGTAGTGCACAAAGGTAAGGGACAGTCCTGGTAGTTTTTAATTCCCTCTTTGACTCCTTCCCCAAAATACAAAAGACTGTTCTTGCACAACCACTATTTCAATGGTAGCCATTGTTCCACTGAACCAAATAAAAACAAATCATTGCTGATGCTGGAACCTGAAACCAAAAGAAAAAACGCTGGAAAATCGAAGCAGATCTCAGCAGACTGCTGAGATTCTCCAGTGTTTCCTTTTTTGGTTCCAATGAACCAGTTTCTTCTTACTTTGGTTTTCTACTTCTGTTCATTTAACAACTAAAAATTTTCTGATGTCACATTAGAAATTTCAGCTCCTTGGGCTCAGTGACATTTGGTGAAAATACCATGCAATCTTTAAAGAGGAAGTTAAAACTTTAACATTGCAATTTAATGTGTAGTCATGCGATACACAAAGTATGATACAAGGTCTGTCAATGTTTTAAATATGAAACGTAAAGCTCCCATATCTAAAATGTTGCCGCTTCATGCTGTTTAAGAAAATAAAAAGTTAACATGCAATTTTATTACTGATTGTATTTCTCCAAGGCCAAGCACTCATTATTCCTATAGCTTTCCCATCCACAACAGCCATATACAATTGTTCTTTCACTTTCCCTTTCCATTATGTTTATGACTGCCCTTAACATAACTGCAGTATTTGGCCAAGTGTGGCACCATGGAGTCCTAGCAAAACTGAAGACATTGGGAATCGGGGGAGAAAATGCTCCGTTAGCTGGCACAAAGGAAGATGGTTGGAGGGCAATCATTTCAGCACCACATATCACTGCAGAAGTTCCTCAGGGCAGTGAATTAGGCCCAACCATTTTCAGCTCCTTCCATTAAATGAGAAGCGTGATTACAGATGATTGCACAATGTTCAGTGCCATTCGTGACTTCTCAGATACTGAAACAGTCCATTTCCAAATGCAGTAAGACCTGGACAATATTTGGGCTTGGGCTGACTTGTAGCAAGTAACACTTGCACCACACAAGTGTCAGGCAATGGCCAATTCCAACGAGAGAGGATCTAACTATTGCTCCTTGACATTCAATGGCATTTCCATTGCTGAATCTTTCATTATCAACATACTGGGCATTACCATTGATCAGAAATTGAACTGGTCTAGTCACGTAAATACTGGGACTGCTACTGACCACACCACCTCCCCCACCATCTACAAGGTACAAGTTAGGAGAGTCATGGAATACTTTGCAAACTGATTTGAAAAGTGTACCCTATTATATTGTGTTTACAGAAGTGAAAAATGAAAGGAATATTCTTGTGAAGGTTCTTAAACATGATAAATTAATAAAAGCAAGATCAAAAAAGTAATACCTGTCTGCCTTTTGCTATTTTTCATGTTTTGGTATTTTAACAGCCATTTCACACATCTAGATTGCTATACTTGAATCATATCCAGAACTTGCATTTATTTCAAGAGACACAATGGCATAGTAGTTCCCTGTACATCAATGTGTCCATATGTTCCTGGGGGCAGTATCACTAAAGTTTGAGAAGTGCTGAGTATTTTTTTTTAATCATTTCACAATCTTCCTACACGTTGGTCATAACTATTACTCTATTGATGGATTGCTTGCTGAGACAAAAAGTCCATCAGTTTGCAGGTTATTTTCACACACTACAACATTCTACAATTAATTACAAGAATTGGGTTGCAGGTTTTAAGCTTCTAAATGTGTGCAGCTACTATTGGCAAATATATGTAAAAAAATTGCAATTTAGAACTTACTTTCTCAAATAATGATACAAGTACAAAACTTTGCAAAACTTAAAAGGCTGTTGGGATAACACTCTGGAACTTTGAACAGCTTCTTTAGAATTTTTGCTGGACAGTCATATTTGATAAACTAGGAAATTATTTATTATTGTCCAATACAGTAATGTCAATGCAACAAGCTATGCTGGGAAAGTCAAGATCAACCATGGCAAAGGAATTGATAATGGGTGAATGAAGAAGACCGAGGACATAGGGAGGCAATAAAAGCATGTTATTATATGAAGCCATTTGAACTTAATGCTAACTGGAAAATATAGGTCTCTTCATATCATACACCATCTGTTGTCAAGAGAATTGGGATACACCTGATATCACCATACTCGTGATATTATGAAGTTATTACATGAGCAAGTATTATTAAATTCTGCTTATTGACCTTGGCATTGTGATGGTTCTCCCTCTCTTGAGGGAAAATCCACTGGTACCTATGAAGCATTTTCCTTCAATTGATTACTGGAGATCAGAAAAGCTGGGCAAAAACATACTAATACTTAAGAATCACTAATTCTCATCATTCCTTCAATGAAGTTTTAAAGTTTATTCATTAGTGTCACAAGTAGGCTTACGTTAATGAAGTTACTATGAAAATCCCTCAGTCGTCATACTCCGGCACCTGTTCGGGTACGCTGAAGGAGAATATAGCACAGCTAATGCACCTGACCAGCACATCTTTTCGGAGGGTGGGAGGAAACTGGAGCACCTGGTGGAAATCCACACAGACACAGGGAAAACGTGCAGAGTCCACACAGACAGTGATCCAAGCTGGGAATCGAACCCAAGTCCTTGGCGCTGTGAGACTGCAGTGCTCACCACTGTGCCACCATGCCGCTTTCAGCATCTGAAGTATCTAAGTTGTCAGCTAATCATCTAAATATTTCAATTGTGAGTAAGGCCAAATTTTTCGCGCCTGGGGTTAATTGGATATGCTATTGTTTCCAGCATCTATCCTGTACACGCTCCAAATAATGGAGATTAATAAATAGAACTGACTTGCAACTTTTTATTTCTCAAAAGATGGTCAACCATTAACGGGAATTTATTCACAAATATTTCACCTACCTGAATGGCTTAGGTGGCAAAATGCTGAAACGTGTCTTGTCAAGTATCTTCCGGATTTTGTTTCGACCACCTGACACCGTGTTGGCCTTTATCTTCTTATTGCCCTTCTCAGAAGGAAACATTTGTTCGACGTCTCTGTGCAAGTCTGGATGTGAGTAACGATTTCCCTTTTTTTCTGCAATTTTAGGAATATGAGGAACTCCATTTTTTTTCTCTTGCATTAGCCTATTTAACAACTCCTTAAAAACTGGAGTAGGGAGGGAAAATCAAGAATTAGTAACAGCACAACTTTCATAACCCAAATAGCATTATTCAGACCTGCCTGGTTCAGTAACTCCTCCCCAAATGTCATAGAACATGTCAAGAACTTTTGCAGCTCATATCTCTAAATAGCACCCATTTGTAGCACCCCACCCATCCATCACTCTTTTATGTCTCTACGTAACTCATGTTGTGGCTGGAAGAGCAAACAGACCACAATATTCATTACTCTTGAACAAGTTACAGGTGATTTTTTTTTTAAATTTGCAAAGCTCAGTGAAGTTTTTCCCCTTTGTGTGGATTGAATTGCCTCTCCTTAATGATTCTCCAATGCAAATGGGAGACTAGGAAAGCAGCAGAGTGCAACCCACTATTGTGTGACACTGCATGTTGGTACTCAAAAGTTACTGCCTCATAAAATTAAGATACATACCTGATATGATGTAGCTGGGTTAGATAACATTTTTCTTAAAAGCAAGCTGCTTTAAACATTAAGCAAATTCCCCTATCTCTGTTGAACATAGTAATTTGGTAGCATCTGATTTCTCTAGGAAAGCTTTTAATATTTTTGTCTGTTATGTTTCATCCCTCTATGTACTGATAGCTCTTTTCATGCAGTCACCAAGGCTCCCTATTATTGAATGGTCATACTGCTTTGCATACTTACACTGCCTGTTATCTGCCGTGCCCACCAGTATGAAAGAAAACAAAACCAAACACAAATCATCACCAACTGTATAAGGCAAATACACAGCCGAACCAACATAAAATTCAGTTCAAAATCTTTGCAGGTCGACATCAAAATATTTGAAGCTATTCCAAGTACAACGGGATTCTAACAGAGTGCTTAGACTTCAGATTCTTTCCTAATACTGTTTTTGATGTATGCATAAGTAGATTTTCTGCAATAATGCTTTTCAGAATCTACCTGCAAAAGGAAAATGAAGGAACAAAGCACATACAAAAGGAATAAGACTGAGATCATTATTTGGATGGAAATTTATGGAGGCTCCCATTCTTAATTTCTCCTTTTTTTCCTAACAGGCATGGTAATACTTGTTATACTGCAGTCATTGGATAAAAGGACGTAAAGTGAAAACACGTGGGGTTGGGTGAAAACAGGAACCCAGATTTACTGATCAGCTACTGTAAAATCTTGGCAGATATGTATAGTATCATTCTACATCATTAAGGACAATTGGGGTTGTCCAGTCACTAGAGATGACGAGTTCAAAGACTCCCATATTTACAATCATATAATTCAGATTCAACCTTTGGACGTTCGGTGTAGGGTTGAGACACAAGGCAAGTGTCTCAAGATCTTGCCTTGACACACTTGGGCTTACTGTTTTGTTTGACCTTAAATACCTTTACTTCTTTCATGGATCCTACTACATTCCTCTAAGATGTTCTCTGGATCTATTCTAGCATTAACTAGCCTGTTCCACAGCATTCCAGTTGTGGCCAAGAGTGGCTAAAGAGAGCTAGAAAACACTCTCAAATAACATGAAGTGGCAGCTCTGCAGTTTGCACACTTAATTCACTGACAACGATGTATTCTCTTAAAGCCATAAGTTCTTTGGTATAGGTCCTCAGAATGACAGCTCCTGGCTTTAATGATAGGTGATTCAATTTTTGCTTATAGGTAGTCTCAGGGATTAAGGAGATGGCAGCCAACATGTTGACCTCCATTCTGATGGGTTGTCAATTCAACTTTGGAATTATCTAGAACCAATATGATTCACTTTGAACTGAAAATATATTTAATTTCAATCTCTGTCGGATTTCATTCCTGTTGTGTGTACTTGTCTTCATGGTTCTTATTTTTTTTTCTTCTACATTGTAAATCTTTCCTTTCATTCTTCCTTTTAGGTGTGGCCTGTTTCCTTCTTTGGGCAACTGTCTGTGGGAAAACTGATTTCTTACCAGCACATTCATGCTATGTGACCAATTTTGCCACAATTTTGCCCTGGCTGTCTTTGCTCCAACACTCAGCTGGTGAATAACCCATTTTTGCACAGCAATAACATGCCTGTCGTTGGGTATACTTTTTCTGGGCAATTTATGGATCTCCATATCTGCTCCAAGCTGATAAGCCTCCTTAGTAGCAAGCTACAGCTTTCTCCAAAGCTGTTTTCAGACCCAAATTCTGGTGAGTTAGCAATCTTTGCTGTATAGCCTCATTCCTCTGTCCACAAACCAGACGGTCTCAGATTCTATCATTCAGAATTCACAAATGGTACATGAGGTGCTTTAAGGTCACCACAAATGCTATATGAGGTGCTCTAAGGTCACAACAAGTGGTGTTATATTTTCTACTTCTAGCTTATTTTTACTACGGAACCTAAATCACTCCACAATAATTAGTGGTTTGGGTGGATAATGGTCCTCCGGTATCATGGTTAATTCCCGGTATATTTTCCTACTGGATTTTTCAGGCTGGACCAGACTCCAGAGTAAATTTAAAGTTCTACTGTTGATGGTGCTGAGAAAATTAGGGACTATTATATCAGGAATCTTTGCTAGAATACTGAAAACTTTCTGTATTCCAATTCTCAGAATTTTTCTTGAATTGCCCATTGGCATCAAATTTTCCCACCATTTCACAGGGATACCAAGAACTGCTTAGCAATGCTCCTTCACAGCTTCCCTTAGTCCCATTTATTTTTCAACTCATAAAATGAGCCAACTGTTGGCAGTTTTCCTTAAATTTAATGCAATGCATAAAATCGCTCTCTGTTTCACTCCACCTCCGTGTCTCATCTAAGTGCACCTGTGGCGAGCTCTGCAATCTAAATTCTTTGGGGTATCAGTTTTAATTTTCAATTTGGTCTCATTTCTTTTTCTGTTCAACCATCTTACTGGTGCGATACTAGGTGCAAACAGCTGATCTGCTGTTGGTTCTGCCCCAACATCAAAAATATCAAAGTTTTCAGTTGATAAGTGCAGCTCCAATTTTTTTTCCTCTTATTCAAAAATCATTTTATCCACTCTTTGTCACCAGTATTATTTTTATCCTGTTATATACTACATTTGTTGGACAAAAGAAAATAAAGCGATCACACATTGACTTGGATGAAAACAGGTCAAGGTATTGACCCTAGAGACTTAATCTAGGCTGGGAAGAAGCTTGCAAAGCAACCAATGTCACCGTACATCTTAGCATACACAGGAGAGGCATGTTAGTAAATGTAATTGTGATTTGACTCTTAAAGTGACAACACAACCACACAACAAACAGCCTCAAATATATAACAGATTGCATCTAATGGAAGTCTCACCAACTTCCATTGGAGAATCTGATTTAACACAATTCTCTAGACTGAAAAAAAAAACAAACTTTCATTCACATAACATGTTTCAGTTCCTCCAGTCATTCCAAAGCCCTTAACAGCAATAAGGCACTTCTGGAGTGTTTTTATTGTTGTGCTGACAAACATGGTTTCAATTTGCACAAAACAATGTTCCACAAATAGAAATGAAATAAACAACTTGCAAATTTATTGGTGGAAAGGTAAATATTGATCAGGGCACCAAGAGAAGTTGAACGAGTCTCCATGTTTATTTTTTCTATATACATATCCACCTTGAGTAGGCTGGCAGGACTTCAGTTTAACATCCAAAAGGTAGCATCCTTTGACAAAGCAGCACTCCTTTGACAGTGCACTGGAGTGTCTGTTGTAATTTTATGCTCAAGTCTCTGAAGTGAGTTTTAAACGTTCAACCTTCTGACAGAGTGGTGTGAATACTAAGCAAAGACTGCAACCTTAAAACAGTGAATATAGTTAAAGTAGTACATTTGAGAAATAATCCTGCTGCCTCATCTCTTTCTTGCCAGGTGAACTTCCATTGTGTAATGCTATGTTCGCTTGTTTTGTGCCACCTTTGTTCATCTACAACAGCTTATCTGCAACTACTCTGAAACTTTCATTACCCAACTATGCCGAGGCTGATTCCTCTTTCTGCTGTCCTCCACTTTGCCCTCTTGGAGAGTTATCTGTAGTTTTCCAGCACTAATCAAATGGTCAAAGCACAGACATTTCCTTTCTGGGTGTCACATTTTAGCATATTTTTTGCTCTTGCTATTTCAGGAACCTCTTCATTAATCTTATCATCAGCATGTGGAACTTTTTGCATATGTCTTAACATTCATATTATAATCATGATATCATGATAGTAAACGTAACTACTATTCAAGCCCATGAAGAAAGCATTCAGTATTTTTATGATGATGCCAACTCATTGACTCTCACACATGACGTACTCCATTACTGAATGCTTGATTGTATTTCAAGTCCAAATGTACTCACCAAATATATTAGTTTTCACTGTGATAGACAGATGTGTGTTGTGTCTTAGAATTTCTTGCGCTTTTGTGTACTGGATGTTCTCAAAGTTCTGTCCATTTACTTCCATAATCTGAAATAATTGTCACATGTTTTGAAGATCATTTCAATACTAAAGGCAGACTCAAAGCACACAGTGTTTGAATTTTCTTAGTTGTACAGTCACTATGGCAATCAAGCCACTGATAAGAATCTGAATATTAAATATTGGCTTAATGTAACTGAGCTTCAACCTCCCTCACCATGCTAGTATTGCTACCCCATCTTCCCCAGTCCTCGCCACATCAATGCCCACACCAGCACACACATGGACATTTCCAGAAATCTGAAGAGCTATTGCTTTTCTAGTCCTAGATGTTGAGGTTCATTATAGAACTGATACTATAACCCTGACCAAGATTGATTAACTCTGCATTGATTTTCTGGTTCCTATGGTTCAGCTTAAAACGAGATAAATCTGCTTGATAGTGGGGCAAAAACAGAGGTGAAGTGTCTCATCTAAGGTTGGAAATGCACTGACACAACAAGGTATAGTAAGACGCTATGTCTAAACTGTGAGTATTCAAAACTGGATGCAAAAATGGATGTGTGAAGAGTGAAGGTTAATGTGACATTTGAATTTTTTGTACTGCCTTTTCTTGTTTCATATCTTGGCTCCCATAGTTCATAGGAAAACTTGCAGATAACATTAAACAAAACGGAACCTAAAATAAACAAGTGCTTCAGCAGTCATTTGGGACTTGATCAACGTGGAGTACATTTTTAGAACACAACAAATCTGTAAACACACATTAGCATGCCTTGCCTAAATCAGATTGAATATACTTTATTAATTAGTCAAGTTAAAAGATTGGCATTTATACAGTGATTTTCATGACCACTGGACATCTCAAAGTACTTTACAGTCAATTAAGCATTTTTGAAGTATATTCATTGCTGGATAAAAGAAACATAGCAGTGAATTTGCATCCATCTAGCTCCCAGAACAGCAATGCAATAATGCCCTGAGGATTTATTTTTTGTGATATTGATTAAGGGATAAATATTGGCCAGTGTGCTGGGGATAACTTCCCTGCTCTTCTTCAAAATAGTGCCATGGGACCGTTTCCATCTACCTGAGGGGCAGAAAGGTCTCATCTTAATGTTTCCTCCAAAAGCCAGCATTTGCATTGGTGCAACTGTCTTTTGAGCCTTGGGTAGAGCCTGAATCTAGAATCCAATGACTGAGAGACAGCAGTGATACCAACTCAGTCACTGCTGACAGTTGCCGTAACTTTGTGCCCACGTCTGTCACTACTGCAAATGGCACATGGGCACAGGATATCTGATTTTCCTTGCCCTTCATTGATGATGTAACAAAAGGTCAGGGAATCTCATTTCAAGGAACTAACATCATATAAAAGGGCAACCTCCCACTGTTTCTCAACACATCAAAAGGCAAAGGGAATTTTCCAGAGTGCACAGGTTAGGGGAGTGGTATCATTTCAAGGGTAGTGCCAAGAGGGACCACTCTGGAGAGGGAGGATTCCCCTTATGCATGCATATACACGTGTGTTGCACTGCCAGCTTTTTCCAACCCCATTGCTGCTGAGCTGCATTCCAGTTTTCCGGCCAACACTCTATGCAATGGAACATTCTGCCCAGCGTTTTAATGCTTTTGTACAACTGATTGTTTATTCAATGGATACCAATATAGACTAAGTATTGAATATATCTCACAAAAACTAATGCATGCAAATTTCAAAAAGTCCAAGCTACTAAGAGTTCAACTATTACAAATAATTGTATTTTCAAATGCAATAGTTTTTACCTGGTCACCTCGCTTAAGTCCAGCCTCAGCAGCTTTGCTGCCTGCCTCCACGCTTTCCACAAAGATACCAAATCCTCTCTCACTGCCACCAAGCAGACTAAAGTACAATGGTGACTCTCTAGAAGGTTTTAGCAAAGTTATCTGCCTCCACTTAGCTTTAGCAGCACAAGCAATATTCAACAACCTGAGATGTCCTTTCATTTTCTGAAAATTATAAAGAATATAAACTGTATAGTAACATACACGTAATTAAAAGGTAAAAAGAAATGAACAATTGGAAGTGAATGCAAATCAGCACTCTAATCAAAGTATTCCAATTAAACAACAGTTTCTAAATAAATGGTTCATTACTCTTATCCAAAACACAGAAATAAACAATGATTTCAAAATTAACTAATTATATATAACATTAATAACTTTAATTTTGTTTTCACTGTTTATTAAACTCGAGTGATTGTTACATAGACAGTACTTGATGAAAACAAGTTAGGCAGTATGTTAAAACAGGCATGATTTTTATTCAGGTAATAAATGATAGGCAGGAGTATATGAGACACTTTACATCTTCGTAAATGTTTTGGCATGAAGCAAAGCTATATACAAAAGTAATCACCGTAATGATAAAAAACTTTGTATTGCTGTCATTAGGTTACTTCATTTTGAAAAAATAAAATTAACAACACAAAACATCATCATTTAACTACATCAACAACAGGAAAGAAAAAATGGATCAAGTTAAAAATGAGCACAATAAATTTTATGGTGGTGGTATCCTACGTTATCTAATCAATCTGATCAGAACTAATATACAACTGATTAATGGCATTTATTGAAAATATTTAGGGAAACAATGAACAGCTAGGAATCATTAACAGGCAGCAATATCACCAGGTTCAGTGACATGATAAATTGCAAAAGTGAAGCTTGAGCAGTTTATTGGTCACCAGTGCTTCAGGAATTGCACAATTAAGTGCCAGAAACATAAAGAAAGATATCAATGGGGTTGCAGTCCATAAACATGCTTGCTTGGAACCATGTGTCAGTTCTACAACAAACTGTTTTTTCTAAAATTGCTTTAGTTTATATACTTTTTTTATTCATTCACGGGACATGGGCTTTGTTGGCTGGCTAGCATTTATTGCCCATTCCTAGTTGTCCTTGCAGGGCAGTTGAGAACCAACAACATTGCTACGGCTCTGAAGTCACATGTAGGCCAAACCAGGTAGGATACAGATTTGCTTCCAGAGAACTAGATGGGTTTTCCTGCCAATCGACAATGGTTTCATGTCTTCAATAGATTCTTAATTCCAGATTTTTTAAAAGTGAATTTATTTGCTGTGGCAGGATTCGAACTTGGGTCCCCAGAATATTAGCTGAGTTGCTGGATTAGTCTAGTGATAATACCACTAAGTATTGCCTTCCCTTCATAAACTATATAACTTGCTCCCCATGCAACATTCATTCTGTATTCATTTTTAAATTTAATCTATTCTCTATTTGTCTTTTGGTCATGTTGTTGATAGAGTTATGTTCAATTTGAAATTATATTAGCTATTTTTAATCATACAAGTGACTACTTTTATACTTGCTCTTCCATCGTGCTAAAACATTTACTGATGTGCCGAAGTCTTTCATACATTACTGCAGTTGATACACTTACCGCAGTTTCTAACTTATTTTCAAATTCCTCTAGAAAATTGGTCATGGCAGGATCGCCTTCAAAATCATTGAAGTGATTGTTTACCCATAAGAGCACAACTCGTGTGACCTAAAACAAGTTATTTGGAATTTAGAAATACAACATATAAAAACGAGGTGCAAAGCATGCTAATAAATTTAACTGCTAATTTTAAATTAACTTTGTTGTCTATTCCCAGACATATAGCCACACAAAGTGCCAGTTTACACAAGCACACTTAAAAAATA
Source organism: Sphyrna mokarran (assembly GCA_024679065.1). Taxonomy (NCBI): domain Eukaryota; kingdom Metazoa; phylum Chordata; class Chondrichthyes; order Carcharhiniformes; family Carcharhinidae; genus Sphyrna; species Sphyrna mokarran. The sequence continues at coordinate 55,861,917 of JAGIQG010000014.1, forward strand.
TTTAATTTTCAAATATCCATTATTTTACTTTCTTATATTGGAAATTGATAACATTCTTCAGACTGACCTTGTCCCTAAGGCTATCAATGTTAAACCACTCCAGTAATTTTTCTCCAACTTCCATAGGACCTGACAGAAACGTTCTACACGTTAATAAGAAATCCTCTATGTACGTGGGATCCACAATGGAATGTTCTTCAACTAGATGTCTAATGAGTCTGTCTGGTGTTCCCTGAAAAGTAATGCAACATTATTAAAATCAGTTCAGTTATTCTATAGACCATTCCTCTTCTACTTATTTTGGGTGAAAACTCTACTTGACAAATTTGCAAATATAATTCTCTAATTCAGCTAATATAAATTTGTGTGCCCTTGCGGTGAGGTAGAGATACAAGTTGCTTCTGGCTCTGGCTTTCATTTGTCACACACCTACCAATAACACATCTATATTACCAGGCAATCTTACTTTCAATCTTTTTATCCAGAAACAAAAATTTATCACCTAACAGAGAAATTATGAGCTCCAAACTTTTCATTTTCCCACTGTTTTTTGAAATATTTTTAATGAAGATATTTTTCATTTATACAAAAAAAGCAACAAATTCTAATTAGCAACAAAGATTGCTACAATGCAGTAGGATCATTTTACAATTCAGTCTCTTCTAACAATATATAGTCTGTCAGCCCTATAACAGTTTAAAGCTTATTTGTGTCATAAGTATCAGGTTCGAAGCTCATCTCAAGATTAGATATGACACCCAGGCCATGAAAAGTCTGTTTGCATCTGAAGTCAAAGAGAGGAATGCAGTCACTTGAATTTCATAGGTTTCATTTGTAAATGACCTAGCTCTGATTAAAGTATTTTATAGTTCGTTCATTAGTGTCACAAGTAGACTTACATTAACACTGAAGTAAAGTTACTGTGAAAATCCCCTAGTCGCCACACTCCAGTATCTGTTCGGGTACACTGAGGGAGAATTTAGCATGGTCAATGCACCTAACTGCCATGTCTTTCAGCTTGAGGGAGGAAATCAGAGCACTTGGAGAAAACACACGCAGATACAGGAAAAATGTGCAAATTCTGTACAGATGGTGATCCAAGACGGGAATTGATACCAGGTCCCTGACACTGTGAGGCATTAACCACTGTGCCACCATGCCACTCTTAGCAGGAATTAAGAATGGATTCTATAATGTCAAAACAACTGAAATAAAAAATATACATGAGCCCATAACTTCTAGTGGGGTATTCCTCACTACTGTGAGGACTCATCGGGCCCTACCCACAACCTTCACATTAAACCACTTGTGCACCTCCCTGTAATGGTGCTATTTTCTTAATCATAACTGTAATAAAGGATATCTGGCAAAAATGTCCACTGCTATGTATAGGATTATAAAATAAAAAAAAGGATAAAAAATCATGCAGCACTATTAAAGATACATGAATGCTCCTGGGTACATTAGGATAACAAGAGAAAATTCGCTACCATGCACACTCATAGGATTGCCCTCGTCAACATGATAAATGACATAACAGGAACAAGTAAGAATTACAGAAGTTAACAAGGATTTACAAAGAACTGCAAAACATGACAATTAACCGGATGGTCAGTGAAATTCATCTCATGGCTCAGTTACAGGATTGTACCTACCACATAAAAAAAGAGAGAGTGCAGGATCAATACAAGAAGCTGCAAATTGTGACTCTGAATCATTGCCTTCTATGGATTCTAAAAAAAAACCCAAAGCCTCAATATTGATTGTCAAATGAGATAACGGACCCTTTGAGGGTGACCCTCAGGACAGCAGGATTGTGCAGGGCTTACTGAATTCCCGAAGTCTTCAAACACATTCTGACCACAACAAAACCTGTGTAGTTTTGCTGCACTACTGCCAAGGAGTCATGGAACAACAAGACTTTTGCTCCATCATCGAGTTACATCCTATCAACTCTGGCAGCCTCAAAACTCTTTGGCAGTTCCTGCAGCTATGGAAATGTATAATAATAGAACATGGACATTGAATGTCCCTAAACTTGATCCACCCTGCCTTAGTGTTGAGCTTATAAAAACTCAGCAGCCAATTTTCAAAAAATTTAACCTGGTGCTTGCCTTCAGCTCCCTCTGGAAAACCGATCATTTGGACATTCTTCCTATAGGGTCCAATTTTCCAGATCCATCAGGATATCTGACATACCATGTAGCTGACCTTCTAAGGATTGCAGCCAAATTTGATCAAAAGAGTACTTCCAACATTCAGGTTTCTATCTTCTGCCTCACTGAGCTTCTTGCCAGTATTCTGCAGCTCATCCAAGTAAGCATCAATGTTGTATGTCAAAACATCAAGTTTGTCTGCAAAAGCTTTAATAATGTTTGCAGTCATCACCTGCAATGCCTTCAAAAGCACTGGACCCAGAGCCTGCTCCTCAGCCAGGTTGCCATGTTGGTGCCCAGCTCTGCCCCAGGTACTTCCTTTTTCTCGATTATTTTTCAGATACTCCTCTGCACTCTGTCATCAGCACTTCCCCAAAAATATTCTAAAAACATAGCACAATGCATACACTCCAAGATATAGCAACTGGGATCTGTGCATAAGGATAAAAAAATGAGCAGCGCCAGAGCTCATGAAAACACCTTAATTCCTGTGCTCACATCATATGACCCAGAATCTCAATGAGCTTATTCTGCTACTCTGCCATTCTGTTGCTCAAGATATTCTTTATTTCATTATGTTGCTGAAGGATAATATACTCCTTTTGAATCAGATCCTTAAGTAAGTTAGCTGTGCTTTCAACTGTTTATTTTCCCATTCAACAAGAGGAATGGGAGGGAAATGGAAAGGGGATGAGGGAGGAGACAATGTACAAGGCGGGGGAGAGTATAATCCTATAAAAAGAGTACTGTAATGCATATGTCTTATACTATTGGGTAGTCAGTCATGTTAAAACATTATATCAGTTGCCCACTAAGTAATGTTTAGTTGGAATTACTTTTCATTTGTACGGAGATTCTGACATCTTGTTTTCATGGTATAACAAAATTAAATGCTTCATTGATAGCTAGCAAAACCTTTGAAACTTTGCATATGTGAGAATTAATAATAGTAAAGATATCAGAAAATGAGAAAATTGTTCTGTCTGAAAACATAAATTGCATTAATTGCAACAGTTCAATGTCTTTCTCAGCCTACCTTTATAACTATGTGTCCTTTCCTTGTTCCACTACGATCCAGCTCTCTGTGCTCTTTCACCATTACAATCTCTCCTTCCTCTTCAACCTTGTGAGTGTTCTTCTCCACTTGGTTCAGAATTCGGCAATAATCCTGTTGAGCTATACTTACAAACTGTCACAAGATAGAAAAAGAGATCAAAAATGATCAGATTACACTTATAAGATTATAGATTACCTTATATATTAAAGTAATTTTTTCCAAAAGATAGTGCCCAAGTATACTTGAAGTTTTACACAGGTATAATGTGTGATAGTGAGGTTAAATTCGTTTAGGATATTTCTGCACAAGGCAAATCATATTTCATGAAATTTACTATTTAAAGATGGCAAAAGTTGTAAAACTGAATATCGTTTTCTTATGGGATGAAAGTGGAAGCAACAATAACATGACAAACTTCTCATATTTCATTCTGATGATTATTGGAGCACATAAAACATGACAAAACTAAACTAAGATACCCAACAGATAAATCATAGTTTTCCTGTAATCTGTGTGTTCTAGCAACAATTCCAGATTTCACAACATAAAATAAATAAAGCACATTGCATTATGGTAGAACATTATGCATAAAGGGCATCACAAAACTTTCACTGACCATCGGGTTTATAATGATCAATAAGCATAAAAATCTAAAGTTTGAAAAAATGCCAATGTATATAAGTACTACTATGTGAAAGCTAAATCCTGGAGTTCCAATCCTAGCAGCACTGTGGGCGTACATACAACTCAGAGGCAGCAGCAGTTCAAGAAGGCAGTGCATGAACAACTTCTGATGGGCAAGTAGGGATGGGCAATAAATGCTGGTCTAGGCAATGAGGCCCAGATCCCATAAAATGATTTAAAACATTTTGAGTTCCTTCCCTCAAGATATTAATTCATGCTGCTTAGTAACCATCAACAACTTCCAGAGCCTCAAAGAAATGGTCACTGTTCACATACAAATCCAGATAATATTGTCAGTCTACTGATTTAGATAGGATTGGAAGGTTACAAATTAGTCTGACTCTATCCTGGCAAACCCATTTCAATTAATGTTACTGAATTGGAATCAGAGACTTAGTCCACACACCCCTCACTAAAGCCCACAGAATCTGAGGCTAACTACAGATACCCATCATTACATGATTAATTCAGCATAGGCCAGGCATCAAATTTAGAAGTTTCCATCTTTATCACAATGCTTGGTGCATGTATCATATAGAAGCAACAGAGTATCCAGTGCTAAGTGAGACTTAGAGAATCCTCAATTAGTGAGTATAATAATCTTAACCCCATGAATTGAATTTTCCACTGCCATATTGCCACTCTGCTCCTATTTTCCTACTTTAATTTGGACCTCCCCATTTCTTGCCTGGATTTCTGACTTAGGCCTGTTAAGGGATGTGGAGTATAACTTGTCCTGGAGTCCTTCAACACAGCATAAAAGCTTCAGAAGAAATGAAGCCATGTTCCTTTTTTTACGGTACTGGTAAGTTTAAATATTCCAGCCACACTGACAAGCTAGAAGAGATGTTAAGTGTGAAGTATGTAATTAAGGATGGACACAATGGCTCATTAGTCAGGGGTGGAGGTATGGGGTTGAGTGGTCAAGGATGTGGGGGCATTGGGGTGAGGGCATAGTTTGGTAGCATAGTTACCAGGAGTTAGAATTGCTTTTAATCCTAGTAACTTTTCCTGAGTAGCTTTTTCAAGTTGGAACCATCTGAAGTCTCAGAATTCAACTTGGGAGTTCCAGAGGATTCCAGATGTAGGATAATTGCCCAAAGGAAGTTGAAATTGTCTGGACAATTCCCATCCAGCCCTTGTATGGGGATCTCCGAGATGACCCCCAGTATATTTCCAAAGTGCTTCTGAGGTATAATTTTCAGGGGGACGGAAGATTTGGACCCAAACCACAGGAAATTAGCACTTTATTTGTGTCTGTGCAGATTTATTGGCTACCTAGATGATAACAATTGCTGCAACAAATCTGCAAACAAATCTTAGAAACAATGGGAATAAGGCGGCCTCTATAAATTTATGTACTTTTGTGCTATGTATCTACAGTATACTGTGATCATAACGTTTGAGTACATTTTGCACTTCCGTCTAATCCTCTTCCCAGATTCAATGGACTGCAATGGTTCAAGGAGAGTGAGCAACAAATGCCAGCATTGTCAGCAATGCCCACATAAAAGAATAAAATAATAAAAATAAATGTTATGCTCCTCATTCTGTAGGTTATTTTGCCTATCTCTCAAAGATCATCATCAAAATTGTTGAAATCTTCCTTCTTTAAGGGACAGATCAAACAGAAACTACCAGCATTGACTGGTATGAAAATTCTCATCTTAGTCAGGTACCTGGCACTAATTATAACTATTCACTGCCAAAATGTACACACTGCCAGTGTCAAGAGCCCAGCTGCTTTCAAGGGGATGGTCTAATTATTTCATTTTGTTTCACAGTTGCCCAGGAAATAGTCATCACTGCATATCCTCCAAGTGTGGCTAAATTAGAAATTCTCTTGTTAAATTGCAATAATCAAAGTGCTTTTAAATCATGTCCTTACCTGACAATCATCTGCTTTGGTCCTAACAATTCCTTTCATATATTGCTTCTCCAGGGAAGGAGAAATACCAAAACTATTTCCCATGCAAAGTGTTTCAGCTCTTCCATGGGAGTCAATAATTTCCACTGAGCCGTTTAGAATAACATACCAGGACTCCAGCTGGAAGTAAAGCAAAATAGAATTTGAAGAGAAACTGTGATTTAATATATGTACAAGTAACTCAGTTTTCATATACAATCATAAATTTAAAAGCCTTATATATCTTAGGAATATTTCCTCTGCTACAATGCCCATGACAAACAAGATTTCTGTTCACTGCTATTAATAGTGTCACCATAAACATTTTATTTTTCCATATATTTACCATTTTGCGAATGAACAGAATCCTTCCTGAAAACAATTTGAGAAAACAACACACTGAAAATTATCTGTGTCATAAATTGGTGCCTTTTAAATGTGTTAACTGTCTTACCAAACAAAATACAAGAGCTTGGGATCAATTATTATTACTAGTCTGAAATCCAGTGCAGTCAAGCATGGAACTTAGCAATGTAAACAGCGTTCTCATTTTCCAAAAGAGGGAGACTCAATATTAACTTGAGTTAATATGCTAAAACCAAAATAGTCAACAGATTTATAAAACACTTGGGGCGCAATCTTACCAAAAAAAGTTTGAAGTGTCATCAAAGTCTGAAAAGGGCTGTGTTCCCAAGCAAATTTGACCCTGTCAAACTGTTTTACCGACAATGGGGAAATTTGCACCAGTGGGAGGAGGGGCAAAGCCTAAGCTCGGTGGGCAAATCAAAGTTTCAAAGCGCTCAAGCATCATTGTGTAAACTGGGAGACCTCTTCCCATCAATATCCCCAAGGATTGGATCCATCCCCAGCATTGGCAACATGTTCTCCCCCTGCAACAGGAGTTGCCAGCATCAAGACCCTCCCAATGAATCCCTGGGCAAACTCCTAAAAAAACCCTCTACTCATCTGATACCTTGCAGAGGCCCCACCTGTTGATGTGCATACCCCCACCACCCCATTCAGGCCCCACAACCACAATTAGACTTCACCCTCTGGCAATGCCTTGAGCACACAAAGTGCCCAACCAGGCACTGCTAGAGTGCCACATGGGCACTGCCCAGCCCCTGACCACCGAGGGACTTCAATGTAATTTTTCTTGACATGGCCATTGCACCAGATCTCTGTAAGTGGAGACCAGCTGTGATTCTCGTCAGCGAGGGTGAAGCATCCACGTGGCCAGAAACAGCTGCCCTCAATGCGCTAATTAAGTGAAACGTAGTCAATCTTATGCGACTTGGCTGAGAACAGTGTGTGTGATGCCAAACTGATTCATGCCTGGTGTGAACCAGATTTTTGCTTTTGCACGCAATCTTACCAGCTTGCCACGTCAATCGTCCAGCACAGCGAGCTGGTAAGATCTGCCCATAACTTTTATATTTGCAGCTACAAAATAATTCAAAGTGTAAATAAAAGTCAATCTCAAGTTATTTAGATGAGATTCTTATTGAAAATCTTTCACTTTTCTGAGCACCCAATAATGAAAACACATGTCTATTTTGCATCATAACCCTTACGTTTTGTCTGAACAGAAGTCAAATTTTAATGCATTTTATCTACCTCTAGTTGAGTTTAACAGACTGTCAACATGGTTAACAAAACAGGAGACTGGATTTGAAAAGGTCAGAAGGTATGCAGTAGAATCTCAAAAATACCCAAGAAGAATCCAGAGCGCAACTGAATTGAAAGCATAAGGAACATGCAATATAGCTCTTAAGTTTGCTATTCAAAACATTAGAACACAAGAACTAGGTTTTTTGGCCCTTCAAGCCTACTATTCCTATCAATAAGATCATGGCCTCAACTTCAATTTCCTCCCTGTTCCCAAAAAACCTGGAGTCTTTTGTGGATCAAAAATCGAACTCAGTCTTGAATATAAACAATGATTCAACCTCCAACGCACATCAGAGAAAAGAACTACTACTAACAGCTTTCAAGGGAAGAAATTCTTCTTCATCTCTGTCTATCTTAATTGGGAGGTTCCTTAGTTTGAAACTTTGGCTCCTAGTTCACGATTCCCCAAGAGGCAAAACACTACCCTGTCAAGCTTACTCAGAACCTTGTACGATTCATTAAAATTGCCTCTCATTAAAATATGGCCTAACCAACTCAACCTTCTCTCTGCAGACCACTCATTCATCCCAGGAACAAAATGCTTCATACTTATTCAGGAATTGAGAGCAAAATACTCTTGGTATATATGGTAATTTGTTTACAAGCACTAAAGCTCAAAATAATATTGTCAAATATTTCAGCAGTTTGATATATGTTTTCAATAATTCTTCCAACATCATAGATCACAGGGTTCAAGTTTGATAGCTCCCCTTTACAAAACCCGTAATCTAGCCTCCACTGCCAAGAATTGAAGACCAACCCCAAAAGGTTAAACAGAAAATTGAGAGAAAAATCAGAAGTCAATAGCACCCACACAGCTCCCAGTTCATTCAGCTGCATTAATGGAAGCTTGGAAAAAGATTGTCTCATCCATAGTCAGCCTATAGCTAGAGAAGCAATCAAAGGTTAGGAAGATAAAATGAAAATAATTCGATTTTGTGAAATTTCATGAACTATAAATATGAAAACACAACAGGTGATAGTAATGGTTACCTCTTTTCCATCATCAGTTATTATTGCTCCTGAATGTTCTACTACTTCAAAGATCATGACTGAGCACAATTCACGCCTGACAAACATAGTCATGTTGGCAAAAGCAGGCAGTTGATGCATAAACTCCAGCAATTGTTCTGTAAAATAATACTCTTGTTTAGCCCATGTTATAGAGACATACGTTTCCAAAGAACCACATCCAAATATAATATATAATATCAAGAACTTTCTCAGTAGTGCCTATCATATTTACAACCAAAGTGCCGAGAAAACTCCAGCACATTATACTGGCAGTTTTCTACTGGAGACTGATCGCCATGTGCCACTGTCTACTATTTACTTCTCAGTCCTATATCATTTATATTGTAGAACCCCAGATATAAAGTTAGCACACAGACTCTTTCTGGGGAATTGATTCCCCAATTTTGCTGTAACCAGCTCACTTAATCTGACAAAATCTTTGCAAAATCAAAATTTCTTGAGGTTATCATTACAAATCCCATTTTGTTGCATTTAGATAGGCTGCCAGGATGAATCTTTTCCCTGCATCAAACCAAGGGTCCTAAATGAAATGAGCATGGCTTAGTCTCTATGATGTCCTGAATACTTTCATGCATTTTCGACTCTCTAGCACCAATACTTGATATCAAAAAGTATAATGTTGTTCTTGAGAAGTACACAGATTGATCTTACAATTTAAAACAATAAGATACTGACACTTTTAAAGGGGCAGAAAAATCTCACTACAACCAAAAGAGAAGCAACATTGTTTTAAAATTTCCAATTTAAAAACAAGTACAATCAAGTCATAGAATCACTGAATACAGTGCAGAAGAGGGTAATCCGGCCCATCAAGTCTGCACTAACCACAATCCCACCCAGGCTCTATTCTTGTGACCCTCATATTAACTCAGCTAATTCCTCTGACACTAAGATTAATTTAGCATGGCCAATCAACCTAATCCACACATCTTTAGACTGTGGGAGGAAACCAGAACACCCGGAGGAAATCACGCAGACATGGGGAGAACATGCAAACTCCACACATACGGTGATCCAAGGTTGGAATTGAACCCGGGTCCCCGGCATGTCAAGCAGCAGTATCAACCACTGTGCTGCTCCTTAAGGAAATAATCTCAATTTTGATTGAAAAGTCATAAGCATGTAATGACAATGTTGAAATGTTCTTATTTTTGTGTAGCACAGCTGTGCTGAACAGATACTGGAAATGGAAACTGTAGGCAGCTCTGTGAGAATTTAAGCTAATCTTCTATTAATTAAACTTAGTTTTATTTTATCAGCTGAATGTTACAATGATGTAGGAAGCCACTGATGAACTGGCAATCGGCACAGCTTTTCTCTTTCTACGGATACAAGTATAAATTTGTACTTAATATAGTGGCCTTTATAACCTTAGGAGATCCCAAAGCACTTCACAACCGCTTGAGTCCTTTGAAATGTAATTGCTGTTCTAAGGTGACTAAACGCAGCAGTGAATTTGTTCATAGCAGCAAAAAATCCTCAAAGAGCAATCAGACAAATGACCAGGCATTCTACTTGGTGATACTTGTTGCAGGATAAGTTTGGTTACATCACCAACAAACTCTCCTCTTCAAATCGTGCCTTGGAATCTTTCACATCACCTGAATAAAACTGTAACAACATTAACTTAAGAAAATGTCCCACTATAAAACAAAGTACGACACAGAGCCACAAAAAGATATTAGTTTAAATTATCAAAAGTTGGATCAAACAATTAAATTTCGGAAAGTGTCATAAAGATGGAGAACGAGCAAGGGAGGGAAGCGGAGAACGAGGGAGGGAGGCAGATGTGAACAAAACACTAGTGGGTGGACTTTCATTTGAAAAAATAAGTATTATGGACAGCCAATGCCTAAAACAGGGCCTAGAAGTAGCCTTCTTGCTCCCACAGTCCTACAGTCAGCTTGCTCTAATCTTTATAGAGATCTGCTGCCACATGCACAAAGCATTAGGCCCCTTTCTGATACAAATCAAGGTTGTTAATAGGATCCCACTGCAACTATTAGGGACATAGGGTGGACCTTGCAATGTAAACACTCCAACCAATGAGTCCAGGTCTTCCAATCAGGAAAGAGCCAGAAAATGTTAAAAAATGGTGTGGGAATTTTTCAGAGCTATAAGATTCAGGTGTGCTCCTTCTTGTTCCACTAAAATACATTGGGATGTTGCTTCCCTTGGTTTGATGTTACATTCTCTGCCTCTCAAAGCAACTATTGGGATCTGCAAGCCACTGCTGGCCTCCCACTGGGCCACAATTCCTCAAGCCCAAGTGCAGTGAGTTGCTTCACAATGGCGATCTGCAAGAATGAGCAAAGAACCAGCATGCTACACTAACCCAAAAATCAAAAACTGACTCAGAAAAGGGAAAAGTATTGTCAATATTAAGGTCACAGGTGCCCTTTACTAACACTGTTGTCTGACAATGGATCAAGATTTAAAATATTTCCCTGCCCTCAATGTCTTTGGACATTACTTTGTTCACCTACTTATCAACACCGTTTATCGTAAAGAAAATGAAAGAATGTGGCAGAAGTCTCAAGTCAGGTGTACCCTAAAGAAACTAAAATGCTTGTTCCTATTGCTTTTTTTCTAATTTTTATTCCATCCAAAAAAAAACAAATTCAAAACGAATCCAATTCACGGTCCTTATGAAATGATCAAACAAGATCTGAGTTGACAAAACGAAGCATTATACTGCATCTTGGGCTTGATCAAACAAGATCCAAACTAACAATGAGGTTGGATAAATACAGGATGGCAACAAGAGGAAGCTTAGCCTGGAGTGTTTCAATTCTAAGAAAACCCAGGCAGTTCTCAAGGTCCTCAAAATGTATCTGTCTGTAATAAGAGTCCCTACACTTGTGGGCACATAAGCATGCTACTTTGGTTGCAAGAATAAACTGCAAACAAAAAATGATGCAACATTACTACGAGACCAACTACTTGGTGGACACACTAAAAATATTAAGCAGATACAGCCACTCCGTTTTAAGAATTTTGCTGAATTATTGAATCCCTACAGCGCAGGAGGCTGCCATTTGGCCCATTGAGCCTGCACCAACAACAATTCCACCCAGACTCTATCCCCATAGCCCCCACATATTTACTCTGCTAGTCCCCCTGACACTAAGAAGCAAGTTTGCTTGGCCAATCAACCTAAGCTGCACCTTTGGGAGGACTATGGGAGGAAACAAGAGTACTTGGAGGAAACCCATGCAGACATGGGGAGAATGTGCAAACTCCACACACACTGTGGAGTTTGCGGATATTTGAATGTTCTGAATTAAAATTTAGCACAATCCTAATGTAATCAGAGTATCAGACAGCAAAGTACAAGAGAATGAAAACATAAGGTGAGACAGAAAGATATTTTCTTAAATCATACCTATATCATCATCAGTTCGGTCTGCTGGATCCTTCTCCAGACATTCCCGAACAACATCCCTGCCCATCAATGGATCAGATGCTCGGTCAATGTCTTCTTCATCTTCTTCCTCTTCTTCAGAGTCTACAGCTGTTTCTGGAAGACCAGTAAGATCGACATCCCCCATTTCACTTTCTGTAGCCTACAGCAAGAAATACTTTTATGTTAATCATTTGCATGTATCTTAAAAAATACATTTCTCTGAAAAAAAATGTTCTCAGCAATTCACTGCTGGTTTTGCCTTTAACTATATTTTTTATTCATCTAAATCAAAATACTTGTTTTATAATTACAAATCCAGATATTGTTATAAAATGATGTTTTGCACTCAAAAGCTAAGCATTCAACAAACTTATAACCTCTGAAGACACGAAACCAAATACTTAATAATTTAGATTGAAATTAAAACAGGATTGCACAGAAGTGTCACAAATTTTAAACACTATGGCTGGACTTGTGAATTCTAGTTTTCAACTTAGTTGAGTTCATAAGTTTTCAATGAGAGGTAGTGATAACATCACTGGAATAGTAAACCATAGGCCCAGGTTAATGCTCTGCGGAATGGGTTTCGTTCTCACAGGGGGGAGGTAACTATAGCTTGGCATCACCCTACTGACTATGCCTTAAAGGACATAGCTGCTAGACTGGGTCTGCTGCAAGTAGTGAGGGAACCAACAAGGAAAAATTAATGACCTCATCCTCACCAAACTGCCTGTCATAAATGCATTCGTATATGATAGTATTGTTAAGAATGACCACCACATAGTCTTTGTGATGACAAAGTACTACCTTCACACTGACAATATTCTCTATTGTGTTGTGTGGCACTATCATTCAAACAGATGCAACTAAAACTGGGCACCCAAGATGTCTTCTGGGCCATCAGCACAATTGTACATAACCACAATTGGTAACCCCATATTTCTCACTCAACAACTACCATCAAGCCAGAGGGCTAATCCTAGTTCAATGAAGAGTGAAGGAAGGCATGCCAGGAGCAGCAAATATGGAATTAAAGAGCTTTAAGAGAATTAAATTATCAACCTGGTGAAGCGACAACACAAAACTGTCAGCCTGCCAAAAACATGCAATGCTCAGAAATAAGCAATCCAACAACCAATGTCTGCAATTCTGCAACATCGAGTTGTGAGTGGTAGTGGTCATTTAACTAGACAAGACACCACACATCACCCCCACTCTTGATGATGGTCAGATATCAGTACAAATACAAGATATTTCCACCAATCTTTAGCCAGGCGTGCTGAGTAAATGATCCATCTAGGCCTCCTCTTGAGGACTCCACTGTCACACGTGCGAGTCTTCAGTCAATTCAACTCACTCCACGTGATATCAAGAAACAGCTGAAGGCACTGGCTACTGCAAAAACTATGGGTTCTAACAACATTCCAGCAATAGTTCTGAAGATTTGTGTGCCAGAACTAGCTGTGCCCTTAATCAAGCTGTTCCAGTACAGCTATAACACTGGTATCACAGCAATATGGAAAGTTGCCCAGATATGCCCTGTCCTCAATAAGGAGGACAAATCCAATCAGGCCAATTATCACTTCATTAATCTATTCTCAATCATCAGCAAAACGATGGAAGAGATTGTCAACAGTGCTGTCATGCAGCATTTACTTCAAAACAATCTACTCACTCATTGATGCTCAGTTTGGGTTCTGCCAGAGCTATTCAGTTCCTGACCTCATTACAGCTTTAGTTCAAATATGGACAAAAAAAGCTGAACTCAAGAGGTGGGTAAGAATGATTACTCTTGACATCAAGGACACATCTGATCAAGTGTGGCATCAAAGAGTCCTAGCAAAATTAGAGCCAATGGGAATCAAGAGGAAAACTCTCCACCAGTTGGAGTAATTCACATGTTCCTAATTAATAGTAACCTTTTAAGATGCTGAGAGCGTGTGATTCAGCAAATGTCAAGGGAAGATGGTTAGATTTCCTTTTATTGGAGATGGCCATTCCCTAGTATTTGTGTGACACAATTACTCTCATATCATCTCTAATATAATTATTGTTGCTATTTTCTGTGTAGAAATTAATTCGACGTAGTGATGCCAGCATTGGACTGGGGTAAGCACAGTAAGAAGTCTCACAACACCAGGTTAAAGTCCAACCACTTTATTTGATAGCAATCCCACAAGCTTTCGGAGGGTTCCATACACCTGACGAAGGAACACTGTTTCCGAAAGCTTATGGGATTACTACCAAATAAACTGGTTGGATTTTAAGCTGGTGTTGTGAGACTTCTTACTAGAAATTACTTCCTCAGAAGCTGATTCTGCCCTCTGCTTTTACCAAATATCATCCAGGTCTTGCTGCATATGGACATGGACTGCTTCAGTATTTGAGGAGTTGTGAACGATGCTGAACATTGTCCAGTCATCCACGAATATCCCACTTCTGACCTTGAAGGTAGAGGGAAGGTCACTGATGAAGCAGCCAAACATGGCTGGGCCTGCTACATTCCAGGACCAAGATAACTGACATCCAACAACGTCAATCATTATTCTGTGTGTTAGGGATGACCCTCTGACCAGTGGAAGGCCCACCAGACTCCCAGATTCCCACTGATGTTGAATGATGGATTAGGTTGATTGGCCATATTAGTGTCCCAAGATGTGGATCTGACCTCATTACAGCTTTAGTTCAAATATGGACAAAAGAGTTGAACGCAAGAGGTGAGGTATTAGGGATGGATTAGGGATTGTAAACGTGTAGGGTTACAGGGATAGGGTAGAGAAGATAGCCTGGGTAGGACACTCAGTCAGAAAATTGTTGCAGATTCAAAAGACCAAATAGCCTGTCCTGCACTCTAGGAATTCTATGATTCCACAAGTCCAGGTTTGCTACAATTCCTTGATATGATACTCAGTCAAACGCTGCCTTGATGTCAAGGGCAGACATTCTCGAGTTCAGCACTTTTATCCATGCCTGGATCAATGATGCAATGAGGTCAGGTGCTGAGTGGTCCTGCCAGAACTCAAACTGAGCATCACTGAACAGGCAAATGCTGAACAAGTGTCACTTGATAGCATGGTTGACAACACCTTTCATCACTTCACTATTTATTATTTTTCACTACAGTATTAGATGGCTAAAGCTAACTAAGGGGAAAATATGTTTGTTTCCTACTACTATTCACTTGATCTTGCAGTGTTTATTAAATTTGTTGGCAGTTAAAACACGAGTCAAGATTCAGCATATTCTGTTCTTCCGCTTCTTAAAGGAAATTCAATGATAGCACATGCAAAAACCAACAGCTATTAAATCCCTTGGCATGCTATAAATGTTTCGAGATCACTCAGCGTTAACATCCTATAGGACAAAAAAGGTGCCAGTCCTCATTTTGAAGATTACATTAAAAAAGAAACCTAAAATCATTAACCCTCATATGGCAGCAGAGTGGCTGGTATTGCTGCCTCACAATACCAGGGACCTGGGATCGATTCCAACCTTGGCTGTTTGTCTGTATGGAGTTTGCACATTCTCCCCATATCTGCATGGGTTTCCTCCAGATGCACTGATTTCCTTCCACAGTCCAAAGATATACAGATTAAGAGGATTACCATGCTTAATTGCTGCTTAATGTTCAAAAATGTGTAGGTTAGGTGGATTAGTCATGGTAAATGCATAGAGTTACTGGAGGAGGAGATTGTCCTGAGTAATGTGCTCTTTGGAGAATCGGTGCAGTTTCGATGGACCAAATATCCTTTTTAACTGCAGGGAATATGGTAATAGTCAATGGGTATCTCATACCATCCCTACTATAATTAATGATGGTTTTTATTGCGTGTATATTGAGAGAGTAACTCTTTGATTTGCTATTTTCTTTGTAGAAATTATTCCCTCAGATGCAGATTCTGCCTTCTGCTCCTCTAATAATCATTACCTTGGTCTTAAATTTTAATGATCATATAAAGGAATTTAAAAGTACCAAATCAAGCTCATGGATCATCAAATTTATTTTCACGTCAACCTGTAGTTGGTAAAACTAATTTGTTTCAGGTTGGTTTGAAGGTTGTGGTGGACATAAAGTCAAATACTAAATTATTAAAACAGGTTACTGAAAAGAAGTGATGGCACATACATCAGCATCAGGTTTTGGTCAGTGAGATATCAGATTTTAAATGCTTTTTCTTCAATTTCATTTCTTTCCTATGCTCCCGTAATATCTTTTCCTATGTTAACTGTCCTACTCATAATACTTTCTCAGAAGACTAAGGAAATTTGGCATGTAAATATGACTCTCACCAATTTTTACAGATGTACCATAGAAAGCATTCTTTCTGATTGTATCACAGCTTGGTATAGCTCCTACTTTTCCCATTTTGGTAGATTGAACCAGGGCAGGGATTACTCAGTTACAGAACAAAGACACCTAGGGTACAGGTTATGACCCACTAATTTTAAAATTTTCCTTCTACTTACAAATTCTTCTATAATCTATTGATCCTTCTCAATCAATCTCTGTAATCTTCTCCAAGACCACAATTCTCCAAAATCTCTTCTTCAAATCTGGACTCTTGCACATTCCCAATACCTAACACGATTTCATCTGCCAAGATCAATGCTGTGAAATGTCACCTTTAAACCTGTTTACCTCTTTCCCCCTTTAAGATATTGCTAAAACCTTTCAAGTTTTTTGGTATTCTGTCCTAATATATCCTTAAGTGTTAAATTTTGTTTGTTATTGTTCCTGTAAAGTGCCATGGGGTGCTTTGCTATATTAAAGGTTATTTATAATGATCCTGTTGTTTGCTTGACGTGTTGACTAATTTTGTTCTTGTGTGATAGCATGAGCTATTTTCCTACGATAAAATGCAGGTTAGTGATGCTGAATATTACTGGAGGTCTCTCAGCCTTGGCTCTATCAAGCTGCATCTGAATTACTGGGCAAATAAATGCAGACAGTGTGGCTATCATTTGGACAACAGGAACTAATTAAATAAATTTCTCAGTAGCTTGATTTGGGAGTCCTTAAACACAAGCTTGATTTCTTTGCATGTCCGTCACTTGGTTGGCCAAAAATAGTTTTATCTGTGGAAATCTAGGAGCTGTAATAAAATTATTTTACATTTATAGTTTCAATTGAAGCAGAAAAATGAGCCACAACTCACATAACTAAATGTTGTGCAGACCTAAGCAAATCAACCCTTTCTAATCACATACTGGTTATATGAGGATGACTGCATTAATAATTAAAAGTTTCAGATCAATACTGAAAGCAGCCTCAGAACCAACCTTTGTCTATTACACAACAAAACAGAGTTGGATAACCCTTTACAATTACAGGAAATTACACTGTACTTGAAAACAATTACTGGCAGCACAGAAATGGCACTACATGCAAGATATGCAGGCTGGCAATGTGAGCTGCATTGACCCTTCCAGAATTTTCAATGTCTATTGCAAACATTATTCCTCCACTGGCCAGGAAGCTACTCCCACTGTATTGTACAAATACTCTCTATTTATTTTTATATTTTTTTTAAATTTTGCATCCCATCTGGTTTCCGTTTATCCCTTTCTCAGCAGTCAAGAGGATGCTCTTTTCCTGCTTAACCTTTAGGAAAGGCATACAACTGGGATGACAGGAACTTGATCTCATTGCTACCATCCAAAGCAACAGGAAGCCAATCCAAGTGATCCATAATTAGAATCCTCATGAAGTGCAGTGCTGAACCTTAACACCAACAACACTGGAATTTGCTTGGCAATTAAGTATAACACTTATCAAAGATGCAATGATTTTTGGAGAAAAAAAGAGGTTAGATTAAAATGAAAGCAGGATTCAATTTTAATCACAAGCCTCCTCATCCAGACTTAACTTAAAAATCAACCAGCTGGTGGAATTAGCATCTTTAGATTCCCCCACCCAGAGGAAAATAATCATTGGAGAAATGCCTTAGAGGGGTTTTAATCCTGACACAAACATAAGCACAGTGAACCTAGAATGTTGTGGGTCCACAGAACCATATAATCTTTCACCTTATTCCCAGAATCCCAAGCATTCATCATGGCTAATCCACCAAACCTACACATTTTTGCACCGTAGGAGGAAACCAAAACACCAAGAGAAAACCCACACAGACATGAGAAGAATGTGCAAACTTCACAGAGACAGTCACTCAAGGTTAGAATTGAAACTGGACCCTGGTCCTGTGAGCCAACAGTGCTGAGCATTGTGCCAGTCCATTGATCATTATTCAGCATCCTTTGAAAGATCAGAATCAATGTGATTTTTTGCACTGCTTTGACCTTTTCCTGTCATTTCTGTTAATATTTTGAACAGTGAATCCTGATGACAATGCTTAAATAAGTTGCTAACATTAATGATACATAATGACTAAATTAATAATAGTTAAATTACTTTTGAGTTAATTATGGTATCAACCAATAGTAATTTAACTCCTTCAAAGACTTTCGAAATTAAGGACCTCTCTAAGCCATTGCAATCCAAAATTAAAATCCACTGTTACTGACTAAACAATAGTGTGCACAAGTCTACAAGAAACAGCATGGAAAATTAGAACTATGTTAGTAGTGTCACAAATAGATAGATCAAGGAAAACAACTGCAGTGCCACATACATGAATTCATTTGTTGCAATGCAGCCTCTGCCTTGAATTTATCTATGTTAGCACCAATATGGTATTTTGTTTAGAGACATCATAATCCTTTATTTGTTAGTACGATAATTTACATTACTAAAGTCTCTAGCTATAGCCAACATTCCTGTTTGATTGCTGTTTGTGAAGCAAGAATTCTCCCATCCTGGTCATACAAAAGGAATGTAAGAAAGTAAACATCTTTCTTCACCTATGCCTCATTTGAACTGAATCACAAACACAACAATCGTTCAGTTTACTGATGGAGCTTGATCATCGAGTCAGAAACAAGCATGTACAAGTATCTGAAACATACTTGTTTCAGGCTCCATGATCAAGCTCAACAGTATACTGTTGAAGACCAATGCTCAGCAGGAGACAGCAGGGCACAAGAAGAAGATTAAAGAATCTAATTTTAATATCTCATATAAGAGTTTGTGAATTTCAACAAATTAAACATGAAATGGCACACCTCCCATTCTTACTTGCCAATTCCCACCCCCAAAAAGTTACGTCAGTTTGCAAAGCGGCAGTGGAAAGGAGAGCGCCAATTATGAAGAAGGAATCAGTATCAATAATAAAGTTTATTTATTAGTTGTAAGGCAGGCTTATATTAACACCGCAATGAAGTTACTGTGAAATTCCCCTAGTCGTTACAGTCCATTACCTATTTGGGTCAATGCACCTAAGCAGCACATCTTTCAGACTATAGGCGTAAACCAGAGCACCCGGAGGAAACCCACACATACACGGTGAGAATATGCAAACTCTACACAAACAGTAACCCAAGCCGGGAATTGAACTCAGGTCCATGGCGCTGTGAGGCAGCAGTGCTAACCGCTGTGTTACCATGCTGCCTCTATTATCTGTTCCAAATAAAAATATATATGGATGGAGTGTGGTTGGGGCTGAAACTTCACATGACACCCAAACTTACCTTTATCTTATTCTGTCTCCAGGAAATCTAGTATATTGTTGCAGACAATATGAATGGTCACTCCTGTAGTTTTGAAATTTGCTTAACCTTTTTTCCCAAAACAGAAGTGGGATTGCTAAATATATTTTCAACCACTCATTCAATTATCTCACATGATGGGTTGAGAAATTGCCTAGCCAGTGCCACTGTGATATTATCAGCAAATTTCTCCTCAGTGAAGGATATTAAACACTTGCTGGAAATTTAAAATGCTATCTAAATAGTAAGATGATCTAATTTTGTTTTCTTCTTAAGATAGTAGATGTAGCTTTGTGGTTATTAGTGATCCTCTGATATTTTAAACAAATGGCCATTTATTCACGTGGAACCCTGGAATGCTCAACATGCCAGTTAAAAAAAGTTAAAAAAGTTAAAAACAGTGGACATCATATCCAAACCTAAACCTTTCATCATTCAGAAGTAGTTTAATAGAATGAGATGTGGAAATCAAACTGATATTTCATTTCCATAGCTTAGGGAAACCACAACAACTGTAGCCTGCCACTGCCGTGTAGCGAGATCAATTAACTCAGCAGATATCAAAAAATAAAAATAATGAATATCTAAGTTCAGCAGCTCATCACAGTGTACTCACTAATTTTGCAGTCCAGGGACCCTTCGAACAATTAGTTAGCTACACAAAGCATATCCTTGTCAAGTAAATTAGCCTAGTTTTTAAGATGGATTTCCCCTGAAATACACTTTTTCATTACACTGGACATTGCCAATTATAAACACAATCTGCATCTAATCTTTGTGCTACAAATGCCTTTCTAACATCTCTTTTACACAGGCATAAGGTGGTGCAACAAATTAGAACACAATAGAAAATATTCCACTTTGGGATTTCTGCCACATTTTCTTTCTGTTCTTAAATTTGAATGGATAGAAGTTTACACACCATGGGTGCAATATACATTTTCAGTATCTATCAGGATCATAGAAATGGAAAATTTACCCGACAGTCCTTTCATTTCTGGGACACAGCCCAAGAATGATAATGGAAGAAGTCTATTCCAATGTTGGTTGTCCTGTACAATGTGCACTTAAAATACTTATACAAGTCCACAGAACAAAACTGTTCAAATTTTTGTAAACAATGGCAATCCCATTTAGAAAGGCTGTAAATCTAATAGTTCTGTGAAAATAAAAAGTCATAGAAGTGCAACAACAGATGCACTTCAGGAGGTGAAAACTGATGTTAAGTACAACAGAAGGAACATTATATTGCATTAAATCGGTGTTACATCTGAGCTGAGATGTTTAGCCCACAACTCACTGACAGACGAGATGTTAAAGCAGTGGGTAAATCTCTCCACCTGAACTTGGCTAAAATCAAGTGTAGTATCGACATGCTGCATTTGGTTTAAGTCATGAGGTTACATTTTAGCTTTATTTGAAGCAATTTTTAAAAGTGGCATCTTGGTCTTTTGGCTAAGATGCAAACGAGATCAAGCCTTGGAGGAGGTGTAATGCCTACTCCAATCAGCTTGGATTATGTGGATCACACCCAAGACAGGAGGTGACAGCCCTATCTTGTCAGCTTGGAATGGGAATGTCTCACTTGTTGAGATTCTGAACTGGACTTGATTTGATTGCATTGGATTGAAAAAACAACAAAATCCTCTCTAAAAAAATACGTATAATTAGCAGGTCAGTTACTGGCTTTGACCCACGGCCACTTTTTTCCCGAACATCTGATTCATCATTTATTGACTCAATATAACAAACAGAATTGTTTACAAACACGTTTTAAATAAATCAAGGTCAGGAATAAGGATCAGATGTTTAACACAGCAATGCAATATAGATATAATAACAAAATCATGAGTTAACTCATGATCTTACTGAGATGGGTGTGGTGGGAGGCCTCAGCAGGACATCTCACATGCAAATCAGCCTTTTTGATTGATCGACAGCTCCATCAATCCTGGCAGCACCAATGCTGAATAATGGGCACTGCTGAGACTGCAGGAAGAAAGATCATGACTGCCCAGAGATAGTACACCTAGAGTTATCTAGAGATTTTAGGGTGAGGAGGAATCCCAGTGCTCAGGATAGGGGTGAGGAAGCTGGATTATCAGTTTCTGTCAAACAGGCAGAGCAAGAAAATGGATGTAACATCTTTAATGTGGTGCCCTGAATGCGTGCATGGTTCCTCCCTCTCCCAGCCTACTGCCTTTGATCATGTAGGCCTTAAAAAAAGGTCTGTTGACTCCCATCTGACTGGCCACATTAACTGTTAATTTTTAGCATATGTTCACACGTACATATCGACACTTTTCTTTTTACCCCCTTTTGGGAATAGTGGTAGGATTCCCGAGCTATTAGCCCATTGAGTTATGAATGCTACTTCCACGGCAACAAGTTCTGGCATTGGCCTTGAATTTGGAGTTCAAAGGTATGGATGCTATTATGTTATGGAGTGACAGTATATTGTATAGGCCGATATGCGTTTTAAAGCCAAAATGTCCCTTAATTATTTTTTCACATAAGGCGAGTGCCTGCGTAACATAATATGGTGTAATACAAGGGTGGGTGAGTGAACAGGAGTGGATTAGCCTCCTGGCCTATCCCTATCTTTCCCTATTCCCTATTCCATCTCTTCCTTCTCTCCACTCACCCACCCTACCAAAATCACGCCTGGAGGATACACAAAATCTAGCACGGGTCTTCATTTGTATAATACAACATTAGGAGATCAGTTCATTGGGTTGCTGCAATAAGCAGGCACGTGGTAAAGGGCAAAGGTGGAGCTAGTCTGTCTTCATCAAAGGTTAATCCATGAAACGTAGTATAACACAAGTGCAGACAATGGGAGTGATTCTTTGACCTCATCGTGCCATTAACATATCATGCCAGTCCAAGAGAATAGCTTGCGGGGCTAAAAATCGGTTTCATACCCAACACTAAGCAGCTTGCGATTCTCCCAGTTTCTGTCTAATGGTACAAACTGGATTGTACCCAAAAAGGACACGATTCTGATTATCATATATAAAGTAGCATTAGACTGGACAGTGAGAGCCTTTTTCCTTGAATAGAGATGACTAGCATGAGGGGACATAACTTTAAATTGAGGGGTGATAGATATAGAACAGATGTCAGAGGTAGGTTCTTTATTTAGAGAGTAGTAAGGCATGGAATACCCTGCCTACGACAGTAGTGGATTCGCCAATATTAAGGGCATTTAAATGGTCATTGGATAAACATATGGAATAGTGTATATTAAAATAGTGTAAAATAGTGTATATTAAAATAACATATTAAAATGGTGTAGATTAGATAGGCTTTAGATTGGTTTCACAAGTTGGTGCAACACCGAGGGTCAAAGAGCTTGTATTGCGCTGTAATGTTCTATGTTCTATGCATAACCCACTCAAATCCCAGCAAATGCATTCTCTGGCCGATGGGTGTAGCATATTAACAGCGAGAAACAGTATTGGTTTCCAGTAGCGAAGGAAAACCTGGCATGCTGGAAAACGATCATGCTGGAGGGCTCAGATCACTGCAGCTGGGAGCATGACTAGATGGTGCCCATTTGGCAATTCCCACCTGATGTGCCACCTGGCACATCTACAATGCCTGACAGTTTGCCAGGGGCAGTGCCCCAATGTCAATGACTCTCCTCAGGGACTCCCTATGTGCGTGTGACGTGGGACAGTGTGTCACCGTGAAATCGAGATGCCCTTGCAAAATGTGCCCGAGTACTCCGAAGCAAGGCTCACTGGCGTGTTTAGTTTAATTAAACTTGTAGCTTGTGTTGATTAGGTTCAAATGCATCTACGATTTGGGCAAAATGGAGGAATAGAAACCCATGTTTGCAAGGGAGGGGGAACAGAAACAGTGACTGAAAAACAAAACTCAGCAATGTAAATTACAACATGTCAATTATATTAATTTGAGTGCTCATATATTACACTACTCCTATATATTAATATGGAGAACAATTTGTTTCTATGAATGAGTTATGAAGTTCCATCCTGTGCTAAAGTAATAGGTTATAATTAGAGGTATAGAACCACTGGATTTTCCTGCTTATTGAAATTCTGAATGGCTCACAGGCTTAATTCTAATTCTCTACTGTATTTGCCCGTCTAGCTTTGGAAGCCATTTTAAAGATACTTTACCAGCACATGTTGCCTGATGTAGTGTAATCAACTTGTTTAGGTTCAACAATGTGCCCAATTTTACACAGACTCCTGTTTAAATTTAGATTTCAAAACAGACAATAAGGAGTATTTTATAATTACTTAATCCTTATTTACACTCATAGATACATGCACAGCAATAATGAAAGATTACTCTGACGTCTAAGTGCATCATATGGCAGCTCAAATGCTGGTTATAGTACTCAAAGATGGTCACTTCAAGTAGTCACTATAACCATGTCCACAGTAATATTTCATGAGTGATGTCTTTTATGCATTCAGCTTAGTTGTTGGAGCAATGAAAAAACAGTTACCTTGGGTGAAAATTCTAATTATGCAAAAGAATCTTGAGGCTGACCAGTGTCACCATATGTATCATTTCTTTTAAAAATCTACAAAATATTCAATTGAGGTAAGTCCTAATTGTGGGTTCCTACTTTCGCAGAAATGAACATAACTTAGGACTCAGTCTATCTCAAACTATTATGGCTTAGCACTACTTTCAACAAATAACCGCAATTGATGCCACATCTTTCAATCAGTACCACACACACAATTCTAACAGTAAAACTTGGTCACTATGTTCCCTAGAATTGAGAACACAACAGCATACCACAAATTCATTCCTCCAGAGAAAAGCAAAGCATGCTGCTGGTGGTAATATTCAGAGTAAAACCACTTATATCTAATACATGCTAGAAACTGCATCATCCAAAGTATTTAAAAGCTCCAAATCAATAAGTTGTCTTCGTGAACAAAAGATTACAAATCAGAAATCTTTATCCAAATGTGATATTATAGCTAATGTCAGGGCATAATTCTAAAGGTTACAGTGGCATTTTAGATTCTTTAAGCTAGCAATGCATTATTTCAACAAATATCGATTTGACATTTTAAATAAAACAGATTTAAAGATTGCATCATAATTATTGACATTCTCTTGACCAATGTCAAAAATCAACTTGCTCACAGTCAGTAAAATACTTGCTCTGCCTAAAATAACTCCCTCATTTATATTTTAAGCTAATACTTCATCAAATATTTGCTTCTACATATCCTACTGGAGAAAAAAACTCTCCTCTCCTCTTAAATTTGCAATCAAGAGGTTTCAGAAATATTTCTTCAGAATAAGGCCAGTTTTGTTCATTTAATTTAAACCTACTTGGCACTCTCTATTAGAAGGTAACACCACAACATTACAATATCTTAAACTTGATGCACCTGCAATACGAAAACACCAATAGAAGTTACACGATGGCACTGCAAGTGTCAAAATGGTAGAACAGATATTTGTACTTAGATGAACACCTTGAAACACCATGACATATAAGGCTATGGACGATGCTGGAATATAGCTGCTTGATGGCCAATGCAGATAAAATGGGCCAAAGGGCCTATTTTGAGTTGTATTATGATTCTACCCCAGTTGTTCATATGCTAAAAAAATGAGAAACTTCCCCATACCTGCTAGCTGCAAGAAACCTAAATGTAATGATGTATATAAGCCAATAGCAAATACATTTTTCTCAATTGGCACCAGTTCACTATTTCATTAAATGAGATTATACAATGATTAATGGGAAAAACAAATATTCAAATAGAAAAACAGCTTTTCTATGCTTGAGGCTAATAGGAGGTTTACTCTAGACGTGACTGTGTTGTCTAATTGGTCGTGCTAATGCCAGGGGTGGAATTCGCTTACTGAGAGATTAGGTACCGTAACAGGAGCAGGAACATGGAGTGTTTCCTGCTGTGGAGACTGGTGGCAAAACACTTCAAAACTTCTGGTCCAACCTCATTAATTGTGTACCTGAGCATTTTACACCATATGCAATGACAAAGCAGGCCTGGATGGCACAAAATCCTCTATGGTGCCCAGGTGCCCTATTGAAAAGACACCCAACATCACTGGTTCACTATTGAAGAAAGGTGGACTGCTTGAAAATGAAGACAGATCTCTGGGAGCACTCAGACAAAAGATGGACATGCTGAGAATGAAGATGGATCTTTAGGAACATTCTGAGGCTGAAGATGGACCCCCTGCTGGGCACCAAATCTGGAAGCTCCGTGTGCTGATGCTTCCCAACCCATTTCTATGCTGTTCCAGAGTCCAGGGTTACTGGCAGTCTCATTTCAAACACCAGAGGCAGCCCCAGACATTGTTCATCATAGTCTCAACATCTGCATGTCACATTGTTCCAAGCATGTTTCATGCTGACGTGTTTTCCTGCTGGCATCATAGAGAATCTGGCATAGGCTGTTGGGTCTTCATCTGCATCCTATTTACAAGGTGCAAAGGAGGCCCATGCCTGCTTCTGGTGGATTTCCCAACCACTTCCACCTCCCAGGGGTCAAAAAAGTGCATGGAGCCTTTAAATTCCTCTTGCCTGTACCAACTCTTAAGTTTTTCCAGATCTATATTCATTTTGTATACGATATTTCTGACTTCGTCGTGCATCTTCCTCCATAGTTTCACACTACAATGTAACCAGGGTTTTCAAGCACCACAGACCAGCTCTCTGTCCCTACACTCTTATGCTTTCCCATACCTTTCTCTTTCTTTTAAAAGCTTATCTCCTTGACTAAAATATTGGTCAGCCTTTTTAATCTCTTCTTTCCTGGCTCAACATCCATTTTCTGCATGCTTATTAGTGAAGTGCTTTGGGATTTTATATGTTTTATAAATACAAATGCACTTTGTATAGTGTGTTCCTGTGAATAATTACTAAAAGATTAATAATTATATGTTTCTCCTCATTGCAACATTACCTGATAGATATCCGACAGGCTGCTGCTCCCAGAGTCACTGGCAATACTGCACCCGGACTGGCTGGAAGGGACATGTGTCACCTGTGGATGTGGATTGTCTGTGAGGTGCATCTTGGAAAGATCTGCAGGAAGCTGTAAAAATTATGAGGAGGAAGGGGAGAAAAAAAATCCATTAATTTGATAAATGAACCAAAAACATAAATTAAAAACTTTTAGACATGCTTGCTGAACTTTATAATAGTCTTTTGAAATGATCTAGGGCTTTGCAAAGAGGGCATTTGATTTAGGAAAAAACTAAGTAATACTTCAGTGTTGTTGTGTGCACTTCTATTGCATATGTGCAATGGATATTGATAAAAATATTTGCAAGATACCAATTCAACTAAAATAAAGAAAAACATGCTGTATTCCAGAATATTTTGGTCTGTAGAACTAGCAAAAATAAGCTAACAAAAATCAAAATTGCTAATATATTCAAAAAAGTGCTGCTCCGTTGAGGTAAAGATTATAAGAATACGAGGCTAGAAATAAAGAAAAGTCAATATCTGAGTTGTCCAAACTACAGCCATGGCGGCATCCATCTTACAAAGTCCTATTATGTCTTTTGCTAACTTACTGGTATTTGTGCTGCTACTGGTTTCAGTTTTTGATTTCGGGAAACTGAAAAAAGCAACTCCTTCATTTGTAGATTTATAAGCCTAAATTATCACTGAGAATCAATAAAGGAGGAGACTTGTTCAATCTTCAAAGTTGGAGAATTCAAAACAGCACACGTACAACTGAGCCAGAAATACAGAAAGGAAATAATGCACAATGGACTACAGAAGGCAGATAATAGTAGATGATAGGCGTGCAGAGCATCACTTGAAGCTGGGAAACCATATGGGGAACAAAGCCCAAACAACCAAAGAATTTTAATACATCTGAAAATCTTCATGCAATGTCCAATAGATTTGAGTGATACAAAATTTAAGTATTTGGATTTCTACAACGAATCATGTGCATTTAAAAAAATAAATGCCCAGGATCCCAGGAACTTGCATTTGAATTATAATGTTGAGTTGGGAATGGTTCAGTGCAAAAATGCTACATTCTAAATTATGGAATTATGTCTAATAATTATCTTTTTCTGATCCAAATAGCTATTAACTAATTTTCTATATCTGTAGCGAAGAGTTAATACAGACACAATGGATCAAACTGTCTTCTTTGGTTCTATAAATATATCTAGTTGTGGTACATAGGACTGTCCCCCCTGCTCCAAAAGTTGGGACATCATTTTCCCATGTGAAAACAGGTCTCCAAAAAGATTGTCTATGAAACCTTGGGCAGGTTAACCTTGAATAGATGTATGAAATGTGAGTATCTAATTGGATAAAATACATTTCTATAACAATCAAAAGCCAAAACCAAAAATTTACATGTCTGAAAGGAAATGTTAAAACCATACAACATGATCTAGTATGACACATGAACAGCAGCACAAACAAGTGTTAAGTCCTTTAAAGTACAATGAGGCCATGACTCAAACCTTCAAAAAGCATCCAGTTTTGATGAGCAAACATGGAAATAGACAAAAATAAACATTTTTATTCTTGTTTCTTACTTTTTCTTTACTCTTGCAAAATTCTAACCTACATGTAGAGAAAAAGCAGAGAAATTGAAGAGCAGGAAAGGGGACCAAGTAGACTTATCAAATTTTCGGAGGGTGAGAAAGAATCATATGCTGGGAGGAGGGCCGGCAGAAAAACAAAGTTCAACAATCAACAACCCTCAATAGGATTTAAGCTAAGAGGAAAGCTCAAATTATTAAAATAAACAAATTCTAAAAAATGAACTAAGAGTGAGAGGCAATGAAAAAGGTTCACAAAAGCAATAAATTCGCAGCAATGACACAACTGATGGTGAAAGTGTCTGCTTCTTTTTCATTACAACCATAAAACTGGCAGCAATTTAAATGACATTTGCATATGCGCATATACCAATGATTTCTTATTTTCCACAGGGTGGGATCTTGAAATTCTCATAGATAGACATTCTGTGAAGTCTTTTGACAAGAACTATACTTTTATGTTGTAAAAACACTTGAAAAAGTTAAAATTTATTGAATGAAGTGTAGTTGAGTTCTAACAGTGTGCCAAGCACATAATTATTGCTTAAACATTTTTCTGGCCGTGAGAAACTAATGATATATTGTAGAATGTTAATTTTCATCATGATTTAAAAAAATCAAAGTTGTGAATTTTTTAAAGTTTATAATATTTCAGATTCTACTGTAACAACGCTCATGTCCCAATTTTTGTTTTACTATCTATAAAATGACTTTAAAAAAAAGGATAATCAGCAATTTTCACTTCTAGATTTGTTGGATGACGTGAAAGTGGCTGCCTATGACATCAAGGCAGCATTTGACTGAGGCATCAAAAAGCCCTAGCAAAAGTGGAGTCTATGGAAATCGAGGTAAACCCACTGGTCAAAGCTGGCGCAGAGGAAGATGGTCATGGTGGCTGAAGGTCAAGCATCTCAATTCTGGTGCATCACTGCAGGAATTCCTCAGAGTACTGCCCTAGGGCCAACCATCTTCCCCTGTTTCATTAATGACCTTCCTTCCATCATTCAGTCAGAAGTGAGGACGTTTGCTAATGACTGCTCATTTGCAACCTCTCAGATACTGAAGCAGTCCATGCCCAAATGCAACATTACTTGGACAATGTCCAAGATTGGGCTGACAAGTGACAAGTAATATTCATGCCACAGAAGTATCAGGCAATTACCCATCTCCAACTGAGAATATCTAACCATTGCCACGTGACATTCAATGGCATTTCCATTGCCGAATCCCCAGTTATCAACAACATCGTGGGTTACCACTAACCAGAAAGTGAACTGGACTAGTTGCATAAATACCAGAGAAGGTCAAAGACGAGGAATCCTGTGGTAATTCTCTCTCCAACTTCTCAAAGTCTGTCCTTATCTAAAGCTCTTCAGACAGCACCTATCAAACCCACACCACCCACCATCCTGAAGGACAAGGGCAACAGATACTTGGGAACAACACCACCAAGAAGTTCCCTTCCAAATCACTCACCATCCTGATTTAGAAATATATCAATGTTCCTTCACCATTGCTGGATCAAAATCCTGGAAATATCTACATCTCTGGGAATGCAGCAGTTCAAGGAAAAGGTTCACCACTACCTTCTCAAAAAGGACTAAGGATGGGCAATAAATGCTGACCTAGCCAGTGTTGCCGACATTCATAAATGAAAAACTTAAGTAAATAACTGACTATTTAGCTTGCTTGATGACATCTATTATTAGACTGGAAGTCCCTGGTACTGCCCATAGGATGAAAGTAACATCAGGGAAAATTTAATCCGCACCACAGAAATTGTTAGTTCTTTTGAGAAGCATTCTTTTGGGGATAAGTGTGATCACTTATTTCTGACTGAGAAATCTGGCTTAAATGTTTCAAAGGAAACAAGTGTTGTTACACAAAAAATAACTATAATACAGGGGACCTGCTGTGAAGTGAAAGTTTTGTTTTAGCCTCTTCGCAGTCACTCAGCAAAGTTGTACATCAAAGGCATAGCAGCCAGGGGGGATTCGCAAACTACATTCCAGGACTGTGCTGCATTAATTGAACTCAACTAGGGTAACAGCAGAGATTCTAAACTTTGAGGATAATCAAGTATGATTCTCAACCCTAATCACTATTCAACAACTATATGTGAAGATCAGGCAAGAACTGGATTTCAGCCACGATGCATCTCTACAACTGAGTGATCAGCCAACGTTCACTATCAACATTCGCAGATGAATAGGTTACAACATACTGATAGAAGTGTATTTTAGCAAAGGGGAGGAGGGGTAAAAGTGATGAAGGAAATTGTCAAGAAAAAATATGAAAAAGTGTAATTTTTCTCTTAAAAGTCCTCAGTGTAACCAAATCTGAAATGCTGAAGCAGACAGAGCTAGTTGTAAGGCAGTTACAGTGCTACAGCATAAACAATGTTTAGCCACTGGCAACGAAAGCAACCGTAGCAATTTAAAAATTAATTTTCACGTCTTTTTTTGTCATTTTTATTATTTAAAAGTAGGCATTTTGCCCATCATACTCAAGATGACTTCATATATAGTTAGAATATTTTCAGTTCTTTTTGTCAGCTATTGGTCATGGAAATGAAAAACAGCATCTGCAAGATTGCTTTGACAGCTGGCATAATACAAGAGGAAATATAAATACGATTTTGTGACAAAAAGTGCAGACTTGGCAAGGTAAAGCTACAATCTTGAGACAAATTTGAAAAATCATAACAAGACTTCATACAGACTGACAAAATGGTATAAGGATATGATTCTTCACAGAAAACTTAGCATTTCTTTTTATGTGAAAACTTTGCACCATATGAAAAAATATAGCCTCATCAAAAAACACAAATAAAGATGATTTATTTATAGCAAACATGCGCTTGCTTTTCTTAAGTAAACCACATTTGTCCAAGTGACTTTTAATTTTGTCCTGAATTATTGCTTCAAAAAACATTTCCACCACTGAGGCTAAACTGTAGTTGCTGGGTTTATCCTTACACCCTAATGAACAACAGTATAAAGTTTGCAATTTTTCAGTCCGCTGGTACAACCCTGAATCTAAGGAGACTTGTAAGATTATGGCCTGTGCCTCCACAACTTTCAGCCTTATTTCCTATTAGTACCCCTGGATGTATCTCATCTGGTCTTGGCAACTTATAAACTTTTGATACAATTAGCTTATCCAATACCTCCTCTTTACCAATTTAGCCCATTCAATTGGGAGTAATTTCAAGCCCACATACTCCATTTAAGGAAATGGCAGAGTGCCCAAAATCCAAAGAGCACAATTTACATCAGTGAATTTATGAGTTCTGATCTTACAGGCTTCCTGCCAGTGCAGCGGTGTGAAACACTGTGCAGGACTACAGAAAATTAATTTTATTACATTAGTGAGTACTCTGTCTGGGACAACCCTCCCCTCCAAAACCGGATATTCAGTGGGTGCAGCGTACCCATCACATCAGTGCCATTTACAACAGGTTCATCTAAATATGAATCTATCTTGGAGATCTCCCCGTCAGTAACATTCAAGGTAAAGGGATACGGCCAGGCAGTGGCCTGACAAAGGTCAGCACTGTGTCAACCCAACAGTCATGATGTAGAGATGCCGGCATTGGACTGGGGTAAACTCAGTAAGAATCTGGCAACACCAATTTTACATCCAACCGATTTATTTAGAACACAGAACATTACAGCGCAGAACAGGCCCTTTGGCCTTCGATGTTGCGCCGACCAAGTAGGAAAAAGCAACGACCCTCTAACCTAAACCATTCTCTTTTCGTCCATAAACTTATCTACTAACGTCTTAAATGCCACCTGGCATTTAATCAAACTTGGCGCATCTACAACTGCCACAGGCAGGGCATTCCATATCCTTACCACCCTCTGGGTAAAGAACCTACCTCTGACATCCGTCCTATAACTACCACCCCTTAATTTAAACCTATGTCCCCTCGTGCTAGCTTTCTCCATCCTAGGAAAAAGGCTATCACTGTCCACCCTATCTAAACCTCTAATCATCTTATACGTTTCAATAAGGTCTCCTCTTAGCGCCTTCTTTCTAACAAAAACAACCTCAAATCCCTCAGCCTCTCTTCATAAGACCTGCCCTCCATACCAGGCAACATCCTGGTAAACCTCCTCTGTACCCTCTCCAATGCCTCCACATCTTTCTTATAATGGGGACCAGAACTGCACAATACTCCAAGTGCGGCCGCACTAGAGTTTTGTACAGTTGCAACATGACGTTGCGGCTCCGAAATTCAATCCCCCTACCAATAAAAGCTAAGACTCCATATGCCTTCTTAACAACCTTATCGACTTGATTGCCAACTTTCAGGGATCTATGCACATATACACCAAGATCCCTCTGTTCATCAACACTATTAAGAGTCCTACCATTAGCCCTATACTCTACACATTTGTTATTCCTGCCAAAGTGAATTACCTCACACTTTTCCACATTAAACTCCATTTGCCACCTCTCGGCCCAGCTCTGCAACTTGTCCAAGTCTCTCTGCAAACTAGAACACCCCTCTTCACTATCTACCATTCCTCCGACTTTGGTGTCATCCGCAAATTTACTAATCCATCCTTCAATACCCTCATCCAGATCATTTATAAAAATTACAAACAGCAGGGGCCCCAAAACAGATCCCTGAGGTACACCACTGTAACCGAACTCCACGATGAATAACTTCCATCAACCACCACCCTCTGTCTTCTATCTGCTAGCCAATTCCTAATCCAATTAGCTAAATCACCCTCTATCCCATACATCTGCATTTTCTGCAGAAGCCTTCCATGGGCCACCTTATCAAACGCCTTACTAAAGTCCATATATACCACATCAACTGCCTTACCCCCATCTATCTCTTTGGTCACTTTTTCAAAAAACTCAATAAGGTTAGTAAGGCACGACCTACCCTTCACAAAACCATGCTGACTATCCCATCATTCATTTCTCTCTAAATAACTATAAATCCTATCCCTAATAATTCTTTCCAATACTTTGCCCACAACAGAAGTAAGACTCACCGGCCTATAAATTCCCAGGAAGTCTCTATTCCCCTTCTTGAACAATGGGACCACATTCGCTATCCTCCAGTCTTCCGGCACTATACCCGTAACCAACGACGACCTGAAGATCAGAGCCAGAGGCTCTGCAATCGCCTCTCTCGCCTCCCAGAGAATCCTAGGGTAAATCCCGTCCAGCCCAGGGGACTATCTAACTCAAAACCCTCAAGAATATCTAGCACATCCTCCCTATCTACTTCAATACTTCCAGTTTGCAACCCTGTACCCCAATGTTCTCCACAACTACAATTACATCTCCCTGCGTGAATACCAAAGAGAAATATGTTCAGTGCCTCTCCAATTCTTCAGGCTCCACGCACAAAACTCCCACTGCTGTCTATGAACTGGCCCTAATTTGCCCTAACCATCTTCTATCTTAAACCATATCTAAAGAAAGCTTTAGATTCTCCTTAATCCTATCAGCAAAGTTTCTCGTGTCCCCTTTTAGCTCTACTCAACTCACTCTTTAGCTCCCTCCTGGCTAATCTATAGCTATCCAGTGCACTAACTGAGCCTTCAAGCCTCATCCTGACATAAGCCTCCTTTTTCCTTTTAACCAGCAAATCAATTTTTTAGTACACCGTGTTCCCTTACTCGACCATTTCCTCCTTGCCTGACAGGGACATACTTATCAAGGACTCGCAGTAGCTGCTCCTTGAATAAGCTCCACATTTCAGATGTTCCCAGTCCCTGTAGTTTCCTAGTCCAACCTATGCACCCTAATTCCCTCCTTATGGCCTCATAATTACCATTCCCCCAGCTATAACTACTGCCCCCAGCTTCATGCCTATCCCTATCCATCACTAAGGTGAACGTAACCGAATTGTGGTCACTATCACCAAAATGTTCACCAACTTCCAAGTCTAACACATGGTCTGGCTCATTGCCCAGCACCAAATCCAATGTAGCCTCACCTCTAGTTGGCCTATCTACATACTGAGTCAAAAAAACCTTCCTGCACACTTTGTACAAAAACTGACCCCTCTAACGAGCTAGAGCTAGAGCTATAGCTATTCCAATCAATATTAGTAAAGTTAAAGTCCCCCATAACAATTACCCTATTACTTTCACTCCTGTCCAGGATCGACTTTGCAATCCTTTCCTCTACCTCTCTAGAACTTTTAGGAGGTCTAGAAAAGACTCCCAACAGGGTGACCTCTCCTCTCCTGTTTCTAATCTCAGCCCATACTACCTCAACAGACAAGTCCTCATCAAACTTCCTTTCTGTCACTGTGATACAGTCTTTGACTAATAATGCCATAATAATAATAATTTGATAGTGAATCTGCGAGCTTTCTACTTTTTCGTCTTCGTCAGGCAAATGCAGCAGTGCCAATCTGTGCCAAAGAATGAGATATTGTGTGTGTGTGTGTGTGTGTGTGTGTGTGTGTGTGTGTGTGTGTGTGTGTGTGTGTGTGGGAGGGGGGGGGGATGATATCAATTAAGTGTGTCCTGGAGCAGATGGAAGGACCTGGCAAGTCCGCCTATTATCGGGATGGGATGGGGCTCTGAGATCCTGTGTTGGGTGGGGATTGAAGGGGGTGTGGGTGAAGGGGGGGGGGTGAAGGGGGGGGTGTGGGAAGGGGGGGGTGTGGAAGGGGGGGGTGGGGAAGGGGGGGGGGTGGGAAAAAAAAAAAAAAAAAGTGGGGAAGGGGGGGGGGTGGGAAGGGGGGGGGGGGAGGGGGGGGGGGGTGGAAGGGGGGGGGGGGGAAGGGGGGGGGTGTGGGAAGGGGGGGGTGTGGGAAGGGGGGCGGTGTGGGAAAGGGGGGGTGGTGGAAAGGGGGGGGTGTGGGAAGGGGGGGTGTGGAAGGGGGGGTGGGTGGGAAGGGGGGGGTGTGGGGTGGGAAGGGGGGGTTGGGAAGGGGGGGTGTGGGGGGGTGCGAAGGGGGGGTGTGAGGGAAGGGGGGGGTGGGAAGGGGGGGGTGAAGAAGAGAACATTTATTCAGATTCTGACCAGGGCGCACTTTAAAGATATCACCCCAATCTCTAAACAGCCAGGTTTTGCTGGCATGTTGAGACCTGCCCTCCCTGAATGACAGTGTGAAACATACCTCTTAATTTTTTTTGGCAGAATATGGTAAGAACTGGAGAGAAAACTAAATCAGTTTCTCTGGAGAGAAAACACCAGTTTTCTCACTTGAAACAACAGTCATTTCTTGCTAAGTTTTCACTCAATTTCTTACATACCCCTCTTTCACTATTACTTTGACAGCATCTTCTCCCTTGATAAAGACAAATGGCTGAGATACTAATTTAGTATCTCAGCCATACCTCTCTTACTCCCTTGCAGGTTCCCAATCAGCCTCATTCCTCCATTTACTACCCTTTTACTACTCATATGTCGGTAGAAGACTTTTAGATTCCCTTTTATTTTAGTTTCTCATCTCCTCTCATAGCTCTTCTTATTTACTTTTTCATTTCCTCTCTGAACTTTCTAAATTCAGATTTATTCTCAACTGTGTTATCTATCTGATGAAATCTGCCATTTACATGTTTTTCCACTCCATCTTACCCAATCACTGTCATCACCCAAGCAGCTCCACTCTTGTTTGTCCCAACTTTCTCCCTCCTGGGAACATACTTCGACTGTACAAAAATTATTACTTTTTTAAAAAAAAATTTTTGCTCCATCCTTAAAGTTACAAAGCCAATACTCAAAGTGGATTGGCAAACTCAAATCTATTTCTTGCTTGCTGCAAAACCCAAATTCAAATTCCAATTGAACCCAATTCATGGTCTCCATATGAGGGACAAACAAGATCTAAGCTACCAAGAAAAGAAATGTCACCCCATTTTAGGCTTAATATGATGTTTGATCTTAGCCAAAAGGCTGAGAATCGTACTTCAATTATCTCCTCTTTGAAGGCAGCCATCGTTCTATTACCAGCTAATCTCTGATTCCAATTTATTTGGGCCAAATTTGTTCTCACCCCACTGGAGCTGTCCTTTCTCCAATCCATTATTTTTATTGCTCCTGTTCCTGACACTATTATTACAGCCCCTTAAATGTTCCCCTACTGACACTTGATCCGTTTGACATACTTTCAGTCCCAGAACCAGATTCAACAACCCCTCCTTCCTCATTGGCTGAGAAACATTGTAATTTAGAAAATTCTCCTAACACACTTAAAAACTCCTCCCCCTCTGTCCTTCACATTCCCATCCCAA
This sequence comes from Sphyrna mokarran, assembly GCA_024679065.1. NCBI lineage: Eukaryota > Metazoa > Chordata > Chondrichthyes > Carcharhiniformes > Carcharhinidae > Sphyrna > Sphyrna mokarran. Next base: position 55,898,209 of record JAGIQG010000014.1, read on the forward strand.
TCTACGTCAGGATAATCTTGCACCTTTCCATAATTTCCCACTAGATGACGGTACCTCTGTTGTTTCTTAGCTCTAATCAAATTATGTCCTTCACCCCTCTAGGATATCCCCTCTCCAACATTGCAATGTTCTCCCTAACCAGTAATACTACAGACACCTCCTTTCTTTCCTGAAAACCTTCCATCAGGAATATTTAGTCTTGTCCTTTTTTCAGCCAGGATTCCTATTATTGCCACATCGTATTTCCACATTGCTATCTACGTCTTGAATTTACCAACTTTATTTACCACACCCCTTGCTTGCGTTCCTTGCCACATATTCATCTGTTCTCTTCTCTTATTGCTACACTCACAAGTACATAGTATCAGGAGAAATACAATACTATATCCTTTCAGTTTGAGCTTGCTAATTTATTTCTCAACTCCCTCGACAAACTGCAGGACTTCATCCTCTTCTTATTTATGTTGCTGGTGTAGATATGCTCCTTAAATGGTGATTATTCACCCTCACTCTCTCAAAGCACACTAATGCTGCTCAGTGCTATTCCTCACTTTGGCACCAAGGTGGTAACATACCATCCTCGATTAATGTCTGCAGCTACAGGAACTTTGGTTGATTTTTCTATCCAATCCTTTTATCACTATTGTTTCCCAATTTTCCTCTTGACCCCCTGCTGCAACTGAGCCATTTATGATTTTGTGCACTTGGTTCTAGCTACACTTTCAGCACAACCATCACTCTCACCAGTATTCAGAAATGAGTACTGCTTGAAGAATAAGATGCACTCAGAGAACACGTGCACTATCTGCTTGATCCCCCTTGACTGCCTGACAGTCAATTATTTCCTTTCTGTCTGCATGACCTTAAGTTGTGGAAACACCAGATCTACAAACATCTTAATCAGGAATCATACTGTCTACCAAGTGCACTGGAACTGTGTTGGTACCATTCCTTTTGATTAGTTCAAGAAACCTTGGAAATTTTTGGGGCAAGAATTATTCCAGGGAAGACAAGATTTTGACCCACTGCTCCCTAGCCATCATAACACCAAACAATCACCCCAGTAACCATTTTCCTCGATAAGGCTTAATGCAGATATACGGTAGGCTCTGAACACAGCTGGTTAAAGTTGCATTGCTACACAGGGGATAGCACTGTAGCACGAAATAAGGTAACAAGAGGCCTTAAATCAGCAAAGGAAATAAGATTCTCATTCACTACAAATCAGATTTTCAGCAGTGTTCTAGGCTACCTAGAGAGAATGCTAGGACTTAATCACTGCATTCTGGAGCCTTAGATATAGCAGCCCATTAAGGAGAATTAACTGAGGTGAAAAGGAAGGGAATCCAGTATGGATCTTGTAGAAAAAACAAAATACTGATGAAAAATCAACAGACTCTCCTTCCAGGTGTTGCTGGACCTGCTGATTTTAGCAGCATCCTCTGTTAATGGATCTAGTAGTACTGTCTACCAAGGCTTTGCTGCTCTTTACATATAGTGGCCAAAAGAGGAGCAATCAGGAGTTCTGGCAATTAAAAGAAAAGAAAATAACGGTCAGGCAATTAGGCAGTCTTCCCAAATCCTCTGCAGCAATCTCACCAATTCAGATAGGGACATCATGAAGGCCTTTGTTTTGACAATCTCTCAGGTTGGATTCTCATCAAAATGATTGGGTTTGCAAACATGCATCACAGTGGAAAAATAACTTACAGTAAAAATCTAGAATACTGCACATATAGAAGGTGTGCTTTGAAGCAAAAATAGGTAGACTTTATATATTAACAAACATAAAAGTTTCAAAAGTCTGCTTTGTGTACAAGTATCAATGTGCATATCTGAGTGTGTTAAATATTAAGATCTATGAAAATAAATGAAGAGGAGTGGGAAGCCTAACTGATTTTGCCATTGCCTGGTTTACAGATGCTAAACTCATTGAAGCATGTCCGGCACAGGCTGCTGGCTGAAGTTGGACTCCTGTGATTCATAGATGAGTGTCTATTTATTATTTGCATTTCTCAATTAAGCCAGCTTGAGTGAGAAGGGAAAGCAGAATTAACAAATGTTTATTTGAATACAAGTTTAATAAACTGTGTTCAGTATAAAGATTTACCATTAACTGTTAAGAATTTACAATGTTTTGGCAAAATTAATGCTTAATGCCACAAAGATGCTATTTTACAATCTGTTGCGCTCTTATTTACTTTTCTCCAACACAACAATTCAGTAGTAACGCCTGTCTCTGCATTAAGAGCTTCACTACAGATTATTTTGGCGTTGCTGAATGCAGCAAAATCCTAGTAACATGCCTTGTCTTTAATCACCACCATCCAATCATGAGTTTGTATATTCATGTGACAAGACAATTTCATATGGCTTTGTATAGATATCCTATGTTGTATCATTAGGAAAATATTCAGAGAATTAGGAGTGCATGAACAGCTGCATGGAAAGCTCTTGAAGGGAACAGTTGCATTTCAAAACAAACCTTCAAAATGTGCATCCAGGGCAGAACAGACAAAGAATTTTCGCAACCCTCTGATTTTTAACCAATTATCTAATGTTCCCTAAATTAGGGCAAACTGTGCTGTCCTTGCACTATAATCAAAAACTATCCAAACACATTGTAATTTACAAGATCCAGTAAAATAGATGCAGGGTAAACAAAACCTCAATTACACTCCTGTTTATTTTCAGAATAACAACCAAGATTACATTAGATGGTCTTGATGATTTTAAATTACAAAAGCTGATGGTTTTGTATTAAAAGATGAAGGCAATTCAATTGACAAAATGGTCCATGAGGGAACTAACACATCCATTCCAGCAGTTAAGAAACATTCACACATATACAATGCAAAGAACAGCCACAAAGCCATCACACTAAGCACATCTGATGTTTTTAAAATCACTGGATTTTGTAGTAACACCTTCATCAGTGATATCAGTTACTAATTAATGCTTTCCTCCACCCACCCAGCTCAGTTACAGAAATTGGAACAACAAGTATATTTATATACCTCTTCCAGAACTGGCAGTAAGCTCTGTAAGCATGTCAGGCAATGGAACTATAAAACAATTGAAGTAATCAAAACCGTTGAAAAAAGTAGAGATGAGCCATTACTTCAACGTGTGTGGAAATAGACAATAGTGAACTGCAATAAAATTCACAATTTTAAAGCACAGCATTAAACAAATAAGCTAATTTCCTGATAAAACAATCAAAGCTTTTAAAATTATTACAGGTGAAATGTAAGGGCCAAATCACTTCTGACTATTAATTTCAATGATTTTAAAAGCTTTGAGCTGTGTTTTAAAGCAGTAAATTTTACTGTAATTCACTTCCAATGCCTGTTGACACTTGTCCACATTCTCACATGAAGAATGCCCACTCTCCTGATTTAGGGCCTCTGAGCTGTAACATCCTTCATAAGAACATAAGAAATAGGAGCAGCAGTACGCCATCCAGCCCCTCGAGCCTGCCCCGCCATTCAATAAGATCATGGCTGATCTGCAGTGGTTTAGTACCACTTTCCCACTTTCTCCCCGTAACCCTTAATTCCCTTGTCAATCAAAAACCTATCCACTCTTAACTTAAATATATTCAGCAAGGAAGCCTCCACCACTTCAACAGGCAGAGAATTCCAAAGATTCACCACCCTTTGCGTGAAGAAATTCCTCCTCAACTCTGATCTGAACTGCACCCCTGTAATTTTGAAGCTGTGCCCTCTAGTCCTGCTATCTTTGCTAAGCTCTACCCTATCCATCCCCTTCATTATCTTATACATCTCTATAAGATCCCCTCTCAGCCTTCTAAACTCCAAAGAGTACAAACCTAGCCTATTTAGTCTCTCCTCATAATCCAACACCCTCATCTCTGGTATCAGCATAGTGAACCTTCTCTGCACCCCCTCCAAGGCCAATATATCCTTCCTCGAATGCGGCGACTAAAACTGCACACAGTACCCCAACTGCGGCCTTACCAGTACTTTATACAGCTGCAAAAGTACCTCCCTACTTTTATATTCTATCCCCCCAGCTATAAAGGCCAACATTGCATTCGCCTTCTTGATCACCTGCTGCATCTGCAGACTGTGTTTTTGCGATTCGTGCACAAGGACGCCCAGGTCCCTCTGCACCTTCGCATGCTGCAGCTTTTCGCCATTTAAATAGTAATCTTTCCTACTGTTATTCCTACCAAAGTGGATAACCTCATGCTTGCTAACATAGAACATAGAACAATACAGCACAAACAGGCCTTTCGGCCTACGAGTTGCGCCGATCACATCTACCAATCCACAGACCTATCTATAACCCCCTATCCTATTCTTTTCCGTATACTCATCCAGAAGTCTCTTAAAAGACCCCAGTGAGTTTGCCTCAACAATCTCCGACAGCAGTCGGTTCCATTCACTCACCACCCTCTGAGTGAAAAACCTACCCCTGACATCTCCTTTGTATTTGCTTCCCTGCACCTTCAATCTGTGTCCTCTCGTAGTGACCACTTCCGCTCGGGGAAACAGTCTCTGAGAGTTCACCCTATTTATTCCTCTCAACATTTTATAAACCTCTATCAGGTCGCCTCTCAACCTACGTCTCTCCAGTGAGAAGAGTCCCAGCTCCCTCAACCTATCTTCATAAGGCCTGCCTCCCAATCCAGGCAGCATCCTTGGAAATCTCCTCTGAACCCTCTCAATAGCCTCTACATCCTTCCTATAATGAGGCGACCAGAACTGCGCACAATACTCCAACTGGGCTCTGACAAGAGTCTTATAGAGCTGCATCATTACCTCCTGACTCCTAAACTCTATTCCTCGATTAATGAAGGCCAGTACACAGTATGCCTTCTTGACCACTTCCTCCACCTGCGAGGCCGATTTAAGAGTCCTATGGACCCGGACCCCGAGATCCTTCTGCTCTACAACACAGCTAAGACTCCTACCCTTATATTGTACTCCTTCATCCCATTATTCCTGCCAAAATGGACCACTACACATTTATCTGCATTGAAGTCCACCTGCCACTTCTCCGCCCAGTCTTGCATCCTGTCTATTTCCCGCTGAAACTTTTGGCATCCCATTATACTCCTTTTGCCAGGTCCTTGCCCACTCACTCAATCTATCCAGATCTCTCTGCAGGCTTCCCACACCCTCTATGCAATTTGCTTTTCCACTCATCTTCATGTCATCAGCAAATTTCGTCACCCTGCATTCAGCCCCTTCCTCCAGATCATCTATATAAATGGTAAATAGTTGAGGCCCCAGCACCAATCCCTTGGGCTCTGCACTAGTCACCAGCTGCCAATCAGAATAGCACCCATTAATATCTACTCTCTGCTTCCTATCCTTTATCAAGTCTAACACGCTACCCCCAACTCCCTGCACCTTCAGAAAAGAAATGGGCAAAGAAAACAACCTATGGGCCCCAGACCAGAGGATCCATCCCATTTCATGTACATCATATAGAGAATCTCTATATGATGTATATGCACATAATTTATTAATAAGTATTGTCTATCTCATAACATTTGAAAATATATCCTGTGACTGTTCAATGAGAGAAATTTCTGCTGTCTTTAAGAAGGACAGAATATGCATATTACTTGGATTGGACAATGAAGTATGCTGAGAGGTGGAGTTTGGTGAACTGAGGATGTTAAAGGTCAGAGGTGTGGGGAAGTGGGGACGGTTGTAGGTCAAACTGTTTTTATTTATAAGTAGTCTCTCATTGGGTCCAAAATGGTTGGCCAGATTGCACAGGTTTATGATGTTAACATATAAATCGATGCCATTGTTATCCTTGAATCCAGAATCATTAAGTTTATTTTTTAAAAAGCTTGTCAGCTACATATCGTCAGAATAGTACCTCCTGGTTCAAGTCAACTAAGCTGCTCCTGGCAACTGAAATGCCATATATCTGCTGTATCCTTATAATGTTTTTGAATATACAGTTCTGTCCCCAGAGGCAGCAGAGGCTAGGAGTAAAAATAGATGCTGCTGGTGATTGTTTCTCTTGCACCACTTAGCTCCACAGTGGAGTATCTATGATTATGTGTTTCTAAGATACTGATCAAGCATCCTAATAAAAGCACTCAAAATATCTTGCAACAATTATTTATATTGAACTACAAAAGTCTGTGTATGGCAATAATACTTTGATATCTAATCTACTGATTTTTAAAACATTTTGGATGAACTTATCTCTTAAATATTAGCTCTTCAGTTGCTAATTTAAGTTACAAAGTCCAATAGTATGATATTTTTCATCAGTTTGGAAAAAATCTAGAATACCTAATGGATATACCTATTATTTCTAATACAGGGTCCAATGGCAAAAAGGTTCAGTTGTTGCCCTAAACCAGCGTCATTCAAGTTAATTTACACAGGTCAGCTCTGACGAAAGGTCAACCTGATTCAAAACAGTGGTTCTATTCTCTCTCCACAGATGCCATCAGTCTTGCAGAGATTTTCCAGCATTTTCTGTTTTTGTTCTAGAATCCAGCTTCCACAGTATTTCACCAGTACCACAGCAATGTCATTTATTGGTTTCCTCAAAAATAAGTAGCATATTTCTTATGCAACAACAAAACAATTGCCAGCTTAATTCATTAAAGCCCAAAAAAAAACCATTGCACCACTTATTTGAATAATTCTCGAGTATGGATTTGAATTATTTAGTCAGTTGCATATATTCCTGAATAAAGAGATTCCTGCTGAACAGATGTGGGATGAAAATATACTATTAATTGATTTTCCTTGCATCACTACTTTGACATCATCCATGCTGATCATGTAAATGTAAATAAGTTAAATGAAAATGGATATGTTTTTCAAACAAAGCATTTAATTACTTAATTCTAATCTCTTGGCAATGATGTTTCAGTGTTTTCCAATTTTCTTCTTTGCTCTGCTGAAGGTGGAGTACAGCTTAGGGGTCACAATTTGAATGGCTATTCTTCATTTATGAACCTAAACAGTAATTTGTGACAGTATTCAACAGTGGAGTTTAATGCAATGGAGGCTGAATCCTTATTTGCTCTGCAGGCAACTTCTAACAATTACTAATGAGTTAAATCTGATTAATCATTTTCCTCTACCCAGCCATAGAAACACTCGGGGACAAAGGTTCCATTCCTACCTATGTATAAAACTAGTATGAAGGATTTCCAAGGATTCAAGAGAATTGAAAAATTGAGTAGCTTCAATGATCAATTCACAACATCAAGGTGATGAATTGATTGTCTAACTTGCAGTTTCCTAGACAAATAGATAAGATCAAGAACTTAGCAAAGACTAAAGACTAAATCTGTTTCATCTTTGTATAGTTGCATATCACTGTAGGCAGATATTGTGCAAGCCTTTTTTTTTAAACAGACAGACTAAACTTCATCCTTGACTGGATTTAGTGGAGTGCTTCATTTCTCTAATCAACTTGCAAACAGATGGTAAATGTCACAGAGCAAGTGGTTTTTAAATGATATACGCTGCAGCTAAAATGCTCAAGGGTTGGTCGAAAAACATGATTGATATTGATACTAAATTATCCTCCAACTTAATTTCAATTTTTTTTAAACTGCCGTCAAGATACTGTCAACTATAACATTTAGAATTACGGTCAGCAATTCCAAATAAGAGAGCACTTATAAAACTGGCGTCAAAAATGTAAGCAATAAGAAGCTTATAAATCAAAATATAAGCTATGCTTTATAAAACAAATATTGTTTCAAACACTCAATTCTCTCATTTACAGCCATTAAGAAAATAGAGCTGCATTCTACATTGGAATCTAAAATAAACCATTGCAGTCTAGGTTGAACAGCGATTCAAGATAACTACAGATTCAATACTTCAAAATCGGAACAGCTTGTTTCATAACATGAATGCTGGCCTATTCCTGTCAGCAGGTGTCTCTAATCAATCAATCACACAAATCAAAATTCTAAAAAGCAAGTGCTGCATCCCATCCCAACTATTCCCCCATCAAAGATAAATATACTCATGGTATTTCCTTTTCAAATCAGTGTTCATGAAAATTAAGTGTGATTTTTAAATCTTTATTGAAAGTGAACAAATACCATAACTTGGAGTAGACCTTACTGCAAAATACTCCATTTAAAAATTGCAGTAGATTGTAGGCAGGTTTCAGTATTGACTTGATGTAGGTTGTACAGACAATGGTGCAGTATACATGATTTCGCTTAACTTGGTCATAACTGCCTAGAGATCAAAAGTCTCTTTAATATACATTACATGAAAAGGTGACTAAATAGAGCAGATGCATGCTTTTGTATATGTACTTTAATATCATGGTTTGTCACCACAGTAAACAGAGATAGACAAAAACAGTGCTAGGCTATATGTCATTGAAAAACTTTAGACAGAAGAAGTGCAGCTCAATTTATACTGCACGGCTATAAGTATGTATATATTAAAAAAAAACACAATTTGCAGATTCAGAAGGCTATGGAATGAAGCTTAAAATCAGAGACTTGAGTATTAAATTCAAGTCAAAACCCACGTGGTACCAAGGGAGTGCTGCATCTTTGGAAGTCCTATCTTTTGATGTAAGATTTTGAAACAAAGTCCATCTATTCTCACTAGTTGTAAAAGCTCCCGATCCACTCTCCACGCTTGTATTTCCCTCTTCTTCTAACATACAAAATATGATATACAAGGAAGTCACAGTTGTCCAACCACCTTGTGCAATTATAATGACCTGTGCATCACAACATACCCGCAATGTATCTCTGCAACTCAATGCAGAAGATTTACCGAAAAAACAATAATCTCCATATACGGCCCACATTTTCCCTTAGAAGATGCAACAGTCCCTACCTCATCCATTCCATCTGGCAAAACATTACATCTTTCCACAGCTGTCTTTTCCTACATTCTTTCTCAACTCATGGTCAACGACTGGGCTACTGTGCCTGCATGGTTACCACTGCTGCTTCACAGCTCCATGGACCTGGGTTTGATTCTTGGCTTGGGTCACTGTCTGTGTGGAGTTCACACATTCTCATCGTGACTGATGAGTTTCCTCCGGGTGCTCCAGTTTCCTCTTACAGTCCAAAGATGTGTGGGTTAGGTTGATTAGCCGTGCTAAAAATTGCCTTTAGTGTCCTGAGATGCATAGATTAGAGGATTAGTGGGTAAATATGAAGAGATACAGGATTTGGGCCTAGATGGAATTGTGGTCGGTGCAGACTCAATGTGCCAAATGGCCTCTTTCTGTACTGTAGGGTTTCTACGATTTCTATAACTTGCTGACTAATTATTCTACCAAAATCCTTTGTAATTTGTAAAACCTCCAACAAATCTCCCCTTGAACTTTTCTGCAACAGCAGAAATTGTCTCAGTATAATAAGTCTCCTGTCATTTTTATCATCCAGGTGAATCTGCATTGTACACCATAGCTTCCATGTTCTTTTTATGATGGGATACAGACTATACATTAATTGCTGTCTAACCAATGGGGTTTACAAATGTAAAATACTCCACTACTTCTTTACTCATGTATTCTATGTCTCTATTAAAATAAAACCAAAACATCCAAAGATGCGTGGGTTAGGTTGATTGGCCACGCTAAAAAAAATTGCCTCTTAAGGTCTCGAGGTGCATAGGTTAGAGGGATTAGTGAGTAAATATGTACGGATATGGGGGCAGGGTCTGTGGTCGGTGCAGACTCGATAAGCTGAATGGCCTCCTCCTGCATTGTAGGGTTTCTATGATTCTCATTTTGTATATCTATATCAACACAAATTCCCATAAAATTATGTAAATGATCCTAGGTCTATCGAGTGTATGTGTACAAAATATTTTAACTCCAGCTCATCCCCATTAATATATTTTCCACTCATCTACCATTTCTTTTTACATTCCTCCTTTGCCTTTACCAACCTCCAAAACCTCACTCTCAGTTTCACATTAACACACATTTTATAATTTCAACTGAGAAAAACTGTGGCTTGATATCCAACCTTTATACGAGATCTTGAGTTTTGGGAAGACAGTGAGAGACAAGTGGGAGTGCTGCTCCAAGATCATGTGACAGAATTTCAAAACAGCACTAGTTGAAGCGCAGAACTGGATGAGAAATTGCAAACTGCAGAAAACAGGAAACTGCAGAACAAAGACTTGAATTTTACCACAAAAGGTACCTGTTCTCGCATGTGGTGAAAGTTCATATGCTTTTTCTTGATTTTATTTTTCCTCTCCTTTTCAATTGTGAGCATTTTTATTACAGCGGTACTTTGTTCTGTTTGCCTGTCACTTTTAATACAGTACACAATTTATCTGTCCAGTGTGTCCATTCTTTCATGATCATAGTCTGCAGCTGCTGACTGGATGTAGAAAATTCACTGTGGAGCCAATTTAAAATGACTTTTGGTTGATTTCCAATGGATTACTTTTGATTTTCTTTTTTATCTTTTTACATTTTGTATTGCAAATCCAATCCCACATGTATCTGCTTAAAGGCATCTGGAACATATGCACAACTAAAAATACTGCATTAGCTGCTAAAAGACTGGCAAGCAGAGTACTTTTTTCGAACCACTGTCAGTGCTGTTCTTAAAATTTACTTTCACCCTTTGACAAATGCAGATTTCCCACGCATGCAACATACTGCAAAATAAAAAATGAAAATGCTGCAAAATCGCAGCATCTGTGAAAAGGGAAACAGAGTTAATATTCTGAGGAAAGATAATCAATCTGGAGCCTGAAAAGACAGAATGTGAAACATTTATTTTTAACTTAAGAGTAATTGCCCAAACGTGGAGGAGGGCAGGGAGGTGGGAAGCATCATTAAATGGCAGATGAAGGCAGCAGGAGGGGAGACCGCGATATTTCCACTACCATAAGATATTATCAACTGCAGGAACAGCAATGGTGGCAGACAACCAAATAAATCAACTGGGTCAATTCTCACACCCCACTGGCCAGCACCTTACTACGTGTCAAGACTTCAGGCAAACTGTAGCTGCCTTCCAGCATGTTCCTGGTTTGTGGGGTGGGGAGTTCCTTAATGGCCACTCCATAACCCAGGGAGGGCCTCCACAAAAGGCAAAAGCCACCCTGGTAATTCTGACATTGAATGTGAGCCATGCAGTGGCAATGATAAACCAGATCTGGCCTTTGAGGTCACTTCAACATGGAAGCAATCTCTGCTTGATCTTGCAGCCTCAACAGTGTCCACATTTATAGGTTGCCCTGCTGAAGCTGCCAGCCCTCTTATTTGGGGTAGCCTTAACTTCTACTTGGGGAGCTCATAGTGCCCTGTTTTCTCCATAGCAAAGTATTGGCCAATCATAACCAACTTGGTAGCCAATCAGCATTCTTTTCTCCTGAAATATAAGTGGCTGTGATCATTTGAAATTTAGCATCCTTGTGTTTGTTCTGATGAGTGCAATATGAAAAGCTTCAGTAACATGGCGCTTTCATGAGCAATATTCAAGTTTGGTCCTGCCAAGCAGCTGGAAATACACTTACATTTTTAACTGAAGATTTCTTTTTGGCTATCAGAAAATACTCTGGAAATATTGTCCATATGATATTATTTGTATTGAAGTGACTTATTAGGACTTAGTACACAGCATCCCGTAAAGAACAAATTGTAATATTAAATTATGTTTATTGCATCACAGCACAATGAAGTTCTTCCAAGCATTTCTGTTCAATTTGCAGAGCTGAAGGCTACCTCAAATATTTAATCAAATAGAAAACAGCAACATAATTCTAAACAGGAGAGTACATACAACCAATCAACACAACGGTGGGTGCCAACCGGTCAAATCTCTAAACGCTGGCAAATACAAGTTATATTTGAACAACCATTAGAAGATTTCACATGCTAGCTTTATGTAAATTATGTTATTAGTTATTGTACTACTATGGGTTCTGGATTCTATGCTGTCTTCCTTTACTGATCTCAATCATTTGAAGCTGGTATTTCATTTAATTCATGTATGCATGACTGGTTACCATTAATTGGATTCACATAGGTCGATAGAGAGTAAAATTGCATTCTTAGATGAAGGCCTGTCAGTGTATCTCATGCACACACTTATGTAAACAAGGGTTCAATTTTTCACAAAGCCAAACAGCTGATAGTAAATGCTTAAGCCGCTATTCTTATACAATGAATTCCTGGGTTTATTTTGAATTAAAAAATACTTCTGATTCCAAATGAAATTGATGGGGTGAGCCAAGTAACTCATGTGCCAGCAGTGCATAGCTTGACCAATGCGAACAGCCAGAGAACTGCATGTAGTTGACATGTAGAAATGCCTCATACTAAATTAATGCATGTGATATAATGGCTGCTAGTTTACAGTAACATTACAGCCTTAATCATTATGTATTAACTGCATATGGCTCAACAGCCCAAGTAAAAGCGTGCAATGAGGAGCACATGTACAAATGAAAAGAGAACAAGGGAATCAAGCATTTTTGTGCCCTGGCCCAAATTTTGTTGAAGTACAGTCAAACTTATTGATTAATGTGAATTTTAATGGGAGAAGCCCACATGGGATTGTTACTAATTAGAATTTACATGTCACATTTTAGTACCATTTCTTTGAAAAATAGAAATCGAGATCACAGCCATACTAAACGAAAAAGTTTATACATTAGATTTTATACTCAAATAATTGCATTAGATTTTTAGCAAAAGGTAACTGATACGAGTTCATGGTTGTAATCAAATCTCTGGGTTCAAACTGGTGATGAGCCACTCAAACCGCACTTAGCAATAGCTGATATCACCTGAGCCCCTATTAGATTACAACATTAATTCATTCCAAAGCTCCCAGTTTTCTCTACTAAACCAAGCTGGGTTTCAACTTTTGTGTTACAGATTACAGCAGTTGATCCAATCTGGATTTTTCATTTCTAGAACTGAGTATGACATCAATTTAAGTATATTTTATTTTCTATTTATAGCATCATATATCAAACACAAATAAAACCAGAGAGTATTGGCCCTAGTATGCTAGTCTTAAAGCAGATAGCAAGCCAGTTAACTGTTAAATTGACAACAGTATGCAAATGTTGTTAGCTATTCTTTCTGTAAGAATACTTCAGAACACAAGTCACAGAGGATTCAGCAGGTCATACTATCACTTCTCTGCAAATACCATCATAGTTCACTCTAAAACATAAAGCAACTGATTTGCATGCCTTGGTAAAAATCAATCACAGAAGTATTGGATACAAATGAATACAAGGTTTCTCCTTGTGAAACAGATAAAAGGTATAATGGTCCTATTTCTCATCATGCATTTTAGTTGATGCATACTTAGCTAATTGCATATAGTATAATACAAGCGGTATACATATAAAGAGTATTACATATTTCCTAAAGAAGTTTAACTAAATTTCAGTCATTTATATAAATGCAACATAGATGTAAACAAAATAATTATTACTTCCCTCCCATCCCCACCAGTGAGACAAGATGGGAAACTTTAAATGATTTCAGAGATTTAACATTCATACTCTGCAGTAATACAGACATGATTTTTTCATAAAATGAGAGGTAACTGGCCATCAATTTCTTTCTCTTATAAAAACATTGTGTGATTACCTCACAAATTTTTGCATGATAAATACATACTTCACAGCCTGCTACATTTCATCCTGCACAACATACATGTGTTCAGATTTTGCTCCCAGGCAAGTCAATGAAAATAAAGATAACTAATCACATGGCCTAATGTGTAAAAGTAAAATCTATCCAGTGTAGTGTTAAGTCATGTACATCATCAGAGCCAAGGTTCAGTTTCTGATCTGCACTGAGTTAATTGATCTCAGCCAGATACAACTGACGTCAGTATGGGTATTGAACCAGTGATCCTGTTCTTAACTATTATGTAATAACCTAACTCTAAAAAATGAACATGTGGATTTAACCATGATCTTTTCTCTAGTCAAACAGACTGCCAGCACTCGTAGAGTAGGCTCATAGTTAAATAATGGTCAATAAAACCAGACCCTAATGATATCCATCACCTTTGGAGATTACAGGAAGCAAAGAAAGCTGATGAATATAACAGCAAAGTCAATGACTGCATGCATTGCAGGAGTTAAAAATAGTGTATTGTTCAAAAGATTTGGATTGCAAAGAGACAGCATAATTCAGAATGTGTACCTTAACTTTTGTAATAAAACTAAGTACTTCAAGGCCAGAGTGATCACTTGGATTAGTTTTGATTACCTATGGGTGTCAGAAGAATTTCCCATATTATTTATCTCAAAATTGAATTTTCAATTTGGTTTTCCACCTCTCCTACGAGTTCACATGAATTGATTGGAATGGAAACTACATAAATTGTGATACAGAGCAAGCTGCATAGGCCAGAGAGTCTTTTCTGTCATATAACAGCAAAACATTGCCATTGTGTGTCTTGCTGCTATGGTATATTCCAAGGACAGACCCCACAGACAGATGTCAGGAAACACAGGTAATTTATTACAGGTCTTATATGGTGTACAATTCAATTCCTGCTCCTCCAGGGCAATTCCAAGCAGATCAACAAAACCCCAAGGTCACATGACCCAATCCCTTAAAGGGTTACAACATGCCCAACATACATAACAGCTGCGGATGCTGAAAACCTGAAATAAAAACAGAAAACACTATACAAACTCAGCACATCTGGCAGCATCTATAAAGAGTGAGAGAGACACACAGTTAAGGTTTCAATTACAGTGGCAGGATTGGACAAGAGTTAACATGAATTTACAAAAGGAAAATCATCCTTGACAAATCTACTGGAATTCTTTGAGGAGATAAGAGGACCTAGTGGATGTGGTTTATTTGGATTTCAGAAAGCTTTCTGACAAAGTCCCACTAAGAGATTAGCATAAGCTGTGAGGAGGATGCAATGATACTTTCAGTGTGATTTGGACAAGTTGAGTGGGTGGACAAATGCACGGCAGATGCAATATAACATGGACAAATGTGAGGTTATCCACTTTGGTAGCAAAAACAGGAAGGCAGATTATCTGAATGAGCTACAGATTGAGAGAAAGAAATGTGCAACGAAACCTGGTTTATCAGTCACTGAAAGGAAACATGCAGGCGCAGCAGACACTAAAGCTGGTAAATGGTACACTGGCATTTGTGCTGAGAAGATTCGAGAATGGGAATCAGGGATGCGGTTATATAGGACCTTGATCAGACCATATCTAAAATACTGGTCTCCCTATCTGAGATGTTCTTGCAATGGAGAAAGTACAGTGAAGGTTTACTTGACTGATTCTTGGGATGACGGGACTGATGTATGAAGAGAGATTGAGTTGTTTAGGGGGGAGGGGGGGGTGGTTTCTCATAGAAACCTATAAAATTCTAAAAGGGTCTGACAACATAGGTGCAGCAAGGATGTTCCAGATGGTGATGGAGTCCAGAACCAGGGGTCAACATATGAGGATATGAATAAACCATTTAGGACTGAAATGGAGAGAAATTTCTTCACACAGACTGGTGAGCCTATAGAACTCCCTACCACAGAAAGCAGTTACGGCCAAAACATTGTTTTCAAGGCGTTATTTTCTCGAAGGGATTCGATACAGCTGTTGGGGCTAAAAAGATCAAATGATAAAGTGGATAAGTAGGAAACAAGTTGCTGAGTTGAATGATCAGCCATAATCATAATGTATGCTGGAGAAGGTCTAAAAGGCCAAATGGTTTACTCCTTTTATCTATGTTTCCATGAGTCTATGTCGCCCTTCTACAAAATCTTGTGTTTATCTCTCCATTGATAGTGACAGGCCTGCAGGTTTATCCAGCATTTTCTATCATTGTTAGCTGCTGCTTAATTTAATGCCAACATGAAGTTTCTTTTATTATGTTTGTTGGTACATTACTCTATACAGAATCATAGAACTCCAACAGTGCAAAAGAGGCCATGTGGCGCATCAAGTCTACACTGAATCTCTGACAGTATTTTACCAAGATTTATATAAGAAAAACATAGCAAGCAGTGAGAGGTGACTATTTCCAAGGGGCATTCTGCTAATGATCATTCAGCAGAATGAAGTCAGATATCCATATCCCACTCCTTGGAGCAAAATTTTATCTTGTTGGTGGTGCTTCTGTTTCCAATTCAAAAAGTGCAAGATCTGAACTTCATTGAATAGTCCCAGCTAGAAGAATGCTGAGCTCCAGCTTTCAAGACTGGGTTGAGATCCAGCAAGATGTTTGAATAAAATGGGCTGCACGATATGCTATATTCCCCCAAATCCACAGCACACATGTTGCAGCAGCCCACAAAATGCACCACCTACTAGTCGGTATAAAGATAGTTTCAACCAGTTAGAATGTTAATAAGCCTGTAAGTTATTCTGCTACTTCACGTTATTCTCTAAATGAAGAGTGCAAGAGATACAAAAACAAACGTCTCAAAACTAGTAAATGCAACGATTCCCTTCCAAATGAAAATTTACAATTGTAGAACACAAATCAAATGAATGTGATTATGTAGCATGCAACTAACAATGATATTATAGCTGTGAAATGATAAAGTAACATTCTTCACTGATGACAAACTTTTATTCTTCAAAAGTGGCAAATGGTGAATCCCACTGATGAATGAAATGCACGAGAGAAATTTGCTTTTCGTGGGTTCTTTTTACTTACTCACGTGACGTGGATGGTGCTGCTGAGCCAACATTAATTACTATGGACTTTAGTAAGGCGTTTGATAAGGTGGCCCATGGAAGACTTCTACAGAAAATGCAGATGTGTGGAATAGAGGGTGATTTAGCTAATTGGATTAGGAATTGGCTGGCAGATAGAAGACAGAGGGTGGTGGTTGATGGGAGATATTCATCGTGGAGTTCGGTGACGAGTGGTGTGCCTCAGGGGTCTGTTTTGGGGCCCCTGCTGTTTGTAATTTTTATAAATGATCTGGATGAGGGTATTGAGGGATGGATCAGTAAATTTGCAGATGATACTAAAGTTGGTGGAGTGGTAGATAGTGAAGAGGGGTGTTTTAGTTTACAGAGTGACTTGGACAAGTTGCAGAGCTGGGCCGAGAGGTGGCAAATGGAGTTTAATGTGGAAAAGTGTGAGGTAATGCACTTTGGCAGGAACAATAAATGTGTAGAGTATAGGGCTAATGGTAGGGCTCTTAATAGTGTTGAGGAACAGAAGGATCTTGGTGTATGTGTCAATAGATCCCTGAAAGTAGGCAGTCAAGTGGATAAGTTGTTAAGAAGGCATATGGAGTCTTAGCT
This sequence comes from Sphyrna mokarran, assembly GCA_024679065.1. NCBI lineage: Eukaryota > Metazoa > Chordata > Chondrichthyes > Carcharhiniformes > Carcharhinidae > Sphyrna > Sphyrna mokarran. Next base: position 55,915,443 of record JAGIQG010000014.1, read on the forward strand.
TTTATTGGTAGGGGGATTGAATTTAGGAGCCGCAGCATCATGTTGCAACTGTACAAAACTCTAGTGCGGCCGCACTTGGAGTATTGTGTGCAGTTCTGGTCCCCACATTATAAGAAAGATGTGGAGGCATTGGAGAGGGTACAGAGGAGGTTTACCAGGATGTTGCCTGGTATGGAGGGCAGGTCCTATGAAGAGAGGTTGAAGGATTTGAGGTTGTTTTCGTTAGAAAGGAGGCGGCTAAGAGGGGATCTTATTGAAGCATATAAGATGATTAGAGGTTAGATAGGGTGGACAGTGATAGCCTTTTTCCTAGGATGGAGAAAGCTAGCACGAGGGGACACAGCTTTAAATTAAGGGGTATGAGTTATAGGACGGATATCAGAGGTAGGTTCTTTACTCAAAGAGTGATTAGGGAGTGGAATGCCCTGCCTGCAGCTGTTGTAGATGCGCCAAGTTTGGTGGCGTTTAAGAGGTTAATTGATAAGTATATGGAAGAGAAGGGAATGGTTTAGTTTGGAGGGGCATTGCTTTTTATTTTGGTCGGCACAACATCGAAGGCCGAAGGGCCTGTTCTGTGCTGTAATGTTCTATGTTCTATGTACTGTTGAACTGATTGACTTGCTAGGCCACATCAAAGGTCATTTTAAGAGTCAACCATATTGTTGTGGGTCTACGTGTAGGCCAGATTGGCTGAGGCTGGCAGACTTCCTTCCTTGAAGATCATTCAAAAGGTTACCAAATCATTTATTGAAACGGCCAAATTTTGCTTCCAAGAATGTCTCCCAATTATTTGTCTTGGGTCTGATGGATGGATATCAGAAAGCCAGAACATCAAATCTAGTAGTCACATCATTTGCAGATTTAGATAATTATTAAACAATTGTCTTTTGCTGGAGTTGCAAAGATAAGACTTTTCACATCTGACGTCATCACTGAGCACTTCTCAGCATCTGAAGATACTTATGTGGCTGAAGCATTTGTGTTCACTGATTAATTTCCATGTCAAAAAGATTTACAGTTTGCTTCAGAATCCAAGAATTATTTTATGAACAAATAAAAATTATTTTCCTTTACAGTATGACAACAATGAAAATAAAATTTAAAAAATTTAAACTAGCAATTTTCCATAAATTTAGCAATTGAAACACAGAAGATGGCTTTTGCATCAAAGATACATTTCTGACTTCCTCCAGTGCACAGTCTTGACCCAAACTTGGCACTCAGGTTGATAAGGTTGTTAAGAAGGCGTACAGTGTGTTAGCTTTTATTGGTAGAGGGATTGAATTTCAGAGCCATGAGATCATGTTCCAACCGTACAAAACTCTGGTGCAGCTGCATTGGAGTATTGCAAACAGTTCTGATCGTCGCATTATAAGAAAGACATGGAAGCATTGGAATGGGTGCAGAGATTTACCAGGATGTTGCCTGGTATGGTAGGAAGGTCTTATGAGGAAAGGCTGAGGGACTTGAGGTTGTTTTCGTTGGAGAGAAGGTTAAGAGGTGATCTAATTGAGGCATACAAGGTGATCAGATTAGATCAAAGGACAGTGAGAGCCTTTTTCCTCGGATGATGGGCACATAGGTTTAAATTGAAGGGTGATAATTATAGAACGGATGTCAAAGGTAGGTTCTTTACTCAGAGGGTAGTAAGGGCGTGGAATGCCCTACTGCAGCAATTGTGGACTTGCCAACTTTAAGGGCATTCAAACGGTCAGTGGCTAGGCATATGGATAACATTGGAATAGTTTAGGTTAGAGGGTCATTATTCGTTCCACTAGTCAGCAAATAACGAGAGCTGAAGGGCCTGTACTGCGCTGTAATGTTCTATGTTCAAATGCAACAGAAAAGGCCTGAGAATAGACTCATTCAGACATTGATAAAACTATTCAACTCTACACTTGTCAGTCAATATGAATAAACATTAATAATCATATTAAATAAACTGGCAGAAGAAACTAACTACAGCTGAAGAACTGATATGATTCTTAATATTGACCTAAATTAACCTCATTTGGAAGACATAGGGAAAATGAACTGTAACAGTTTCCATTGCTGGAAGCACAAACTTGTGGATATACAGGAAGTGGAAGAACTAAACTTTACCCCCCATATTCAAACTGTCTGCTAACATTCACTGGCTGGGCTCACACTCATATCCATGAGCCAAGGAACTGATGGCACTCAGCATCTATTGAGCAGGAAGTTAACAGGATGAGAATAGGCAGAAAATAACAGGAGAAGAAGAAAACTTTGACCAGGAATACAAGATTCAAATGGTTATCATGCTTAGCTAAGTGACTTTAATAAGGTGATTAGCACAAAATAATTAGAAGAACAAAATACCTTTGTGTGACATTTGTTTCAGATGGCACTGTAGAAAACGTCATGTTTTTCTTATAGTACATATCTTTTTCCCTTTAGCTACGGAAAGTTAAATATGATAAATCACTATAAAATTTTACACAACATTGCCTTAAAAAACACAGGGAAGAATTCTTCAGCCACCCAGCACCATGTTTTTCAGCAGCAGGAGATGGCGTGCTATCCACTGGCAGCCAAGATTTTGTGGTCTCACTGTTATCAATAGGATTTCCCATTGTTGTCACCCCATACTGCCATGAGATGCATGTATGGGGCTGCACTGCCAGTGGGACTGGAGAATCCTACCAGCGTGAATGGTTCTAGATTTTACCCCACTTAGCTTCAAATTGCCTTTGGGTTATATGAATCAATGCAGCAAAAAATCCAATGAGCATTAGTGCAGGATATAAATTATGTATACATGTCCTTCACTTACATAATACTTGTTGAGAAACTAAAGTGAAAGATCATGGTTGCAATTGTGAGAAATAATACAAAAATGAAAAAAGTGAGAGACAGGATGAGGGGAAAAAAAAAAATCAGAAAATAGTAATGAGTTAACACTAGCATGAGATTAATGATTGAAGATTTAGGAAGAACAAATAGCACTCCAACTCAAAAGAAAATTTGTATTTACATAGCACCTTTGACATAAGGAAATGCTCCAAGGTGCTTTCTCACACAACAGCCACAACGTGGATTTCCTACAAATATATGGGCAATTGACCGTTTTAAAAAATAGCAAAGTATTCACTAGAGACAAAGTAGTCTCTAAGAGTTAACTGTGTGTTATGGCCTGACAAACTTAACTTCAAAAAGAAGCATCGTCACAGGATATGTGACTGGGTAGAACAGGTTAACCACGCAAAATGACTGGCCCAGATAGAATACCCGGACGAACGTCCAGATCCTGCGTGAATAGCGGGGCTATTCACAGACATCTTCAACCTCTCTTTTTAACATACTGAGATCCCTATCTGTTTTTCGGCTCTGACATCCTTCATTATGAAGTGTTTCAAAAGGTTAGTGATGGCACAAATCAATTTCAGCCTCCCATACTGCCTGGATCCACTACAGTTCACCTACTATTGCAACAGGTCCACAGCAGATGCCACCTCGCTTGTCATGCACTCAACCCTGGAACACCTAGACAACAAAAATATCTAAGTCAGATTCCTATTTGTTGACTTTCCTATTATCCTATTATCAGCCTTCAACACCATTATTCCCACAAAACCCATTTCCAAATTCCATGGCCTGGGCTTGGCTCCTCCCTCTGCGACTGGATCCTGAGCTTCCTAACCCACAGGGGGGCAACCAGTAAGGATAAGCAGTAACACCTCCTCCTCAATCACGTCAACACCAGTGCCCTACAAGACAGTGTCGTCAGCCCTTTTACTATACTCCTTATACACTTATGAGTCCAACTCGATTTTCAAGTTTGGTGACACCACCATGGAGGGTCAGATCGCAAACAATGATAAGACAGAGTACAGGAAAGAGACAGAAAATCATGTGAACTGGTGAGACAACAATAATCTCTCCCTCAATGTCAACAAAGTAAAGGAGATTGTCATTGACTTCAGGAAACATAGTGAAGGACATGCCCCTGTCTACATCAATGGATACAAAGTAGAAATGGTGAAGTGCTTCAAGGTTTCGATGTCCAGATCACCAACAACTAGACCCGAAGTCCCCAATCTGACACTATAGTTAAGAAAGCCCACCAACGCCTCCATTTTCTCAGAAGACTAAGGAAATTTGGCATGTCAGCTACACTTCTCACCAACTTTTATAGATGCACAATGGAAAGCACTCTTTCTGGTTATATCACAGCTTGGTATGGCTCCTGCTCTGTCCAAGACCGCAATAAATTACAAAGGGTCATGAAGCCCAGTCCATCACTCACATCAGCCTCCCAATCACTGACACTGTTTATTCTTACTACCTCCTCAGAAAAGCAACCAGCATAATTAAGGAACCCACACATCGTGGACATACTCTTCTCCACATTCTTCTGTCGGGAAAAAAAATATGAAAGTCTGAGGACACGTACCAACTGATTCAAGAACAGTTTCCTCTCTGCTAACATCAGACTTTTGAATGGACCTACCTCATATTAAGTTGATCCTTCTCTACACCCCAGCTATGACTGAAACACAACATTGTGCACTCTCACCTTTCTTTCTCTATGAACGGTATGATTTGTCTGTATAGTGTGCAAGGAATAATACTTTTTGCTGCATACTACTACATGTAACAATAATAAATCAAGTCGAACCTGAAACATGGCAGCCTGCAAGGCAGCACAAATTCAAAATTGTTAGGAACGTATTTAGGACAAACATTAGGAATCATTTCTTTGCACAGAAAGTGACTTGACATGGAGACTGACCAACAGCTTCAACAAACTGTCAAGGACTATGGTTCTATTCATCTAACTGGACTTAGGGGTTAAGATAAACTATCTCCTATTCTCAGAAGATGATAGTATGGCTGGTTTGAAAGATTAAAATCTAAGGGGTTGAAGAACCTCATTCACATCCTGCTCTGATAGGGTCTTTATCCAGCACCCCAGGACAGTACTTACTGTACACATGCCAACATGTTTTGCATTTACGCCACAGATTTTCAATCTGACACTAGGAAATTTATTTTTACTGTTTATCAGATCTCTGTGAAATTCCTTTGTAAAGTATCTTAAAACAGTTGCTTTATCTCTTTAACACACTGCGGTAATGGTGGCACTTATTGTGTCATGGTAATAAAGGTATTAAAACTGCGTATAATTTAGTATTTATAATAACCAGTTCATTATTCACTTGAGAAAATTAACCTAAAAGTATTTTGAGTTCAAATCAAGTTGAAATCAAAAGCATATGCTAAAGTGTAAAGATGCTTTTTGATGGAATGAAAAATCACTGCTTAGAAACTGCACCCCAAAATATCAAATTTACAAGGCTTGATGCTGCTTCAATAAACATAAAGAGATAAAGCGATTCTTGAAAACTAAACAGTCATTGCAATCAAAACTATGGCACAATTTTCAGCCCATGCTGAGATTCTGGGTAACCTCAGAGGGAGAGATCTGCTTATGTTTCTTGGGGAAGGCTTATGCCTCTTAGGCAGGGTAGGGTGCCTCCAAGACTGCCAGGGGAAGGTTGGGAATCATGCCCTGATATTGGCATTGTGGGGGAAGGCAACGGGGAGGAATCCCTATTGCTTCTACGGTGGTGTGAGTCCTCAATGCTTGAGGGGGCTCCCACCACTACAGAATATTTATATTCTGGAGTTAGGGGGTTGGGAGTCAGTGTGCTGTGTGCTGAATGGAGCGTCGTTTAAGAAGTTTGACGCAAGTCTGGCTCTATTAGGCTCCATCCTTCCACACTGACAGCATGAACCCTGTCCGCTGATTTCTTTTACTCTGAGACACTGGAGATTTGGAGTGAAAACTGAGCTATGCAGCTGGAAAGCTATACACCAGTTTTCAGTCAGCCCTGACAACTTTGAAAAAATAAGGGGAAATCCCACCCTATATGTATCAACCCATTTCAGGTTTCTACTGCATCATGCAACCACAAAAATATGCCAGCTTTGAGATATGAGTCAAATGAACAAAATTGCCACACACTGTTTTGCACATGGCAAATTCCCAAGTTTGATATATCAGGAAATCCCAACAAGCAAAAGGCCAGGTGCTTCCTGGAAAAGAAAACACAATTGGGTAAATCACCTCAAGATACTCATATCTTGGGAACCAGTATGAACAACATGAACATAGATTAGTCCTCCTGACCAAATTGTGATTTGTTTTAGGTTTGTAGGAAAAAGAATGAAATGAAGAGAAAAAAACTTTAACTGAAAAAACTTCAACTAAAAAAAGGGCAAGGAAAAATTGCATCCATCTCAACCAGGTTTTTGGGGTGACAGAGAGAGAGAGAGAAAGAGAGAGAGAGAAGATATCTCCTTTTTTTGCTTGCTCTGCCATTTTTCGTTCAGTTCACGTTTAACAACCTTGGTGCCCCTTGTGATCCCTTGCCCTCATATAGTGGTTTGCTGTCATTTTGGTGCCTGGAGCTTTTGGTTAGGCTGATGAGAATTATACTTAACCTTCCACATTGGGGAATGAGAAAAACCAACCACACTGAGTGTAAACATCAAATCAGTTCAGTAATAATGTTTCCTGCAGTCAAACAACTTATTGACATGCAGGGGGAAGTTTCACTTATAAAGGATGGACACTGGAGCAAGAACCAAACAATGATTGGTTCGATGGCTTTTGATGTATTTGTTGATTCCAGTCAGGAATCAACATTTTGACTGGAGAAAACTGGGAAGGAGTGGAAAAGGGAGTTGTTGAGATGAAACAAAGAAAATTAACTCAAAAACTGTCCAGTATTTTAGCACCGTAAACTCAGACAACATTATTTTGTGATAAAAACTCAATCTCACAATGCTTGAATCCATCTTCATGCACTGCTAAAAAAATTACATTCAAAATCTTATCACTATTCACTATTACCAAGAAAACTGACCCAACATTATTTTTAAAAAACAAACGACTGAAGCGTTGTGCAAAAAATACTTTTGCAAAGAATTAATCAATCAAGGTAAATGCAAAATACTACAGATGCTAGAAATAGAAACAAATACAGAAAAATGCTGGAACCTCAGCAGGTCTTAACATAGAACATAGAACAATACAGCACAAACAGGCCCTTCGGCCCACGAGTTGCGCCGATCACATCTACCAAACCACAGGCCTATCTATAACCCCCTATCCTATTCTTTTCCGTATACTCATCCAGAAGTCTCTTAAAAGACCCCAGTGAGTTTGCCTCAACAACCTCCGAAGGCAGTCGGTTCCATTCACTCACCACCCTGAGTGAAAAACCTACCCCTGACATTTCCTTTGTATTTGCTTCCCTGCACCTTAAATCTGTGTCCTCTCGTAGTGACCATTTCAGCTCGGGGAAATAGTCTCTGAGAGTCCACCCTATCTATTCCTCTCAACATTTTATAAACCTCTATCAGTTCGCCTCTCAACCTACGTCTCTCCAGTGAGAAGAGTCCCAGCTCCCTCAACCTATCTTCATAAGGCCTGCCTCCCAATCCAGGCAGCATCCTTGTAAATCTCCTCTGAACCCTCTCAATAGCCTCTACATCCTTCCTATAATGAGGCGGCCAGAACTGCGCACAATACTCCAACTGGGGTCTGACAAGAGTCTTATAGAGCTGCATCATTACCTCCTGACTCCTGAACTCTATTCCTCGATTAATGAAGGCCAGTACACCGTACCCCTTCTTGACCACTTCCTCCACCTGCGAGGCCGATTTAAGAGTCCTATGGACCCAAACCCCGAGATTCTTCTGCTCTACCACACAACTTATATCATCTTAACTGGCAAAATAAAAATTAAGGATCAACATGGCTATCAGATTCAGAAGGCTTTCAGATTTATTTTTCTTTTCATAGAATCCCTACAATGCAGATGGAAGCCATTCAGCCCATCAAATACGCATTGCCTCTTCAACAGAGCATCTTAACTATACTCAACTGCCACACCATCCTTTAAGACCATGCATTTATCCCATTAATCCCCTAACCTACACATCTTAGAACACTAATAGGCAATTTAACATGGTTAATCTACCTAACCTACACATCTTTGGATGATAGGAAGAATTTGGAGCACCTGGAGGAAATCCACGCAAACATGGGGAGAAAGTGCAAACTTAATACAGAGAGTCACCCGAAGCTGGATTCGAACCCCAGGTGCTTTGAGGCAGCAGTGCTAACCACTGTAGAACTGCTCCACCCTTGAACTTCCATACAAATACCAGGAAGACATTTCTTAGATGATATGAGTTATACCCTTTTGAGAATCACCGAACATAGCAAAGAACTGTCAAAAGATATGCAAATTCATTTTATCTTGCAGCTCTCCAAATCACCATCCTTACTAAGCAGTTCAAAAACAAATGGGATGTTTGCGCCTCAGGCTTAAGGAATAGATGAGGAAAAAAAATGGCTGAACCACAGAAGTATGGTCTCAGGTGACACAGATGTAAAAGGAATTTGCTGGACCATGGTGCAGTGTGTTGGTAATGGCATGTACTGCTGTCAAAAGCAGAGTGTGTTACTTTTAAAACCAGGCTTTTCACAGTTGTCATCGCACACAAGCTTGGATTATTCTCTTTGTGGTTACTTGATAAACTTCCAAAAGTAAATCTAGCTGGTAATTCAAGACCAGAGACCAGTTTGAGAATTGTGCGATGATGGCACTAATAATCTTCTGAGTCGTTAATAGGGAAATTAAGTACAAAGGGTACTATTATCTAGAATTTTGAGTGTGTTCAGGTTATGAACTCTCTAACATGCAAAACAACAAAGATTTCAGCTTACAGTTTATACAAGATGCAAGGTTCATTTGTACTAGGTATGGAAAACCTAGTATCACTGAAAAAAGTGATACATTATAAAGGCACAGTGGCTATCACTGTTGCCTCACAGTAAGAAGTCTGACAACACGAGGTTTAAATCCAACCAATTTATTTGATAGTAAACTCACAAGCTTTTGACCCTCTGAGTTTACCCCAGTCCAACGCCGGCATCTCTACATCATGATTACTATCAACGTGTCAGAGTGCCAGAGACCCAGGTTTAATTCTAGCCTCAGGTCAGTGTCTGCATGGAATTTGCGCTTTCTTCCCACATCTGCGTGGGTTTTACTCCGGGTGCTCTGGCTTCCTCCCACAATCTAAAGACATGCAGGTTAGGTAGAGGCGAACTCGCTGGGGTCTTTTAAGAGACTTCTGGATGAGTACTTGGGATTTAATGGGATTGAGAGTTACAGATACTTCTATGGGCTGGTAGGTACTGATATGATTGGCACAACTTGTGGGCCGAAGAGCCTGTTTGTGTTGTAGTGTTCTATGTTCTACGTTGACTGGCCATGCTAAACTGATCCTCGTGTCAGGGAGATTAGCAGGGTAAATGAGGGTTATGGAAATAGGGTTCGGTACAGACTCGGTTGGTTGAATGGCCCCCTTCTGTACTGTAGGGATTGTATTTTATGATAAAGAATCCTGAAGTCTCAAAACACAAGTGGCATTATGTTTTAAGAAACACCATGAACAATTCAGAGATCACATATTATGCATATGCTGATTCTTCATATAGCTGGTTCCTGACCCTAAATAGCTGTGTCGAAAAAGAGAACAGTTGCTTAAATAACCCAAGTTAGTCTTACACACTCCGAGTGGTTGCTTCAAAATTCACCTCAGAGTCGAGTAAACATACTGTATTTTCTTTCATGCTTGCTTAGTGGGAGAAAGGTGTACAGAGCCATATCACATATACCAGGAGGATCTGTTTCAATCCTCAGTCCATACTAAGTCAATTAGTCTTAGGCAGGTTAGATGTTAAGGAGGGGAAAAAAATTGTATCAATTCTTAATTGCTATTAAATCACTCCTGCTATAACTGTACATGTGGATTTTGTGTGCTCAGTTGATACCCAACATGGTTAAAGCATTACTTACTGCTAGAACATTTTCAAAGTAAGGGGTCTTCCACTTAAAGCAGAAATAAAGCGGAATTTCTTCTCTCAAAGGATCATCAACTTTGGAATTATCTTCCAGAGAGCACTGCAAGTGGGATTATTGAATATAGTCAAGGCTGAGCTAGACATATTTATTTTTGATAATGGACTTAAGGGTTATGGGGGAAGGCAGGAAATTGGACTTAAGACCACAACCAGATCAGTCTTGATCTTAGTGAATGGTGCAGCAGGCCATTCAGCCAAATGGCTGCGTCTGTTTATGTTCTTCAGAAAGTAATCACTATTTAGCCTCGCAATTGAAGAATGAACATTTAGCCAAGTTATCAGATTGCAATTTGTGATATTTTCAGTAAAGGAGGAAGGGAAAACATTGTTGCAGGAAACATAAATGGGAAAAGATTTGCTCACTTTATGGAATATTACAATTCCCTTTTGTGCTGCACAAGTCAAATTGGACGAACATCTTGTGAGGAGCACAATTCTTACGGCTATTTGCATCAAACATGTTAGGTATATATATATATTAATGGAATCCAGTCTTCCACTTAGTTCAATCACTTCCACTTAGGCTTTCCAATCTGTTCAAGCAGCAGCCATTCAACACAATGGGCACCATCTAATACTTAAGATATAAATAAAATTTGAGACTACTTTATAAATGGGTTTCTCTTAAATCAGTCAATTAACCAAAAGCTAGGAGAATCTGGCTGACTATTCAACCGAATGTCCTTCAGTAAATATATTAATTTAAAAAGCAGCAGAAATTGGTTTAAGTCAAATAAAAGGAGTGGACACTGATTGATTATTGGATCTAATGGTCATTTCCAAAATGTATTAAATCTACACATCTAACATTTTGTATCAATTCATTTATTAACAAACTGTATCCTCTACAGTATGAAAATATAAAGTATTAGCAGAGATACTTTATGAATGGGCTGAAAACGACTTTCACAAATAGTTTCATCAGTTCTATTTTGAAAATAAAGTAAATTAAGATATTTTAAATACAGAAACCCCCAATAATAACGTAGCAAAGAATCCACACAGCAATAACCACCTCCCTCTAATTTCTATCTCCACTATAAATGTAATACATGAGTAATTTGGCACCATTAAAGTAACAAAAGGGATTAATCGCTCTTCTGGCAGTAGTAGCCCAAAGCAGAACATCAAAATCAGATAATCTCATTACTATAATGACTGCCTGTTTTGGCCCTTAACGATCACCATTTCTTTGTTCAGCCAAGACAGATGATAGAATGATGTTTCTTTTGCCCCCCCCCCCCCAGCATCTCTTCTAAATAACAAACTAATCCATTGAGATGTAGAAAAACAATAATACAGTGCCAAAACTGAATAGTTTGGCAAAGTTATCAGTAAGGAAAGATCTGACACAAGGATAATTATCTATGAATTCAAAAATGACAAATACAACCACAATTTACATTTTATAATGCTTTTATTTAACATTTTCTCTTCTTAAATTAGGGGTGAATTTAAGTACTTTGAAAGGCTTGATCAGATGAATAAATACAAAACAAAAAGCACAATTATGACCCTGCACAAAATAAATGCAAATGTTCCAAAAAACAGTGGGCTTGCAGAACGGCATTCTTCATTGGCTTCAGACAGAATCTTACAAGTCTCATGCAGATGAGGCAGTAAATTCCGGCATAAAACGTTTCTCTCATCACAGATGTTGCCAGCCCTGCTGAAAATTTTCCAGCACTTTGTTTTATTTCAGGCCCAGCATAAAATTCTGGCTAGTCTTAATCCAAATAACTATGCCCTATTCAAATCTGCTTATGTGGTCAGAGATATTGGGGCCCTAAAAATATTCAGAGGACCATCACTGAATGAATAGCTGGCTTAAACCTCTTTAGCTACATGAACATATCAAATTCTTTGGGGAGAGTCATATCAAAATATTTTCAGTGATGAAAAGACTGAATTCTGTATAAGCAGACAAGGTTATTTGAATTAGATAAATAAAATGACAAGTTATGCAAGTATGGAGAAGGTTAGCTGTCATGAAGTTGATTTTTTTCTCCAGTAGATAACTGACCATCAGAATTGGTCGCTGGTTCATGCAGTACCTGCAAATATGTTACAAATGTTCAAAAAGGATCCAGAGGAGGCTGATTTCACTAACACAATATTGAAATTTAACAAAGTTGTGTGAGTTAGGTTGACTGGCCATGTTAAATTGACCCTTGTGTCAGAGGATTAGCAGGGTAAATATATGGGGTTACAGAAATAGGGCCTGAGTAAGATTGTGGTCAAATAGCTTCTTTCTGCACTGTAGACATTCTATGATTCTTCTATGAACTCTCTGCACTTCATAGAATCATTGAATCCCTACAGTGAAGGAGGAGGCTATTTGGCTCACTGAGTCTGCACCTACCCTCCAACAGAGCATCTTATCCTGGCCTTATCCATATAACTTCATATTTTTACCCCACTAATCCCTTAACCTGTACATCTTGGGACACCAACGGATAATTCACTATTGCCAATCAACCTAACCTGCACATCTTTGGGCCGAGGGAGGAAACCAGAGCATCCAGAAGAAACCCATGCAGACATGGAGAGGATGTACAAACTCCACAGACAATCACCCAAGGCCAGGATCAAACCAGGGCCCTAGCATCCTGAGATAGCAGCACTAGCCACTGTGGTACCATTCATGATTGAATGCAGAGATTCAAAATACTGCATCACCATAAACAAGTTGATCAAAGGATTTGTAGCATTTCAGAATTAAAAATGAAGTAACATATCAGAACATTAATCAGGACTGTCTTATAAATGAAACTTTTCCTTCCACAGATAACAAAGACCAACATTGTGTTAGTTTCCTTGGTAGGCAATTGTTCACAATGCAATGCAGACAGCATTAACTGCAAACATAAAAACTGAACAAAAAACATATCAGAACAAAAATTTAGAATTAAGAATATCTAATGTGAAGCTATAAATTTACATTTCACAAGCATAAGAAAAGACAAGCTAGCAGTCCAGCTGGGCTACAAAGTAAGATAAGTTTATACAAGAAAAACTCATGTTAGTTAGGGGTCGAAGAAGTAATTAGCAAATGTGCACAGGCTCAAGATTTTTATTGCAATACAGGTACCTGTAACATACATCAATGCACATTCAGTACAGAGTCTCTGAACCACTTGAAATTTCACTTCTGCTAATTATGACACCTAAATGTCTTAATATATTAGATTTGCAACACACTACAGCTTGTACTTCATCCTCCATGCTGTACAATACTATCATCTCTTTAACATAAACGCAGACAAATTTGACAAATACACAGATTATCATAAGAAGTGACACAACACTTTGTGGATTATCAAGAATGAAATTAGAAATAGAAAGGGACTTGGGAGTCCTTGTTCAAGATTCTCTTAAGGTTAACGTGCAGTTCAGTCGACATTTAGAAGGCAAATGCAACGCTGACATTCATATCACGAGGGCTAGAATCATGCAAACCAGCCACCATCCACTGATTCTGTCTACACTTACTGCTGCCTTGGCAAAGCAGCCAGCATAACTAAGGATCCCATGCACCCCAGACGTTCTCTCTTCGGGAAAAAGATACAAAAGTCTGAGGTCAAGTACCAACTGACTCAAGGACAGCTTCTTCCCTGCTGCTGTCAGACTTTTGAATGGACGTACCTTGCGTTAAGTTGATATTTCTATACACTCTAGCTATGACTGTAACATTACATTCTGCATTCTCTCCTTTCCTTCTTTATGAATGGTACATTTTGTCAGTATAGCGCACAAGAAACAATACTTTTCATTGTATATTAATACATGTGACAATAATAAATTAAATCAAAATCAACAAGAGCAGGAATGTACTTCTGTGGCTGTATAAGGCTCTGGTCAGACTCCATTTAGAATACTGTGAACAGTTCGGGGCCCCATATCGAAGAGAGAATTTGCTGGCCTTGTAAAGGGTCCAGAGGAGGTTCACAAGAATGATCCCTGGAATGAAGAGTTTGTCGTATGAGGAATGGCTGAGGACTCTGGGTCTGTACTTGTTGGAGTTTAGAAGGATGAGGGAGCATCTTATTGAAACTTACAGGATACTGCGAGACCTGGAAAGAGTGGACGCGGAGAGGATGTTTCCACTAATAGGAAAAACTAGAACCAGAGCACAAAGCCTCAGGCTAAAGTGACGATTCTTTAAACAGAGAGGAGGAGGAATTTCTTCAGCCAGAGAATGGTGAACCTGTGGAACTCTTCGCCACAGAAGACTATAGAGGCCAGGTCACTGAATATCTTTAAGACAGAGATAGATATGTTTTCGATTAATAAAAGTGCCAGGAGTTATGGGAAAAGGCAGGAGAATGGGGATGAGAAAAATATCAAGATGAAACAGTGGAGCAGACTCAATGGGTCGAGTGGCCTAATTCTGCTCCTAAGTTTTATGGTCTATCATAAGAAAGTGACACAACGCTTTATGCATTATCAAGAATGCAGTGACTTTTTCTGTACTTGACTAGCATTGAAAAGAGACTCCAATAAAACTAACTTTCATTTTCATCTTAAGAGAATCAACTAAGATAATGGGCCTGAAGTTTTTTGGAATGGCAATCAGCGTTGGGCTGAATGGGACCAGTTTGAGGAACTGAGGAGGGTATTAAGCCTAGAATCATGTTTTGACGTGTGTGGCTGTCAGGACTCATTGCATGGAAGGGGAGGTCAAGCCCATGAGGGTGGGAGAACAGATAGACCGACCGACTGAACACAGAAGAGGAAAGAACCCAGTCAGAGCCATTTGAATTTTGAGATTGAAATCACATTTTCTGATGGCTCCCCACAGAGTGTAATTGCCCAGAGAAAGTTTGCTGGGCATTGCTGAGCAATTGCCATGCAAGGAAACCTCTGAAAGGGATTACCCAACATATCTTTGGGGTACCCCTGTAATCCGAAGGGGATTGGGAGTAAAAGCTCAATAATGAATCTAAAAGTACAAGAGCATTCATATTTTTTAAAGGCTGAAAAAGAAAATCATCAGTAGTAAACGTGAAATAATTTCAAATGTTTTATGAGTTTAATTTTTGGGGAACTGATTCTGACAACTAATGAGAGACCAACAATTGCTCATTATTTCCACAGGAGGTTGTTCCACCTGAAAATGAGCACCATATTTTGGAACATAAAGTGGCAACAAATGCAACATAATTCTACCATCCATTTTCATGAATTATCATTAATAATTAATTGCAGCACAATTGAAACTAAATTAAAAAATAAAAATGGAAATAAAAATGTAACTGTTTTTAACTGGAATTCAGGAGTAATTTTAGATCCTCTACCAGAGACACACTTTTTATGTTCCATCAAGGGACTGAATACAGCAACAAGTGCAAGGGAGGGAAAAAAATCAATATGAAATGCATTAAATATAAAGTAATTCATATTTAAACCATTTTTCTGCACATTATGGCTGACTGCAGGAGCCTAATGACAGAAAGACTGAGCATTTTTTCCTTTTTTTTGTAGTCAGCATTTCATTGCTACTGCATGATTAAAGTTTATTTATTAGTCACAAGTAGGCTTACATTAACATTGCAATGAAGTTGTGAAAATCTCCTAATCGCAACACTCCAGCGCCTGAGAACTTAGCATTGCCACTGCACCTGATCAGCATATCCTTCCGACTGAGAGGGGAAATCTACGCAGTCACGGAGACTGAGCAAACTCCACACAGACAGTGACCCAAGCAGGGAATCGAACCAGGTCTCTGGGGCTGTCAGGCAGCAGTGCTAACCACTGGTCTACTGTGCTTCACCAAATAGTACCAATTCACACATAATGTTAGTTTGTAAACAACAGATTGCACTTCAAATTTTTTCTCCCCCATCCTTTCTTGCTTTATTTGGCCTTTGAATTATAATTAAGTTGGGGGGGGGGGGGGGGGGGGGATTAAAGATTCATTCAACAATGCACTTTCACCAATACTCACTCCTCCACAAAAAAAACACTAATTCAAACACGTTGATTTTTGTTTTAATAATTGATTTCAGTTAACCATTTGTGCTAATTAACAACAGGAGCACCTGTTAATGAGGAATATTATCCTAGTCTTCATTCTGTAGACTGGAAAACATGCAATGTAATAGGTGATGACTGAGAGAGTAGGCAAGTAGCCAGCTCCCAAAACTATGTTTCAATTAACATTCTACCATGTTATAAAAATTATATTCCATCACATATTTTAATATACAGGTGACTAGCTTCAGCTTTAAACTAAAACAAAATGGCAAAACCACACAACATGATAAGCAAAACACTGATTAAAAAAAACTTAAATAAATCTCAAAATCACATAGCTGAAATAAAGTTTGTTTTTTTGCATCACTAATGAACTTGTAGCTGCAGTTAATAGCTACAGGATGCAATCCTGAAAATAAGTAAACTATGGCTTATTACCAGTAACAAAAACTGATTTTGACCTATATAAATCAATGGCCAGATCAACGTGCATCGGCAACCAGTCCTTTACTGAACTTTTGTTAAACAGTCAGACTGTTAATGCCATAAGTGTAATGGTTTAATAAAATCTGTCCTCCACCAAGAAGAAAAAAAGTATTTAATAAAATAATGATGGTGAAACTTCAAACTGGCACTCTATCAATATCTTAATCAGTGAGCATTATTTAACCTCAAATTGATGTGCATGTGTACAACATGTTATCGATTTTACAGTCGCTTAATAGTATAGAACTTGAAAAATTGCTGAAGAGACATGTTGCCAAAGCTTTTAATCTTGTACTCATCAGGACATATGCATGAATGCCAAATCTGAAACAATCGTAACAGTTAATATTATTGAGGAAAAAAACTGCTGATTGCTTGGCAAGTCAATTCTGATTGGGTGACACATTGCATGGAGGAAGCAACCACAGGCTCCCCAAGCTTGCATAAGAGTTTGAGGAGACCACATTGTCACGGAGACAATGTCTCAGCTAGAATCAACTTGTCAACCAATCAACAACTTTTCCCCCTGTAGTATGAACAGTTATTGTTTAAAATGACATTCTTGCATTCGTTCCAATGAGTGAAAGATTGGAAGACATAGTCCTCTTTTAGCAATCGTTGATATTTGTGTGGAAATGCACCAACTGATTTTGTGAAAGGACTTTTTTAAAAAGAGTCTTGAGCATGATTTAAAATTCCTGAAATAGTCAAAAGCGCTAACAATAATAATAATTTCTGTTGAATTATTCACCCCAAATTTTAATTTGTTTAAGTGAAAAAACAAATGCTTTCCTAATGTATTCATGATAATTAAGAGAAGTGAGCTTTTGCACTTAGAATTCCCACGCAATCAGCATACTTCCATCCAATCTTTGTCCCCTCAGGAATAGCTAGAAAGCAAAACTTGCGGAAATAAGGAATTGTTGAGTGAAATGCTATAGATGTGGGAATCTAAATAAATGGATGAAGGAAAAAGAAATGGCAAGTTATGCAATCAGTTTAGAACAACAGTAAAAGGTCTCGTAACACCAGGTTACAGTCCAAAAGGTTTATTTGATACCACAAGCTTTCGGAACATTGCTCCTTCATCAAGTAAGGAAATAGTAAAATTACCTTCATCACCTGCTGAAGGAGTAGCGCTCCAAAAGCACGAGCTACCAAATAAATTTGCTGGACTTTAACTTGATGTTGTGAGATTTCATACTGTGTCCACCCCAGTATAACACCAGCATTGAAGGAAGGGAAGAGAAGAACTGCCTCTGAAATTCTAACAACAAAAAAAAAATGGGCAGCTCATTTGATTAACTTGTTTCTGTATTCACATTCATCAATGAAAGAATTAAAACTGGAAAAAACAAGTGAATTTGACAGGATTTGATTTTGACTTGATGTATTTGTCGCACGTATTAGCATACATGAAAAGTATGATTTCTTGCACGGATTACAGAGCATACCGTTCATAGAAAGGGAAATGAGAAAGTGCAGAATGTAGTGTAATAGTCACAGCTAGAGGGTAGGGAAAGATCAACTTAATGCAAAGTAAGTCCATTCAAAAGTCTGACAGCAGCAGGGAAGAAGCTGTCAAGTCGGCTGGTAATTCACCTTTTAAATTTTCCTTGACATACACATCCAATGGCAGCTCATTACTTACACAATAAAAGCCTAGGGAGAAATCAGCTACCTGCTTCAATAATCATACAGTCAAAGAAAAAAGATGGTGATCAAAAAAGATGAAAACTATCTACAGAACAGTATAGATATTTCAAGGAAAATGTGTATCCAAAAGATTCAACACAAAATCAATGGCTTTACAATCTTAATTATTTCACAATTCAAAATTATTAGACTATTAAAGAACTAAGAAGATGCACGGAGATCAAGATCATTGTAATGTATGACAACTTGCTATGGGATAGGGAAAACAAAGGAATTTTACCTTTAAGGATTCAATTATACAAACTTCAAATAATTTGCAACTCCCCATGTAAAAAAGTTGCAATAACAATATTCATTTTAAAAATCTGAACATGTTGCACAGAAGAACAATACCAAATCTGAGGCTCTAGTACTTTAACTGAGGTGCCTTTTTGTGGGGAAGGGCAGTGTTTGGTGATCAAGGTTTCCCCACGCAATCAGAATTAAATGAGAAACTTCTGTTAACACTGATCAAGATATGGGCTAAAACAGGACACTCAGTATGGATATAACGGACATACCAAGCTTGATTAATATAAGAACATTTCTGAAAAAGATCTCTGCATGTGTAACTAAAACAAATGTGGTATATGATGCATATTAAGGAGTTTCAGGTGACTAATAAACTACCATATAAACATAACTGAAATTAAGACATTTGGTATTAAAAAAATGTATTGTGTGAATGGAGTGTTGATTAAAGGTTAAGAAAGTACAAGCAAACAAATGATAGTCAAATTGAAGCAATATGGTTAGTGGGTAGTAACTTGATTGGTGTTGTAAAAGACAATTGGCTTCCATTCATTAATGGAGGTGGAGGGAGCAAAATAAGTGATATCAGATTGTAATATACATATCTTAGCTGGTTTTACTTTTCACTGACTTTCATGGAAAATATCATCAAATCAGATACACAACTGCCCACATTGCACCTCCACCAAAACTGACTTTCATTCCCCAAGGATCTCAGCAATCTAAGGTTGAGACAGATTATTGAAGTGCACAGAAAGATACTGCATGCAATTCAGTATAAAGAGAAAAATGAAGTAATATGTTTTCAGAAGAGAACCGTTGACAGGATATATATATGACAGGATATAAAATAAAGATTAATAACAGGTGAAAAAATCTAAGAGGAAAGACAGTATAGCAAAGAAAGAGTGCAGAGAAGATTCACAAAGATGATGCCAGGAAACCAAAGTATGGATACAAATATTTCACTGAAAAAATAGGATTCTTTTCATTGAATAAGCAAGGTGAAAACAGAATTGAATACAGGTTTTTACAATTCTGATAAGTTTCAGAGATCATAAAATGAAAGGTGATTTTAACTGGTTGAGAATATGATGAAAGTAATGTTCTACTCATGGGGCTAGATTTAACAGAACATGGTAATCCCCATTCTCCTCACTCCATAGCTGAAAAGGTGGAGGAGCCTATCCACAATCCCGATGCTGCTTCACAGGCCTGGCTGCCCCACACTCATTTAATATAGTTAATTGACAGCTGTTAGTCAATCAAAAGTCCGGCAGCTTCCGGATGGAGTGGTGGCTCTTTCCAGCACTACAGCAAATCGACTGGAAGGCATTGAAGCCAGGACCAGAATAACTCCAAGGGCCAGCAGGTCCTAGACGGATGAGAGGGACCTGGGGACCAGGGTAAGGCTACAGTTGGAGAGGGATACCAAGGGTGTGGTTACACCGCCAGAGTGGACCACGAAAGCTGGGGTAGATGGTTGGCCTGGGCCTCTCCCACTGCTGGTTAAATTCCAGAGGCATGTGAGATGAGGCCTGAAATAGGTATTATTAGGCCACTTACAGGACTCAATTAGCCATTGTGGAACAAGGATAGGAGGGTAGATAGAGGATACAACAAACTCACATTCAACTGTTGCCTAAGCAGTACGTCGTACAAGCTTTAAGAGAACACATGACCAAGCAGTTCCAATAACTAGCAAATTCACTTGTTAGGCAGATAGATATACTGGTTGTATAAATATCACATCACACTGAGATTAGTGATGTTTCATCCAAGAGCGTTATTGCAATATGAATACATTTGTCCCTGCCATCTGGCATATCTACAATCCTAAAACGCAATAATTCTGTTAATATTGAGTAATGGTTCACCTGGGAATCTACGACTGGCTTACGCATTTACACAGGATAATGCTAATCATTTCCCTAATATTCCAACTTGTCTCCACTTACAATGCAGAATCTGGTAACAGGCAACTGTTGTATTAATATTCTCTCTAGACACCAGATGAACCACGTCTGCAAGAATATGATCAGACTGCATGACTAGCAAAATCAAAAGCCAAAAAAAATTCAGAATGTATACTTATCCAGTGACTCTCCTACAACACTCAGATTTAGTCAGCTTTCCCTTCATCAAATGAAATTGCTTCATAAAACAATACACAATTATTACACAACAATATACAATTTTATAATGGCCAGGATGTTCTGGCCCCACAGAATTAATATTTTTGACCGCTCTCCAAATTTTCTGGCCTCATGTTAATGATTCCCACTGCTGGCAGAACCGGTACTTCTGGTGCTTTTAATGTAGGAAAACATCCCATGTACTTCATATGGGCATATCTGGACAAAAAAAAAAATGTACTCAAAAGCTAGGTCAAAGGTTCTTAAAAAAGAACCTTGAAGGAGGAAGCATAGAAATATAGTAGATTGGAGCAGGAGGAGGTCATTTGGCCCTTTGAGCCTGCTCCATCATTCATTAAGATCATTGCTGATCATCCAACTCAAAAGCCTAATCCTGCTTCTGCCCTTAACTTTTGACCCCATTTACCCTAATGCTACATCCAGCCACCTCTTGAATATATGCAATGTTTTGGCACTATGACTTCCTGTGGTAATGAATTCCACAGGCTCACCACTCTTCGGGTGAAGAAATGTCTCTTCACCTCCATCCTAAATAGTCTACCCCAAATCCTCAGACTGTGACTTCTGGTTCTGGACTCCCCCACCATTAGGAACACGCCTGCATCTATCCTGGCTAGACCTGGTAAAATTTTATAAGTCTCTATAAGATCCCACCTCATTCATCTGAACTCCAGCAAAACCAATCTTAACCTAGTCAATCTCTCCTCATACATCAGTCCCATCAACCCCCAGAATCAGCCTAGTTTCCCTATGCTGCACTCTCAAGAGCAAGAGCATCCTTCCTCAGAAAAGGAGATCAAACTGCACATAATACTCTTGGTGTGGCCTCACCAAGGCCCTGTATAGCTGCAACAACACATCCCTGCTCCTGTATTCAAAATCTCTCACAATGAAGGCCAATATGCTATTTGCCTTCTTTATCGCCTGTTGCACATCCATGCTTACCTTTAGTGACTGGTGCATAAGGACACCCAGGTCCCTCTGCACACTCCCCGTTCCCAAGTTACAGCCATTCATTAGTAATCTGCCTTTTTGTTTTTACTTCCAAAGTGAATAACCTCACACATATCCAAATTATACAAATCTGCCACTGATTAGCCCATTCACCCAACCTGTCCAGATCACTCTGAAGATCTCTGCATTCTCATCACAGTTCATCCTTCCATCCAACTTGTTTTCATCTGCAAACTTTGAGATTTACATTTTGTTCTCTTATCCAAATTATTAACATTACATTGTGAATAGCTGGAGTCCCAATACGATCCCTGTGGCACCCCACTAGTTACTGTCTGCCAATTTGAAAAGCACCCATTAATTCTTGCTCTTTGTTTCCTCCCTGCTGAGTAGTTTTCTACCCATTTCAATATACTTCCCCCATCCCACGCACTTTAATTGTGAATGATAATCTCTTACGCGGGACTTTGTCAAACGCTTCCTGAAAGTCCAAATATGCCACATCAACTGGTTCCTCTTTGTCAACTCTACATCTTCAAAGAATTCCAACAGATTCGTCAAGCATGATTTTCCCTTCATAAATCCATACTGACTCTGTCTAATCCTGCTACTGTTTTCTAAATACTCTGCTATAAAGTCCTCAATAATGGATTTGAGAATTTTCCCCACTTAAGCTTACTGGTCTATAATTTCCTGTTTTCTCTCAACCTCCTTTTTTGAATGTTGCAGTGACTTTAGCCATCCTCCAATCTGCAGGGACTGTTCCAAAGTCTATAGAACCCTGAAAGATAACCATCATTGCAGTCATTATTTCTACAGCCACTTAAGTACTCTGGTTTGTAGACTATCAGGCCCTGGGAACTTAGCCGCCTTTAATCACATCAACTTTCCCAGCACCATTTCTCTACTAATATTGATCTGCCTCAGTTCTTCCCCTTCACTAAATCTTGTATTCTCCAACATGTCTGGCATCTGCTTTGTGTCATCTTTTGTGAAGGCAGGACCAAAGTTTGTATTGGGTTGCTCAGCCATTTCTTTGTCCCCTATTATACATTCCTCTGTTTCTGTCTATACGTTCATACTGTACTTTCCCCTTCTTAATTAATCCCTTGATCCTTCTTTGCTGAATTCTAAAGTGCTTCCAATCTTCAGACCTATTATTTTTCACAGCCAATCTGTATGCTTCTCCCTTAGATCAAATAGCCTTTCTAATTTCCTTTGTAAGCCATGGATCGGCCCTCTTACCAAAGTTTGCTTTTGTGCAGGACAGGAATAATCAGTTGCTGCAACTACTTCACTTTTCATTTGATGAAAAAATTCTATTAAGTTATGGTTGCTCATCCCCAGGCGGTCTCGTACAGCTCGATTCACAATGATTCCCTTCTCATATACAGTAGCTCTCTGGTTGGTTCCTCCACATTGCTCAAGAAAACTATCCAGTATACATTCCAGGAATTCCTCCTCTATGGCAATTGTGGCTAATTTGATTTGCCTAGTCTATGTTCAGATTAAAATCACCCATGATCACCAATTTTCTCTTGTCACAGGAAAGAAGAGGCAAAAATTTGGGGAGGGACTTTCAGACTTTAGGGCCTAAATGGCTGAAGACACAGCTTTGAATGGTGAGAAAAGGGAGGAAGGTGGGGTACGGAGAAGCAAAATAAATTCAAAATAAAAACAGAAAATACTGTAAGGTCTCAGCAGATCTGAAAGCATCTGTGAAGAGAGAAACAGAATTAATGTTTCGAGTTTGTTTGAGTCTTGTTCAGAACCAAAAAGTCTCTCAGAATCCAAATATGAATGCTGGGCACTATTTTACCATTTTGATTCCAAGTGCTGGGCAGACTTGAAACTGGGAGTGTTTCAGATCCAACTTTATAGACCCATTCTCAGGCACCTCCATATGAACTCTGCCTGCAAAAATGTCAGCAATTCCGAATCAAGATGCACAAGCCTGTGGATGGGGTTTAACGTGCCCAAAATCCTGCAGTTCCGATCAACGCCTCCAACTGCATATTGCTCCTGGGTTGGATAATGCCTCCCCCTAGCCCCTACAGACATTGCCCACTGCATTATTTATCCACTTATCCTCCCATTCCCTCCGCCACCCAAACCGAGCGTGGGCCACTCCCCCTTGTCTCAGGCAGAGTGGCAGCAGACAGCCCCCACCCACCCATCAATCAGGTAGACTGGCAGTGGATCCCCTTCCTCTCCCCCTACCAATCTCAAGCAGAGAGCCATTAGATGCTCCGCATTTACCTCCTTACTAACTAGGATGCTCAAATTGGACTGTTGTGGTACATTTCTGTTTCGTGCCAATTCTCGATGGACAGATGTAGTGGTAAAAGGGGAACTGGTGGTAAGGTTGCGTGTGCAGCCCTTTAAGTCAATTTAAATGCATTAAATGTATTTAAATGGCTGTTGTGGCCATTTTCGGGCCTTGGTAAAGGGGGAACTGGTACGGAGGTGGGCACGGATCGTGCTATTTACCTTATGCCCGACTTTACCAAGTTTTCACACCCAAAAACAGGTGCAATGCCATGGTACAATCAGGCCCTTTGTTTCTTTCTCTGGATTTGCTGGCAGATCTGAGTCTTTCCAGCAATTTCTCTTTTTTATTTCAGAGAAGTATAGAGATTGGTGGGGTTATAGGATGAAATTAGAGAGGCATGGGAGATCTGAACATAAAAATGAGTGTAGCAAACTGATGGTGTTGGGCAATTAAGAATTAAAAACTGCTTGGGGTTGTGGATATATGAGATGGTGCAAGATAGAATACAGTTAGCAAAGTTTTGAACAAGCTAAAGTTTACAAAATGTAGAACGAAGAGTTGAATTACCGTAACATTGGATAACTGAAATAGAATTGATAAAAGCATGGATAAGGATTTCAGCAGAGGCTAAGGCATTGTCAGACATAAACAACATTAGCATAGAAAAAGTTGGCAATCTTTGTGATAGAGGATACAAAGGAAATACTAAACACTTACAGGCCAATTAGCCTTATTTCATTGTTGGGCAAATTGGTAGAATCAATCCTGAGGTTGGATAAACTATCACTTAGAAAGGCGTGGACTAGTCAAGGATGGTCAGCATGGCTTTGTTAAGGGAAGGTCATGCCCTATAAATTTGACTGAATTCTTTGAGGAAATAACAAGGAGGATTGTGCAGTGAATGTTGTTACATGGAAGGCTTTTGACAAGATGACACATGGTAGACTGATCAAAAGAGTAAAAATGTGGCAAACTGGATTCAAATTTGGCTTAGTAACAGGAAACAAGGAGCAAAAGTCAATGGCTGTCCCTTGCAAATCGGAACTTATTTCAAGTGGTGTTCCACAGGTTGGGAACTCTACAGTTTATTTTATACGTTAATAATTTTGTCTTGAACACGGACCACACAGTTAGAAAATTTAGAGACGACACAAAAATTGGCTTAGCGTAGATGATAGCTCCAACATGATATAGATGGATTGGTAGGATGGGCAGGAAAATGGCAGATGGCAGTTCAACTCTCAGAAGTTGGTTAAGAAGAAAAAGGAGGCTTATGTCAGGATGGGGCTTGAAGGCTCAGTTAGTGCAATGGATAGCTATAGATTAGCCAGGAAGGAGCTAAAAAGTGAATTGAGGAGAGCTAAGAGGGGACACGAGAAGATGTTGGCTGATAGGATTAAGGAGTATCCTAAAGCTTTCTTTCGATATGTTAAGAATAGAAGATTGGTTAGGGCAAGATTAGGGCCAGTCATAGACAGCAGTGGGAAGTTGTGCGTGGAGCCTGAAGAGATTGGTGAGGCACTGAATAAATATTTCTCTTCGGTATTCACGCAGAGTGCTGGAAATGTAGCTATGGAGAACACTGAGGTACAGGGTTGCAAATTGGGAAGTATTGTAGTAGATAGGGAGGATGTGTTAGAAATTCTCGAGGGTTTGAAGTTGGATAAGTCCCCTGGGCCGGACGGGATTTACCCTAGGATTCTCTGGGAGGCAAGAGAGGAGATTGCAGAGCCTCTGGCTCTGATCTTCAGGTCCTCGTTGGTTACGGGTGTGGTTCCGGAGGACTGGAGGATAGCGAATGTGGTACCATTGTTTAAGAAGGGGAAGAGAGACCTTCCTGGGAATTATAGGCCAGTGAGTCTTACTTCTGTGGTGGGCAAGGTATTGGAGAGAATTATTAGGGATAGGATTTATAGTTATTTAGAGAGAAATGAATTGATTGGGGATAGTCAGCATGGTTTCGTGAAGGGTAGGTCATGCCTTACTAACCTCATTGAGTTTTTTGAGAAAGTGACCAGAGAGGTGGATGGGGGTAAGGCGGTTGATGTAGTATATATGGACTTTAGTAAGGCTTTTGATAAGGTGGCCCATGGAAGACTTCTACAGAAAATGCAGATGTGTGGAATAGAGGGTGATTTAGCTAATTGGATTAGGAATTGGCTGGCAGATAGAAGACAGAGGGTGGTGGTTGATGGGAGATATTCATCGTGGAGTTCGGTGACGAGTGGTGTGCCTCAGGGGTCTGTTTTGGGGCCCCTGCTGTTTGTAATTTTTATAAATGATCTGGATGAGGGTATTGAGGGATGGATCAGTAAATTTGCAGATGACACTAAAGTCGGTGGAGTGGTAGATAGTGAAGAGGGGTGTTATAGTTTACAGAGTGACTTGGACAAGTTGCAGAGCTGGGCCGAGAGGTGGCAAATGGAGTTTAATGTGGAAAAGTGTGAGGTAATGCACTTTGGCAGGAACAATAAATGTGTAGAGTATAGGGCTAATGGTAGGGCTCTTAATAGTGTTGAGGAACAGAAGGATCTTGGTGTATGTGTCAATAGATCCCTGAAAGTAGGCAGTCAAGTGGATAAAGTTGTTAAGAAGGCATATGGAGTCTTAGCTTTTATTGGTAGAGGGATTGAATTTAGGAGCCGCAGCATCATGTTGCAACTGTACAAAACTCTAGTGCGGCCGCACTTGGAGTATTGTGTGCAGTTCTGGTCCCCACATTATAAGAAAGATGTGGAGGCATTGGAGAGGGTACAGAGGAGGTTTACCAGGATGTTGCCTGGTATGGAGGGCAGGTCCTATGAAGAGAGGTTGAAGGATTTGAGGTTGTTTTCGTTAGAAAGGAGGCGGCTAAGAGGGGATCTTATTGAAGCATATAAGATGATTAGAGGTTTAGATAGGGTGGACAGTGATAGCCTTTTTCCTAGGATGGAGAAAGCTAGCACGAGGGGACACAGCTTTAAATTAAGGGGTATGAGTTATAGGACGGATATCAGAGGTAGGTTCTTTACTCAAAGAGTGATTAGGGAGTGGAATGCCCTGCCTGCAGCTGTTGTAGATGCGCCAAGTTTGGTGGCGTTTAAGAGGTTAGTTGATAAGTATATGGAAGAGAAGGGAATGGTTTAGTTTGGAGGGGCATTGCTTTTTATTTTGATCGGCACAACATCGAAGGCCGAAGGGCCTGTTCTGTGCTGTAATGTTCTATATCTATATCTAAGTGTGAGGTAATGCATTTACAGAGGTCAAACATGAAAAGGGAATACAAAATAAACAGGAAATATTGAGAAGGGTAGATGATGTGAGAGATCTTGGCATATAGGTGCACACCTTTACGGTCCCTAAAAATAGCAGTACAGCTAGATATGGTTGTAAAAAAAGGCATATAGATGATTTCCTTCCCAGGCAGAGGTATAGCAAACAAAAATTAGGATATGATAGAACTGCATAAGACAGTGGTGAGCCCATAATTGGAATGTTGTGTGCAGTTCTGGCCAGCACATTATAGGAAGGACATAATTGCTCTGGAGAGAACGCAGAGCAGATTTACTAGAATGTTGCCAGGACTGGAGAACTGAAGCAACGAGGAGAGACTGGAGAGGTTGGGGCTGTTTTCCTTGGAACAGAGAAAGCTGAGGTGCTCAGATATACAAAATTGCAAGGAGTAGAGATAGAGACAGGAGGAACTTGCTTCCCTTGACAGAGAGTTCAAAAACCAGGGGTCAAAGATTCAAGTAAGTGACATCAGGATTAGGGGGCACATTAAGAGAATCTTCTTTATGCAGAGGATGGCAGGTGTCTGGAATACACTGCTCGAGATGGTAGCGGAGGCAGAGACGCTAGGCTCTTAAAAAAACACCTTAAATGCTGTTAACTTCATGGCTAAGGGCTGTGTACACGAAGATGGGATTAGAAAGGGTATCTGAGTGTCTTTGGGTCAGCATGGAAATGATGGGCCGAATGGCTCATTGTGTTGTGCAATTTCTATGGTTCGCGAGCTTATATGCATTATTTCTATGGTTTGCTCAGATATATGCAGTAGAAGCTTAACTCAGAGATGAATGGAGCACTGAGGCTGCCTACTGGTTCATCCTGAGTCAGTACTGGCAAAGGAGGATCAAATCAATGGCAAAGAGTAAGTAACTTATAATGGGAGCTGAATATAATAGCTTTGATCATCCTATTGTTTAACCAGGAGGAACTGTAGCTCGTTCAGAATTGTGTTAAACAATTAGGGTTAATAGTGATGGGGCATGAAGAGAAACTATTTCTAGACATGTTCTAGCTATAGTTGGATAGTTTGGACTGAAACCAAGCAATGATTATATCAGTGAGTGGGACAAAAGAGATGTGGTATTAGGAGGAGGATAGTGTGGTGAAATCTCCCAAAAGTATTTGAAAAAATTTATAGGAGAGTTGCACAATGCGAGTTACAGATGTGAGTATGACAAAACAATCATTTTGACAATGTTGCAGAAGCAGAAATTTGATTTAAGAATTAAAAGTGTTGAAGTGAAAGATGAGCATGTATTTGGGTGCATGACAAAAGTTTCTAGAGGTTGAAGTAATAGTTGGAGGCGAGGAAGTATTTTGCAAGGACAGAGGAGACTAATGACCATGGTTTTGAAAAGACTCAGCACCTGAGAAACAGATACCAAAATTTACAGTATCACCATGATCATAGGAAATGAAAAGTTTTGGTAAGAACTATGTTCATTTTGGCAATCATTTGAAATTATTATACATATTAATTTAAACATTTCATTTTGTAATTTTAACTGTTGCTCATATAAAAGAAAATCAAATTACTGAAAAATTACAATAAGCTGTCCATTTACTATCACCTGCAAAAACTTATTTTATTGTGGTGAATATAATAAATAGAAGCAGGCAACAAAGAGGTGAAAGGGTAACTGCTCCATTCCCTCCTCCATTACTAGATTTCACAGTCAGTCTGTCACTGACTTCTACTTTACTGGTCCACTCTGATAAAGTATACATGGAAGGGTGAAACCAGAACTTCCCAGCAACATATTTTAATTCTTAAGGCTAAATCAGAAAAATAGTACTCGTGATTTTAATATATTGAATAGGAAAATATTACACAAATCTTGTAATGTGATGTGACAAATATATAAATTTAAATTGGAAAAGTTTGCAATGTTTTTACGTAAATATAATACTTAAGCATCAATTAACGTGCTGTAGTCTTATTTTCAACACAAATAACAATGGTGCATTTTAAAAAACTCAATTATACAGAGAAAAAAGGCTCATTCTTTTCTCCTCCCAGAATGTATTACCATGTAAGATTTACTATCTTCAGTCAAATGTGTGGCACATGCAAAGAAAACTTAATGTTGAGCTTTAACGTTATACATGGATGTATTTACACTACTACCGCAGCACTGCCACAAAGCAAGTTATATACTAATGTTCATGCTATATTAGCACCCAACCAGACCAGAAATGAGATAGAAAGGGAAAGAAGTCTCATACTGTTTTGCTCCAAAATCTCAATTTAGAATATATTAGCATGATTATTATACAGCACAAGTATCAATATTAAGAGTGTTTTGATGTAACTGCTTTCTTTTCAACCTTTGATCATATCTCTTATCTAATAACATGTTACTATTTTTGTAACTTTATAATTGAATTGCATGTTAAAGCAGCACTGTAGCTATGTATTTCAATTCAGATCATTTTCTGAAGTTTACAAGGTCAGAGTTCATTATTTCTCTTACAGATGGTTAGACGCTTCCAGAATTGTCTCCCAATATTGCATTACCATTGAAGGGTCATTATTATAGAAAATCTTCCTTTATTTTCTGAATTGGGTAAGCAGAAGCTTTACAATCAGGCCAGAAGAAATTGGAATTCTTGGAAGATTTCAGAAAAAATTACACTCGACAAATCTGCTGAGTTCTTCAATGGGGATGTAGCAGTTTTGATGAAAGAAAATGTAGATGACATAGTGCACACAAACTTTCAGAAAGTCTTCAAAACATTAATGGACAATTTTCACATGATACGTTGCCTGACTTGGTTAGTGGTAGCATTGTTTTCTAGTTGGAAGACAAGGAACAGAAGGCAGAAGTTAAAGGCAATTCTCAGCACTGATTGGAACTGGGTGGTGATTGATTTGGTTTGGTTTTGGAGCTGCTTACGTTCACTGTGTACATCAATGACTTCGATAAAGGGTCAGAGGAAGTGGAACTCAACTATGTAGATCATATGAAAACATAAGACATAATAAATAAATAATTATCAAAGGAAACTAAAAGAAGTGGATGCGTAGAGTGGCAGATGGAATTCTGTGTGATAATGATGGATGTTTGATAATAGTTATGCTTTAATGACAGCAAGTTAGATATTGTGGAACTACACAGGAATTTAAGGATACAGGTTTATAAGACATTAAAATCAGTATCTAAAATGATTAACTTATGACTTGTGCTATGTAGAAGTCCAGGATAGAGAAGACCAATAAAAATAGGGAAACATTTAGGCAATAGTGATAACATAATACTATGGCCAGATGCCTAATGGCTGAATCATAGGCCCAATGGATAACTGGACATTCCAAATTAAACTGCACAAAACAGCAAAGATTGCTGGGAACCTGGAAAGACTAATGCCGAAACCAATACAGTCAATGCAAGCCAGGGCACACCCAAGGAGCAGAGATTGCAACAACTTGACCTTGACCATACTGCAGATAGCTTTGTGCCATCCACTGTGAAGACTCAGCAGGACCTGCCGTGAAGATGACTACAGGTAAGACTTGGCAGCAATGAATGGAAGAGGAAGTACAAGAATCACTTCAGCAGACAAGAGGACAGAAGCTCAGAGAATTGGACCCACAGCTTAGTCAAGTTTACCAGCAGGTGTAGTATTAGATTTTCAGCAAATAGAGTTAAGATACTTTGGGAAATATAACCGTGCATTAATATGCATTGAAATTGTTAATAAAATTGGGTTAATCTGCAAACCGAGTTTTGTCCTTTTGTTCATCGCATAAGTAAGGTTTGAGACATACAAAATGTCTAATTTACCAGAGAGCAATACACTTTAAGATATTGACAGACAGGGACTGCATTATGACAAAAATCAGGTAAAAGTGTGGAGAAAAACTGATTTTGGTGGGCTGGGAAGAGAACATGGGAAAATAAAGTGGACAACAAATTCTCAAAGAACAAAATATGCAGAACAAAAATATTAAATGTTTAAAAAACTGTTCTACAGAATGCAAGGAAAATATATTCTGCTAAAAGAATAAATTAACCACCATCCATGGATGAATAAAGATAAGGGAACAATTGAGGGTTAGGAAAGAACCATATGTTAAATACAGAGGCGTGCATGATGAAAAAGACAAAGTAAAGAGAGAAATTAAAAAAGTAATTAAGAAGGTAAGGAGGATCTATGAAATTAATCTATCATGGAACATAAAACAAAACAGTAAGATGTGTTTTGTGTACATCAATACAAAAGTATTGGGAATAGGACCATTAACAAACAAATAGGATAAAATGACAAGCAATGATAAAGAATTGGCAGAAATATTAAATAACAATTTTGTTTCAGTGGGTTTGTCAGCAAGATAGAACAGATTGATATGATCTTAAATGACGAGCTGATTGAAGAAATTAAGTGCATTTAAAATTAAAAAAGAGATGTATCAAATAAACTAAATTTAACTCAGAAGATAAAACTCCTTGTCCAAATGGATTACACTCATCTATTTAAAAAAAAACCTAAGAAAGAGATAGCAGAAGCATTAATAAACATATGTAATGATTAGTTGGAAAAAGTGAAGTGCCAGCATAAGGTAGATAGCAAATACAATTCCTATATTTAAAGGAGGATAGAAGATATCAAGATAATTATAGATTAACCAGTTTAATATCAGTGGTAAGAAAAATAAAAGAATTCCTACTAAAGGAGAGAACAGAAGAACATCTAGAAACAAAGAATATAATGAATAACCAGCATGGATTTCAATGTGAAAAGTATTTGACTGGCTTTATTGAATTGTTTGAAGAGGTAACAAAGAGAGAAGACTATGACAATGCAGCTGATGTATTTTGTCCAGATTTTCAAATGCCTTTGATAAAAGACCCTATAATAGATTAGTATGCAAGGTCAGAAAGGCAAAATAAAGTGCGAGTAAAGTAAAAAAAAACAAAATACTATGGACCGTGGTATCAGAAACAAACCTGATTTTCCAACATTTTCTGTTTTAGTGGGAATAAAGAGGCTACCTAGGTAGGCAGTAGGTAGGAAGAGGGATTCCACCAGAATCCAAGCATGGACCACTGCTTTTAACAATCTGCCTTAACAAATGGAAATTGGAATCGAAAACATAACTGCTAAATTTGCAGAAATCAAATTGAGGGCAATTGTCACTACTTCGGAGGGCAATAAATTACAGGAAGAAATTAATAAACTTAGAGAATAGGCAAATAATTGCCAAACTAAGAACAGCAAAGATAAATGTGAGGTAGCACATTTTGCTAAGAAGAACAGGGAGATCACTTGTTACTTGGAAGGTGCAGATCTTGATGGGGTATAGGAACGTCAGAGAACAAAACATCAACCACAAAGCATCGTGTAAGAAAATAAAAGTAAATTTCTGTGGATGCTGGAACCTGAAATAAAAACAAAAATGCTTGAAAATCTCAGCAAGTTTGACTGCATCTGTGGAGAGATTGAATCTTCTTCATCAGAGCTCTGACGAAAACTTGCTTCACAAAGCCCTGTGAAAAGCAATCAAACGCTAGGCTTTATTTCTAGAGGGATAGAGTTAAAAAGGCAAGTTTTACTAAACCTGCATTAAATCTTGGATAGAACTGACTTCGAACATTGCACATAGTTCTCATCACCATATTATGCAAAGGATATGGAGGCAATGGAGATTGCACAGCAATTTACAAGGATAATACTAGAAATGCACAAGTATACATCTCAAGAAATGATTGACAGATTGTGTCCTTTTACTTTTGGGGGAAAAAAGACTGAAGGGTAACCTAACAGCAGTATTTAAAATTATGAAAATTATTGATAAAGTGGACAGAAAGAGAATGATTCCTCTTGTGGGAACTGGCCATCAATAAAGCATAATCACCAAAAAACGAACTAAGAAGAAATCATTAAATGGTGATAAGAATTGGAATTTGCCACCTCACGGAGAGGTTGAAGCCAAAAATATAGTTGCACTTAAGCAGACTTAGGTTTGATTTTGGCCTTGGGTGATCGTCTGCGGGGAAATTGCACATTGTCCCAATTTCCTCCAAGTGTTCCGGTTTCCTCCTACAGTCCAAAGGTAGATTGGATATGCCAAATTGTCCCTTAGTGTTCAGGGAAGCATGAGTTGGGTGAATTAACCCATGGTAAATGTGCAGGATTTTGGAGAAAGGACAGAGGTGTGAGCCAGGTAGGATGCTCTTTCCGAGTGTAAGTGTAGATTTGATGGGCTGAATGGCCTCTAGTTGCACTGTAGGGATTCCATAAGAAGCTGGATAAACATTTCAGGGAGAAGGGAATTGATGGTAGTTTTAGACAAGGAAATATGGAGCATAAACACTGGCATGGACTTATGGTCTGTTTCAACAGCATAAATCCAATAGTATGTAACCACCACTTCCTAATCACATACCATCTCATTGGGAAATATGTTGTCACTCAAAAACAACAAATTGCTGGCCTTGCTAAATACCCATATCTAGCGAATGAATAAATTATTTTAAAAATTAAAAAGTTAATGGAATACTGGGATTTATAGCAAGAAAAGCAGAGTATAAAAGTTGAGGTCAATCTACTTAAAGCTTTAGTAGGAATCCAATATTCAATTTTGAGCTTCATGCTACAGACAAGGCAAAAGATTGCAATGCAGATTCACTAGGGTACTGCTTGAAATGAGAAAATACAAATGTATTTTAGGAGATTTGAAAATTTGTTCTTTATTTTGTCATAGCAGATGAAATAGTGTGAGTAATTTGATAGAGGTGCTCAACAATGTTCAAGATTTGAACAGAATCAAAATGGGACACAGACATAGGATATACAAGCCTAAATATGAAAGAGGTTTAGAACAAGCAAGAAAAAATTGTACTTAAAAGGTTACAAAGCCCTAAAACAAACTAAATGAAATAAATGATTGTACCATAGATCGTGTCAACATTTAGGAACAGATCAATTGATGCATAAAGAGAGGGATAAGAAGGATAATGGAAAAGGATAGGCACATGGAAATAAGGCCACTTGTAATTGAATGGTTGAGATAGGTTTCTGTGTTATAATTTTTATCAAAAATAAAGTTCCAATGACATTTTATTTGTCACCAATCACGTTCCTAAAGATAAAATGACAAATAAGTACTTTTTAAACCTATCAACTGCTTTTTCAATGTTATTTTTAGCTACAAATCTCATAAACGTAAAACAAATTTTTATCACCTACAGGCAGCCCTCACAAATCATTAGCCTTAAAGGTGTATCAATAATTAAATACAGATTTCTAATATGCTGAACTGAAATAAATAGAAAAATAAATCATTTATATCCCAACGTAAGCAACAATAAAAATGACGTGTGGTAGAAAACGGAAGCAAAGTGCATCTCAAAAAAGTAATTTCGCATCTTCTGTAGTTTTTTAATGATGACATAATAATTTTTCCTGCTGGCTAGGACACAGGTAAGGACATGTTCGGCTCGACTTTGTAGGCTGAAGAACCTGTATTGTGCTGTAGTTTTTCTATGTTTCTAGTACTTAAAATATTTGAAATACCAAGCTTGATCAAACCAATACACAAAACTTAATTATTGGAAATGTTTTTACAATGCTAGCTATTCTTTTAGCCTAACTGCTTCTAATGTTTTGAAATACTGGATTAATTGACTCAGTAAAATTTAAATGTAATGAGCAATTGAAGATAGACAAGCAGATCCCCCTTTCTCCTTAACGTACTGCCTAAGTCAGGATTAGAAGTCAACACAGTTCTTTAAATGCACCAAGGGCACTAATTTTAATTAAGTAAACTTGGGGATCTGGTTTTGCATCTGCACTCGCTGCTGCATTGCACAGCAGAATCCAGTATGTCTAAAGACTAACTCGTAACGAAACATAACATATCCTTTGAATAAGCACAAAATTGCTTCCACGTCAAGAATCCTTTGTCTGAAACCCTCAAGGAAAATTGCATTTCTGATTTCATAATTTTGGTTTTTGGATATCACATATAAACTTACATTACAATAATCTAAACCTCGGCTAGCTACAGTCTAAAGTAAATAAGATGGCAAGAACACCTTGCATCACTGAATAATAAATACAAGGTACCTGTAAACAAGTTTCTTTTTGACCAGTTCATCACAAAGAAAATTGCAAGATAAAGAGTACAGACAAACAATTTGACTTCATGTGCCAAAAGGTCATTGAAGTTCAAATAAAGTGCTGTTTTTGGATGAGTTTAGTTTTTGGATTTATGGATTAAGGGTATTCGACCTACATTAGCATCAATGGAAAATGTGGAACACAATTCAACTTTTCATCACTTGTGGATATCACAGATCCATCATTAACTTCAAAAGTACCTTTACACTATATCAATAATTAAATTTAAAATTCACCTACTCCAGGTTCAGCTAAAAGATAAGTAAACCATTTGCAGTCCAAGACAACAACAACTAACACGATTGGTTGGAGGAGCAAGGGGAGGGCAATATTTTTGAAAACAAAATAA
Organism: Sphyrna mokarran; assembly: GCA_024679065.1. Classification (NCBI taxonomy): domain Eukaryota; kingdom Metazoa; phylum Chordata; class Chondrichthyes; order Carcharhiniformes; family Carcharhinidae; genus Sphyrna; species Sphyrna mokarran. The sequence goes on from JAGIQG010000014.1 coordinate 55,950,947, forward strand.
GGATTAAGTATCTCCTAAAAGTAGAAAGCATTATTTTAATGTCACACTGCAACAAACTTAACTGCAACTTTAAAAAAGCATTCTGTTCCTACTCATTTACCACATTTCTTTGGTGTGCTACGGTCACGTATACTAAATAGATCTTAATGCTTTCACACAAAAATAAACTTAGCTAGTTCAGCATGCTTTATTTAAGTTTGGTATTGCGAGGCAAGTCAGAAAACTTTGGAAAGAATGCAAAAATTCACAACAGGCAGGTAATTCAATTTGTCTAAAACAATCAGGGGCAAAGTCCAACCGAAAAGAAAATAGCAAGCAGTGAAACTAAGAGGAATGTTTGAAGTTCAAATGTGTTAAGTATTTCTGAGGTATTTAAAACTAACTAACTATCTAATTTTCTGATGCGATAGGATCAGAAGAGAGCGAACAGAGCCAGCTGTTCATTGCTTCGGTCCAAATATAGTATTAACAGCAACAAGAGGCTGTAGGCCTGCTTGAAGATTTCTTCTGGATTCCAGCTCTTCTTACATCTAATAGTACTCCATTATAGGATACCAAAACCAATGTACATGGATACATGTCTAGCCTAAGGCTGCTCGCAACTGGCAGGGTCAGCACTACTGACCTCCCTTCAGCGTTCCTAACAAGATTTCAGTAATTACTCCAACTTTAAACTGACGGTAATATCCTGTTACTCGAATATTCAAGTAGAATTACAGCTCTCTCAGGTAATCCGACGTATCAAAGATATAACATGCACAAGACATAAAATTCAAAAAGTAACTTCTCTGCAAAGATAACATTCAGAACGGTAAACAAACAACTATGCTTACTTTGGAGGACCAAGGCTGCAAACAGTTGGCATAGCAACGTACAAGGAAAGCCATTTCCTGGATTAAGAAAGAAAGTTTCCTTTTGCAAACAGAAGGAAGAAGAGAACAAAAACAGCTTTTGGAACAGAGAGTAAGCAGGAAGTCACTTCAGGAAATTTAAGCCCATTGCAGTTGAGGTAGGCGAATACCCCAGGCTGACTTTATAAACCTGCCAGTCCAGGGATACTGCAGAACACCACTGGAGGATGCGCAAGCTACTACGTGTTTTTCAGTATGCTGGTGCAGCAGCAAAATGTCACAATTAATCCAACCCCAGTTTTTCAACGAGAACTTCTACATTCCGTATTGCAAATGAAATTCTGAGTAGCTGCAGCTAGGATAAAAATCACATGATATAGCACCATTTCCTACAGACTATCTTTGCTTGTTTCCTCAGCTGGTCCCTCAGGAAAAGTAGCTATTGATTGGATGCTCCACAGCGAGATGAAATATCTAATAACAGAGAGGAGAAAAAAAAAGGGTGGGAGGAGAATACAGCTACAGCAGTGACATCATTTCCAAGAGAGCTCATTGGAAACTGCAGCAGATCAATCAGCTCAGCTATCTGAAGCTGCAGACACAATGGTGATCTGAATCGATTCTGTAAATATAAGCCACACAAAACATTCGCAGCACATTACTCTTCAAAAAAGCCTTGCTCATATCAAATTAGCAAGCTTGCAAATGAATAACATAAAGAAAGTAAATTTAATTGGTTTCATAATGAAACTACTTGTAAAAATATTTTACCAAACATACAAATATCAATGGATGATTTACAGTGGCTATCAAATGCTGCCGTGCAAAATTATCTTTCAATCCAAAGCTCATTAGTGACAGTCAACAAGCATTTAGCATGGTGGTAGCGAAAAATAAATTTAAAATCTGGATCCAATGCAAAGACTCCAACATTTATGCAAATAAATACATGCTTTAAAGTTAGGCATGAATAGGATCAATCAAAAAGATCAGGTTTAATATAATCTCAAGAAAACTATGTTCTAGTCTCTCAGATTCTCTCAAAAAATAGTCACATGTTTCCTTTAGATTCAAGCATCTAAACATCAGTGTATAAGGTCAGCATTTTAAAGATCAACATGAACATTTCATTGGAATATTTTTCTATTAAATTTGTTGAGTAGTTTGTTCTTTCTTTATCCTGGTTTCTCACTGTGTTAACCACATAAAAATGCAACTGCAAGAAAACGATTGCCAATATATAATTTTTTATGGAGTCCCATTCAGCTTCACAATTAGCTGATTATACTTTATGTATATATAAGGGAGGAAAATATCTATCAAAAGACTGGCTCCCGTTCGCTCGTGGCATTGAAATTTTGTCATGCGATCTTAAGAAAGAAAATAAAATCAAATACATCTCCAACTAAAGTATTATACATGATTTTTATGAAATCTGTCTTTTTATTGTTTAATTGCTTGATTTCAGATCCCATTACTGAATCTGTGTAAATATGGTAACTAAATTTTATTTCCTGACAGTTGCCCTCAAGTGAGATGACATCATCCCTTTTCTTTACTCGCCAATCAAACTTCAGCAAATGCAGTTCTCTGGAGTATTTACCTAGGAGATTATGTATGCAGTACTGCTTCCTCAGCCTAATACTGAATCACAAAACTGAGAGCTGAACAGTGGACTAATATTTCACGCCTTTTCAACCCTTTCTTTAAGCAAATGCATTTTTATTCAGTCAAGTAAAACATTAAATACATAGCAATTGTAATCAATCCTGCCTTCAGCTCAAAATCCCTATCCCAACATATTCTAATGCAACTCTTATACTGTACCATTTAGAGACAACGTAGATAAACTAGTGTTTATTTGCAAAAAAACATGACGCCTACGTTAGCATCAACTGATAGACAGGATGTTCCAGAGTAATGAACATAACTGTGATGAATTCAGAAAACATCAATAATCATAACAGCACACCTTTAAATACCTATTCTGAACCCATGGATTACAAAACTGTTTTCTCCTAATTATAATAAAACAGAATTTTCATAGCTAGGTACTACAAATCATAGCAATTGCTGAGAGGGAGCAAGTCCAACACTGTCATGCAAAAAAATATACTTTGTGCTATAACGTAGATGTCAGTTGTGGCTCAGTCAGGAGATTGTGGGTCAATTCCCACTCTAGGCTGAAGTAGAAAATTAAAAACTGCTTCTCAAAGGCAATGTTGAGGGAGTACTGCACGGTTAGGGAGGCTGCTTTTTAAATGAGACACTGAGTTATGTGGATATAAAAGATCCCATGACACTATCATGAGAAAGAACAAGAAAGTTCTTGTGGTGTCCTGGTCAATATTTATCAGTCAACAACACTATCATTATGGTATACAAAGAATCTTGGGGTGTGTAAATCAGCTCTTATAAGAGCAACCACAATTCAGAAAACTGCTTGTAAAGCATTTTCATGCCTGATGGCAGGTGGTAAGAATAGGAGATTTCCTAGTCAACCATACTGTAGAAGGCAATAACAAAACATCGCAGAACTTTGCCAAGCATAATCATGGACCAATCCAATGATAGTTGATGATGCACAACACCCTCTAAGGGTATGGCACCTGAAGGGGGAGAAAAACATTGATATATCCAAAGGCCAAGAAATGTAAATGCAAAGTGCAAGTATTTCTTGTACAATTATCTAATAGCATGATATGCCTAACAGTCTCAAGTCTACCTTTTTTTGACAATAGATTATTCCAAATGCATTATGTTAATTGTGTATCAATTGGGTGCTTAACTACAGTCAGGTATTGAGAATCACTTGCCCTTCAATAGAAGCAGAGTGAAATTGTTGAGTTTGCAAAAAATAGGTTCCAGTTCTAACCTTCACACTGACTAACTAAAAGGCAACATATGCTCACAGAATTAGAAATCATTCTTAGGGTTTGAAATATACAATAGACACAACATATTCACTCTAGGCACAATCTATTTGGTCTAGTTACTCACAGGGAAAATAAACAGAAATATAGCATTGTCCATTTTGACTCAAAGTGATGCTATCAATCAGCATTTTAAGATTTTTGTAGGCCACTGGGGTCCAAAATATGGCATTTTACTGTACTTAGCAAGTTTCTCCAATGCGTTTGATAGGACTTGCACCGCTCCAGTCCTTATGCTCTTCTTCCAATTTTCTATCTTTTCGAAAAGCATAAAGCCTAAATTTGGTTTCTCCAGTCCAGGTCATTGGTGACATTGCTTTTTCTCATTGCTATACAATATCTTGCTGATCTAATATTCTATGCTACCAAATCACTTTAATTTGTGTTACCAGTTAAAGCTTTTGGTTTAGTATAAATGTCTGAACCCATCATTTGTCTCGTCTTGTCTTGGCATGTTATGCAAAAAACAAATAGCAAATACAGAAAATAACATCTTCTCAACACTTTGAAAAGCTTCTAGTCAAGAGTTATTTTACACATTAACACACAATACAGTTGGCTTGAAAATGTGATAGTTGATAACAGACTCAAAATTAAGGATAGGCATAATTACAAATTCTAAAGAATCATCCTAGTTGTCAGTTATTAAAATAGTAAACAAATATATTCAAATAGGTTGCAATGTAACCTCACATTTTAGGAAATTATAAAATTGTATTTGAAAAAATCAATTAAATATAGGTATTAATGAGATGGTAGAACTAGACATTTATGTCCTATATTTTGTAGTTTTGAAATCTTTCTCTTCAGATACCATGCCCTTCATGTTAATCTTGCTCTGGAAACATGGATCATCTTCATCGGTGGTACATTCATCCAGTTTGCAAAATTTTTTAAAATGATTATTCTTTGTTTATCTTGATCTTTTTTACCATTAATTTTTTTCCCATCAGCATCTTGATTTCTTATCACATGTTCAAGGAATTCCAACTGCCTCTTCCTAATCTTGATGAGCACAGTTTATTTGGTCTTGGATTCAAAATAGCTCAAAATAAAAGTGATCTTTTCGTACATTTCAAAATAAGGGTCGTCAATACTGAGTTCTGGATATGATCAGAGAATCACAATTTCCACCTTTATTATCACAAAGGTGCAAACCCGTCTTTCATCAAGAGGAGGTGATGGTTAAGCCTTTGCAAGTTAAACCCCACACAGCTTGCAGATGCAGATATCAGATCACAGGATTTTCAATCTGCACGTGGAAACTGCCATTTTGTTTAGAGTGCCAGAAAGACAGTGAAAAAAAATGTTAACCCAACATTAGTTCCTTTTAATGTATCCTGAAGATACATTGCCTCAGAACCTGTCAACATAAACATCAAAATTCAAGATTAAACGCCAACCCTCCAAAAACTCAAAAGTCAGTATCACTTGATCATCATTATAAGTAGATACAAGATAGCATAGACCATAAACTTGCTGCTGCCAAAGCTCCCAGTCTAAAGGAATTGCAGGTGCAAAGCTGAGGATTCACAGCCAAATTCACTTCAGAAAACACATCCAATTAATAACTGGCCTCTTGTCCTTTCCATCTGCAGACTGCTGACAGCCGAACAACAAGTTTTTCCATGGTGATGGAGACGGAGCTGGAAGGTATCAATGCTGTTCATTTGGATAAAGAAATACCTGTCTGCATGAATTGATACCTGTGTATAGTCAAAAAACCTACAAGCTGTTAAACATGGATTTTGTTTCATTTTATAGAATCATTGTGGCAAGAAAATGAAAACATCCTGAACAAAAATGATTCTCTAATGCAAATTTTATTTCAACATAGAAATAACACGATTAAGATCAATTTCAAGGCTGCAATCTAATTAGAGGATGAAAGTGACAATTTTAAGTCAAGTCTGCTTTGATTGCTCAATTTAGGAAAACATCTGAAACCAAATCAATTGTTACACTATACTCATTGTTCAGTGCTTATCTTTACCTCTGTTGCTAATATTTTCATCCCAATTTGTTTGTCTATAAACTATGGTCCGTAACTTAGAGTAGCAATCAGCAGCAGATTGCCACTCTGTATTCACCTATGGAAAGTGCCCATCTGGCCCAATCTTCCCGATACAGGCCAGGTGAGACAGAAGAAGTGAAACATGACCCTGGCTCAAGTGGTGAAGTGCAAATGAGGACATTCTCCCTTTTTACAGCACTAACTGTTGTAAAGCAGGTGATCAAAGGTCTCATTGTTAAGAGTAAGTTTCGAAAGCAAGTGAACGATACTTGGAGACAGGATTCAGATGATGGGTGGGGGGAGGGTTGTTCTATGTGTTTCAAATCATTACTCTAACATTACAAAAGCTTTTTCTTTCCTTCTAACTCTTTTAAAGTGGCAATGAGTGCAAAACTAACAGAGTTATCCAAGTTAGTGCTAATTATGACTGAAAACACTTCAAAAGGATTTCAAAATAATCTAGGTATACACAAAGTGCTTGATCCAAAGAAGAACTGATTCATTTTTGACAAAAACGTGAATCCATGTTCAGGTCCTGAAATTATTTTTTAAAGGATCTACTGACACTGTGAAGGGGCAAACTGACTTATTTTAAAATATTGTCAGTTATGTTATTGAGATTGCTGTTGATTTTTTTTAAGAATATTGTGAATTGTCTCAGCTGCTGAGGTGCAATTTGTTACAGCTGTTAAAAATTGTCTGCAGAGTTTGGTGAATGTGGATTGGCCTGAAGCTTCCTCAAAGATGGAAGCCCTTAACAAAGAGATTTATTTTTTCACCTTTACATTTACAAAGCATCAACTAAATAGGAAAAAAATCTCAAGGAAGAGCTATGGAATTGCAATAACTTTTGAGTTAACAGTGTGGTAGAGGCATGCACTCTAGCAAGTGTCCTACTTACTTGTTCTTCAGATAACCAAGTTCAATTTCTCTACTAAGGGATATTAGATAAGAATATAATTATATAAGAATGCTTTAGCTCAATATTTAAATACTGCAAGGTATGGATCCTGCCATTGGTTGAATGGTTAAAAGCTGTTATGCCATGTATTGATTATGAAAAAATTCTCTCAGGCTTGATGCATTGAATTAGCTGATTTTGTCATGATAATAAGTGGCGGTTTCAATTAGGTACAGTTCTTTTATGATTCGGAGGTAGAAAACATAAACCAGTCAGACCTCTTGCTCCTAAATCAACATCCACTGTTAGGTGCCAGAAAATGTATTAGCAGTTTAACTGTTATGCCATCACAGTTTTAAAAAAAAACAGGAAACATTCATCACTTGAACTTGTGTATGAAAAATACTACTCAGGTTACTAGAGTGGGTGGTCTAGCAATAACAGAAAGTAGTTCAGCATGCTTTTAAGATGAGCCACAAAGCTGCCACAATGGTAGAGAAGAAAAGTAAATTATAAGTACAATCTACCCAACACACAGATACCTGAAGAGCCGGGGTAAGCAACTGACTCAAAACACAAGATCCTGGAGCTTATCAGCAGGGATGCACTGCTTATCGATAACTCTCCTACTGTAGGTTTGTGACCAATGAAATCCTGTAACTGCCTAAGTCGGTTGCAACACAGATGCATTTCAATGAAGTTTCAGGTGCTCTGTAACTTTGTCCACTAACTCTGATAAGACTTAAATAAAAGAAAGGCTTCAGTGACCCCATCACAGGGTTCAATAATACTTTATAACACTACAACAAGATTATGATACGCTTTAACAGAACCTTGCATTATGTAGCATGAGAAATGATTATCTGGTAAGTCCTCCAGCTTTAAAACAAAAATCAATGGAGATTTATGAATTGTGCTAAAATATTTTTTCAAGAGTTTAGGAATTAAAGGAACAGGCAAATAGTGCAGCAACTATTCATGAGATTCCTTTTTGTCAGTGATGCATTGGATGAAACCTTACAAGTATGCTGCATTGTGTTTGAAGAGGAGCTAGATTTCAAAACATTTTGATATAACAGCAAAAGGGACAATCAAATAACATATAAAAGCAAAATACTGAGGATGCTGGAAATCTGAAATAAAACAGGAAATGCTGGATAAATCTGCCAAACCTGGTAATAGCTATGGAGAGAGTAACAAAGTTACGGATGGGTGATATGAACTTGAAACATTAACCTTTTTTCTCTATCAGAATGCTGCTTGGCATGCTGAGTATCCAACAGTTGTTTTTGTGTGAAATAACTACATATTCATATATATATTAAATGAATGCAATACTTTTTCACAATATTCTAGCATTTCCATTTGAAGATGTATATTTCAGGAAACATTAAAAGTGTGTTAAAATCTGACATTTGAAAACATTGGGGGGGGGAGATGGCAGTAAAATAAGTAAATTTGATCTTTTTAATTGATAGCCTTTTGGCACAGTGAAATAATACTCTGCACAATGTAAGAAAAGGATAAAAATAAATTTGGACAAAATCATCATAGAAAACAAGTCAATGATGCTATCATTTTCAGTGTTGAGAAAGAATGGACTCATTTTATTTTTGGTTCATTTAAGAAGTATTTTAAAAATAACTACAATATAAATAATTTACTCCTGTAAAAGGCTGCTTGTAAAAACATAGCAATATCATTCTCTAAAGCAATATCTCCAAATGGGCATTGGAAAAGCAGATGTAATTGTATCCCTCTAAACTGACTGAAATCATTTCTATATTTTCATTCCCAGGGATTTGTACTTCTGACTGCAATTCTTTTGCCAACTTTTATACAAGCAACACCCAAAAAGTCCTGCTTATCGCTTTTCATTATGTAGAATCACAGTAGGCCAGGTTCTCATATTTGTAAAATTCAGGAAGTCCTGTCCGCAAGTGTGCTCCACCCATTCTCTGGCTCTTGGTGCAAAGACAGGAACACTCCAGTCTGTTTCTCAAAAGGCAAAATATTATTTAGCCTTTAGGTCCATTGGTTGTCATGTTCAAGTGTTCTCCATCGCTAAGTGCTCAATAACATGACATGAACAGGTCCAATTATAAGCATCAACGAGATTCGCAGTACAGCACATGATGAGATATGATATTTCCCTGAAGAGGGAGCAGAGTTGTCATCACAACCAAGATGATGCAATCCCCTAAAATAAATCAGCAACTCTGGAATAACAATAAAGAGGCAAACTGGAAATCATTGCTATCCTTCAGCAAATCTTGGTTTCTTCTCCATATTAATGGAAAAGTTGAACTTCCAAGTCAGGGATGTCAGTGTTAATTTGGGTCATCAACTTCAACTCCTCTCACAAATTTTATGTATTCACCACTGAGTTCACTCCTGCCCTTGATTAATGTGTCAGTTAAAATCATCTACTCATAATCTCAATATCTTACTGGCTTTGGCTGAGTTTTAGATCCAATATGTTCTCCCATCACAAAGGCCATTTTGATCCACCTCCACAATATCATCACTACCTCAACCATATGCTGCTCAAATCCTCAACAAAGATCCAACAATTTGCTCCTTAGCTGACCCTCCACATTCAGTATTTTCTATTATTTTCAATATGTGTTGGTTAATTAGTTAGTCTATTGATCCATCTTTTATTTGGTTGATTGGACTGGCTGTGAAATTATATCTCTTAGTTGAGAAGACTGTCATATGTCTTTTAGTTTTATACCTTGGACTCAAGTTTTCTTGTCTTGCTTGACAAATGAAAATCTGATGGAAAATCTATGCTTTTAAAGTGAAAAGTACATTTTATCTGACTCATATAACCGTTCTTAAAAAGGAAGTGCATCATATATAACTGGCAACCACAGCCAGAAAGTAATTACATATATCTGTCTATTACAGGATTGTGCAAAATTGGTTTTACTGCAGTATCATCTGGAAGCATAAACGTAGCAATAAAGTCTCCAATCACACATAATTGAAATGATTTTGTTGTTTTCATTATGTCTTAAGGTTACTTTTAATGCACTAGCACTGCAACATTCTTTTTTTTTAAAAAATAAATTTGATCAGTCAGACAGTAAAGGAAACTTCATACCGCAGACCTGTTACCATCATAAAGCTACAGAGCAGAACACCACAAACACAAAAAAAAATCTAATAGTGACATGTGTCTGGAAAAGATAAGACAGATGTAGATCTTATTTTTGTTTCCAGTACCATTACTGCCCTAGTTACGATTACGCTCAAAAATAAAGTGATACAGAGTAAGTGACACAATGCTAACCACTGCCTCACAGCACCAGGGACCCAGGTTCAATTCCGGCCTTGGCCTCTGTAGAGTTTGCCCTCATATCTGCATAGGTTTCCTCCCATAGTCCAAAGATGTGTAGGATTAGGTTGATTGCCTATGCTAAATTGCCCCTTAGTGTCAGGGTAAATATGTGGGGGATAGGGCCTGACTGGAATTATTGCTGGTGTAGGTTCAATGGGTCAAATGGCCTCCTTCTGTATTGTAGAGATTCTATGATTTTAAGCTAAGACTGAGATTGTTTAATCATTTCAAGTGCAGTATTATTCAGATGCAAAACAGTGAACATTGTTCTTTTTTGGATTGGGAACATAAAAAAATTGGACTAGAAGGAGAATTCTACAATTAAACATTACAACTTTTACATAGTATATGCTGTATCCATGTTTACCATTACTCTTTGCCTATAGTCTATGACAATGATTACAATGGGAAGTGCACAAATTATTTAAATTGAAATAAAGGAAAAGTCTCAGCAACTTTACTCAAATAATTGACTGCCAAGTGTTTTGCTTCTACCAGTTCTCAGAATATGGGTGTCACTAGCAACCTCAACATTATCCATCTCTTACTTATCCATCTCTTAAGCATTATCATGGCCATGTCTTCAATTTCTTCGAACTCTGGAGGGTTCATTGGGAGGACGTTGTCCTCTTTGACAGTTATTGTCTGCTTGGTGGTAATGAGCAGTTTTCTCCACTGCTGTAGTCATGTGGTAAACGTGTTCCCATAATGCTGTTAGGTATGGACTTCCAGAAATTTGACTCAGCAGCAATGACAAAAATGTCAAAGTTAGAGTAGTAAGGAAGTTGGAGGTGATGCTATCCCCATTAATATTTAGTTTTAAAAAGGCATTCAATGGCTGAGGAAGTTGCTAGTATTTGTTAGCCATTCCTAATTACCCTCCATTTCAGAGGGCATTTAAGAGTCAACTGCATTGCTGTGGATCTGGAGTAACATGTAGGTCAGACCAGGTATGTCAGATTGCCTTCCCTCAAGGACCTAGTCAGTTAACAGAAGGGCACTGGGGAGACTTACAGAACAAAGAAATCTCGGGAGTACAGGTTCATAGCTCTTTGAAAGTGGAGTCACAGGTGAACAGGTGAAGAAGGCATTCAACATGCTTGGTTTCATTGGTCGGAAGATTGAGTACACGAGAGTAAGTGTGAAAAGGATAGTTTATTAGGTGCTATTGAGATTCTTGAAGGATGTTGATGCTGAAACCACATAACAAAGTGCAGAATATTCCATCACACTCATTTATGAGCCTTGTGGATGACGCAGAGGTTTTGGGGTGACAAACAAGCCATTCCACACAGAATCCTTCTGACCTATGAACAGTGGCATAGTGGTTAGCAATGCTGCCTCACAGTGCCAAAGACCTGGGTTCGATTCCCAGCTTAGGTCACTGTCTGTGCAGAGTCCATATGTTCTCCCTGTGTCTGCGTGGGTTTTCTCTAGAATCTTCAGTTGCTTCTCACAATCTAATAGATGCAGTGGTTAGCTGCACTGCTATGCTAAATTCTCCTTCAGTATATCCGAACAAGTGCCAGAGCGTGGCAGCTGGGGGACTTTCACAGCAACTTCATTGCACTGATAATGTAACCCTACTTGTGCCACTAATAAATCAACTTCATTAAAAATGTACATACTTAGAATAGAGAGTCCAACTATGGAAGGAACCCTATACTAGATTCTTACACATTGCTGCCCATCTCTCGACTGGCCTTAGCTCTAAGTCATGTGCCTTCTTATCTACAGTGGCACAGTGGTTAGCACTGCTGCCTCGCAGCACAAGGGACCAAGTTTAATTCTGGCCTTGGGTCACTGTCTGTGTGAAGTTTGCACATTCTCCCCGTGTCTGCATGGGTTTCCTCCCGGTGCTCCGGTTTTCTCCTGTAGTTCAAAGATGTGCAGATTTGTTGGACTGGTCGTGCTAAATTGCCCCTTAATGTCAGGGGGCAAGGCAGGGTAAATGCATGGGCTTATCAGATAGGATCTAGTTAGGACTGTGGTCGGTGCAGACTTAATGGGCTGAATGGCCTCCTTCTGCACTGCAGGATTCTACGATTCTATGAGCACATAGAGCATTAACGTGGTTATGTCAATTCATTCTTTAGTAAATAATAACCCCGAAGATGCTTTAGCAATCTTAATTAAATTAAGATGGACAGGTGATTTGGTTTTTTGGTCAAACCAAATCAGAATTGATCTTGAGGCACAAATGTGATTTGCTACTTATCAACCTAAGTCAGTATTTTTCCAGCAATTTGATCCAATAAATATGCAATAGCGACAAATTACCAGCACTTGGCATTATTAGTTCACAATAATTCCAGTAATTTGCAGTGATGTGCCAGTTAAAGATGGCAGTAGCTAGCTCAGCAATCAGGGACTCGGCTTCGATTTTTAGCTTCGGTCACAGTCTGTGCGGGTTTCATTTGGTTTCCTCCCATAGTCTGAAAGACGTGCTGGTTAGGTGCTTTGACCCGAACAAGCGCCGCACTGTGGCAACTAGGTGAATTTCACAGTAACTTCATTGCAATATTAATGTAAGCTTACTTGTGACTAATAGCTAAACTTTGAAGTCCAATTCTCCAAAAATGGGACAAGTTGAATTGTTAGTCAGCTCAACAAAATTGCTAAGTATGCAAAACATGCCTTGAACCTTTGCTGGATTTATATCATTAATGCAAGTTTTCACCTTAGCCAGTTAAGATTGGCAACTCATGTTGTAAAGGCCACGTCAACGTCATGATTTATCATCCTGACATGATATCTAATCTTGGAAGCTTTTGAAGGAAGTAATAAATTTGTGGGATCTCACTTTAGTAAGTTGTAAACAGTTTGTACAATTTTTTTAAAAAAATCTTTCATCTGCCTTTGCAATACTTTGTCAGTACTGCTGTTCGAACCCTTATTCATGCCTGACATTATTACCACTGCACCATTATCAAATTTGTCCCACAATTTGAGGGGAAGAAGAAAACTCAATTCATTTTGTTTGCCGCAAGGTGCACCATCTCAGCCAGCCTAATACCTTATAGCAATTATGTCCTGAGAGAACTAAACTGGTCATTTCAACTAGTCAGCGATGCCTATTCTTGGCCACAGGAATCGTAATGGTTGGGAAGACAGACCATGCAGAAGTCCATTGACCTTGGGCAGGATTTTCCAGTTTTGGGGCAAGCACAGCCGGAAAATCCCACTGAAAATGTTAGCACTTAACACCAGTAAAAATTTAATTGTTGGACAAACAGCTAATTCTCTATAATATTTTTAATCTAAGACCACATTGGCTAAAAAGACTAGTTATGAACATGATGTGCAGACAGCCTATAACATGATAATTAGAAGCACGAGGTTTAGTTATTTTGTTTTCCTCTAATCTCTTCTGTGAAAGCCCACAACAAAGTCATTCACATTTGTATGCAAAAATAAGATTGTCTGGGGTCTAAAAAATTGGGTCATCTCATATGCAGGGTTGATTGTACACCACATTTTATGGTCTATTATTGGCAATTTTCCTTCACCATTGTGCTTGTAGCCAAATAACATTGGCAGAAAATACTGAAGTAAATTTTGTCAGTTTTTAAAGCCACAATATTGAATATCAGTTTTTAAAAATTAATATAAATATTATTTTGTGCAATTACACAGGCACAATTCAGGCGCACCTCTCTGGCGGTCCAATAGAGAGCAATAAGCAAAGTAATTAATTTGAATGTTTACATGATAGGAACAATAGATGCTGGGGATCACAATGGGGTGGGAAGAGAAAGGTTACTCAAAATTACAGGAATCAAAAGACAAAGTCAGGAAAAATGCATACAGCCAAAAATATAAGTCTACTGAAAGAAAAACCTTATTTTGTACAGTACAAATTCTTCTGGAGTAAAGCCATCGGGTCATGTCAAACCTACACTATCTTATGACATAAAACTAGACTAAATGAGAGGAAGCCTGGTTTTGAGATTGTTTGGTATCAAAAAAGTAAAAAAAGTAGGGATGCTAAATATCCATCTATATTGCTGTTCAATAACATAAATGGACATATCAAGTTGTATCAACTTAAACACATTTTGGGTAGCAGTATATGCATATGCTGTGTCAGACAATATGACTTATCATCCATGCAACTCCATATTTGCTCAAAATCAGGGCGACTAATGGAAAGGCAAATATGCAGCATAAAAGAGTTAGAAAGTACTCACTGAAACTGGAAACACTGCATATTGATTTAATATTGCAGCTGCAAGAAAGTGCCTGTAGTGTCATCTTTACAACAGCTAATACCACATATATCTTTTAATAGCTGTAACTGTTTTAATGGTTATTCTTTGTTGAATTTGCAAACTATATTTCAGCTCTCTGCTATGTTTAGAGGAAAAACAAGATTAGGAGTGATCTGGAAACTCAATTTTTCTCTGATTGAATCTCAGTTGTAAAAGCCAAAACCATCAATTCAGAGCAGTCAGCAACTCAAATTTGGGAGTCTTCTACAGATTGTGCTATACTGAGAATTTGGTTGGAAGGGGGCGCGTGGGTGCAGAAGGAAATAAACCTAGAAATGGACTGTTACAAAAATGTGCTAAGCTATTAAGAGCATGAACTGCTCCAATTTTTAGCACTGTAAAAGTATTTGCCATATGAAATATCCACTGAAGTTATATCTGTATCTGTTATACCTCTAATGTGTTTTATAAACCAGTTTGTTCTACTTAACAGGCTTCTGCTGGAACATTAAGATCTTCTAAACAAAAGTTTAGGCAGGGCCAACAGTTTCCAAAAGACCAAAAAAGATTTTGTGCAGGTTATTTTGTACAATTAATTATTTCTATATATATATATTTTATTAACTGAGCAACTTAATTTGCTCAATTCTTTTAGATTGATCAATCTGGAACATCAGCGAAAAATCAATTGATGGAATTTACCCAATTTACACCTTTTAGTATTAGTTTTAGCAATACTTCTCTATTTTTATAGTCTATTCCCTATGAAATAAAGGTCAAGGCCTTCCCAATTACCTGCTACACTTGCATGCTAACTTTTTGTGATTTATGCATGAAGACTCTCAAATCCCTGTACTGCAGCTTTCTGCAAGTCTTTCTCCATTTGAATCTCCTTTATTCTTCTTACCAAAATAACTTCAATTTTCCTGCATTATATTCCACTTGCTAAGTGTTTGGCCACTCACCTAACTTGTCTCTCTATAGATGCTATCATCTTCACTATTTGCCTTCCCACCTATTTTTGTGGCATCTACAAACTTGACAATAGTACATTCACTTCCGTCCAAGTCAAGAGGTCATGAGTTCAAGCCTCCAAGTCAAGAGGTCATGGATTCTGTGATATGAACACAATATTGTGTGCTACATCAATGCAGTATTGTGAAGTGTCAGAGGTGTAATTTTTCAGACAATAAACCAAGACTCAGTCTGCCTTTTGTGGATGATGTACAAGGTAGAACAGTATTATTTTAAAAGAGCACAGGAATCCTCCCAGTGTCCTGGACATTGATCCCTCAACCAAAGGTTAAAATAGATGATCTGTTTTACTGTTGTTTCTGGGACCAAATGCAAGTTAGTTAAGTCTCTAACATTGCAATTTAGAGCTATTTAATTAGCTATAAAATATTTTAAGATATAACATACAAATACAACTTCTTTGTTCTTCCTTCACAATGAACACAATACTCAAAATTATTGCATTGCAATACAGAAAAGATTTTTTCCCAATTAGCATAACCGTTCATTACCTCCAACAATTTTTATTGCCTGTTTTGGCTCAGAGGCAATGCTCAACCGCAAGACAGAAATTCATGGATTCAGGCCTCATCCTAAGACTTGACTGCATAATTTAGACCAATATTTTAAAACATCAGTATCTCAATACAACACCATAAGGTGTCATTTCTCACTTAAGATGTCAAATCGCAGTCCCATCTGCCTGCCCAAGTGGAAATCAGGAATGGTGAAATAAATACTGGCCTTGCCAGCGACACCAACACCCCATGACTGAATAAAAAACACACTGCACTATTCCAAGTACAAGGAAGTGTTCCAAGGATCCAGGTTATCATTTATCTCTCAATCATTTATTTAATTGCTATTTGTGGGACTTTGCTGATAACGAATTGACCATTTATCTACATAAATGATTGACAGCAAGAAAGTGTTAAGACAATGAAGACATTCGTATCTTCAAAATCTCCAAGGTATATTATCATCTAATTTTTGTGCTCCTCAAGTTTATAAATTCCAGACCTCTTGCCATCATTTAAGCTGATGCCTTAAAACGCCAACAAAGGTGCCTGGAAAAGTAGCCCTTTCTGTCAGTAGGCATCAAGTGAAGCTGAGATATATTGCCATTATGTGATAGCAATGTAGCCAAAACCAACTCAACAGACTACAGATATTCAAGTTGCATCCTTCCAGTCTCTAGTGCTGGGCATTAACTTACTACGTCTCCTTCTCTCCAAATTGGTTTGCTAGTTATCCATAAGGAACTCATTATTGTCCATTTCATCAGTCAAAATTGTACAGTTCACTCTCGTAACTTGGACTGAAATTGGAAAAACTGAGAGCCAATGAATGTACAATAAATAATTAGGTTAAAAAAAATTGCTTGCTTAAAGGTGGAAAAACCCACAATCAAATAATCTGTGCAATTAGTCATACTGCTGAAGTATCATTTTGATCTAATCAACATAAAGATCCAGTATGATACTTGAAAAAAGGCTACTAATTCGACAGCACGTATGTCTGGTAAGATCTCCTTTGAAATTTAACTGCACTTGCAGTGTACATATATTTTATTTAAATCGGACGATAATTTTATTAACTCAGTTTGAATTTTGCTGATTCATTTGTAAGTTGGAAACAGTTGGCAATCTTCAATATTAATTTTTAAACTTAGTCAAGGATCCAAAAGCATACTTAATGTGTAACAAGAAAGCGCTTTACCATGTGATAAGTACTGGTCTGCTGAGGTCGGTCAGTATGGTAGGAATCCACATTGTCTGTGATTGTTTGCCGCTCTCCTTTCAGATTGATCTTCCTGAAGCGCCGCCGTGACTGCCGGTTGGTTATCTCCCTCTGTAGATTCTTTTCCTCATTCTCGCTGACATTTTCAATCTGAAATATATGTTCAGGATCTTGATTGAACATCCAATTCTTCCATATCACAGAAAGTCTGTGCAACCTTAAGAGACTCATGAGAAATGCATAAAAGCATTTAACTATGCCTGTACTACTGAGAGGACGGGGGCCACTGGTGGAATATAAACCACACACAGTCACAACTGCACGCTAACTGAGAAAAATTATGTTTCAATAAGCTAGAGGCCACGACTTCCTTCCTTTCAGGAAACCGTAAATAAAGGTTTATCAGTGCAGAAATCATTTGCTTATTTTGTGCATGTGTGCAATTGCCTCTTTTTTCTTGCATCCTGATTTTTTTGTCAAACATCATATGCACATAGGCTACCTTTTCATACATCATTCAGCTCTTCACATTGACACTAGCATAACCCCAATTTAGGATTCATTTGATGGGTACTTATTCAGTAAGCATGTTACACCTTTGCTCAGATATCTGCCACATTTTCTTCCCCGGAAAACCAAATTCTCAAAAGCGGTGCGAAGGAAACCTTCTGTTGCATTGCTTAGATTATTTGTTATTTTTCCCCCTTTTTCCCCTCTGAACAAGGCTCTCCAGACCAAGCATCATCCAAGTTTAAAGTAGATGAAACACATCATTGATGATGTCATTTCATGGTTACCTGCTATGAAGTATACAAGAATGGATTGGACATGATTCTCCCTTTGAATTTCGCTCCTTTCATTGAGGGGTAAGTGTAAAACTTTCAAACTCTCACTTGTATCTTACTTTAAAACACTACTTCTCAGATTCCAACATACCACACCACCAATGGAAATACCACGAAATTTGACATTTAAGTTCTATTTTCACGCTAATACTTAATGAAATAAAGATATACAAGATAAATAATATGTGATGTTTTATAGATCTTTCTTAATTATTTTACAACACAGTATTCAGCCAAACCCAGCATGGCAACAAAAATACAATCTAGGTAAAAATAAAACAAAACGATGAAAAGGTAAACCGTAGAGATAACTGGACTCTTGACATTATGGCTGTTATAACTTCCATATCAACTGTAAAGCCAAAACAGAATTTACTGAATGACGCCTCAAATGAAGAAATTACCAACAAGATTTCATTTCTGCAGCTCTTAATAAATATCAGAACTGAGACAAAAGAAATACGAACTGGAAAATGATAATTGAAAGAAAAAAACAATGAAGTTTGCTTTAGAAAATCCTTTTTCTACCTTGGATCATGCCAATGCTGATAATGTAGGTGTATTTTTCCAGAGTTGCCTTTCAAGTAAAGAACCAATAACACTGCTTCAAAGTTTGGCCACTTTTGAGAAAGCACCCAGTTGTTTAGCTCTCCTACCTAACCAGAGTTTTCAGATTCAGACCTTGTTACTCACCTCACACAATACCTCCAAGAGCTGCTGTTTTCTTTTCTGCAAAACAGAAAAACTCACCTCTTCCCAAGAGTGATTTGCTTCTTCTCCTCATCAGAATTCTCTGTTCCTCTTTCTGTCTGTCAGCTTTTTTGTTTCTGCATTTGTGGATTAATGCTTTCAGCAAACTTCTCTGCCAGCAGCTCTCCTTTGCACCTGCATTTTTTTTTATATTAACTAGCCATACAGCTTTCTCAACTTTGTTCTTGCTGATAGTTTTTCCAGGTCAAGGATTGCGAAGTGACATGGACCAATATTTCTTATTACCCAAAAAAAAAAGGAAATTTTCACTAATGTCTTTTAGAGCAGGGAATCTGTTGTTCTTACTGGCTCCAGAGCCAGAGAAATGTGGTTGATTGACTCTCTACTTCCCTCTGAAATGGTCTAGCAAGCGAGTCAGTTGTATTAATTGCTACAAAGTCTCAACAAAGAAATGAAATTGGGCAGACCACCTGGCATCAAGGCACCAGAAGAGATAATGGCAATTCAATCAACCCTGTCAACTCTACAAATTGCCTCTTACTAAGAACTGGGGACAAGTGCCAAAATTGGTAGAGCTGCCTTACAGATGAGTCAAGCAACAGCCTGGCAGTCATTCTCCTGGAATTGTCCCTTACAGAAAGCACCCCAGACATCACCATTACAATCGCTGGGTATTATGTATTCCAGTAATAGGACAGATCCAGCAGAGGTGGCAGCACAGTGGTATACGATCAGGAAAGAGTTATCTTGGAGTCCTTAATATTGACTCTGGACCCCGTGAAATCTCATGGCTTCAGGTTAAACATCAGCAAGGAAATCTCTTACTGGTTACTACTTGAATCAGTACTCCTCCATGTTGAGCAATACTTGGAGGAAACACTGTGGGTGATAAGGGCACAAAATGTACTCTGGGTGGGGGATTTCAATGTCAACACTAAGAGTGCCTCAACAGCATCATTACTGATCAAGCTGGTCAGCAGCTAAAAGACATAACTGTTCGACTGGTTCTGTGGCAAGTGGTGAAGGAACCAACAGGATGGATCTTTCATGTCACATTTAACTGACAGCAGCATGAAGGAGCCCAAGTAAAACTGGAATAAATGGGTATCGGGGGCAAACTCTCTGCTGGTTGGAGTCACACCCGATACATAGGATGACAGATGTAGTTGTAGGGGGCAGTTATCTCTGCTTCAGGACATCTCTGCAGGAGTCCCTCAGGGTAGTGTCCTACACCCAACCATCATTAGCTGCTTCATCAATGACATTCACCCCATCACAAGATCAGAAGGGGGGATGTTCACCAATGATTGCACAATGTTCAGCCCCATTTGTGATTCTTCAGATACTGATGCAGTCCATGTTCAAATGCAACAAAATCTGGACAATATCCAGGCTTGGGCTGATAAGTGGCAAGTAATATCTGTGCCACACAAATGCCAGGCAATGACCATTACCAATAAGAGACACTCGAACCACCACCCCTTGACATTCAATGGTATTACCGTCACTGAATCCCTCTTTATCAACATCTTTGGGATTATCATTGATCAGAAACTCAATTGGACCCACCATATAAACAGTGGCTACAAGAGCAGGTCAGAGGAGAGGAATACTGCAGTGAGAACTCACCTTCTGACTCCCAAAACCTGTCCATCAGATATAAGTCACGTGTCACAAGTGTGATGGAATAATCCCCACTTTCATGGATGGAGCTCCAACAACACGCAAGCAGCTTGATATCAGCCAGAACAAAGCAGTCTGCTTGATTGATGCCACATCCACAAACATCCACTCCCTCCACCACTGACACTCAGTAGCAGCAGTATGTACCATCTTGAAGATGAAGATGCACTGCAGTAGTTCAAAGATCCTTAGACAGCTCCAAAGTTTAAAAGTTTATCTATTAGTGCCACAAGTACGCTTACAAAGAACAAAACAGCACAGGAAACAGGCCTTTCGGCCCAATGAGCCCACACCACCACCTCGATGTTCCCAGTTCTACCTATAATCCCTGTTTATGTTTATAGGGATCTGAATTGGAACCAAATTTGCAAGACAATTTAGGGAGAATTTGTTTTGCCAATCAGCCTAAGAGCACATCTTTGGGGTGTGAGAGGAAACCAGAGCACCCAGAGAAAACCCACGCAAGCACGGGAAGAATGTGCAAACTCCCACAGACACAGGCCCAAATCCATGTATCTGCACAGCACAGTGGTAGTCACTGAGCTGTCGTGTTGCCCATCAACTGGTCCAGTTCAAGCGTACACTAACGATGTGAAGCACTAGGCTACTCTCGAAAAATCCAAGAGCAGCCTTCTCACGACCCATCGCATGTATACCCCCTGTTAGACAACAAGGCGGACTGAAGTACCTGTAGGACAAAACATCAATATCATTCACAATTTACACACTTCCCAGGGAACTCCCAAGGCTCATGATCCCTATTTTAAATCAGTCTTCTATATCCCTCCATACTCATTCTGTTCATGTGCCCATCTAAGTATCTCTTAAATAACTCCAGAGTGTCTGTATCCACCACTTTACTTGGCAGCGCATTCCATACCCCACAATACTCTGCGTGAAAAAACTCCCTCTAGCATCCAAATTATACCCTACCCTTTCTCACCCTAAGCCCATGACCCCTCGTGATGTTTGATTCCAACTAGGAAAAAGCTTACCACTATCTATACTCCTCAATCTTGTACACCTATATTAAATCTCCTCTCAGTCTACGTCTTTCGAAAGAAAACAGCCCCAATTTGCCTAATCTCTCCTCGTAACTCAGACCTTCCATACCAGGCAGCATCCTGGTAAACCTCCTCTGCACTCTCTCCAGAGTCTCCATGTCCTTCTGGTTGTAAGGCCACCAGATCGGGACATAGTATTCCAAATGAGGTCTAACCAACGTTCTATACAACTGCAACATTAAAGGCCAGCTCTTGTACTCTATACCCCTTCCTATAAAGGCTAGCATACCACATGCTTTCTTCACAACTTTGTCAACCTGCTCTGCCACCTTCAGAGACTTATGCACCTGCACCCCAGGTCCCTCTGCGTTTCTATACTCTTAATAGGTCTACCCTTTATCATATACCTCCCCTCTACATTCTTTCTCCCAAAATGCATCACCTCACATTTATCAGGATTGAATTCCATCTGCCATCTATCTACCTAAGCTACCAGCCTATGTCCTGCTGTATCGCCTGATAATGCTCCTCATTATCTGCAAGTCCAGCCATCTTTGTATCATCTGCAAACTTGCTGATCACATCACTCACTCTCTCTTCCAAATCATTTATATATATGACAAATAGAAGAGGTCCTAGTACTGAGCCCTGCAGCACACCACTAGTGACCAACCTCCAGCTAGAAAAACACCCTTCCACTATTACTCTGTCTCCTACTACCAAGCCAGTTACTTATCCATCTAGATACCTGTCCTTGTATCCCATGAGCCTTGACCTTTCCAACTAACCCTCCCATGAGGGACTTTGTCAAACACCTTACTGAAATCCATATAGGTGACATCAACGGCTCGCCCTTCGTCAACCGTTTTTGTCACCTCCTCAAAAAATTCTACCAGATTTGTAAGGCACGACCTCCCCTTAACAAAGCCATGCTGCGTATCCCTAATTAAATCACAACGCTCCAAGTGCCTATACATCCTATCTCTAAGAATCTCCTCCAACAACTTCCCTACCACTGATGTCAAACTCACCGGCTTATAATTTCCAGGGTTATTGCTACCACCCTTTTTAAACAACGGTACAACATTAGCTATTCTCCAATCTTCTGGGACCTCACCTGTGTCCAAAGAAGAGACAAAGATTTGCATCAGACGCCCAGCAATTTCACCTCACGCATCCCTAAGCAGCTTGGAATAAATGCCATCAGGTCCATAAGATTTATCAATTTTAATGCTACCTACAAGGTCTAATTCTTCCTCCCTCGGTATGGATATTTCCCTCAACTGGTCTACAACTCCCTCAGAGACAGGACCAGTCAACAAGCCCCTCTCCTTCGTGAATACTGACACAAAGTATTCATTCAGGATCTCCCCCATTCCTTCAAGCTCTAAGCACCGTTTCCCTCCTCTGTCCCTAAGAGGTCCGATTTTTCCTCTAACCACCCTTTTATTCCTAACATAGGATTAAGGAAAATCCAAAAGCTTTTTACTCCTATCAGCTAAAACCATTTCATGCCCCCTTTTTGACCTAACTCCCCATTTGAGCTCCCTCCTACTCTCTTTATATTCCTCCAACACTCTCTCTGTTCCCAGTTGCTTTGACCTAACATACACCTCTCTTTTCTTCCTAACCAAGTCCTCAATATCCCTAGTAATCCACGGCTCTCTAATCCTACCTTTCCCATCCTTCCCCTTAGCTGGCACATATCTTTCCTGCAACTTATTCAGTATTCCCTTGAAAGAATCCCACATGCCTAGCACCCTCCCCCTAGGGCAACAAGCATCCTTTTCCATTTGTATCCTAAAGTAGATAGAATTGTGGTCACTGTTAGCCACATGTTCCCCTACTTCAATCTCAACTACCTGACCTGGCTCATTACTCAGAATTAAATCCAATATAGCCCCCTCTCTAGTCAGACTAGCTACATACTGCTCCAATGATCCTCCCAGTACACATTTTACAAATTCCTCTCCATCCGAACCCCAGCTCTCGGTACCTTCCAATCCACCCCAGGGAGATTAAAGCCTCCCACTATAACAACTCTGTTCTTTCTGCATCTATCCAAAATGTCTTTACATATGCTTTCTTCCACTGCCCACGGGCTGTTACATGGCCTATAATACACCCCTAGCATAGTAATTGTCCCTTCATATTCCTCAACTCCACCCACAGCAACTCAACTCCTAACTCCTCTAACCCCTCTGCATCACTGTGATGTGCTCCCTAGCTAACAACGCCACTCCCCCACCTCTTCTCGACCCTCCTCTGACATACCTGAAACATTTATACCCAGGAATATTCAGCTGCCAGTGCTCCCCTTCCTTTAACCACGTCTCCATCACTGCAACCACATTCAAGTTCCTTGCAAACATTAAGGCCCTAAGTTCATCTGTTTTTCCTGTTATGCTCCTTGCATTGAAACAGATGCACTCCAGACCTTCAAGCTCACTCAGAACCTCCTTCTCCCTGGTGTACTTCCTCTCATCCAAGCTTACTCTATCTCCCATCTCGGTCCCAACCTCATGACCTACCAAGCTATCAGTCTCATCCCCTCCCCCCATTTATATTAGTTTAAACCCTGCCGAAATACTCCAGCTAACCTCCCAGCTAAGGTATTCATGTCTTCCCATTTAAATTTTCCCCATCCCTTCTATACAGATGCCCTTCTTTCACAAATAATTCCCAATTATCCACAAACATAAAACCCTCTGCCCTACACCAATCCTTCAGCCACACATTCAGCTGTAGGATCTCATTTCTCCTGGTCCCACTGTTACCTGGTCCTGACAGCAGCCCTGAGATCACCACCCTGGAGGCCCTGCTCTTCAGCCTACCCCCCAACTCCCTAAACTGCCTTCATATATCCTCCCCGCTTTTTCTTCCTATGTCCTTCTCTCCTTACATGAATATTGTAATGAAGTTACTGCGAAAATCCCCTAGTTGCCACATTCCAATGCCAAAGATACAATGAATCTCGCGTGGCCAGTGCACTTAACCAGCATGTCTTTCATACAGACACGTGGAAATTTGCAGACTACACACAACAGTAACCCAAGCCAAGAATTGAACCTGGGTCCCTGACACTTTGAAGCAGTAATGCTAACCAACGTGTCACTCCAGGGAAACACCACCACCACCTCGAAGTTCCCCTCCGAGCCATTCACCATCCTGACTTGGAAATATATTGCCTTCCTTTGCAGTCGCAGTCAAATTCGTGGAATTTCCTCCCTAGCAGCATTGTGAATCAACCCATGGCACATGAACTGCACTGATTGAAGAAGGCAGCTCACTCTCAAGGGCAACTAGGGATGGGCAATAAATGCTGGCCAGTCAGTGAGCCCATGTCTCAAGAATGTGCTGAAAACAATTAACCCCATTACCAATGATGCAAACTCTTTTCAAAAATATTCTTAAAAACAATTACAAAAATTCTACACACATTTTTAAAGAAATTACAAATTTTTCTTACTATGCTGCTTCTAAGTCAAAGGTCTCCACAACACCCTGATTTCAGCGTAAGTTTATTTTGTCTTCCCCTGACAGTGAAGCATCAGGTAATATATTAAGTACAAGCATCAGTCAAGTTCAACAGGTGGATGGTGTACAAATTCTGACTAGCAGTTTAGTTTTGCTGACAGTTCCTCCAAGCAGCAGATTAGACTTCTTGTGCCAGACAAGTAAGCAGACCAAAATGCCGTGCAGCACAAGTATGAAACCATTTCCTGCTACACTAAGCACTGATGTGTCAATTTGCAGTCTATATGTTGTAACACTTCCTGGTGCTAAATCCTGTGGCAATTTAATAGCCACCTATCATTTATAGCACATGAAATATTCTTGTACAGCATCTGTTTTTTCAAAAACACAATTTTAAAATCTGATTTCCATATGAAATTAGTTCAAATATCTATGGGGAATATCAACATTTTTAATGATATAACTTTACTCAAGGGGGCCAGATGCCTTTTGATCATGAATTAATATTCAATTGATCAGGATCTTCAGCATTTTCCCTTCCTCAGGGGCATTTTGTGACTTTATCTGTTTATTCCATGAGAGCTAGCTTTATATAAAGTTCCAAACAGTGAATAACATTTCACATCTTTTTGGTCCAAATTATCTTTTGTTTTTTCAAAAATGGATTCAAATTCTAAAATTCTACATTCTTTGGATTATTATCCTAGAGTTCTGAATTTCTAGTCCAGTAACATGAGAACTACAAAAGATACAAATACATTTTGTAAAAGAAATTAGAATGTACTAGTATGACATTCTTTTGCAACAAATTCAGTAAATGATAATTCCAAGTTCTCAGTTGAATTGAGAAAGTCAAAGCATCAATTGAGCATATAAACAATGAAAGGGGCAGTAAAATGAGTGGGTTGGAAAAGGGTAAATAAGATCTACATTTTATTTCTTTGTTCATTTTCAAGGACATGGGCAACACAGGCTGAGCCAGCATTTATTGCTCGTCCCTAACTGCCCTCTACTTGGAGGGTATTTGAGGGTCACCTACAAACCTGTGGGTCTGGAGTCACATGTAGGCCAGACCCAGGTAAGAATAGCAGATTTCCTTCCCTAAAGAACATTAGAAACCCAGATGTGGTTTTACAACAATGGTTTCACGATCCAAAAATTCCAAATTTTTACTGAATTCAAATTTCACCATCTGCCATAGGATTTGAACCTGGATGCCCAAAGGATTATCCTGAGTTGCTGGGCTGAATAATAAGCCCAGTGACAATACCACTATGCCTCTGCCTCCAAATGAATACTCTGCATTTGTCTTTCCCAACGAAGACAATGTGCCAAAGTTATAGTGAAAAGAGAAGATAGTTGAGACACTGATTGATTGTTGTAAAAAACCCAAACTGCTTCACGAATGTCCTTTATGAAAGAAAATCTGGCATCCTTACATGGTCTGGTGTACATGCGATTCCAGACCCACAGCTATCTGGCTAACTCTTACATGGCCTCTAAAATAGTCTAGCCATTTAGCAAGCTACTCAATTGTATTAAACCACTACAAAGTAGGGAATAAAACAAACTGGATCGTTCACCCGGTATCAACTTAGGCACTGGAAACAACAACTAGCAGCACAGACCTAGCAGAGAACAAAGAACAAAACAGCACGGGAAACAGGCCTTTCGGCCCAACGAGCCCGCGCCACCACCCCAATGTTCCCACCTCTACCTACGATCCCTGTCCATGTTTATAGATCTATGGATTAAAAACCAAATTTGAGACAATATGGGGAGAATTTGTTTTGCCAATTAGCCTAAGAGCACATCTTTGGGATGTGGGAGGAAACCGGAGCACGCGGAGAAAACCCACGCAAGCACGGGGAGAACGCGCAAACTACCACAGACACAGGCCCAATTCCATGTATCTGCACAGCACAGCGATAGTCACTGAGCTGTCATATTGCCCATCAAATGGTCCACGTCAAGCGTACACTAACGACGTGAAGCACTAGGATACTCTCGAAAAATCTAAGAGCAGCCCTCTCACGACTCATCACACGTACGCCACTTGTTAGACAACAAGGCAGACCAAAGCACCTGTAGGATTAAAAACAAGTACATCAATATCATCATCTACTTACACACTTCCCATGGACTCCCAAGGCTCATGATCCCTATTTTAAATCAGTTTTCTATACTCCTCCAATCCCATTCTGTTCATGTGTCCATCTAAGTATTTCTTAAATAATTCCAGAGTACCTGCCTCCACCACTTCACTTTGCAGCGCATTCCATACCCCCACCATCCTCTGTGTGAAAAAACTCCCTCTAGCATCCAAATTATACCTTACCCCCCTCACCCCAAGCCTGTGACCCCTCGTGCTATTCGAGACCATCCTAGGAAAGAGCTTAACCCTGTTTACTCTATCTATACCCCTCATAATCTGGTACACCTCTATTAGATCTCCTCTAAGTCTACGTCTTTCTAAGGAAAACAGGCCCAATTTGCCTAATCTCTCCTCATAACTCAGACCTTCCATACCAGGCAGCATCCTGGTAAACCTCCTCTGCACTCTCTCCAGAATCTCCATGTCCTTCCGGTAGTAGGGCGACCAGAACTGGACGCAGTATTCCAAATGAGGTCTAACCAACGTTTTATACAACTGCAACATTAAAGGCCAGCTCTTGTACTCTATACCCCTTCCTATAAAGGCTAGCATACTATATGCTTTCTTCACAACCTTCTCCACTTGCTCTGCCACCTTCAGAGACTTGTTCACCTGCACCCCCAGGTCCCTCTGTGTTTCTATACTCTTAATAGGTCTACCCTTTATCATATACCTCCCCCCTACATTCTTTCTCCCAAAATGCATCACCTCACATTTATCAGGATTGAATTCCATCTGCCATCTATCTGCCCAAGCTACCAGCCTATCTATGTCCTGCTGCATCGCCTGACAATGCTCCTCACTATCCACAAGTGCAGCCATCTTTGTATCGTCTGCAAACTTGCTGATCACTCCACTTACTCCCTCTTCCAAGTCATTTATATATATTACAAATAGAAGAGGTCCCAGTACCGAGCCCTGCAGCACACCACTAGTGACCAACCTCCAGCTAGAAAAACACCCTTCCACTATTACTCTCTGTCTCCTATTACCAAGCCAGTTACTTATCCATCTAGCTACTGCCCTTGTATCCCATTAGCTTTGACCTTCTCAACCAACCTCCCATGAGGGACTTTATCAAACGCCTTAGTAAAATCCATATGGACGACATCAACGGCTCGCCCTTCGTCCACCGTTTTCATCACCTCCTCAAAAAATTCTACCAGATTTGTAAGGCACGACCTCCCCTTAACAAATCCATGCTGCGTATCCCTAATCAAATCGCAACGCTCCAAGTGCCTATAGATCCTATCTCTAAGAATCCCCTCCAACAGCTTCCCTACCACTGACGTCAAACTCACCGGCCTATAATTCCCAGGGTTATCCCTATTACTTTTTTAAACAACGGTACAACATTAGCTATTCTCCAGTCCTCTGGGATCTCACCTGTGTCCAAAGAAGAGACAAAGATTTGCGTCAGACGCCCGGCAATTTCACCTTGCACCTCCCTAAGCAGCCTGGGATAAATGCCATCAGGCCCCAGAGATTTATCAGTTTTAATGTTAGAGGGAGCTCTAACACTTCCTCCCTCGGTATGGATATTTCCCTCAACTGGTCCACAGCTCCCTCAGAGACAGGAGCTGCCAACAAGCCCCTCTCCTTCGTGAATACCGACGCAAAGTAAGAGGTAGTGGACTGTGGTATACAGTTAGAAGGGAGCTACCCTGACAGTCCTCAACATTCATACTGGACCTCATGAAGTCTCAGGGCATCAGGTCAAACATAGGCAAGGAAACCTTCTGCTGATTACTCTCTACAGTCCCTCCTCAGCTAATGAATCAGCATTCCTCCACATTGAACACGATTTGGAGGAAGCACTGCAAGTCACAAGAACGCAAAACGTACTCTGAGAACTTCCATGTCCACCAACAAAAATGGTTCAATAGAAATAGCACAGACAAATCTGGCCAAGTACTAAACTGTTAGGCTTGGTCTGCTACACATATTAAAAGAACCAATAAGATGAAAAAAAACATACTTGACCTTATTCTCACCAACCTGCCTGTTGCAGATGCATTTGTCCATGACAGATCAGTAGGCGTGTCCACTACACAGTTTTTTGTAGAGATTAAGTCCTAGCTTCACACTGAGGATACCCTCAATTGTGTTGTTTGGCACCACCACTGTGCGAGATGGCTTAGATCTTGAACAGATCTAGCAACTCAAGATTGAGTACCAATAAGAACATAAGTATGACACACAGGCATAGGCCATCTGGCCCCTCAAGTTTACTCTGCCATTCAATAAGATCATGGCTGATCTTTTCGTGGACTCAGCTCCACTTACCTGCCAGCTCATCATAATACTTAATTCCCTTATCATTCAAAAATGGCCTTAAAAACATTCAATAAGTTAGCCTCAACTACTTCACTAGGCAGAGAATTCCAAATTCAAAACCCTTTGTGTGAAGAAGTTCCTTGTCAACTCAATCCTAAATCTGCTTCCCCTTATTTTGAGGCCATGCCCCCTAGTTCTAGTTTCACCTGCCAGTGGAAACAACTTCCCTGCATCTATCTTATGAAGAACTGCAGGCCATCAGCCGCAGCAGAATTGTACTTAACCATAATCTGTAGCTTTGTGGCCTGACATATCCCCCATGCTAGCATCAAATCCAAGCCAGGAGATCAACCCTTGTTCAATGGACAATGCAAGAGGGCATACCAAGAGCAACATCTGGCATATCTAAGAAATAGGTGACAAACTGGTGAAGCTACAACATCTTAAGCAGCAAGTAATACAGATTTAAGGAATATCACAATCAACAGATTTAACCATTGCCCCATAATATTCAATGGCATTACCATCATGGAATCCCCACTATCCATTATCTAAAAGACACAAGTCAGGAGTACGATGCAATACTCCCTACTTTCCTGGATGAGTGCAGCTCTAACAACAAGCTCGACATCGTCCAGGACAAAGCAGTCTGCTTGATTGGCACTCATTCCACCAACCAGCAAATAGTGGCAGCAGTAGGTACTATCTACAAGATACACTGCAGGAACTCAAAAAAGGTTTCTTGAGCAGCACCTTCCAAATCTAAATGACTATCATTTATAAGAACAAGAGCAGCAGCTACCACCAGGAACACTACCACCTGGAGGTTCCCCTCCAAGTCACTTATCATGTTCTCCTGAAAATATATTGCAGTTCCTTCATTCTCGCTGGGTTAAAATCTTAGAACTCAGTCCCTATATCACTGCAGCAGTTCAAGAAAGCAGCTCACGACCAGGTTCTCAAAGGCAATTAGGTTTGAGCAACAAATGCTGGCCTAGCCAATGACGCCCACATGCCTTAAATGAATGAAAAAAAATTAGCATTTCATTCCCCTAATTTCTCACTGCATTTTTGAGTGTCAGCTACTCCTTGTGAAAAATCTTAACGATTCCGTTACACCTTGCAAATTCCATTTGCGAACATGATGCTCTGTATAATGCAAGTGCATGTTCTGCAGGGTGGGAAAGTAATGCCTGTTCTGATAGAGCAAAAAATGGCAATCATGGAATCTCTACAGTGCAGAAACATAGAAATATAGGAACATAAAAGATAAAAGCAGGTGGTCAACATTTGGCCCTCTGATCCTATTCTGCCATTCATCATGATCACGGCTGGTCATCCAACTCCATAGCCTAATCCTGCTTTCTTCTCTTCACCTCAAGTGCTATATCTAACAGCCTCTTGAATACACCCAATGTTTTGGCATCAATTACTTCCTGTTATAATGAATTCCACAGGCTCACCACTCTTCTGGTGAAGAAATGTCTCACCTCCATCCTAAATGGTCTATCGTGTACCTTCAGGCAATAACTCCTGGTTCTGGACACCCCCATCATCGGGACATCTTTCTTACATCTACCCTGTCTAGTCTTGTTAGAATTTTATAAGTCTATGGGATCCTCCACCTCATTCATCTGAACTCCAGCAAAAACAATCCTAACCTAGTCAATCTCTCCTCATACATCAGTGCCACCATCCCCACAATCAATCTGATAAACCTTTGCTGCACTCTCTTGAGAGCAAGAACATCCTTCCTCAGAAAAGGAGACCAAAATTGCCTACAATATTCTAGGTGTGGCCTCACCAAGGCCCTCTATAATTGCAACAACACATCCCTTGCTCCTGTACTCGAAACCTTTCAAATGAAGGTCAACATGCCACTTGCCTTCTTTACCACCTGCTGCACCTACATGTTTATCGTCAGCGATTGGCACACAAGGACATCCAGCACATGTCCTTCTCTGTCTACTTGTTTTTGCTTTGAAAATGAATAACCTCACAGTTATTCTGGGAATAACCCAGATTATACTGCATCTGCCATTTATTTGCCCAGGAGGCATTCAGCATCAACTCTTTGAAAGAGCATCTTACCCAGGCCCACCTCCACCCTCACCTGCCCCCCAACCCCATCTCTGAGGATTTATAATAGCTAATACACCAAACTTACACATCTTTGGACACTAAGGGGCAATACAGCATGGCCAATCCACTAATATGTGCATCTTTAGACTGTGGGATAAACCAACTCACTTGGAGGGAACTCATGCAGACACATGCAAATTCCACACAGTCACCTAATGCTGGAATTGAACCTAATCCCTGGTACTATGAGGCAGTGCTAACCACTGTGCCACCTTGCCACTCTTTAAATTTCACTAGCTACCATGGTAGGTTTTGGACACACAATTCATTAACTTGGGCTTCTGTGTTACTAGTTCCATGGCAGTACCACTACACTACCAATTCCCTTGCATGAATGCCACCAGTGCCATGATAGTATTTGAACCAATGTTCCCCAGAACATTAGCCAGAGACAATGGATTACCAGCCCAAATGACATTACCTAGGCACATGGATTGAAGTATATTGCACATTTTTTTCAGCTAAATTGAACATTAATCACTTAGAGGAAGAACATTGACAAGTATTCTCCTGGAAATGCTCCTACTCCACTACCATAACAACAATTTGCCTTTAACACAAGAGCTTTATCAAACTAAATTTGAAACTCAGCCAAAAAAAATAGTATGACAAGTGATAATTAGTCAGAAGTAGATTTAAAGGAGCATCCCAAAAGAAAATGAAAGAGATTTAAAGAAAGAATTCCAGAACTTAGTCTTGGCTGCTGAAATCATGGTTGCCAGTGGTTAAGAAAATATTCAACAATCCAAAATGGGTAAACACAGATAGCACTGAGCATTGTTGGGGTTGGCAAAGTTCAAAAAGATAAAAGCATAGAGGCAAGAATAAGAACTTTAAAATTGAGCTGTTGCTCAAAATGATCAGAACATTAGTGATGGGTGGGCAGGACTTAGAATGATATGGCAGAGTTCTGGCTCACCTCATGTTTGGGAGGTTGGCGAGTGCTGAACTGGAATGATCAAGTCTAGAGATAACAAAGGAATGTCTGAGGGTTTCAGTCGCTGTGAATGTATTGCGTAAGTGCATGTTCTGGAGAATGGAAAAGAGAAGTGAAACCTTTTCTGTGAAAGCCAAAACTGTTCAAAAATGCACAAATTGACTTTTTTTTAAACAAAGACCTTTGAATTAAATTGAATACAATTAGTGATTATGAGGGGAAACAACAGTAGGGGCACAACTGATAATATTAGAAATGGAACTAAGCAATTTTAATTGTTATTATTAATTGTTATATTATATTATGTTATAATTAACAATTATATTTAATTGTTACATTATCAAATGTAAGCAAGGCATCCTCTCAAGTGCACCCATGTATGGATGTGCAGCAACCCAGAAGGTTCAGTACAAGAAACTCTCCAACTATCCTATTTAATATAATGCACGTACACCACCCCCATACAAAAAGGTATTAAACATACTGACGGCTAAAATGAACAAGTCATGCACAACTAGTTGGGCCTCACATAGTTGCCAGAATTAGTAGCTAACGAATGTAGCTTATGGACCAATCATTTTGCAGCGATAACAAGCCAAAAAGGTCAATCTCGCACATGATGATGGGGAGAAATGGAGGGCAAGAAGGGATCCATCTCAGCCTTCTCTGCCGCATCATATACATAGTCTTCAGCTAATTTGATTCAATCTACGTGACATCAAGAAAAGGCTGAAGGCATTGGATATTGCAATGTTTAAGGGCTGACAATATACTGGCAATAGTACTGAAGACTTGTGCTCCAGAACTTGCCACACTCATAGCCAAGCTATTCCAATACAGCTACAACACTGGCATCTACCTGGCAATGTGAAATATTGTCCGGGTATGTCCTGTATTCAAGAAACAGGACAAATCCAACTTGGACAATTACTGCTCCATCAGTCATCTCCTGAT
Source organism: Sphyrna mokarran (assembly GCA_024679065.1). Taxonomy (NCBI): domain Eukaryota; kingdom Metazoa; phylum Chordata; class Chondrichthyes; order Carcharhiniformes; family Carcharhinidae; genus Sphyrna; species Sphyrna mokarran. The sequence goes on from JAGIQG010000014.1 coordinate 55,984,142, forward strand.
CATCAGCAGGTGGTGGAAGGGGTCATCAATAGCAGTATCAAGCGTCACTTATTCAGCAATAACCTGCACACAGACACTGTTTGGATTCTGCCAGGTTCTGACCTTATTATAGCCTTACTTCAGATATGGACAAAAAAGCTGAATGCCAGAGGTCAGATGAGTGTGACTACCCTTGATGTAGCATTTGACCAAGAATGGTATCAAGGAGCCCTAGCAAAATCAAAGTCAATGGGAATCAGAGCAAAATTCTCCGCTGGATGGAGTCATGCCTGACACAAAGGAAGATGGTTTCTGTAAGAGTTGGTCAGGGTAGTGTCCTACATCCAACCATTTTTAGTTGCTTCATCAATGACTTTCCTTTCATCAGAATGTCAGAAGTGGGGACGTTTGCTGATGATTGCACAATGTTTAGTATCATTCGTAACTCCTCAGATACTGACGCTGTCTGTGACCAAATGTAGCAAGACCTGGACAATATCCAGGGTTCAGTAGACAAGTGACAACTAATATTTGTGCTACACAAGTGCCAGGCAATAACTATCTCCAACAAGAGAGGATCCAACCATCCATCCATCCATTCATGACATCCAATGGCACGTCATCAATGAATTCCCTCACTGTCAACATTCTGGAGGTTATCATCAACCAGAAACTGAACTTGTCACACAAATACTTTCACTACCAGAACAGGTCAAAAACCAAGAATCTTGACACATCCTGACTGCCAAACTGTCCACTACCTACAAGGCACAAGTCAGGATATAACAGAATACTCTCCATTCGCCTGGATGAGAGCAGTTTGTCACAATCCAGCATAGAGCAGTCTTCTTGATTGCTACCCCTTCCACAAACATCCAATCCTTCCACCATTGATGAACAGTGGCAGCTATGTATACCATTTACAGGTTGCACTGCAAGAATTCACCAAGGGTCCTTAAACAGCACCATTCAAACCTATGAGCACTACCATTTCAACAAGAGCAGAAGATACCTGGGGATACCACCACTTCGAAGTTCCCCTACAAGTCACTTATAATCCTAATATGGAAATATATTGCTGTTCCCCTCAATGTTGCTGGGTCAAAATCCTGGAACCTACACCTCAGGGACTGCAGTAGTTCAAGAAGGCAGTTCATCACCACCTTCTCATGTGTAATTATCGATGGGCAGTAAATCCTGGTTGAGTCAGTGATGCCCACATCCCATAAATGAACGAGCAAAATTTCATTTGCTGAAATACATAAGAGTAACACTCCTGAATGAGAATGCTCACAGGGTTCATCTGATGCAATGGGATAAAGCAATCAAACAATTTCTTACAATTGTTCCTGGGCTATCCCTGTTCCTATATTCAAGAAAGGTAACAGGGATAGCCTGGGAAATTACTGACCTGTGAGTCTAACCTCAGTGGTTAGTAAGTTAATGGAGAGGATCCTGAGGAACAGAATTTATGAACATTTAGAGAAGTTTAGTATGATCAAAAGTAGTCAGCACAGCTTTGTCAAGGACAGGTCGTACCTTACGAGCCTGATTGAGTTCTTTGAAAATGTGACTAAACACTGACGAAGGAAGAGCAGTGAATGAGGTTTATATGGACTTCAGCAAGGCGTTTGATAAGGGCCCCCATGCAAGATTTCTTGAGAAAGTGAGAGGGCATTGAATCCAAGCGGCTGTTGCCTTGTGGATCCAGAACTAGCTTGCCTGCAAAAGGCAGAGAGTGGTTGTGGATGGGTCTTTTTCTGCATGGAGGTCAATCACCAGTGAAGTGCCCCAGGGATCTGTTCTGGGACACTTGCTGTTTGTGATTTTCGTAAATGACCTAGATAAGTAAGTGGAGGGAAGGATTGGTAAGTTTGCCGACGACACAAAAGTTGGTGGTGCTGTGGACAGTCTGGAGGGATGTCAGAAGTTGTAGTGAGACATAGATAGGATGAAAGACTGGACAGAGAAGTGGCAGATGGACTTCAACCAGATAGATGTGTCCATTTTGGCAGGTGCAATGGGATGAAGGAGTATAATGTCAAGGGTAGGACTCTTAGCAGTGTACAGGATCAGAAGGACCTTGGGGTCCACGTCCATAGGACTGTCAAATCGACCTCGCAGATGGAGCACATGGTCAAGAAGGAGTATGATGTACTAACCTTCATTAATCGAGGTATTGAGTTTAGGAGTCAGGAGATAACGTTGCAGTTTTAAGACCCTTGTCAGACCCCACTTGGAGTACTGTGCACAGTTCTGGTCACCTCATTACAAGAAAGATGTGGAAGCTATTGAAAGGGTGCACAGGAGATTTATAAGGATGTTGCCTGGATTGGGTGGCATGCCTTATGGGGATAGGTTGAGGGAGCTCGGTCTTTTCTCCCTGGAGAGACGAAGGATGAGAGGTGACCCAATAGAGGTTTAAAAGATATTGAGAGATATAAATCAGGTGGATTTTCAGAGGCTATTTCCCAGGACTGAAATGGTTGCTATGAGAGGACACAGGTTTAAAGGTGCTGGGGAGTAGGTACAGAAGAGTAAGTTTTTCACTCAGCGGGTGGTGGTTGAATGGAATTGGCTGTCGGTGATGGTGGTGGTGGAGGCAAACTCGCTGGGGTCTTTGAAGAAACTTCTAGATGACTGCATGGGATTTAGTGGGATTGAGAGTTATAGATAGGCCTAGTAGGTAGGGATATGATCAATGCAACTTGTGGGCCGAAGGCCTGTTTGTACTGCAGTGTTCTATGTTCTGCGTTCCAAAAGCAACTCCTAAAACTCACCCATTCCCACAGACATAAATCCCCCTCCTTCCCATCTCTGTAAACTGTGCAGATAAACTCTGCCTGTGTGTTGATACAATGCAACATGCGCAACCTAGGGAATGGAATAGTCCACTATTATTGTACAAGTAAGTAAAAATTGTTAATCTTATTTTGTTGAACAAAAAGCTGGTAAAGCTGTATACTGGAACGCTAATCCAATTTTGTCCTCGACTTCACTGTCACGCTATTGTACATCATAAATATTGCTGCGTATTTACATCTTTTTCTTGTGTTGTTCTGTGCAGCATGCTGGCCTGTGAACAGAGGAGGTGATGAAATTGAACTCTCTCCCTAGTTCAATGGCGCATTATATTAGACTGCCACTCTGAATAGGAAGGATAACCTATAATAAATTCTGATCCCCACTTCCTAATTCACATTAAGTTCTAATTTACCCATCACCCATCTGTTCGATAACCTAAAATGGCTTCTGGTTAAGCAATGTCTTGATTTTAAAATTCTCATTCTCGGTTTTAAATAGGCCTCGTCTATATGTACAATCCGGCCCCATAATTGCTTGAGATAACTGGGCTCCTACAATTCTGGACTTTTGCACAACCCATTGATCCTTCATTGGTATCCATACCTTAAGCTGTTAAGGTCCTAAGCTCTGAAATTCCCTGCAATTCGACCAGTTTTTCCTCCGAGACATATTATGGCCTAAAAATTTGAAAAGCTGTTTGTAACTGAAGTTAATGAATCGCCGAAATTGATCGGAGGCACCTATGGGAAATAAGGGTGGAAAATATGGAAAACAGTCCAAAGTCTTTCTTATATATGCTCCAAATACGGGTGGCACTGCTTTCTCACAGCACCAGGGGCCCAGGTTCGATTCCAGACTTGGATCACTGCGTGTGGAGTTTGCATATTCTCCCCCATGTCTGCGTGGATTTCCTCTGGGTGCTATGGTTTCCTCCCACACTCCAAAGATGTGCAGGTGCATGCTAAATTGTCCATTAGTGTCAGGGGGACTAGCATGAGGTTACAGGAGTAGGGTCTGGGCAGAATGGTTGTTGGTGAGGCTTGATGGCCAAATGGCCTCTTTTTGCACTGTTGATTCTATATATTATGATTGCATAGATTTTGGTAATTTATTTTAAACAGATAAATTTCACAGCAATTTATGGAAGAGACAAAGTGCAAGATTTCAGTTTTTGACATTTACTGGAACAAATAAAACAAGGTTAACATAGATCAAACATTACTTAACAGGCACAAATACAAACTTCTAAAAAAAAAAGGACTTGTGCATTAACTAAAAGCCAAAAACCTTTCACTGTATCCACATTCCTGGGAGATTAATGGAACAGTTCTACATTACTCCCAGCTCACCAGCAGAGGTTCATTTTTCCCATCACTTTTTCCAGCGTCCTTCAACAGTTGTTTCACATTGCCAGAGTTTTACCAGAGTTGATTATCACCAACAAGATAAACCTCAATGTCTTCCCATTCTATAACTTCCGAAAAGCCTCATCTGCTCTGTTCCCTTCCTTCTGAACAGAAACAGAACTTTTAAAAGCAACCCGTTTTTCCCTTGCTTTTCCACAGCAGCAGCTTCTTCTTCCTGCCACACCTGCACTTGTCTTTTTTCTGCAAGATACTGTGAAAGGTATTAAACCTGCCACTCCAACTCAAAGAGAGTCTCCCAATGGTGACCAGATCACAGGAACATTTCTCCTGTGTTAAATTCTTTTTCAAACAAGGATGCAAGAGTAAAGCCATCAACTACAGACCAATAAGGTTGACTTCAGTGGCGGGAGCAAATTTATCAGGCACTTAGATAAAAATGGATCAAGGAAAGTAGGTTTAATTTTTTTTTAAGATCTTGTCTAACTAACTTGATTGAGGTATCCAGAGAGGCTGATGAGGGTAATGCAGTTGAAGTGGAGTATGTATACTTGCAACAGTATTTGGTAATTTTTAAAAATTCTTTCATGGAATGTAGCTACTTGTTGCCAAATTACAAGTTTGTCAGCAAAGTTAAAGCCCATTAAATTGAAAGATCAGTGACAGCATGGTACAAAAGTGGGAGCAGTAGTGATGACCAGTTGTTTTTTGGACTGGTGGGATTTTGAAGGCAGCATATGTGGGCTGCTACACCTCTTGATGTTTATTTCTGACTTAGATTGGAAATTGTCTTGGAAGCACCAAATTTGCAGAAGACACAAAACTTGCAAGTATTGTGAGCTGTGAGGACGACAGTGGAAGACTTCAAGAGCACAAAGATATACTAAATGAATGAGAAATGTTGAATCATACAATGCAGAAAGGGCTGTTCGGCCCATCAAGTCCACAACAATACAGAACCTCCCACCTAATCCTATTTACCAGCACTTGGCCCATGGCCTTGAATATTATGATGTGCCATATGCTCATCCAGATACTTTTTAAAGGATGCGAGGCAACCCGCTTCTACCACCTTCCTAGGGAGTGCATTCAGATAGTCAACACCCTCTGGGTAAGAACTTTTTTTTCCTCACAAACCCCGTAAATCTCCTGCCCATCACCTTGAACTTGTGTCCCTCATGATTGACCCTTCAACCAAGGGGAACAGTTACTCCTTATCTACTCTGTCTATGCCCCTCATAAATTTTGTACGAGCAATCAAGTCACCCCTCGGTTTTCTCTGCTCCAATGAAAACAACCCAAGCCTCTCTTAATAAATTTAATGTTCCATCTCAGGCAGCATTCTAGTCAATCTTCTCTCCACCTTCAGTGCAATCACATCCTTCCAATAATGGTGACCACATCTGCACATAATGGTGATCATGGCTTGGAAGGACGTAATGATAATTATCAAATAGTATATAACAGACAGTCCAAGCAGAGTGAATGCATGGGGGGTAGTGATGGGAGGGAATAGAAAGTGACAATGAAAAAAATTGAAAACTGAAATGGAAATAAAAAATATAAACAACATACAAAATAAAATAAAATAAATTGATTCAAATAAGATGAAGATGACAAAACAGTTCATGGTCTGAAATTGCTAAACTTAATGTTAAAATGCACAAATTGGAAGATCAGGTGCTGTTCCTCCAATTTGCATTAGGCTTCATTGGAGCATTGTAACAGGCCAAAAATGGACATGAAAGCCGGATGGTATGTTAAAATGGCAAACAACAGGAATATCTGGATCATGTTTGCAGACGGTCTGAATGTGTTCTGTCACTCGAACACTGAGTATACGCATTGGAAAAAGAGATGCACGTGAAAGCTGCTTCACCTGAACGGTGTATTTACACCCTTAGACATTGAACAGGCAAAATGTAAAAAGGCAGGTGGCACATCTTCTGTGAATACATGGAAAGGTGGTCAAATGTGATGAAGGAATGGGCCAGGGTATTCTGCAGGGAACGATCCTTGCAGAATGCTGTCAGGGAGAGTGAGGGATACATGTGTTTGATGGTGGCAGCATTCTGGAGTTGGTGGAAATGATGGAGGATGATCCTTTGAATATAAAGGCTAGTGGGGTGAAAAGTGAGGACAAGACTACCCTATCTTGGTTCTGGGAGGGAGAGAAAGAAGTGAGAGTAATGGCGCGGGAGATGGGTTGGTCATGCTTGACAGCCCACACACAATTAACAAATACGGAATATATATCAGGAGCACCATTTTTGAAAGAGATGTCATCAGAATGGATACAATGGAGGTGAAGTAACTGAGAGAATGGAATGGAGTCCTCACAGAACATGGAATCTGAAGAGCTACAGTCAAGGTAACTGGCAGAGTCAGTGCGTAATGAATACTAGTGGACAGATTAAACTTACTGTTGGGAAGTGTGAAGTAATGCAGTTTGGTAGGAAGATCATGAAGAAATATAAACTAAAGGATACAATTCCAAAGTGTGTTCAGAAGAGAAGGAACTGAGGGTATATGTCCACAGATCTTTGAAGGTGACAAGGTAGGTTGAAAAAGTGACTAGAAAGGCATGAGAAATCTTGGGCTTTTTAAATGGAACTATAGTGCACAAAAATAAGGTGGTAATGATATACCTTTATGAAACAGAAGTGTGCCTCAACAATTTCAGCAGAAGAGACTGCACTATCTGGAAATGTGCAGTTGTTGAGGCAGTCTGATTCAAAGCATTTGAGGGAGTTCAGAGAATAGAGACGGGATCACTCATCCCAAATCTGTAAAATCCCACTCATGGTCAATGGGCTTTCCCATGCTCCGCCCCCTCGCCTGCTCTGATTCCCATGGCGGGCAGGCTGAAAAAATTCCAGTCTAGATCTTAAAATGTGAGGAGATTAAATCCTTTGAGAGAGATTTGGTGAGGGAGACAGCCTTTGAACGAGATATTGTGACTCATAGGAGTCATTGATATCTGGGTGGGTTGCTGTGAAATCTTTGGGAATTGTCTTGTTCACATCTGCCATTTAATGTGCAATGTGATGTGTTTAACCATAGTTTGCATGTTAATTCATATTCAACTCGTGTACTTTGAATATTAGAATATAAGATAAAGATTGCAATTGATTTACTATTTCTAACTTTGTACAAGAAAGTTTATTTTGCTTGTTTAAAACTGTGGAATCTTGTGGCTTTATTACAATTTCAAATTACTTTAAACAAAATCCACCAACTTCAACAGCAATTAGGAATGCTTGCTTTGCCAGTGATGAGGCCAAGAACCGAGCCTCAAATTTGAGGTTGCTGAGAGGAGTTCAGAGGCTTGGGGAAAGTCTGCAGCTGACACTGATTGGACCTTGAGCAGGAAGATGGGGGGTTTGGTGGAGGGAGAGGGCGTTTCCTTCAAGGATGTGGGTGAACCTACACCCTGCCCATTCCCAGGTCATCCCCTTCCCCCCATCACAGGTGCCCCTTCCACCAGCCCACCTCCAAACATTCAATCAAGAACTTCAATCCTCCTATATCCCCATCCTATACCAGCCTACCCCACTATAAGACAACTGCACCTTCCTCATCCTGGACTCCGAGGTGGAATCTTGGGACTGATTGTGGTCCTGGTCCTAGCCATTGCAACCACTGATGCAACTACAGAGCTGCTGGCCATTCTGACTGGCTAACAACTCTTTGAGGCAATGGCCTAATGGTATTATTGCTCAACTATTAATACAGACACCCAGATAATGCTCTGAGGATCTGGGTTCAAATCCCACCATGGTAGGATCTGGAATTAAGAATCTACTGATGACCATGAAACCATTGTTCATCTAATGTCCTTTAGGGAAGGAAATCTACCTACATGTGATTCCAGAGCCACAGTAATGCAGTTGCCTTATGAAGGGGCCTAGCAAGTGGCCCAGTTGTAACAATCGTTACAAAGTCTCAACAAAGACTACCTGACATCAAACCAGGCACTTAAAGACAATGGCAAAACAAACAGCCCTGTCAAAGTCCTCCTCACTAACATCTAGGGGCTGGTGCCAAAATTGGAAAAGCTGTCTCACAGACTAGTCCAGCAACAGCATGACAGAGTAATTTTCATGGAATCATAACATCCCAAACACCATCATTACCATCTCTAGATGTGTCCTGTCCTGCCAGCAGGACAGACCCAGCACAGGTGGCAGCACAGTGGTATACTATCAGGAGGGAGCTGCCCTGGGAGTCCTTAACATCAACTCTGGGCCTCATGAAGTCTCATGCCTTCAGATTGAACATGGGAAAGTGAACCTCTTATTGATTACCACGTACCGTTCTCCTTCAGCTGAGGGAAGTCCTGTCCTTTTTTTCATTATTCATTGGATATAGGCATCTTGGGGTACTTCAAAGACAATGGGCCCTGCTAACATTCCGGCAACAATAATGAAGACTTGTGCTCCAGAACTTGCTACTCCTCTAGCCAAGCTCTTATAGTACATTACAACACTGGCATCTACCCAACAATGAGGAAAATTGCCCAGATATGCCCTGACCACAAAAAGCAGGACAAATCCAACCCGGCCAATTAGTCTACTATCGATCATTAATAAACTGATGGAAGGAGTCATCAACAGTGCTATTAAGCAGCACCTGCTCAGCGACACTTAGTTTGGGTTTCGTCAGGGTCACTCAGCTCCTGACCTCATTACAGCCTTGGTTCAACATGATTAAAAGCGCTGTATTCCAGAGATGAGATAAGAGTGACAGCCCTTGACATCAAGGTCACATTTGACTGTGGCATCAAGGAACCCTAGCAAAACTGGAATCAATGGCTACCAAGGGGCAAACTCTCCAATGGTTGGAATCATACCTGATACAAAGGTTATGGTTGTGGTCAGTCATCTCAGCTCCAGGACATCTCTGCAAGAGTCCCTCAGGATAGTGTCCTAGGACCAACAATCTTCAGCTGTTTTCCTCTGTCATAAATTCAAAAGTGGGGACGTTCACCACTTAATCAGCACCATTCAAGGCTTCTCAGATCTGAAGCAGTCTATGTTCAAATGCTGAAGTAGTCCACGTTCAAATGTAGCAATATCCAGGCTTGGACTGACAAGTGGCAAGTAACACAAATGCCAGGCAATGCCCATCACCAATAAAAAGACACTCTAACCACCGCCTCATGACAATCACTGCATCCCCCCTTGTGAATATCCTTGGGGTTATCACTAACCAGAAACTCAACTGGACTCGCCACATAAACACCGTGACTACAAGAGCGAGTCAGAGGCTCAGAATACTGAGGCAAATAATTCACCTCCTGACTCCCCAAAGCCTACCCACTATCTACAAGGCATAAGTCAGGAATGTGATGGAATACTCCCCACTTGCCTGGATGGGTGCAGCTTCAACAAACTCAAGAAACTTGAACCTTCCAGAACAAAGCAGCCAGCTTAATTTCACATATCTACAAACATTTAATCCCTCCACCCCCAATGCTCAGTAGCAGCAGTGCGTACTATTTATAAGATGCACTGCAGCAATTTACCAAAGATCCTTAGACAGCATCTTCCAAACACACAACCACTTCCATCTAGAAGAACAAGGGCAGCAGATAAATGGGAACACCACCACCTTCTAGGTTCCCTCCACGCCCTTACCATCCTGATTTGGAAATATATTGCTCTTCCTTCGCAGCCACTGGGTCAAAATCCTGGAAGTCTCTCCCAAATGGCATTATGGGGCAACCCACAGAACACAGACTGCAGTAATTCAAGAATGAGGCTCACCACCACCTTCTCAACTAAGGATGGGCAATAAATGCGGGCCAGCCAGCGACATCCATATCTGATGAATGAATTAAAAAGGACTTCCACCCAAAGGAAAGTGCACACTGGCTGCAGAACTGCTGAGATCAACAGGAATTCTAATGCATTCCTTCAAATTTCCCTCTAACCAACATTTGGTCATCTATCACTGAGTATCATATTTTTGTTTTACGACACTCTTAAGAAGCATCTTGGTATATTTACTTTATTAAAAGCACCAAATAAGTAAATGCTGCCATTGTTGACATCCTAGTATAAAGTTATTGGATATAGTGAACGCAAGCATACAGTTTTTACAAAATGTTATTTTCTATCTGAGTTACAGCTGAAAGTTTTAAATAAGGAGCAGAAAAATTATTTTTTCCAAATATTAAACTAGATCAGACTAAACATGGCACTGCTGAACTAAAAATATCAATTTTCATTCTACATTTAGTTTGGAATATATTTGGTGTAATGAGTACTGCTGAGGGCATTTGGATAAAGCTTTCCAAATGCTCAAGCTCAATTATTGTGATGCAGATACATCACAAATCCTTCGCAAGATGTATCCACACAGGGTGACCTGCCAGGCTTGAGTTTTGTAATTTGTGATAGCATATCACCATCATCAGAGTGTAAGATAACATCCATCACCTTAAAGAACTAAGAAACAAAATATTATCAAGTGAGTTATGTGAGAAACAAATTTAACACAAAAGAGTTAAAGGAATTAGTCGTTGGATCATTAAATTACTAAAGAATGGACTGTGACTTACTCACTTCGATATTAAGATATTTTCTTCTGTTAAAAATGAAATAACAAGGCATGTAACAAAGCAGACTTCTGATTCAGTACAAAACTGAAAGAGAAAATGGGGGCTTATACAAGTTTCAAGGAATGAAAATTGGAAGCATGCATTTTGCTTATAAAACTATACTGAGGCATAAAACAAAAGTAGGATATCATGGCACTGGTCTCACAAAAGTTGAGACAAGCAAGTCACACCATACTAGTAAAGAAAGAGCAATGCAATAGCTCCAAAAGAACAGTACAACTCTATGACAATAATAATATTAAAGAAAACGTCAAAGTCAAAGATGTGATGATCAAAAGTCACATTTGTCTTTTTCCCCAACATCCTTACATTTTTTGGATTTTCAGCATCTTAAGAGAGAGTCATATGCTTTAAAACATGGGCATATGGTTATATAAGTGGACTTGCTTTAAAGAGAAACCACCTTTTTCTATCTCATGTTCACACAAATACATTTTTGTCAGAACACCAGTTAGGAGGGGAAGGCTGATCGTTTTTTCCTTCCTTAGAAATACTCAGTCAAATATTGCTATCCGATTCATTTGAAAGGATGGCATTTCTCCTACTCCTCCAGAGTCACTATTTTCAACATGGGTTCTGTGGCTCAGGATGCTTGTTCTCAAGCAGGAAATAGAATCATAGACTCCTTACAGTGCAGAAGGAGGCCATTTTCCCCACATCGGTAGTGGGGAAAATTCTCGAACCCATTATCAACGATTTTATAGCACAGCATTTAGAAGCAGTGGCAGGATCAGACAGAGTCAGCATGGATTTATGAAGGGGAAATCATGCTTGCCAAATTTGTTAGAATTCTTTAAAGATGTAACTAGTAGAGTTGGCAGGGGGAATCAGTCAATGATGTATATTTAGATTTCAGAAAGCATTTGACAAAGTTCTGCATAAGAGATTATCGTGCAAGATTGAAGCACATGGGATTGGAGGAAGTGTATTGAGACTGATAGAAAACTGGCAGAGAGGAAATTGATGGGTGCTTTTCAAATTGGCAGGTAGTAACTAATGGGATGCCACAGGGATCGGTGCTGGAACCCCAGCTATTCACAATGTATATATATTTTTTAATTGGGGGAGGGAACAAAATGTAACATCTCAAAGTTTGCAGATGATAACAAGTTGGGTGGGAGATTGAACTATGACAAAAATGCAGAGATCCTTCAGAATGATCTGGACAGATTGGATGAATGGGCTAATCAATGGCAGATGCAGTATGATTTGGATAAGTGTGAGGTTATTCATTTTGGACGCAAAAACAAGATGACACTTTCCTGCCTGAATGGCTGTAAATTGGGGGAGGGGAATGTGCAACAGGACCCTGGGTGTCCTTGTGCACCAGTCACTGAAGGTAAGCACGCAGGTGCAGTGGGTTGTAAAGAAGGCAAATGATATGTTGGCCTTCATTGCAAGAAGTTTCAAGTACTGGAATAGGGACACATTGTTGCAATTATACAGGGCCTTGGTGAGAACACGCCTAGAGTACCTTGTGCAGTTTTGGTCTCCTTTTCTGAGGAAGGATGTTCTTGCTCTCAAGGGACTGTAACGAAGGTTTATTAGACTGATCCTAAAGAAAGTGGGACTTATGTATGAGAAGAGATTGACTATATTAAGATTGTTTTTGCTGGAGTTTAGATAAATGAGGTGGGATCTCAGAGAGTTATAAAATTCTAACAAGACTAGACAGGTTAGATGTAGGAAGGATGTTCCCAGTGACGGGGGTGTCCAGGACTAGGAGTCACATCCTGAGGATTCAGAGTAGACAATTTAGGACAAAGGTGAAAAGACATTTCTTCACCTAAAATGTCGTGAGCCTATGGAATTCATTACCACAGGAAGTGGTTGATGCCAAAACATTGAATGCATTCAAGAAGCTGCTGGATATAGCACTTGGGGCGATTTGATCAAAGGTTATGGGGAGAAAGCAGGATTAGGCTATATGGGATGATCAGCCATAATGAATGGCAGAGCAGATTCGAAGGCCGAATGGCCTCCTCATGATCCTAACTTTTATGTTTCTATTCAACATATCGAGTCTCTACTGACCACAATCCCACCCAGGCCCTATTCCCAAACTCCTGGCTAATCCCCCTGATACTAGCATCAATTTGGCATAGCCAATCAACATTAGCCGCACATATTTGGACTGCAGAGGAGGAAGCCGGAGCACCCAGAGGAAACTCATGCGGACGTGGGAAAACATGCAATCTCCACACAGTGACCCAGGACCTGAATTGAACCTGATCCCTGGCACTGCAAGACTCCAATGCTAACCGCCATGTTGCCCCAGTAATCCAGTTATATTGCTTGATTATAAAGGGGGATATCTGTATCTCTCACTCCTGTCTTAACTAGGAATCAATGTTGTTAAAATGCTGGAAACCCTGATTCAGATTGTAATCATACTCAAGAAATGTATGTTAAAATTTGAATTGCAAAAGATGCTGAAGTACTTTGCTTAATTTTTGTCATATGTTTCCCATAACAACTAGATGATTTGATATTTTGAAATGACTTTCCACATTTTCAAAGAGAAGTGATCTTCTCAAAGAGAAGAGAGTTTACATTCCTTCAGTAGGAATGAGTTAAGTTCAGCCACAGGTTTCTACCTCAACCACATAAAAACAAACATGCTCAGAATTTTCGATATCTGGACGGTTGGAGGTATCTAATACCTGTTGAACGTTCCCTTGGAGAACCCATTGCATAGACTACACGAAAATTGCCCAGATGTTTGGACTTGTTGTCATTGATCAGAAACCTCAAGGTATATTATGAAGGCATCAGTGAGAGGATATAATGTTTCACCTCAGGCATAACCTACAAACATACTAGAAGCTTTTATCAAAGCAAACTTCATTTAACAACACAGTTTAATTATAAGAAATTAATTAGCTTAACTTCTATCATTTGAATAATACATGAACACAACAAGATATAATGCTTAACTGTTAACCTATGAGCTCCAATCAATTCCGTTATAGACTTAAACTCCTCTTTAAAATTAGCTAGCAAAATGTAGGTATTCTTGCTTTGCCTTAGCGTATCAAGCTTTGGAGCTTTCAGAAAGCCTTTGGAGAGCGAGAGAACGAGAGAGCGAGAGAGAAAGAGAAGAAAAAGACACAGCTTTCTTCCTGCATTTTTAAAATGAAAATAAAACTGGTCTTTTTTTGCAAACTTCGTTCCTCCCATTAAGCGCATGACTCTGCTTCTGTCAATCAATTTAATCAAAACTCGACTTTGAAATCCTAGGAGAAACCTATGTAAGAACAAGAAACCTATATAAGAACAAGAAACCTATGTAAGAACAAGTCTAAATTGAATACTTAGCTTGTTCTCCTAACTACTAATTTGGTTTTCCAAGGTAAACAGCCACTCTGCAAAACAGCTGAATTTTAAACATACCCATTACAAGGAACATGACACAAATATATTTCTTAAAGGCACAGACTTCCAAAGCGAAATTCTTCTGCGCCTAGAACTCTTCAGTGCTCTGAGTTCGACTTGGAGACTTCTGATAAATACACTTCCAATACACTTACAGATTACCCAGGAAAATGGTTAGAAAGGTAACTATATACACATACCCTCCCTAAAAGCCCACTCAGTCCCACTTCCCACAACAAACCAATAGTCTCACCCCTCTATGTAAACCTCCCAATTACCCTCCCTGACTCTACCCTTACCAATTCCCAACTCTTTCGCTCCCAACCCTCATCCACTTATCTGCTTCCCTATTCTCACCCATTTATCTATCATCAAACTCACTCACTTGCCACCTTACCCCTTCATGCACTCAACTTTATGTTGCTTTTTCAAAGTGACTTTTAGACATTTAAGCAATATACCTAAAAAGGCATCCTCTGATGATCTTGTGCTAGGAAAAAGTTCTTCCCGTGTCTGCATGGATTTCCTCTGGGTGCTCCAGTTTCCTCCCACAAAGATGTGTGGGTTAGGTTGAAATTATTCCTTAGTGTGAGGGAGATTAGTACAATAAATATGTGGGGTCACAGGATAGAGTCTGGGTGGGATTATTATTGATGCAGGCCTGATGGGCCAAATGGCTTCGTTCTGTACTGTAGGGACTCACCCAATGTAACATTTTACCCCACTGACAACATTGAGATACATCCATTAGTGAGAGGACTACCAAGGTTTTCCACTAATCTTCCAAAGCAATGGGTCTATGAAGTATAGGTAATTTCCATCTTATTCCTGCATTTTATGAACTTAGCATTTTTTTTCCATCAGCAACTTCTCAATAGAGTGGCTTATTTATCAACTTCGCTTGACATTTGTGAAGACAGCAGAACTACAAATTGTTACGACATTAATTAAATATAACATAAAATACGCGACCTAGAGGTCTGAGGTCAGTGGATGAAAGTTTGTAAACTTACCACAATCATTTCTGAAGTTTCCAAAACGGTACATTCACAGCCTCGTTTCAGGCTTCCAGCAGTCTGTTTGCCAAAACTGGGACAGGGTAAAGAAAAGAAAACTGGTTTACCAATTATACAAATGATTCTATCCACAGCCACAACATTTGTCCTGAACATACTCAGAGTAAAGATTTTTAACATAGCATGATATGGTTTTTCAGCTGCTTGGGGGATCCTGCTTTCAGAAGTTAATAACTGGCAGACTCCACTCTTCTAGTTGCCCAACATTTTATCTCATCTACAACATTGGGATATACCCATTATTGAGATTTCTACCACGGTTTTCCAACTTTATTGCTAATCTTCCAAACCAATTATTAAAACTTCTGGCTTAGTCAAGATTAGCTATATCCAAAATCATGTATTTTTTGATTGATAACCGTGACCCAAGTATCGCCCTTTGTACAAGTTACGATACCATTGTAACTGAAAGATTAAATTATTATATGGAGAATTATAAAATAAAGCTGCGCTGCAACTTTCCATCTCATTAAGCTAGGCTAACCTTACCACTGACTTGGCCAAAAGGCCTGTATTTACATATGTTCCAAAGTGATTTACAGCCAATAAAGTGTTTTTGAAGTGTAGTCACTTGTAGTGCAGTTATTGATTAACATGTACAAGACCAGATGCAAACATACTCCATTTGACAGGATATGGCAACTGGTGCAGGGATCTGTGATGCAACTTCAGCTTTCAACCATCTTAATCAATGACTTGGGAGTCATTGATGGAGTCTTGGAAGAAAGGAGGAAATAATCAAGGTTTGCAGGTGAAGAAGTTAGCAGGTAAAACTAAACACAATATATTGCAGAGATAAGAAAAAGAAATTTGCCCTAGCAGTAGGGCTCTCCATCCATTTATTTTCTTCTTTGCTGGACCTCTTTATTTTATGCTTTCACTCACTTTTTCTACTTTTTCTTACTTCTATACACCTGCCTATATACAATACCTCATTTTTAAAAAGGATACAAAGTCAGATAATGACATAATTTAGACACAATCATGTTTGTACAAATGGAAATCAATATGAAGGGGACAAGAGCTCAATGCATGTAAAGAAAAACAGGGATTTTTAAAAACAACTGAAAAGCGCACAAAGTAGACTTGATTGCACGTAAGTAATTTGGCCTGCTAGGCAAGAAAATTGAAAACAAAAGCCAGGAAATAATTGAAGCTGCAGGCAAGAAGAAAAAGTGTGCACCAGGCATCTATAATCAGCAACAGTACATTCACATCCAGTAAACCAACAGGCCACTTGTTGTCAGACACATCCCCCAGCTAGTTATATCTGGGGGAATGGTAATTATGAGGCTATTAGGAGAGAATTAGGGTGCATAGGTTGGACTAGGAAACTACAGGGGCTGGGAACATTTGAAATGTGGAGCTTATTCAAGGAACAGCTACTGCGAGTCCTTGGTAAGTATGTCCTTGTCGGTCAAGGAGGAAATGGTCGAGTAAGGGAACCACGGTGTACTAAAAAAGTTAATTCGCTGGTGAAAAGGAAAAAGGAGGCTTACTTATGTCAGGATGAGGCATGAAGGCTCAGTTAGTGCACTGGAAAGTTATAGATTAGCCAGGAGGGAGCTAAAGAGTGAGTTAAGAAGAGCTAAAAGAGAACACGAGAAGACTTTGGCTGATAGGATCAAGGAGAATCCTAAAGCTTTCTTTAGATATGTTAAGAATAGAAGATTGGTTAGGGCAAGATTAGGGCCAGTCAGAGACAGCAGTGGGAAGTTATGCGTGGAGCCTGAAGAGATTGGAGAGGCACTGAACAAATATTTCTCTTCGGTATTCACGCAGGGAAATGTGAATGTAGTTGTGGAGAACACTGGGATACAGGGTTGTAAACTGGAAAGTATTGAAGTAGATATTCTTGAGGGTTTGAAAATAAATAAGTCCCCTGGGCCGGACGGGATTTACCCTAGGATTCTCTGGGAGGCAAGAGAGGCAATTGCAGAGTCTCTGGCTCCGATCTTCAGGTCGTCATTGGTTACAGGTATAGTGCCGGATGACTGGAGGATAGCGAACATTGTCCCATTATTCAAGGAGGGGAATAGAGACTTTCCTGGGAATTATAGACCAGTGAGTCTTACTTCTGTTGTGGGCAAAGTATTGGAAAGAATTATTAGGGATAGGTAATATTTATAGTTATTTAGAGAGAAATGAATTGATTGGGGATAGTCAGCATGGTTTTATGAAGGGTAGGTCGTGCCTTACTAACCTTATTGAGTTTTTTGAAAAAGTGACCAAAGAGGTGGATAAGGGCAAGGCAGTTGACGTGGTACATATGGACTTTAGTAAGGCGTTCGATAAGGTTCCCCATGGAAGGCTTCTGCAGAAAATGCAGATGTATGGGGTAGAGGGTGATTTAGCTAATTGGATTAGGAATTGGCTAGCAGATAGAAGACAGAGGGTGGTGGTTGATGGAAATTATTCATCATGGAGTTCGGTTACAGTGGTGTACCTCAGGGATCTGTTTTGGGGCCCCTGCTGTTTGCAATTTTTATAAATGATCTGGATGAGGGTATTGAAGGATGGATTAGTAAATTTGCGGATGACACGAAAGTCGGAGGAGTGGTAGATAGTGAAGAGGGGTGTTATAGTTTGCAGAGAGACTTGGACAAGTTGCAGAGCTGGGCCGAGAGGTGGCAAATGGAGTTTAATGTGGAAAAGTGTGAGGTAATTCACTTTGGCAGGAATAACAAATGTGTAGAGTATAGGGCTAATGGTAGGACTCTTAATAGTGTTGATGAACAGAGGGATCTTGGTGTATATGTGCATAGATCCCTGAAAGTTGGCAATCAAGTCGATAAGGTTGTTAAGAAGGCATACGGAGTCTTAGCTTTTATTGGTAGGGGGATTGAATTTCGGAGCCGCAACGTCATGTTGCAACTGTACAAAACTCTAGTGCGGCCGCACTTGGAGTATTGTGTACAGTTCTGGTCCCCGCATTATAAGAAAGATGTGGAGGCATTGGAGAGGGTACAGAGGAGGTTTACCAGGATGTTGCCTGGTATGGAGGGCAGGTCTTATGAGGAGAGGCTGAGGGATTTGAGGTTGTTTTCGTTAGAAAGGAGGCGGCTAAGAGGAGACCTTATTGAAACATATAAGATGATTAGAGGTTTAGATAGGGTGGACAGTGATAGCCTTTTTCCTAGGATGGAGAAAGCTAGCACGAGGGGACATAGCTTTAAATTAAGGGGTGGTAGTTATAGGACGGATGTCAGAGGTAGGTTCTTTACCCAGAGGGTGGTAAGGGTATGGAATGCCCTGCCTGCTGCAGTTGTAGATGCGCCAAGTTTGGGGGCGTTTAAGAGGTCAGTGGATAGGTTTATGGATGAAAAGGGAATGGTTTAGGTTAGAGCGTCACTGCTTTTTCTTAATTGGTCGGTGCAACATCGAGGGCCAAAGGGCCTATTCTGCGTTGTAATGTTCTATGTTCTACATGATGTAGAGATGCCGACGTTGGACTGGGGTAAATTCAGTAAAGTTTGACAACACCAATTTTAAATCCAACCAATTTATTTGATAGTAAATCAGCGAGCTTTGGACTTTTTGTCTTCGTCAGGCAAATGCAGTGTTCTGGTCTGCAGTAGCACTCATATCAGCACAGACAGTCACAGATTTCTGATTAGAATGTGAATCCTTACACCTAACCTGCTATTCAAGTCTTAAAGTGGCTAACAATGTGAATGAAACATTGATTAGAGAAATGTGTATTTTCTCCAGACAGCACAATAAGTGAGGTTTTTTGCTCACCCAGGCA
Organism: Sphyrna mokarran; assembly: GCA_024679065.1. Lineage (NCBI taxonomy): Eukaryota > Metazoa > Chordata > Chondrichthyes > Carcharhiniformes > Carcharhinidae > Sphyrna > Sphyrna mokarran. The sequence goes on from JAGIQG010000014.1 coordinate 56,003,114, forward strand.
AGTCATGGGGGTTACAGATAGTGTGACAGGAAGCCAAGATCCCTGTTAAGACCGTCCTCATGTGTGCGGAACTTGGCTATCAGTCTCTGCTCAGCGACTCTGCGCTGTCATGTGTCATGAAGGCCCCCTTGAAGAACATTTATCCGAAGGTCGGAGGCCAAATGCCCGTGACCGCTGAAGTGTTCACCCACAGGATGGAACTGTTTTGCCTGGTGATTGTTGAGCGATGTTCGTTCATCCGCTGTCGTAGTATCTGCATGGTCTCCCCAATGTACCATGCTTTGGGACATCCTTTCTTGCAACGTATTAGGTAGACAATGTTGGCCGAGTTGCACGACTATGTACCGTGTACCTGGTGAATGTTATTCTCACGTTTGATGATGTCGTCCATGTCTATGATCTGACATGTCTTGCAGAGGTTGCTGTGGCAGGGTTGTGTGGTATTGTGGTCACTGTTCTCCTGAAGGTTAGGTAGTTTGCTGCGAACAATGATCTGTTTGAGGTTGTGCGGTTGTCTGAAAGCAAGAAGTGGAGGGGTGGGGATGGCTCTAGCGAGATGTTCATCGTCATCAATGATATGTTGAAGACTCTGGAGAAGATGTCGTAGCTTCTCCACTCCGGGGAAGTACTGGACAACAAAAGGTGCTCTGTCCACCGTGTCCCGTGTTCGTCTTCTGAGGTGGTCAGTGCGGTTTATCGCTGTGGCACGTCTGAACCCTCGTGAGAACAGGATACGGCGCTCGACTCATCGATCGACAGTTCCAACGTGCCACACTGATAAACCGCACTGACCTCCTCAGAAGACGAACACGGGACACGGTGGACAGAGTACCTTTTGTTGTCCAGTACTTCCCCGGAGTGGAGAAGCTACGACATCTTCTCCAGAGTCTTCAACATATCATTGATGACGATGAACATCTCGCTAGAGCCATCCCCACCCCTCCACTTCTTGCTTTCAGACAACCGCACAACCTCAAACAGATCATTGTTCGCAGCAAACTACCTAACCTTCAGGAGAACAGTGACCACAATACCACACAACCCTGCCACAGCAACCTCTGCAAGACATAGACATGGACGACATCAAACGTGAGAATAACATTCACCAGGTACACGGTACATAGTCGTGCAACTCGGCCAACATTGTCTACCTAATACGTTGCAAGAAAGGATGTCCCAAAGCATGGTACATTGGGGAGACCATGCAGATACTACGACAGCGGATGAACGAACATCGCTCAACAATCACCAGGCAAAACAGCTCCATCCTGTGGGTGAACACTTCAGCGGTCACGGGCATTCGGCCTCCGACCTTCGGATAAATGTTCTTCAAGGGGGCCTTCATGACACACGACAGCGCAGAGTCGCTGAGCAGAGACTGATAGCCAAGTTCCGCACACATGAGGACGGTCTTAACAGGGATCTTGGCTTCCTGTCACACTATCTGTAACCCCCATGACTTGCCTGGGTGAGCAAAAAACCTCACTTATTGTGCTGTCTGGAGAAAATACACATTTCTCTAATCAATGTTTCATTCACATTGTTAGCCACTTTAAGACTTGAATAGCAGGTTAGGTGTAAGGATTCACATTCTAATCAGAAATCTGTGACTGTCTGTGCTGATATGAGTGCTACTGCAGACCAGAACACTGCATTTGCCTGACGAAGACAAAAAGTCCAAAGCTCGCTGATTTACTATCAAATAAATTGGTTGGATTTAAAATTGGTGTTGTCAAACTTTACTATGTTCTACATCACATTCTGAAACTAAGACAGATAGCACTCTAAACAGATACAATGCATCAACTTCCTTCAGATGCTTGTCATATTATCAGGCAACTGGTCTCACTGAAACTCTGTCTTTCACACAAGAATTTCTAATCTCAATGCTCAAAGTACTCGCTTTGGAATCTTCTTCCAAATAATGCTTTCTCCCGGATGCTTCCACAACTGTCCATCTGTAGGGTTTCGATCTCTCCTTCTGATGTTCCTTCTTCCTGGATTGTCACGTGTATTTAAGCTTCACCTTCTACACATGCTCTCGGATATTTAGCCATACCAGTAGAACACTACAGCTACACAGGCCCAAGGTACATCTGGCTTCACACAGGCCTATTTTGCTTGAAGCTTTCTCACTTTAAAACATAGAGCCTTCTTTTGTTCCTCACAACTTCAATTAACAGGGTCTCTTCAAGATTCTTGTTCTTTTCCTATGACTTTAAGTTTTACTACTTTAAGAGCTATAAAACTTAATTGAAATTGCAGGAATACAAACAGCTCCGGAACTGATGTCTCAACTGAAGCTAAACCCCAGATTTCACCTTTTTAACGAACAAATTCGTACAAATTAAACATGAAGCTACATATTGTTCCTAACAACCATAAGTACTAATACAAGATACTTAATCAACCATCACTATTTCCTAACATAGTTTCACAAGTCTTTTTTTTAATAATTTATGGGATATGGGCATTACCAATGGCCAGCATTTTTTACGCATCTCTTGGTGCCCTTGAGATGGTGCTTAGCATCATTCTTCATGTGTTGCAGTCTTTGAGGTGTAGGTACATCCACAGTGCTCATCGGGAAAAAAATTCCAATATTTCAACCCAGCAAATGGTCTTTGCTATCCTTGTCTTTCTGTATGCTAGTGTCATGGATCTGGACAGTATTGCCTAAGAAAACTTAGTGTCATGCATCTTGCAGATACTGCATACTGCTGCCACTGTTCATTGGTGGTGGAAGCTTTCAATGTTAGTGGAAAAGGCACCAGTCAAACATACTCCTTTGTCCTGTACAGTTTTGAGTGTTGTTGAAGATGCAATCATCTAGGCAAATGAAGAATAGCTCATCACACGCTTGACTTGCACCTTTAGACACTGGATTTTGGCTTTGGAGAGTCAGGAGGTGAATTACTTGCCATGCCAGTCATAGCTTTTGACCTGTTCTTGTGGCCACAGCATTTACATGACAAGTCCAATTCAGCTTGTAGTTAGTGATAATCTACCTCCCCACTCCCACCCCCCCACCCCCTCCGTGCCACCCGGGTGTTGATAGTAGCAAATTCAATGATGGTAATATGGTTGACATATTAACTGGGATTTGTGTGGTGCAAATATTACTTGCCAGTTGTCAGCCCAGGCCTGGATATTGTCCGAGTCCTGCTGCATTTGAGCATGGCCTGTTTTAGTATCCAAGGAGTCACAAATGGTGCTGAACATTATAGTCATCAACGAAGATCCCCACTTCCGAACTTTTGATGGAATGAAGATCATTGATGACGCAGCTGAAGATGGTTTGGGCCTAGAAACTACCTGAGGAACTCTGCAGTGATGACCTAAAACTAAAATGATTAACCTCCAACTACCACAACTATCTTGCTTTGTGCCAGGACACATTGGAGCCATGCTATGTAACTCAGTTGTTACAATGACAGAACACTTGATTTGAGCTGGCCTCTGCCTAATTGATACTCTGGGACCAGTAACTTTCATTGTAAATTAGACAGAATTTTAAACTCCAGCTAGTTACTAAGGGAATAAAACAAGAAGATTTCATGGTTTTAAACAAACAGAATTTCTTTTACCATAGAAGAGTCAACAAAAGCAAACACTAAATACTATTTATCCAGGACTGAACTGCTCCATGATGCCCTGCAACAGTGGGATCAGCTGATCAGAATCACAAAGGCTTGTGCTATACTTAAGCAGGTTTTGTTTTACTTAAATGCACAACTCAAAATAATCAGCTGGAGTGTCAAAGCACACCAGAAACCCAGACAAAGTTTACCTGCCCCACCATCAGCAATCTACATCTTCTTCACTAGCCCAACTTAGCATCCCCACTCATTCACCCCTTCTCAAACAGCACCCTCACTCTCTTGACATTGTTCAAGGGAGGGTAAAGAACACATTGGTGGAGGTAAGGCAGTAGAATTCCAAAGGCTGGCAGACTCATTTGAGAATAACGAGATGAGCTTAATAGTCAAGTTGTCACCATTTTGAATGATTGGTAACAAGCTTCTCCCAGTCATCCCTGTCGATGCTGTCATGCTTCCAGTACAGCTTTAAAGTATCTCAAACATTTTTTTTTGTCCTCCCTGGAACACTGGCCATTCCAATCCATCAAAATTGATCATGCAGGAGTTTTGTATGAATATACGTGGTTCTGGTTTCAAGGACATTCAAGTTAAAATTTATTTAACAGTCATACGTTGGCTTACATTAACAGTGCAATGAAGTTACTGCGAAAATCCCCTAGTCGCCACACTCTAGCGTCTGTTCAGGTACAGAGAGATAATTTTGTTTGCTCAATGTACCTAATCAGCACATCTTTGGACTGTGGGAGGAAATCAGAGCACGCAGAGGAAATCCACACAGACATGGGAACAACATGCAAACTCCACATAGTCACTCAAGCCAGGCTGCAGTGCTAAGCACTGTGCCACCATGTCACCACTATTCACGTTTGTTTGACAATCCTTCCACTGAATCTGGAAGATATGGCAGAAGCACTGTTGACAGAAGTTCTCTAGCACACTAGTGTCTTGCTGGTCAAAAGATTAGGTCTTACTCCAGTACTGCAGTGTTAGTTGGAAGTAGCTGATGACTAGGCCAGTCAGTAATGCACTAACTATCTGGGATAGACCAAGGGAACTCTCTTTTGTAATGTTAAGCAAGAAACATCAGGTTAAATTGATTAGTTAAACCATCAAAGTAGTTGTTATGCTGAAGTTTGGTGGTGTGGTGAGAGAATCTCACTTTAATATACATTCCGGGTTTCAAATGCTGTACTTCACATTAAAGAGGAAGATCTTTTGAGCAGATGATATACAGCTTGCAGGCATTGTCCCATGAGCTCTAACTATACAATCAGAAATCAAAACCAAAGAAGCCAAGTTGATCACATGGAGAGTATAGAATAAGATCATTGTCAACAGCTATTGCCTGATAAATTGCAGAATTGAAGATCCAACATTATTGAAATGAATTAGTAAAGTTTGTGGGGATATGGACGGTCATAAAATTTTTCAGATGGTCTTCCTAATGGATTTCCAATTGCCCCAAACGCCTGCAATTTCACCATAGCACAAGACAGGCCTTGTGTGACTCACCCACTCTTGCCCAAATCGAGGCCCATAAGTGACTACTATAGATTACTTAAGGGCCATTTTCCACCCAGCTTCAATTTTTAGGCAGGTGGGAAGAGTTCAAAAGTCCAGAAAGTAACCCTCTTCAGGGCTTAAGCAGGAAGCAGAGGGTTCCTCAAATGCATGGAAGGGAAACTCTGAAAAACCCTGACCAATGTCTAGAAGACTTCCTTGTGTGCCAAAGAGAAAGACAAGGTGCTGATCCTTGAGCTTATGCTGAGCTTCACTGAACAGTTTAGGAGGACACAAATTGAAAAGGAAATAGGAGCAGTATGGATAATTAAATGACAGACAATCAGAAGCATGGCGCCACACCTGCAAACCGAATGAAGTTTTTTCACGAAGCAGCCTGCAAACTGAATGTTGCTTTTCCACCGAACACCCAAATCTAGATTGGGTGACTGAATCTATAGAATACATTCTATGGATTCAGTCACCAAATCTAGATTTGGTCTCCCCAATGAATAGAGAGACCACATCATGAACAAATACAGTATGCTATATTGAAAGTACAAGTAAATTGATTTTCACCTGGAAATTGTGTTTGGGACCCTGCACAGCATAAAGGGAGGATGTAAAGGACAAGCATTACATTTTGTATGCTAGCATAGGAAGGTGCTGTGGGATAGGGGATAGGATATTGATTGAAGAATTGACCAGGATGTCACAGAGGGACCCTCAAGATATTGAGAGGTGGCAGGGAGGTGGAAGTGGAGTAACTCTTGGAGTAAATGTTCTGATGAAGATGAAGGGTAGTGAAGACTGGTGATTCCAATATGTCTATTTTTTCAACCAGTTGACAGGAATCTTAACTCTCTTTGTTCCATTTCATGCATTTCTCCTCACATCTTTCCCTCCCACTCAAAAGAATGATAAGGACAAACTTCCATCCAAAGAGCCTACGTGTTCAAATCACAACTGTCAATTCACACTCGTTTCTTAAACCATTTTATGAATCCCATCAGAAGTTATTTTGATCTATTACATTCAAGTCTCTTCGTTCATTTTTATTATTCTAACCACTGAACTAGTTATTTTCAAGGCTATACTGAAAGCAATAAAAAGATCGAGGAAGGCAAGGTGGGCTAACACATTAGGAAATGAGAGCGACTTCCCTTGACATCAGGCAGCATTTGACCAAGTGTGGCTCACAGAGCTCCAGAAAAATTGGAGTCAACGGGAACCAGGGAAAAACTCCACTGGTTGAAATCATATCAAGCACAAAGGAAGGTGGTTGCAATTGTTGGCAGTCAATCATCTCAATCCCAGAATATCAGAGTTCCTTAATGTAGTATCCTAGACCTGACCATCATCAGCTGTTTCATCAATGACCTTACCTCCAGCATAATGATCAAAAATGGGTATGTTCGCTGATGACTGCACAATGTTCAGCACCATTCGCCATTGCTCTGAAGCAGTTCATGCCCATATGCAGCAGGACCTGGACAACACTGTCTTGGTCAAATAAGGGGCAAGGTACATTCGTACAACACAAATGCCAGGAAATGACCATCTTCAACAAGGTAGAATCTAACCATCTCCCCCTTGACATTCAACAGCATTACCATCACTGAATCTATACTAACATCATTATCTTTGAGGTTGCCACTGAACTCGATCATGCATAAAAATACAGTGGCTACAAAAGCAGGTCAGAGACTAGCAATTCTGTGGAAAGTAACTTGCCTGCTGATGCCCTAAAGCCTTTCCATTATCTACAAGGCTCATGTCACAGATAGAATGGAAGAATCTCCACTTACCTGAATGAGTGAAGGTCCAACAACACTCAAGAAGCTTAACACCATCCAGAAAAAAGTAGCTTGCTTAATTGGCACCTTATCTATCTATCAGCCTCCACATCTAAGCCCTCTCCTCCTGTTGCACAGTAGCAACAGTGTATAACATTGGCAGGATGCACTAATGCAACTTCAAGTATCCTTTGATATCAACTTCTACCACTTAGACCAAGAACAACAGATGCATGGGAACAAGTCATACATAATCATAGAATCTTTTCAATGCAGAAAGCACCAATTTCAGACTATAATCGTCAATCCTTTACTCTTGTTGGGACAAAATCCTGGAATTCCCCCAAACAGTCTTGTGGACGTACCTACACCACACTGGTACACCACACAGACAGCAGCGGTTCAAGAAGGCACTTTCACAAGAATAATTAGAAATGGGCAATAAAAACACTGGCCTTGCCAGCGAAATCCACACTTTGTGAAGGAACAGTAAAAAAAAAACTGCAGTCACATGGATAATTTCGGCAAGGATACTACTGTGTTGTGGACGATTTGGAAATCCGACTGCAGAGATTCAAGCAGCGTATGTTGAGGGAGGTGAGCATAAAGTTTGGCAACAGAGATCTATAAAATCAAGGACGCTGCACAAAACCTAGTGCTACCAGACAGACCATATCACGATCGAAGACTGCTGATACACAATGGCATTGAAGGATAGTGTCACTAAATGATGAAAGAACAAAGGAATGTTGGCAAATGAATCCTATAAACTGGCAGTGACCATCAACATATGGAAATCACAAAAAACCACCAACAAATAGACACCACTAAACGTGAGCATAGGGACATAGGGTTACTATCCAACGGGGAACATTGGTACACAACAACACATGATAAGCCTCTGTAGAAGATAACCCTGAAGAATCCAGATCTTTATGATCTCATTTTTTAAAATGTATTTCTGCCCTGCAGCACTTCAGACTATTCAAAAACATCAGTTTTCAGATGTGTGCAGAGAACAATTTGACATGAAAAAAAACTTATTTCATCATAATTACAGCAGAGCAATTATAAACACATTTAGAAATGTATTTATATATACATTCCCTGTGAAAATGAAGTGCATTACGTGTGGAAGGAGACAACATGGACAATAAAAAGTGAAGAGTTTGGATGGAAACAGTTCACAGTCACAGGAAGGCAGTTTTTTGTTCAGAAGCCAGTTTGTTTTGATGACCAAAATAAAACTATAGTTCATTAAAATTATGGTCTTATTTTGCTACATGTTTTCTACTTTAGCATTATATTTAAACATCTTTTTCTATAATAAATTGATTCATTTCTATCATGATTATAAATGGTATTAAATATTTCTGAGTGTTAAAAACTCAAGGCCTAAATATAAGCTAGTCACTAATATACGTAATAAGGAACTTGTTTCCCCAGAAAGTTGTGAGAATGTGGAAATTGCCACCACATGAAGTAATAGCGTAGATGTATTTAAGGGGAAGTTGGATTAGTATGCAAGGGGGAGAGAATAAAAGGGTACATTTATAGGATTAGATTAAGTAAATTGGGAAGAAATATGGAGGGAGTGTAGGCCATGCATCATTTAAATTACAGAATCATTGCATTTTGAATTCCGAAAGTGCAGCAGGAGGCCATTTGGCCCACTGAGTCTGCACCAACAACAATACCATCCAGGCCCTATGACCTTAACCCCATGGATCTACCTTATTAATAATCATCTTGATTCTAAAGGGCAATTTAACACGGTCAATTCACCTAACCCGCACATCTTTGGATTGTGAGGAAACCGGAGTACTCAGAGGAAACCCAAGCAGACACAAGGAGAATGTGCAAATGTGAAAAGTTGTATTGTATTAATTGCTTTGGGTCAGTGTGACCATGCTTTTACTTCTTTCATTTTAATTAGTAAAGTTGGTCTTGGTGGCATCCTGTGGGCAGAGCTTGTCTCAGGATGATATGCAGATGGGGCTACAGAGAAGAACTTTTGACTAAGGCTGTTGGAAATAAAGAGAACACAGACTTTGTTCACAGAAACTGAACTAAACACTGCTCACTTGGGAATGTGAATGGCTTTCTTCTGGCCCCAAGATGCAGTAATATAATAATCATATCCATTGCTGACATGCACCTGGAGAAACACTTCCTTCTTCCATCAATTTGCACCCAATAATAGTCCAACCAGAAATTTAATTTAAAGTATCACCTTATATGACAAGGCAGAGTCAGCTGCATAAAAAAACGTCCTCAAGGGCATAGTTACTGCAATTGGTACAGTAGTTTAGTCAGCTAATCTGAAGTTGCACTGGGACATCTGATGAAGAACCAACCACCTGAGACACTGTAGCTCACCAGATTCTTAAGCTATAAAATCATTGTGAGTATGTACTATTACTTTTGAGATTAATTAAAGGTGTTTTACATTTAAGAAAACAGCATCCAAGTTATTGATCTTAACAGCAAGAGCCTTTGGACCTAAAGATCTTACAGGAGTTTGAACATGACAATAGTCAAGTTGGTTCATTTGGCTTGTTTTCATATTGTAAAATACATTCTTATGTTTATATTCAATACGAGAGTGCATATTACCCTACATGCTTCTGTATATTTTATACTATATCCACACTCATCATAGTGCTGTCAGCTATCGTGCCATCTGCTATAAGCTTACAAAACCATGTGCCCTGTTATGGTAAACATTGTTCGAGGTCATGGAGCATTCACTGAAATTCTCAGCACGTTATGGGAAACAACACATTTAGCTCCCAAACACTGCTGTGTAGAAAGCACTCAGTAAGAACTTAGCAACACCAATTTTTAATCCAACCGATTTATTTGATAGTAAATCTGCGAGCTTTCAACACTCTGTGTTGCTAAATTCTTACTGAGTTCTTACCACCCCAATCCAAAGCCAGCATCTTTACATCATGTGTAGAAAGCATGCAGCACTTCACAAATACAGAATTCCAGCACATAGTTTATTTCTATTATTTAAAGTTATCAAAATAAAGACGTCATGGAACCAGATTTTACGAAGCATTAGCAACAATTAATTTTTGTTGAGCATTGTGCTGATTGTGTTTGTTAGTAGGAAGTGTTGATCACAGAATATTCCAGTGCAGAAGAGGCTCTCTGATCCATCGAGCCTGCACTGATCCATGAAATGCCCTAACCTGTCCACCTAATCCCACTTGCCAGCACTTGGCCCATACCATTGAATGTTGTGGTATGGCAAGTATTCATCCAGATACGTTTTAAAGAATGTCAGGCACCCTGCCTCCAGCATTCTCCCAGATAGTGCATTCTAGACCATCCCACCCGCTAGGTAAAACTCCCCCCAAAACCTCACATCCCTCACTTTTAATTTGTATCCCTTTGCAACTGATCTTTCAATTAAGAGGAACAGCTGCTCCCTATCAACCCTGTTCATGTCCCTTATAATTTGAACACCTCAATGATGTCACCCCTCAGTCTTCTCTGCTCCAACAAAAGCAACCCAAGCCTATTTAACCTCTCTTCATAACTTAAATCTTCCATTCCAGGCAGCATCCAGGTAAATCTCTCTGCACCCCCTCCAGTGCATTCATGTCCTTCCTATACTGTGGCACCCAGAACTGCACACAATACTCCAGCCATGGCCTCATCAAAGTTCTATACAACTCCATCGTGACCTCTCTGCTTTTGTAATCTATATCCTGATTGATAAAGGCGAGTGTGCCATGTGCCTTTTTCATCACCTATTTACCTGTCTTTCCACTTTCCGAGATCTATGGACAAATACATCCCTTTGTTCTTTGGAAGTTCGCAGTTTCAGACCTTCCACGGTATAGTTCTTTGTCAAATTATTCCTTCCAAGGTGTATCACCTCACAGTTTTCGAGTTAAATTCCATCTGCCACTTATCCACTCATCTGACAATCTTGTCTGTACATTCCTGTAACACAAGACACTCAACCTCACTATTAATACATTGATTCGCATTGTTATCAGCAATCTGTAAACTGTCTGTGCTGATATGTGTGCTATTGCAGACCAGAACACCTCATTCGCCTGACGAAGGCTACAAAGGCCGAAAGCTTGCAAGTTTACTATCAAGTAAATCGGTTGGATTTAAAATTGGTGTTGTCAGACCTCTTACTGAGTTTACCCCAGTCCAATGCTGGCATCTCTACATCACAACCTCTACATCATCAGCAATGTACATGCTACATTGATCCTACCCCCCGCCGCCCCCCCCCCAGATTCTCATCTATGTCATTTATATAAATGACAAACAATAGGGGCCTAGCACCGATCACTGGCCTCCAGTCACTAAAGCAACCATTTATCACTATCCTCTGTCTCCCAGCACTAAGCCAATTACAAATCCACCTAGTCAGATCACCCTGTATCCCAAATATATTAGCTTTCTTAATAAACCTCCCATGTGGGTATTTGTCAAAGGTTTTGATGAAATCCATGCAAACATCATCAACCGTACACCCTCATTCACACAACTGGTTACATGATCAAAAAACTGAATCAAATTCATTAGGCATGGCCTCCCTCTGACAAAAACATGCCGACTCAAAGATCAAATCTTGCCTCTCCAAATGGAGGCAGATTCTCTCCTTTAGAATCTTCTCCAGTAGTTTTCCAACCACAGGTGTGAGCTTCTCACAACAGCGTGGGACATAATTCATCTGGACCTGGAGATTTGTTCACTTTTAAGCCTGCAATACCTTGTCATTCCTTATAATAATTTTCTCCAGAGCCTCACAGTCTCTCTTCTTGAGTTCCATAGTTACCTCCTCATTCTCTTGAGAGAAAACAGATATGATAATATTTGTTTAATACTGTACCAAAGTCTTATACCTCCACCCATAGATTTTCCCTTGGTCCCTCATGGATCCTACTCTTTCCTAGTTATCTTCTTTCCATTGATATACTTAGAGTATGTTAGGATTTTCCCTACTTTTACCAGCCAGAGCTTTCTCACATCCCATTTTAGCTCTCCCAATTGATTTCTTAAAGCTCCATCCTGCACTTTCTATACTCCACCAATACCTCCGCAGACTTACTCCTTTGTATTTGTTAAAAACCTCTCTTTTCCTTTTCATTGTATCCTAAACATCTCTGGTCATCCATGGTTCTCTGGGTTTGTAAACACTTCCTACCCTACAGAGACCATGTTGAGCCAGTACCTCCCCATTTCATCTTTGAACAGCCCACACTGATCTATTGTAGATTTCCACACAAGTAACATGTTCCAGTCTATCTTGGCCAGATCCTGACTACTATTGTCAAAATCTACTCTCCCCCAATCCAAAACCTTTATCTGCAACTTGGCAATTTCTTTTTCCATAAGAAATTTGAATTGAATCACATTGCGGTTGCTTTCACCAAAGTGCTCCCCCACCAATATAACAACTGCCTATTGGGCTTCATTCCCCAGAATTAGGTCCAGCACAGCTCCTTCCCTTGCTGGATCCTCTAAGACATTTTCTTTTATACATTTTAAGAACTTTACTCTAACTACGCCCTTAACATGATGGCTATCCCAATTAATGCTGGGAAAGTTGAAATCACCTACTATAATTATCCACTTATTATTTTTACAGCCCTCTGCAAATTGTGCATGTATTTGCACTTCAATTTCTCGCTGACTCTGATGCAGCAGGGAGTAGTCCAAGGCATTTATTAAAAAAAATGCATTTATCTGGAACTTTTTATGCCGTCATATGTATCAAAAGTGCTCTACATCCAATTAAGTACTTTTATTTGGAAATGTAGTCAGTGCTATAACATAGGAAATGCTGCAGCTAATTTGGATCAGCAAACTCCCACGATTTTTTGTGATGTTGATCAAGGGATAAATATTAGCCAGAACAATAAGGATAAACCATCCCCCCACCACCGCCCCCCGCTTCACCTCTTCTTCAAAATAGCAGTAACTCCTCTGCTCTTCTTCAAAATGGCACCAGAGAATATTTTACATCCACTCAAGTGGACATATTGTGCCTTGATTTAACACCTCACCTGAGAACGAGCACACTGACAGTGCCATGTTCTCTCAGTAAGGCATTGGATCGAGAGCCTTGATTTTTGTGCTCAAGCACGATATTGGGAGTTGAACGCTCAACCTTGTGTGATTCAGAGCCAAGTATGCTACTAATCGAGTCAAAGTTGATTTTGGTAATCATGCCATTTCAACTCATCCACAAGTTTGGTTTCACCTTAAGCCACTTTCCTCAGATAAGGTAGATTAATTAAAAAACAGTGGAAGACAGGAAAATACATCAGTATATTTCCTTGATGATCGTATGGGTAAATCTGCTTTTCAGAGAATGCTAATCATCTTGCAGTTTTCTCCATCCTTGTTAGAACTTTTAAACTAGGATGAAGACAAAATATTTTAATCCAGTGGTGTTAGTATCAATCTGGTTCAAACATCATTGCTTCATAATGAATGTGCAAGAAACAAGCACTTGTTTTACAAATGGGGATGGTAAAATTGTACTTTCTAAACAAACAAACAACACCAGTTCTCTACTGCAATATCAGTCTGCACTGGTCTGATTGACAGATTTCAAATCTACCCTGCTTAACTAATTGTAACCCCAAAATTAGCCAGCTTCTAAGTTCATTATGTCTTATTCACCACCGCTTGCCAGTAAAGACATGGAAGCTCAAACTTCATAATAAATTTACGTGAGCCAAAGTACAGGAAAAAAGATTATACTTGCAAAAATCAGATTGTTTAAGAAAATGAAATTATTAGGCTCAACAGGCTAGGACATTTTCCAAATATAATCTGTTTAGTAGATTTCATAATATTTCCCATGTCAAACTCCACTGCTGCCTTCCACCACCCAGTATATATAGCAGCTTATCTATGCACCGTCACTATGGCAACACCTACAATCTACTCGGTAGCGACAAAAAAAAGCAATCTGTAGGCTGTGTACTTTGCCCAGACACTGATTTTCTTCAGAAAGTGAAGGTCTGGTTTGTCTAATTCTCCCTGAACGGTGAGTGGAGAATTGAAGATATAACTCTTGACAAAAATGTAGCATTGCAGCACTTCCACTTTAAATGCACCATTTTAACGCATCTTTGTCACTGAACATACTGTAAAAAAATAGCCACATAAATCTTGGACAAATACCTGTACAAAAATTCCATGAGGCCAATACAGGCGTTTGTAACAAAACAATTTCTGTTAGCTGTTATTTTCACCTTCCAGATTTGCTGTGTGAAATCAGTCCTTCAAAGGCCAAATCTTTATTAAAACATTAGTATAATGTTGGAATAAATAAGCACTATCATAAAATTGCGTTTTGTCACCTTTTCTAAAACTAAAGAATTAGTTAACTTATTTTCTACAAGTGTAACTTCAATTCCAGGTAATCCAGAATTGAATCTGAAATGCTCGCCAATACACTACTTCATTGGATTCATGTGCTCTACAGCAAAGGTCAAGGTCACAATACAAATAGATCCCACCATAATGCATAATGTCATAAATGAATTAACACAATGTCAAATGCAATACAAAAGAAGTGTATCTGACATGGCTGAGTGAGTTGCCTCATTTTATGCTGTGCTGTTCTAATACCATCCTGACTTATAAGACAGATATATCTGGATCATATTTTTGAAATTATGCAAATTGATCAATGTAAATTATAACTTGAGACAGAGTTTCATTTCACATAATATGCCATCAAAACTATTTTAATACAAATTCTCTCAACTAAAGGTTGACAGAATCCGTACAGTTCAAGAGGTCATTCAACCCTTAGCACCTTCTGACAGAGCATCTTACCAAAGCCCATGACGAATCGACACATCTTTTCACCATGGGAGGAAACAGAAGCATCCACAGAAACACATGTAGATACGGGGAGAACATGCAAACTCCATGTGTGTCACCCAAGTCTGGAATTGATCCGGATCTCTGGCACTGTGAAGCAGCAATGCTAACCATCGTGTCACCCATAAAATAATGAACAAATTTCTATGAATAATAGTACAGGGGAAGAAACCCAGTGGTATAATTGAGAAATCACCAGGAATAAATCTGGTAACACAAAATGAGCTGAAGCAGCCCACATTACATTGCACTGACATGGTCTGCACTCTGACATTTGTGAACAACCAGAATAACTTGGTTGTTTGATTTGATCAGCTAATCACTGGGAGATATGGCCTATGTATCTGGCAGTGCAAAGGCGCTAAAACCCATCCACAACATTGCTCAATTATGTAGTAGGCAGAATGCTTTTTTGGACTGACTGCAGCCTCCTATTAGTGGAAAATACTACTCACATCACCACTGCATAACTGCAGAGTGAAAAGGCTTGTTTAATATGTTGTTCAAATTTTTCAGATAACATTTGAATTTGTAAAAAATATGGCTCAAATTACACTTGCTAGAAAGAACATACATTCATTCACAGGAGTTTGTTCTCTGCAATTTTCTCTTCCATTGACTTCAGTGGTCTAAAACTGCCAGCCTATTTTGCATTACTGAAATCATTTAACATCTTAAAAACTGTACAATGGATAATTATTCCTACTTCAAATTTGTGGAAGCATCCACTACTAAGATGTTGTATATTGTCACGCACACATGTGCATACATACATGCACATTATATCTCACCAACATGCCTTTCATGACCAAAACACATAATGCACTATTTTCCTCCTTCACCCACCCACTAAATGGTTTTTTATTTTGTCACAGACAAAAGTGTGTGCAGTAAAAGAATAATGTTGACCCCATTGTTTGCGGATTAAAGCTGATTGTCTCTTTTAGCCAGTTCAATATTTCCTTATGTTACAATACTGCAATTTTTTTGAAACATTTCACCCAGGTTACATTTTAAAAGCAGCCAAAGGCAGGCAATCAACGCTATGAATCTCTGGCAATTTATCATCCAACAAGTGCATATCTTTTCTAATGACATCTACAATAAAGATAGTAATCATTTGTGACTTCTTTTTAAGCCATGCACGAACAAACAACAAATAATCCTGATGTTTTGATTTTTTAAAGTATTGTTGGATTTACTATCATTTCATAGACATTGACTCAAAAGCTGCAATCTCACTTATTTTACTATCCTTCTTATTGATTTTCTGAAGCTACTCATTTTGGAAAGTTTGTTTTCTTCATTCTTTCCATTATTTCATCATATCCCACTTTTCATATTCCCGCTTAATGTGTGATACATAATGGAAATACTGAATACTGTTTTCCAAACTGTTCTATTTCACCACTGGAATGACACACAACTAAATAATTCTGGAAAGTATCTTATCACCGGGTAGAATAGAACTTGAATATTACTGAAAATAAAAAAATGTTACTAAAGCTTTTTGTCTTGCACTTATCAGGATAAACACAAGATTTAGCAAATGTCAAAAGATCACAATTTATACTACAAACAAAAAAGGTACTGATTGATTGGTAACTTAACTCTGATTACTTTCTACATGGCAACTGCTCAGCCAATGGCAAATTATAGGCTCTCCATGTTTCCAAGTAATGCAAAGAAATGGACAAGGCTTGAGCAAATTTCTTTTCCTTACAGTGGGTCCCTGTATATAAATGCACATTGCTTCTAGTCAGCAGAAATGAGCTTGACTGATCTAAAAGTGGTTGATAACGTAGCTGTTTGCTCACTCGGGATCGTTTAGCAAGTGCTGTCAATTGCAGAACCAAATTACAATTAGTAAAAGTTTTGTTGTGGACTTTGCAAGCGTGAGCTGGTTGAGCATGGTCTGCACTCCGACAATTGTGAACAATCAGAATAATACGTTGTTTGATTTAATCAGCTAATCACTGGGATGTATGGCCTATATATCTGGCAGTGCAAGGGCACTGAAACTCACCCACAACATTGCTCAATTATGTAGTAGGCAGAATGCCTTTTTGGATTGACTGAAGCCTCCTCTTAGTGGAAACTACCACTCACATCACCACTGCATTACGGCAGAGTGGAAAGGTTGCTTAAAATATGTTGTTCAAATTTTTCAGATAACATTTGAACTTGTAAAAAAACAGGGCTCACTTACACTTGCTAGAAGCAATATAGATTCATACATAGGGGTTTGCTCTTTGCAAACAAAAGGAAAACATTCAAGCCTATTTTTGAATTACCAGAAGTATAAAGAGCCGAGAATTCATCACTGGTCTCTCCATTGCAACATCTTCGGAAATCAGTGTCAACTTGCCAACCAATCACCTCCCTTTTCTCTTAGCATAAATTGTTCTGTTTGAAATTTTACATTTCAAACAGTCCTTACAAGACAAAAACCTTCACGTCCTTTTTTCCTGGCGATCATATGAAAGTGTCATATGAAAACATGGATCAAAGGAAAAAGGAACATGCCCAATTAGCCAACTCATCCCAGCAGATATACTTTTAGTCTCTGCCCAGATTAGTTAACAGGTTTCCTTGAAAAAATATATTCTTGGAACGTGTCAACTGCAAGATCGGTAATTACTGTCCATTCCAGCCAGGTTGGCCTGAAAAAATAAAGGTCAGGTTTCTCCCTGGGTTTACTGCCATCCGTTGGTGTAAGTAGTCAGATAATGCTAGCATTTAGAAGGTTCCAGGATTTTGATCAAGGCAGAAAGGATTGACTTAGAAAGGAATTTGGAAATAATCATTTTTTGAAGCATACGCTGCCCTGGTTTTGCAAAATGGTGGAGGCTGTAGGTTTACTAGATGCAGGAGGGCACCTGTAGATAACACATATTACAACCATAATACAATTGCTGAAGAAGGAGTCAATGTTTAGACAGAAGGATAAACTGAATGTTGCAAATCTTTGGAGAGATATTGCAGTCCACTCATCCAGACAAATGAAGAGTTCAATCCACTTACCAATTTTCTCACGTGATGTGAAGTGAATTGAATTGGCTGCAGTCTAACATCTGTGATAATTGGAGCTTCAGGGATGCTATAAGGAATATGTTCTAGAATGTTACATGAACCCTTTCCGCACAGAATTTAGTAATGAGTGAGCTTACCAGGGAGTATCCACCATCTTCTAGCTGCCTTACTATTGGTAGGGAAAGGTGATGAATGATCCTCCCAAAGGCAAAGTGAACCACAGAAAGGCCAAATAAAGGACTCGGCACTTCTGGTATTGACAAATAGCGGATGGACCATTCAGCAGCCCCCTAGTAGGTAATGTTCCCCGTCCCCCCTTCCCCAAAGTATCAACAAAACCACTTGCTCTCACCAACTTCCACATCGCTCCCAGATCATCTGATTGACTGGGGCCACGCAGTTCTCCTTAATAGGGATAACCCCCCTTCCCCCTCAATCCTAGGAGCAATCAATTATTTAACTAACATCCAAAATGTGCAGCTCCACATGGCTGCACTTGGCAGAAGCAATGTCACTCCTGTGTCCTTCAGGCTCTTCATCAAGATTCCCTGCTTTGTGTAGATAAATGTAACTAAGTAGTTTTAGCCTAAATGTATTGGTCCACTGGTAGTGAATAGTTTGCCTCTTGGAAGAGATAACTAAACATGGTGGCATCTTACGTAATCTTCAAAGTCAGGATTCTGTAATTGGGATTATTTCTTTGATCTAGGTAGTCTAAGCGGTACAACATGCACAGGTTTCAGTGCAAAGGAAATCTATTTTACTTTGAAAAACACGTTTGATCTATTTTTTAAAAAACTGGATGGAATATGAAACATGTAGGGTCCATTCATTTCTCACAATATATGGAGACAGCACTGATACTTTGTTCAATAAAAGAAATTCAGTCTTAAAATTAACACATTACAGAAAGAGAGAAAGACTGGAGAGAAAGATAAAGATATTTGCAAAAGCCAGTCCTGTCCTGGTCACAGAACTCAAAACAGACTGTGCATTGAACTAATAACACAGATCTGTGACTATAATATGTTAATTATTTGGTCCATGATGTCTCTGACTATTGAAACAACTTGTAGATCCTGTTTACTAAAACTCTGTTTTAGCTTAGAAACAGGCCTGTTTCTGTTTGCATTGTAATTTCAAAGAACGTAGTCAATTTTTCTAGCTAATCCCAGCCTGCCCACTGAGTTTTAAAATGTGGTCAAGTTAGCTTTAAAAGTTTAGTATTTAAATGTAATTACACAGGCAGAAATATCTTAAAATGAAGTCTTTGCATTAATAAAGCAAACAGAACTAAGCATACATTGGATTTCTCAAAGCACACTGCTATCATATCCATAAATCTGATCATGACCATATCACTGCAATATCCAACCATAAGAAAACACACAGAATTACGAAGTTATCCATACTGTTCTATAACAGAATATCTAAACAAAACATAGAAAGGAATATACGCCAGAGAGAATTAATGAAAGGAAAATTGGAGTATATAATTGAGCCATAGGCATGGATTAGATTATAAGTAATTGAACTTTTAAACCTTACACACTATCAAATGTTCACTTTAAAGTTCTATGTTGCCATGTATATACATACATGCAAATTCAATAAAATCATTTATTTTAAAGTAATCATTAGACCTGTTGAACTTTCATGTTGTGGACAAGGAGCTGCAATGAATAGCATAGCACCATCTGCTGGTTAATTAATATATTTTCTGGTTAAAAGAAAAAATTTTCAAGCAATGAAACACATGGGTATAAGAACAAAGAACAAAAGAACAAAACAGCACGGGAAACAGGTCCTTCGGCCCAACGAGCCTGTGCCGCCACCCCGATGTTCCCACCTCTACCCGTGATCCCTGTCTATGTTTATAGATCTATGGATTAAAAACCAAATTTGAGACAATCTAGGGAGAATTTGTTTTGCCAATTAGCCTAAGAGCACATCTTTGGGATGTGGGAGGAAACCGGAGCACCCGGAGAAAACCCATGCAAGCACGAGGAGAATGCGCAAAACTCCCACAGACACAGGCCCAATTCCATGTATCTGCACAGCACAGCAATAGTCACTGAACTATTGTGTTGCTCATCAAACGGTCCAGGTCAAGCGTACACTAACGACGTGAAGCGCTAGGATACTCTCGAAAAAAATCCAAGAGCAGCCCTCTCACGACCCATCACGTGCATGCCCCTCGTTAGACAACAAGGTGAACCAAAGCACCTGTAGGATTAAAAACAAGTACATCAATATCATCATCTATTTACACACTTCCCAGGGACTCCCAAGGCGCATGATCCCTATTTTAAATCAGTCTTCTATATCCCTTCAATCCCATTCTGTTCATGTGCCCATCTAAGTATTTCTTAAATAACTCCAGAGTACTGCCTCCACCACTTCACTTGGCAGCGCATTCCATACCCCTACCACCCTCTGTGTGAAAAAACTCCCTCTAGCATCCAAATTATACCTTACCTTCCTCACCCTAAGCCCATGACCCCTCGTGCTATTCGAGTCCATCCTAGGAAAAAGCTTAACATTGTTTACTCTATCTATACCCCTCATAATCTTGTACACCTCTATTAGATCTCCTCTAAGTCTACGTCTTTCTAAGGAAAACAGTCCCAATTTGCCTAACCTCTCCTTGTAACTCAGACCTTCCATACCAAGCAGCATCCTGGTAAACCTTCTCTGCACTCTCTCCAGAGATCCACGTCCTTCCGGTAGTAAGGCGACCAGAACTGGACGCAGTATTCCAAATGAGGTCTAACCAACGTTTTATACAACTGCAACATTAAAGGCCAGCTTTTAAAGTTATAGAGTCTAGACAATTTATCAGATCATAAGTAGAATTTTTTAAACATAGCAAATGTTCACAAATACTAAAAATTTTAATTATCTGTAGCAGTTTATTTAACAGCCCGAAGTGTTGGAAAGACAACTACCTCATCCAGAAGTCCCAATCCTGAATCAAAGGCCTCTCGTGACCAATTGCAGAACACAACTTCAGACATGTTGCAACTGTACAAAACTCTAGTGCAGCCGCACTTGGAGTATTGTGTGCAGTTCTGGTCCCCACATTATAAGAAAGATGTGGAGGCATTGGAGAGGGTACAGAGGAGGTTTACCAGGATGTTGCCTGGTAGGGAGGGCAGGTCTTATGAGGAGAGGCTGAGGGATTTGAGGTTGTTTTCGTTAGAAAAGAGGAGGCTAAGAGGGGACCTGATCGAAACATATAAGATGATTAGAGGTTTAGATAGGGTGGACAGTGATAGCCTTTTTCCTAGGATGGAAAAAGCTAGCACGAGGGGACACAGCTTTAAATTAAGGGGTGATAGTTATAGGACGGATTTCAGAGGCAGGTTCTTTACCCAAAGGGTGGTTCGGGAGTGGAATGTCCTGCCTGCAGCGGTTGTAGATGCGCCAAGTTTGGTGGCGTTTAAGAGGTTAGTTGATAAGTATATGGAAGAGAAGGGAATGATTTAGTTTGGAGGGACATTGCTTTTTATATTGGTCGGCGCAACATCGAAGGCCGAAGGGCCTGTTCTGTGCTGTAATGTTCTATGTTCTATGTGTTCCAGGAAGAGACTCCAAAAGGGGAGAGTGTGGGCAGGGAGAGGTCCCAAAAGAGTCACAGTCAAGATACAAGGAAAGGGGTAGAAAGAGGTCCCAATTAAAAAGAGGAGCAGGGAAAGAGGCTTCAAACAGCTGGCAGATTTTAAAGTTTAGAAAGCTTAGGAGAAATCTGATGATCAAAAAGGGCCCAGTTGAAGTTCTGAAGATCCAACAAGACAGCTAGAAGAGCACCTTGCAATGTTTTACTATGTTAAGTGCACTACATACTTGCAAGTTGTTATAGAAATATTACTAAATATTCATTGAAACTGACCAATATAATAAAGGCTTATAAAGGCTGATCAACTGCGAGAAGCACTTTAAATGGTTGGTTTACATCTCCATACTCAATCACATTATGCGTTTATTTTCCAACATACTACATCACTGCACTGTTCAGAACCACTCATTTCAAACCAAGTCTCTTTGCTTGGCATTTACAGCCTATTCAATAGACAAACGAGTCTGAAGAAAGCACAATTTTAATGCATCAGTGCACTAAGCAAAATAAATGTAGCTTACCCCATAAGCAGAATCGTTAAGAGTTGATAGGGAGCAAGAAATGTTAAGGAAGATGTGAATGGGGAATATAAAATCTAGTTCATGGCTTACAGAATTCAACACAGAAGTCCATGACAGAGGTTGTTTAGAAATAAAATAAACTGCGAAAACAACAAAGATTCTTGAGCCCACTGGCAGTGACAAATAGGTAGCATAAACTGAACAGCATTATTCCAACGTCTGATAGTCATCTACCATCTGCATGAATTAAGGGTTATAAACATAAAAACTTCTGGTTACAGAGGAAATTATACTTATTATCAAAGCATGCATTGGTGTGAAGATTGTTAGAAAGAATAGACGAAGTTCAAGGTAGTGGCTAAGTATCCTCAAAATTAAATGTTAAAGAAACCATGCTATATAAATTATAGCCTCTTATATTAAAAACCACATTGAGGTTAACTGACAAATACTGCAGAAATTGCTGAAACAAGCAGTATTTGAAACATACATAAAAGTAAAGCCATTCTTCAAGACTATTCACGATTAGGACAGGTCAGCAAATACATCCACCACTGAGAGCAAATGTTGAGCCTCTGCCGATAATTCTTCAATAGTCAATCACTAGATGGCGCTCCACAACCGCACAATTCATTCTCAGATTTTCTTCTTTCTACACAAAAATGGCGATCTTTCATTTTCTTTGTGTGGTTTAAGATATTTTCACATTGATGGGTGACTGCCTTGTTTAGCAGTTCCCAGTGCAACTACAACAACAGCATAAACCTCTGCACGCTAGTTCTAAATTGGAAATCCAACTCAGATGATTGGCGTGAGAAATTGAAATGTCACATTGGCAGATTAGATGGCAAATCCCGTATTCAGCTTAAAAGTACACTGCTGGAAAATAGAGGAGTTAGTTGACAAGTGCCTGCTTGCAGCCCAGGGATGATTCAAATAGACATTTGCAGGATTTCATCCATCTGTCAAAAATATATTTCAGTTTCTAAGATATCTGGGATGGTCTCCAGAATGAAAAGTTTAAACAAAAATCATAGTTTGCAGACGATACAAAGATGGCTGGACTTGCGGATAGTGAGGAGCATTGTCAGACGACGCAGCAGCACAAATAGGCTGGTAGCTTGGGCAGACAGATGGCAGATGGAATTCAATCCTGATAAATGTGAGGTGATGCATTTCGGGAGAAAGAATGTAGGGGGGAGGTAGATGATAAAGGGTAGACCTATTAAGAGTATAGAAACGCAGAGGGACCTGGGGGTGCAGGTGAACAAGTCTCTGAAGGTGACAGAGCAAGTGGAGAAGGTTGTGAAGAAAGCATATAGTATGTTAGCCTTTATAGGAAGGGGTATAGAGTACAAGAGCTGGCCTTTAATGTTGCAGTTGTATAAAACGCTGGTTAGACCTCATTTGGAATACTGCGTCCAGTTCTGGTCACCCTACTACCGGAAGGACGTGGAGAGTCTGGAGAGAGTGCAGAGGAGGTTTACCAGGATGCTGCCTGGTATGGAAGGTCTGAGTTACGAGGAGAGATTAGGCAAATTGGGACTGTTTTTCCTTAGAAAGACGTAGACTTAGAGGAGATCTGATAGAGGTGTACAAGATTTTGAAGGGGATAGATAGAGTAAACAGGGCTAAGCTTTTTCCTAGAATGGACTCAAATAGCACGAGGGGTCACGGACTTAGGGTGAGGGGGGTAATGTATAATTTGGATGCTAGAGGGAGTTTTTTTCACACAGAGGGTGGTGGGGGTATGGAATGCGCTGCCAAGTAAAGTGGTGGAAGCAGGTACTCTGGAGTTATTTAAGAAATACTTAGATGGGCACATGAACAGAATGGGAATGGAGGGGTATAGAAAACTGATTTTAAATAGGGATCATGAGCCTTGGGAGTCCCTGGGAAGTGTGTAAATAGATGATGATATTGATGTACTTGTTTTTATCCTACAGGTGCTTTGGTCCATCTTGTTGTCTAACAAGGGGCATACACGCAATGGGTCGTGAGAGGGCTGCTCTTGGATTGTTTTTTCCGAGAGTATCCTAGTGCTTCACGTCGTTAGTGTACACTTGACCTGGACCATTTGGTGGGCAACACGACAGCTTAGTGACTATCGCTGTGCTGTGCAGATACATGGATTTGGGCCTGTGTCTGTGGGAGTTTGCGCATTCTCCCCGTGCTTGTGTGGATTTTCTCCGGGTGCTCCGGTTTCCTCCCACATCCCAAAGATGTGCTCTTAGGCTAATTGGCAAAACAAATTCTCCCTAGATTGTCTCAAATTTGGTTTTTAATCCATAGATCTATAAACATGGACAGGGATCGCGGGTAGAGGTGGGAACATTAGGGTGGCAGCACGGCCTCATTGGGCCGAAGGGCCTGTTTCCCATGCTGTTTTGCTCTTTGTTCTTTATTCTTCATTAAAGCTACAAAAATATTATAATTAAATACTAAAGCAACTGGATTATTAGCAAAACAGAATGTGTAGAATTAAAATTTATCCTTGTGACATAGGTTAGTAAGTGATAAGGAAGTAAAAGACAATGATAAAGGAAGTATCTTCTGGTGAATGTAACAGTTTCACAGAGATTTATACTGCAGCCTCAGCTTTTCAATACATATCTGAACAATGAGTTGCATATACTGGTTTACAGATGTCACTAAATTAGGAGGCAGATTCCATTGTGTAGATGGGAGCAGAAAATTTCAAAGTCA
The DNA here is from genome assembly GCA_024679065.1 of Sphyrna mokarran. Lineage (NCBI taxonomy): Eukaryota > Metazoa > Chordata > Chondrichthyes > Carcharhiniformes > Carcharhinidae > Sphyrna > Sphyrna mokarran. The sequence continues at coordinate 56,027,772 of JAGIQG010000014.1, forward strand.
CAGATTAATTGAGTGAACAAACTCACCCTGGCAAGCACTGTTCAATGTGGATAAACAGATTATCCAAATTGGATCGAAGAAAGACAAATCAGGATATTAGCCTGATGATGAGGGAACTGAAAAATCCAGGATTTGGCTATCAAGTTACACAGCTCATTAAAAGCTAGTTCAAAAATTAATCAAAAGATTAGTTAAATGTTGGCCCTTATCTCAAGGAATTTAGGATCTAAAGAAAAAAAACTGTACTGTGTGCTTATGAACCTTGGTCAGAGCCCAACTGTTTCACACATCATAACTTGATGACTACATACTGGCTTTGAAGGGCATGGTGGAGATTAATAAGAATGATAAAAGGATTTGAAGTGTTAAATTGGGAAATAAAGTTACAAATCCTTGGCTTCAGTTCCCTTAAGTGTTGACAGTTTAGAGAGCTGTTCTAACTGAGATTTTTAAAATACAGGGATTTCTTGAGAGTGGATTCAGAGAAGTCATTTCCTACGTTGGGGAAAGCGAGAAAGATTAGAGTCAAGAAAATAAATACATAGGAAACAGAGGCAAAAGCAGACCATACAGCTCGTTGAAACTGTTCTGCCATCCATTTTCTACCTGAACTTCACTTTCCCACTGGGTCCCCTTATCACTTAAGACAGTCAACCATAGAATTAAATATATTCAATGAAAGATCAGTGATGGATCATCCACAATGCCGCTACAAAAAAAAATTACAAAAATATACAATACAGAGTACACAATTTATACCAGAATAACTGTCACATCCCAGAAACCAACTGAATGAACCTTAGCTATGCCTCCTTCAGTGCAAGTATATCCTTCCTTAAATATGGAGACCAACACCGCGCATAGTATAATGTGTACTCACCAAAGCCAATTGTAGCGATACTTCTTTACTGTCGTTTTCCAGTTTCCATGCAACGAAGACCAGAACGCCAACATGCCATTTGCCTCTCTAAATGCTTGCAGGACCTACAGTTTAACTTTATGTGCCATTTAATCTCTCCAAATATCAACATTGATTGCAAATAGCTAAAGCCCCCAACACTGATCCTTGTGGCACTCTATCAGTTACAGCCTGCCGATGCAAAAATTCCTAATTTATCTCTAATCTCTGCCTTCAGTCAACTAATTTTTCATCTACAGATTTACCTCCCAGCTGCTCAAGCCTTAATCTTGGGTATTAACCTTTTCTATCACATTTTATTTAATGCTTTGTGGAAATCCAAGAATTGGTTAACTTCCAATGCACTAGGACTAGAGGTGTTTAAGAGGTGTATAAAATGATAAGGGGTATTGATCAGGTGGACTCTCAGAGGCTTTTCCCCAGGGCTGAAATGACCGCCACAAGAGGACATAGGTTTAAGGTGCTGGGAAGTAGGTATAAAGGAGCTGTCAGGGGTAAGTTTTTCACTCAAAGGGTGGTGGGTGAGTGGGATTGGCTGCTGTTGGTGGTGGTGGTGGAGACAAATTCGTTAGGGTCTTTTAAGAGACTTCTGGATGAGGACATGGGACTTAATAGGATTGAGGTTACAGGTAAACCCAGTAGGTAGAGATAAGATCGGCGCAACTTGTGGGCCAAAGGGCCTGTTTATGCTGTAGTTTTTCATTGATTCTATGACTGTTGTAGACTTTAGATATTTTGGAAAATTATGATTTTTAGAACCTTAGGATGTAGGCCATCAGATCCTACGGACTGGTCACTTTTCACTCCTTCAAATTCTCCAGTAGTTTTTGATGCTGATATTAATTATCTCAAGTCCCTTGATCTTTTTAGATCCTTGGTCACCCTCATTTCCTTTCAGGAATGAAATCACTTGCACACACAATCTGCAGTGTAAACGTAGAATTCTCTCATCAAGAAGGTGCTCTGGGTCAACCAGAACTGACCAGACTCTTTTCTGATCAGGTTATCAAGCAGATCATAGGCAGCTAAATGGTGTTAAAAAATGAATCAGCCAAAACTTAATTGAATGATTGAAAGAAAGAGATTGAATGGCCTATCCGAGTTACATAGAAATCCAAAACAAATGTGAAGATTTTGAACTGTTTGAAAAAGGCACAACATTCCAGTCAGCAGGTTCACTGAATAAGGGAAAAAAAAGATTTTCAAGCTTTCCCCACTTGATCATCTGCTTCCCTATCAAGTTCTGGTCAGACCATTTGCATAATCCTAAATTTCCCCTGTCCTGCTTTTCAATGTCTCATGCTGGGACATGTCCTATTCATGGTCAACAAATGGCATCTCACCCAAGAAACCAGTTTATAGCATAAGCCTAGACGGCTTATAGTGGCAAGCTATTCAATAAGCATATAACACAGCTTTGTCTGTTCTCAGCAGAAAGGGAGTTGACTTAATTAATTTTCTGCTATGATGGGCAAGTTTCTCTGATTTCCTCTCAGAGATTTTCTCGGTGGCAGGATCTACTGGTTCTGCCGTAATAATGGGAATTCTCTCTTAAGCCACCCCACCTTACCGGGAAACCCATGGCAGGGGTTACACTGCCAGCAGGACCAGAAAATTCCACCAGCATAGAGAATTCCAGCCAATATGTCCCAAAGTCAACAAGAGAAGAGAATATTAGATTTAATAATGAACGGCAACCAGATTGTGGTGTTTGGAAGAGGAAAACGCAAAACAGCAAGTAAGATTTTAGATTTTAGTTACGGATGATTTCGACCTAAAGAGATAGCCTGTCCATTGTAAAAATGAGCAAATTTACTATTGGATAGAATAACAAATGATCAGAGGAAGATTTTCATAAAGAAATGTGATACAGAATCAACATACAACCGTAAATGGCAAGAACTCTACTTGAGAGAAACAAAAAGCCATAAATGACTTTAACAGTGAACGGCAACATAAACTTTAAAGAGGAACACATTCTTGTCAAATGGCAGAGATACAAAAGATGAAAAAGATAAGTGTTATAAAATAGGAATCTGGAAAGAGATTCGCAAAGATATCAAAAACAACTTTTTTTTAAAATTAGGTTAGGGACAAGAGGGTGGTCGGGGGATAACGTGGGGCCCCTTGACAATTGGCAAATGCTATTGCCATTGAAAATAAGGGAATGGTGGATATATTGGTAATTATTTTAAGTCAGTATTTACAGTAAAGGAAGGAGGATCATGTTCTAGACATCCCAAAGGAAACTTGCACAAAATCAGGAACATATTAAAATTAATGATAAAAATAACTTCACTAAAAATGACAAATTCTCAGCATCAGATGTTTCCATTGCAGATTTTAAAAAGCACTGCTGAGAATATTGCAATTGCTTAAACAAAATCTGCCAAAGTTCTCTTAAATCAAGAACCTTAGCTTTAAATTGAAAAATTGCATACATCACTCTGCTGGATTAGGATAAGAAGGGAAGCCAGAGAATAACGAACCAGTTAGCTTGGCGGCTATTGTCAGGAAATTATTAGTTGATTAATAAGGATAAAGAGACATTATATTTTGAAAATTTTCTGATCAGTAAGACCAAGCATGGGTTTATAAAGGATAGATCATGCATTATGAATTTGATTAAATTTTTTGGATGTGTAAGTGAAATAGTGGACAAAGAAACATCTATAGATGTTACTGAAGGCATCTGTTTAAAAAATTTTAATGAGAGACTGCTTGCTACAGCTGAAATATGAAAATAAAAGCAAATACCTAGGTTAGAAAACTGGGAGGAGATAAAGTAGAAGTAATGAATATGTACTCTAATTGGCAAGATGCAACCAGTGATGTCCCACCAGGACCCAAATTAGGGCCTTAATTACTCATTGTCTGTATTAACAACTTGGATGATGGAATAGAAATTTGCTGATAACACAAGAATAGATAATATAACATTGTAAATGGGACAAGACAAAGGGACACCAATAGCTTCAGCAAAAGAACAAAACTACTGCAGACAGATTGCTTAATACAGGAAAGAGTAAGGTCATCAATTTTGGATGTAAGAAAGGACAGACCACAATATTTAATACGTGGTGGAAAGCTAGAAACTGTGGAGGTTAAAGGGAATTTAGGGTAAAATGGCAAGGTGGTACAATGGTTCGCACTGTGCCAGGGACCCAGGTTCAACTATAGCCTTCGGTAACTTTTTGTGTAGGGTGTGCATGTTCTCCACATGGGTTTCCTACGGGTACTCCGGTTTCCTCCCACAGTCCAAAGATGTGCGAGTTAGGTTCACTAGCCATGCAAAATTGCCATTTTGTGTTAATGAGTGTAAGGTAAATACGTGGGGTTATGGCCATACGACTTGGGTAGGACTGTTGTCTGTGCAGACTCGATGTGCCCAAATGGCCTCTTACTGCACTGTAGAAATTCTATGATTCCATGTATACAGATAATTTAAATATCATGAACAAGTACAGTAAACAATCAAAAAATTTACTGGAATACTGCCCTTTATATTTAGAGGACTAAAATGCAAAAAAAAATGTAAGAGGGTAGGAGTTACACCACAGCTATGGTTAGACAGCATTTGGAGCACTATAAGCAATTCTGAATACCAGACGTTTTGAAGAATGTACTGATAGCACAGCATAGCTTTAACAGAATTATACCTGAGTTTAGGAACGATTACACAAATGACAGTGCTGTATTCCCTGGAATTTAGACAGCTAAGAGGTGAATTTAACAAAATTAAGCAGAGATGATAATAAAGGTAAGGAGTAACTATTTCTACTGGTTAAAGAGTCTAGACTAGGGGTAGAGCCTAAAACTTGGCAGGCCTCTTAGGAGCGAACTCAGGATTAACTTTTAATTAAAAGTTTGGAATTCTCTCCCATAAATGGCAATAGGTATTAGCTTTAATAATCTTTAAACTGTATTAGCTAAAATTTCAGATAAAACATGAAAACAGTGGACAAGTACTACCTTAAAACTACCGTACTCTTTCATTATAATTAACCAGAGGAATGACAGAAATCCTGTTTCCAGAGCAATGGAATGAAGTAGCTCCTAAGCTATTCACGGTTCTTATTGCTTCACAAAAATGCCAGTACCTGGGGTTTAGTGTAAAGTTCATTATTCTCTCTCATGATCAATGTCCTTTTGTAATAATATATCAACATTTATAGTGCTTCCCTTACTATTCAAGTGTTAATACTTCATACTATTTCAAAGGTGCTGAGGGAAACTTAGTCTGTGTCAAAGTGCTCATAGGAAATCTGCTTTTATTGTGTTGAAATTAAGAATCTTTGGCGCCAGTTCCCAAAGCATATCAATGAAAAGTAAATACTGGCACAATGAACTGCCAGTACATGACAAACTCATTTAACGTTGTTGGCTTAGACCAATTTCACCACATTCTCTTAAGCAATGTTCATCGGTTAACTAAATCTACTGCAACTAAAACAGAACATTCTGATGCATAAAAGTCTGAATTGCTGAAAACTGCTTAAACTTTAAGTGAACCGTGAATCTTAAGCAAGTTCCACATTACTGCTTTTAATACCATTTCTGTCGCACTCCCACAATTTTCTACAATTTGTATTGACTTCAGAAAGAAATACGGCAATTGCAATAGAGGTAATCTACTTACTTAATTTACTGACACAATCAATAACAATCTTGCTACACTTCAGTTAATCATTTGAAGGAATTCTGACCTGCATAGGTCCGTTAAAACAACGTGCTTGGTTTATGTATTTTTACAAAATTCTTCTTCTCAGTCATATCACCAGCATTCACAACAAATATAAACTTACGTTGACTGACTGAAGGAATCACTAAAATAAAATCCCAAACTGCAACCAAAACTTTCCCTGCAAATGAACACAGTTTTAGGAGAAAAAAAATCAAAACATACCAGTTACTGTATATCTTACCGGATATTTTCTAGTTTATGTCAACCTTATTTGAAATCCATTAATTGAAGTATCATCCTCTTGAAAACAACTTCCTGTCATGTAGCATAGACAAAGCACATTACCAACTTCGTGTTGTAGCTGTTTTGTACTGTGGTTGAGAGTGAACAAATATTTCTGCTCCAGTCCAACTCCAACCACTCTGCATGATTCTGATATGTTTGCTAACAAACTTCCAAAAAACCTTGCTTTGCATAAAAACTGCAAAATAAAGTTCCACTTCAAAAACCAGTGAAAATTGTTCTATAGAAAGCAACTTGCTTTAGGTCAGAAACATGGTTTGTCTCTCAACATTTCTGCTCCAGACTGAAGCTTCCTCTTTTACAGCTTTTCCCTTCCATTCTCCAAATGTGAAAGGCAGCATTGAAATTGGCTGTCTGCTCACCAGGAGCAAGGCATGTGCATTTCCTGCTGAAAATGACCTCACAGCCTCAGTTGTTTGAAAAAAAATGGTCAAATTGCTTCAAAGTCAACAGTTCTGCCTGCATACCAGTTTAAGTCTTCAACTGCTATCTGGCAGCTGCAGCATATCAATATATTGTAGAAGACAAACGTGGTGTAAAAATGATTTAAATTTTCCAAAACAGGATGCCACACTTCTCTCCAGCCCTTCTTTTCCAACTATGTCTAGACCATAGCAAAAAAATTAGGTGCATGACATTTTCCAGCCAAAACATTAAATCTTAAAAAAGCACCAACCCTCTCCTCATACAATCCCTGCCGTTTCACAATGATACTAGCAATTAACATAACCAATAAAGGATCAACCTCAGCAGATGGGCCAGAGCACAGAAATAAATAACAGTTATAAAATAAAATGCAAAGCTCCATAAGCCTGGAATCATTGAGCCAATAGAGGTCCAACTGCATGAACACACATGTACACAAAATTCAACTCATGTCAACTTCAGTGATACGTGACATATATAATTATTTTGAAAATAAATCTATTCTGTTAAACTGTAACATTTTATAAAACATGTACTTTTTGTTTTGACATTGTACTGTTACTTTTGAATGATTACGTTGAACATTAACTAGTTAATTTATGCACAGTATTTCTTGGCAAAACTCAGAAATGGGAGTGTGAAGCAATTATTACAAAATTAATTTACTGCAAGTACAATTTTCTGATCTTTTTAAGTCATACCATCCCCATTTATTGCTAATCAAAATAAAATGAAACGTGTATTCTTTGCACAAAGCTTGCAACTTTATATTCCCATTGTTGCTGATATCTATACTGTATTTAATTCAAAATGAAGTAATTACCATGATATTAATTACTCAAGTATTACAGTCCAGCATGTGGAAATACTGTAGTCAGTCTTAAAACTGCTGCTTTACCTACAAATGTAAACCAACATTTCCCAAAATAAAGTAGCTTCCATACCATCGCATGCTTGACCACTACAATTTCCACTCATTGACCAAAATAGCCAAATGTGTTGTCTAGTCAACAAATACTAGCTGGTGCCAACTAGTCTCATTTTTAATAATTTTCTGCATTTGTTTAACACTGAAGTAGACAATCACAATTTGCAAAAACGTCTGGGGTGATTTCTGAATTGTTGATGACTTCTGCAGTTGATACTTCCAATGTCACATTCCTGAGTAAGACACACTGTATTATCACAGCATGAGAATCATTTTCAATAAATGCTTTTCATGTCTGCGCAGAATGAAACATTTGTACAAAGCAGGTTCTTTCCTCACCCAACCAGCATAAATAATTCTGAGAATGAGTGTTTAAATGCCACCATAGCCATTTAAGAATTTGAATTCACTTTTATCCAATTTTTGTTTTAAAAGATAATAACAGTGGAAGTGCCCAGATTGCCACAAACCCAACTAGTTCAGGGAAGGAAACCCTGTTGGCTTTACCTGAACGAGCCTATACATTTCTTCCCCCCCACCTCCGCAAACACTTGAAAGAGAATTAAAAACAGAACCTCAAATTTTACAGTGCAAGCTAACATAACAATGCAAACATTCATGTTACTTTAAGCTTACTGCTAACTGTACAACCTAGAAATTTAGAACGGCGGGATGCCAAAAGGAAGTACAATATTGGTGATTTTGGAGGTATAAATCACCTGAAATTACATGTTCCATTTCAACAAGCTTGTTAGAAGCTGGAGGCAAAGTGGCACACTCAACTTTGAAATACTTTCCCTCGTTTATCGAGGAAACAATTGACTTTTACTCAGTTCATTTGATTGTAGTAGAAACAAAATTACCAATTAATTATCATGGAGACAAAACTTCTGTTAAACATTAATGCCTCAACATAGTAATAACTAAAATATTCATTTTTGAAAAGATGTTCGGTAGCTGTTTACTTTGAATTTTAATGTGAAGTAAAACACACAGGCTGTAAATCTCTGGCCGTTCATGCCAGAGGGATTGTCTGGTCCCACTGAAGTGAATAGTGATTTGGCTGACCACCAAATTTTCCGTCCTCGCTTAAAGCGGCAGTGGGATGTGAACAGCCAGGGACCATTTATACCCAATTTCAATTTGATGAAAATTGCACTGAGTAGGTTACTTTCGTTGCAGTTCTGGATAGGGGTTAAGCGGTAACAGACGAAAAGAGTCCAATATTGTCAGTATACTGGTCACACCACATCTTAAGATGATATCTTGAAGATAGACAAAGAAAAGGACATTGTTGAAGAATTCCTGAAACATTGTGTTGACCTGCCAACACAAGACAGCCACTAACACTCTATCCACACGTGCATTTGTCCACGCATGTGCACAAACCTAAAGTTTAATCTTACTGAAAACAGAAAATTGATGAACAAATTTAAATTGCTGCCTAGAATTTGAGGTAATATAACATATGATCTACACAGTTAGTCCTGTCATTGATTTCTTTAAAATTGCTGCAGAATGGAATTATAACATAATTGTTTTAAAGGAGACCTTGCACAAAGGAGGGCAGGACTAGATGTTAAATATTCCTGGGCACAAGACATTTCAAAGATACATGAAAGGAACAGAAGATGGAGTAGTGGGGGTGTTGAGAAAGAATGGTTGTAATAAAGATGGTATTACAGTACTGGAGAGGATGTTCCAGAGAGAGAGATTCTCTTGGGCCAGAGGTAAACAATGAAAAACATGTAAAAAAATTTGATTGGTGTAGTATATACACTACGAATTAGTGAAAATTTTTATTCATTCATTCATGGGGCATTGGTGTCACTGGCTGGCCAGCATTTATTAGCCATCCCAATTGCCCTTGAGTTGGTGGTGGTGAGTTGCATTCTTGAATCACTGCAATCCACGTGCTATGGATTGACCCACACTGTCATTAGGGAGGAATTCCAGGATTTGACTCAAAGACTGCGAAGGAATAACAAAATACTTCCAAGTCAGGATGGTGAATGGCTTGGAGGGGAACTTGAAGATGGTGGTGTTCCCATGTATCTGTTGTTCTTGTCCTTCTAGATGGAAATAGTCATGAGGTTATAAGGTGCTGAATAACGATCATGGGTGAATTGCTGCAGTGCATCATGTCAACAGCAAACACTGCTGCTACTGAGCGTCGGTGATGGAGGGAGCAGATGTTTGTGGATGTGCTACAAATCAAACAGGCTGCTTTGTCCTGGGTGTGTCAAACTTCAAGTGTTGTTGGAGCTGCATCCATCCAGGCAAGCACTCCATCATGCTCCTGACTAGTACCTTGTAAACGTTGAATACTCGACACAGTATTCTTAGCCTCTGACCTGATCTTGTAGTCACTGTGTTTATATGGCGCATTGAGTTGAGTTTCTGGTAAATGGTAACCCCAAGGATATTGACAGTGAGGGATTCAGTGATGGTCTCTTGTTGGTGATGGTCATTGCCTGGCATTTGTGCGGCAGGAACGTAACTTGCTACCTGTTGGCCAAAGCCTGGATATCATCCAGATCTTACTGATTTGAACATGGACTGCTTCAGTATCTCAGAAGCTGCGAATGGTGCTGAATATTGCGCAATCATCAGCGAACACCCCATTTCTGAATTTATGACAGAGGGAATGTCATTGATAAAACAGGTGAAGATCGATGAGTCTGGGGCACAGCCCTGAGGGACCCTGCCCCAGAGCTGAAATGACTCCTATCTCTGAGGGAGCTGTGGACCAGTTGAGGGAAATATCCATACTGAGGGAAGAAGTGTTAGAGCTTCGAGGTAGCATTAAAACTGATAAATCTCCGGGGCCTGATGGCATTTATCCCAGGCTGCTTAGGGAGGTGCGAGGTGAAATTGCTGGGCATCTGACGCAAATCTTTGTCTCTTCTTTGGACACAGGTGAGGTCCCAGAGGACTGGAGAATAGCTAATGTTGTACCGTTGTTTAAAAAGGGTAGTAGGGATAACCCTGGAAATTAATTATAGGCCAGTGAGTTTGACGTCAGTGGTAGGGAAGCTGTTGGAGGGGATTCTTAGAGATAGGATGTATAGGCACTTAGAGCGTTGCGATCTGATTAGGGATATTTAGCATGGCTTTGTGAAGGGGAGGTCGTGCCTTACGAATCTGGTAGAATTTTTCGAGGTGACGAAAACGGTCGACGAAGGGCGAGCCACTGGTGTCGTCTATATGGATTTCAGTAAGGCATTTGACAAAGTCCCTCATGAGAGGTTAGTTGGAAAGGTCAAGGCTCATGGGATACAAGGACAGGTAGCGAGATGGATAAGTAACTGGCGTGGTAACAGGAGGCAGAGAGTAATAGCGGAAGGGTGTTTTTCTAGCTGGAGGTCAGTCACTAGTGGTGTGCCGCAGGGCTCGATACTGGGACCTCTTCTATTTGTAATATATATAAATGACTTGGAAGAGGGAGTAAGTGGAATGATCAGCAAGTTTGCAGACGATACAAAGATGGCTGGACTTGCAGATAGTGAGGAGCATTGTCAGGCGATGCAGCAGGACAGACAGGCTGGTAGCTTGAGCAGATAGATGGCAGATGGAATATTTAACTTGAGTTATTTAAGAGATACTTAGAAGGGCACATGAACAGAATGGGAATGGAGGGGTATCGAAAACTGATTTAAAATAGGGATCACAAGCCTTGGGAGTCCCTGGGAAGTGTGTAAATAGATGTTGATATTAATGTACTTGTTTTTATCCTACAGGTGCTTTGGTCCCCCTTGTTGTCTAACAAGGGGTGTACGTGCAATGATTCATGAGAGGGCTGCTCTTAGATAAATGCGAGGTGATGCATTTCGGGAGAAAGAATGTAGGGGGGGAAGTATATGGTAACGGGTAGGCCTATTAAGAGTATAGAAACACAGAAGGACCTGGGGGTGCAAGGTGCGCACGTCTCTGAAGGTGGCAGATAGGGTGGATAAGGTTGTGAAGAAAGCATGTGGTATGCTAGCCTTTATAGGAAGGTGTATAGAGTACAAGAGCTGGCCTTTAATGTTGCAGTTGTATAAAACGTTGGTTAGACCTCATTTGGAATACTGCGTCCAGATCTGGTCGCTTTACTACCGGAAGGACGTGGAGACTCTGGAGAGAGTGCAGAGGAGGTTTACCAGGATGCTGCCTGGTATGGAAAGTCTGAGTTACAAGGAGAGGTGAGGCAAAATTGGGGCTGTTTTCTTGAGAAAGACGTAGACTTAGAGGAGATCTAATAGAGGTGTACAAGATTATAAGGGGTTTAGATAGAGTAAACAGGGTTAAGCTTTTTCCTAGGATGGACTCGAATAGCACGAGGGGTCACGGGCTTAGGGTGAGGGGAGTAAGGTATAATTTGGATGCTAGAGGGAATTTTTTCACACAGAGGGTGGTGAGGGTATGGAATGCGCTGCCAAGTAAAGTGGTGGAGGCAGGTACTCTGGAGTTATTTAAGAAATACTTAGGTGGGCACATGAACAGAATGGGAATGGAGGGGTATAGAAAACTGATTTAAAATAGGGATCATGAGCTTTGGGAGTCCATGGGAAGTGTGTAAGTAGATGATGATATTGATGTACTTGTTTTTATCTACAGGTGCTTTGGTCTGCCTTGTTGTCTAACAAGAGGCGTACATGCGATGAGTCATGAGAGGGCTGCTCTTAGATTTTTCGAGGGTATCCTAGTGCTTCACGTCTTTAGTGTACGCTTGACCTGGACCATTTGATGGGCAACACGACAGCTCAGTGACTATTGCTGTGCTGTGCAGATACATGGATTTGAGCCTGCGTCTGTGGAGATTGCGCATTCTCCCTGTGTTTGCGTGGGTTTTCTCCGGGTGCTCCGGTTTCCTCCCACATCCCAAAGATGTACTCTTAGGCTAATTGGCAAAACAAATTCTCCCTAAATTGTCTCAAATTTAGTTTCAATCCATAGATCTATAAACATAGACAGGGATCACAGGTAGAGGTGCAGGCTCGTTGGGCCAAAGGGCCTGTTTCCCATGTTGTTTTGTTCTTTGACTGACAACCACAACTATCTTCCTCTGAGCCAGGTATGACTCCAATCAGCAGAAAGTTTGCCCTCAATATCTAATAATCCCTGTTTTGCTAGAGCTCCTTGATGCCATACTCGGTTAAATGCAGCCTTGATGTCAAAGGCTGTCAGTCTCACCTCACCTCCGGAATGTTTTTGTCCATGTTTGAACAAAGGCTGTAATGAGGTCAGGAGCTGAGTGAGCGTGGCGAAATACAAATTGGACATCACTAAGCAGGTTACTGTTGAGTACGTGCTGCTTGATAGCATTGTTCATGTCCGCTTCCAACACTGGACTGATGATTGAATGTAGACTGTGTGGTAATCGGCCAAGTTGGATTTGTCTTGCTTCTTGTGTACAGAAGAATTTTCCACATTATTAGGCAGATGCCAGTGTGGTAACTGCTCTGGAAGAGCTTGGCTAGGGGAACAGCAACTTCTGGAGTACAAGTCTTCAGTACTATTGCCAGAAAGTTATCAGGGCCCATTGCCTTTGCAGTATCCAACTATTTCTTGATATCATACGGAGTCAATCAAAGTAGCTTGGAGACTGGCATCTGAGATGCTGGGGATTACTGAAGAGACTTATATTGATCATTCACTTAGCACATCTAGCTGTAGATTGCTGGGAATACTTTCCCTTATCTTTTGCACTGATGTGCTGGGCTCCTCCATCATTGAGGATAGAAGTATTTGTGGAGCCTCTTCCTCTACCATTATTCAAAACTGGATGTGGCAGGACAGCAGAGGAAAGGACGTAGAGAAACAAACTTGCAAAGAAAATATACAGCAAGAATTAGACAGTAATTATAATGGAGAACTTTAATTATCCAAATATAGGCTGAGTTAGGAATATTGCAAAGGAAAAGAAGGCTGAGAGCTCCTGAGGTTTGTTCCAGATATTCTTCCGCAGCAGTATGGTGCCAGTCCAACATGATGTCAGGCATCGATGAACCTGGTTCAGGAGAATAGATTGGCTCAAGTGGAGTGCATTTTGGACACAGTGACCAAGGTTGGCTACGAAAAGAACAAGGAACAATTCAAAGCAGGGAAAATTAATTGTGGAAAGCCAACTTCAATGGGATAAGAATGCATCTGAGCCAACAAAGTTGGGATTAAACATTGGCAGAAGTGACAATGCCTGAACAAAGGACTACCTTCAAAGGGACAGTACTTTAGACAATGTCAAGGTATGTTCCCTTGAAGGAGAAACGTAGGACAATAAATCTTGAGAGACACTCTGGATGAGGGAAAAAGAAATGAGGATGAAAAGGAAGATGTGCACATTTCCTTGGAGCACTGTGGAGAGGCAGGCGGGATTTGCGAGTGAGAGCTTGTGAGTGAGTAGGCGATTTTTTTAAGTCTACAATTTTACAATTTTTTTTACCTTTTTAAACTATGGTAAACGCCGGAAAAAGGGGTGGGGGGGGGGGGGGGGTTGCAAAAGCACCTTGGGTAGTGTAGTTTTTTTTTTTACAACCTCCTATAAATTGGAGTGGTGTGGAATCCCGATACTCTACACAAGTAGAGTATCCCAACCCCCCCTCCTCCTCTAACCTAAAAAAGAGAGAGAGAGAGGAGCTCTGAGAAGGAGCAGGTAAGTTTGTTTTTGTGTGAGCTGTAAGGTCCTTGGCTCACAGGGCCTAAGCAAAAAGAGGAGGCAAGGTAAGGTTTTTTTTAATCTTTCTTACTTTTTTTTTCTCTGGGTTACTAAAAAGGGGCAAACATGGGTGTGAAGCCAGCATGTTGTTGCCAGTGTAACATGTGGGAGGTCTTGGAGGCTCCTGGTCTCCCAGATGTCCATACCTGTGATCGCTGTGTGGAGCTGCAATCCCTACGGGACCAGGTAAAAGAACTGAAAATGCAGCTTGAGGACCTTCGACTCATTAGGGAGAATGAGGAGATTATTGATAGGAGCTACAGACAAGTAGTCACACCAGGGCAAAGGGAAGAAGGCACATGGGTAACTATTAGGAAGGGGAAACCTCAGGTGATGGAGAGTACACCGGTGGATGTCCCCCTTCAAAATAAGTACTCTTGCCTGAGTACTACTGTGGGGGACAGCTCATCCAAGGGAGGCAGCGGTGGCCAGCTCCCTGGAGCTGAACAAAAACAAAAACCTAAAAAACAGAGCAAAAAGGCAGTGCTTATAGGGGACTCCCTAGTGAGGGGGGCGGACAGGCGTTTTTGTGGACGCAGATGGGAGTCGCGGATGGTGGTATGTCTCCCTGGAGCTGGGATTCGGGATGTCTCTGGACGCGTCCCAGACATCCTGAAAGGGGAGGGTGAGGAACTGGAAGTTGTAGTACATATAGGTACTACTGACATAGGCAGGAAGAGGGAAGTGGACATGAAAAGGGATTATAGGGAACTGGGTAGACAGCTGAGAAAGAGGAAAGCGAAGGTAGTAATCTCAGGATTGCTGCCTGCGCCTCGGGAGAGTGAGAGCAGGAATAGTATGAGGTGGAGGTTGAATACGTGGCTGAGGGACTGGAGCAGGGGGCAGGGATTCCGGTTCCTGGATCATTGGGACCTCTTTAGGGGCAGGTGTGACCTGTACAGCAAAGACGGGTGGCACCTGAATCCCAGGGGGACTAATATCTTGGCGGGAAGACTGGCTAGGGCTACTGGGGGGACTTTAAACTAGAAAGGTTAGGGGGAGGGAATAGTGATGTGGAGACTGGGAGCAAGGAAGTTAGCTCCCAGGTAGGGAAGGACTCTAGGCAGGATGAGAGGCAGGTTAGACGAGTGGGGGAGAAGGGAAATGTCCAGTCTGAGGTGTGTCTATTTTAATGCCAGGAGTGTAGTAAATAAGGTGGATGAACTTAGGGCGTGGATTGCTGCTTGGGATTGTGATGTGGTGGCCATTACAGAGACTTGGATGTCTCAGGGACAGGACTGGGTACTACAGGTCCCGGGATTCAGATCCTTCAGGAAGGACAGGGAGGGAGGCAAAAGAGGTGGTGGAGTGGCACTGTTGATCAGGGACAGTGTCATGGCTGCAGAGAAGGTGGATACCGAGGAGGGAATGTCTACGGAGTCTCTGTGGGTGGAAGTTAGGAATAGCAAAGGGTCGGTGACGTTGCTGGGTGTATTCTATAGGCCGCCCAATAGTGACAGGGAAGTTGAGGTGCAGATAGGGAAACAGATACTGGAGAGATGTAGAAATAACAGAGTTGTTGTGATGGGAGACTTCAATTTCCCAAACATCGACTGGAATATCCCAAGGGTAAGGGGTTTGGATGGGGAGGAGTTTGTTAGGTGTGTTCAAGAGGGTTTCCTGACACAGCACGTGGACAAGCCTACGAGAGGAGAGGCTGTACTGGACCTGGTACTAGCTAATGAACCAGGACAGGTGATGGATCTTTCAGTAGGAGAGCATCTTGGGATGGAGATCATAATTCTATCCCCTTCACCCTTGCATTGGAAAAGGATAGGATCAGGCAGGCTAGGAAGGTGTTTGTCTGGAATAAGGGGAAATATGGAGACATCAGGCAGATGTTGGGGCGAATAAACTGGAAGGAGGTGTTCTTGAGGAAAAGCACAGAAGGAAGGTGGCAGATATTCAAGGAATGCTTTGCACGACAACGTTCCAGTGAGACAAGGAGGTTTTGGTAGGACGCGGGAACCGTGGTGCACGAAGGCTGTGGTGAACATAGTCAGGAAGAAAGGTGTATAAAAGGTTCAAAGAGCTAGGAGATGTTGGGGATCTAGAGAAGTATAAGGCTTATAGAAGAGAGCTTAAAAAGGAAATTAGGAGAGCCAGAAGGGGTCATGAGAATGCCTTGGCTGGTAGGATTAAGGAGAATCCCAAGGCCTTCTACAAATATGTGAAAAGTAAAAGGATGAGAAGAGAAAGGATAGGACCTATAAAAGGTGAAGGGGGAAAAGTCTGTATGGAACCGGAAGAAATGGCAGAGGTGCTTAATGAGTACTTTGCCTCAGTATTCACGGTGGAAAGTGATCTGGGAGGATGCACTACAAGTTTGCGGCAGACTGAAAAGATTGAGTATGTAGATATTAAGGAAGCGGATGTTTTAGAACTTTTAAATGCTATCAAGATAGACAAGTCTCCGGGACCAGATGGGATGTACCCCAGGTTATTGTGGGAGGTGAGGGATGTCATTGCAGAGCCCCTGGCGATGATCTTTGCGTCGTCGATGGAGACGGGAGAGGTTCCGGAGGATTGGAGGATTGCGGATGTGCTCCCTATTTTCAAGAAAGGGAACAGGGATAGTCCTGGAAATTACCGACTGGTGAGTCTGACCTCAGTGGTTGGTAAACTGATGGAGAGGCTTCTGAGGGACAAGATTTACGAGCATTTGGAGAAGTTTAGGTTGATTAGAAATAGTCAACATGGTTTTGTAAAAGGCAGGTCGTGCCTTACGAGCTTAATTGAGTTCTTCGAAAATGGGACTGAACACATTGACGAAGGAAGAGCAGTGGACGTGGTGTACATGGACTTCAGCAAGGCATTTGACAAGGTCCCACATGCAAGACTTCTTGAGAAGGTAAGAGGCCATGGGATCCAAGGGGCTTTGGCCTTGTGGATCCAGAACTGGCTTGCCTGCAGAAGGCAGAAGGTGGTTGTGGATGGCTCTTTTCTGCATGGAGGTCGGTCACCAGTGGAGTGCCCCAGGGATCTGTTCTAGGACCCTTGCTGTTTGTCATTTTCATAAATGACCTGGATGAGGAAGTGGAGGGATGGGTGAGTAAGTTCGCCGATGACACAAAGGTCGGTGGTGTGTGGATGGTCTGGAGGGATGTCAGAAGTTGCAGCATGACATTGACAGGATGCAAGACTGGGCGGAGAAGTGGCAGATGGACTTCAATGCGGATAAATGTGTTGTGGTCCATTTTGGCAGATCCAACGGGATGAATGAGTACACTATCAAAGGTAGGAGTCTTAGCTTTGTGGAAGAGCAGAGGGATCTTGGGGTCCGGGTCCATAAGACTCTCAAATCGGCCTCCCAGGTGGAGGATGTGGTTAAGAAAGCTTACGGTGTACTGGCCTTCATTCATCAAGGAATTGAGTTCAGGAGTCAGGAGGTAATGCTGCAGCTTTATAGGACCCTTGTCAGACCACACTTGGGAGTACTGTGCGCAGTTCTGGTCGCCTCACTATAGGAAGGACGTGGAAGCTATTGAAAGGGTGCAGAGGAGATTTACAAGGATGTTGCCTGGATTGGGAGGCATGCCTTATGAAAACAGGTTGAGGGAGCTGGGTCTGTTCTCCCTGGAGAGATGAAGGTTGAGAGGCGACCTGATAGAGGTTTACAAGATGTTGAGAGGAATAGATAGGGTGGACTCTCAGAGACTATTTCCAGGGCTGAAATGGTCGTGACGAGAGGGCACAGATTTAAGGTGCAGGGAAGCAAGTACAGAGGGGATGCTAGGGGAAAGTTTTTCACTCAGAGGTGGTGAGTGAATGGAATCGGCTGCCATCGGTGGTGGTCGAGGCGAACTCGCTGGGGTCTTTTAAAAGACTTCTGGATGAGTATATGGGATCCAATTGGATTGGGGGTTATAGATAGGTCTATGGCTGGGTAGGTTTTGATGTGTTCGGCACAACTTGTGGGCCGAAGGGCCTGTTTGTGCTGTAGCGTTCTATGTTCTATGATAGATGTCAGGTAGAAAATGCAATAGAGAAACAGGATAAATATCAAAGTACCAGGACCAGAGGAGAAGCAAAAAACAAACTAGGAAAAGCAAAGAAAGAGCATGAAAAGAGATTGGCAATGACATAAGGATCAGAATTCTCCCAAAAAATTCTAAGTGCCAATTTGTGTAAAAACTGGAGTAACTCCTGCTGGTTTTTTAAAAACAGGGTTTTCAAAACAAATCTCCCATACTCAATGCACCACAGAATGCTTCAGTGAGATTCACACTGAAAATCAGGGGTCAGGGCCTACTTCAGCTGAAGAGGCCAGTGGGCATGACTGATCTGTCAGGGTGGAGCAACGCACGTGCACAGTGACCCCTCACTACTGGTCTCCCGATTGCTGGCCAGTCCCGCAACCCTCCCTTCGTTGTTCTCACCCCCACCCACACCCCGATGGCCAGCCTCTTCCCTCTCTCTGCCATGATCCTGACTGCAGAGTGACAGTAGGACCATCCATCCCCAATCACACCCCCATAGGCCCAACCCCACAATAGGCACTGCCCAGGTGCCCAGCTGGCAATGCCCAGGGAGCACCCCCACCTGCTTGGGGTGGGCAGAGGGGGGAGGAGGGCCTCCATGGCCTCCCTTAACTCTAGGCCAGGCTGCCAGCTTCCCTGTTGTAAATGCCACTGGAATGAACTACTGCTGGTGGATGGGTGGTAAAGAGATTAGCAGGCCCAGAGACTTTATCCTGGGCCTGCTAATGGGATGAAAATTCTGATTTTAATATCTAGTAATATCTAGCGTAGAGCTGACAACTCTGGAAATCCTGGCCCCGGAGACACACAAAGGCCATGGCGCCCAGAGGGGAACCCACTAAATGGCCTCTGCTGATATCTCCTTGGAAAATCGCCCCCAAGATCTTATAGAAGAGTACAAATTCTCATGCATTCTACTACTTACATCCTCAAAAAATTCCAGGTTTGTCAAACATGATTGCCCTTTCATAAATTCATATTAATTTTGTCTCATCCTCTTGATACTTTCTACATTCCTGTTATTGTATCCTTTATAACAGATTAGCATTTCCTCTACTATCGATGTTAAGCTAACCAGTCTGTACTCCCCATTTTTTTCTCTCCATTTTGTTTTTTTAATTTGCCAGGACTGTTCCAGAATTTACAGAATTTTGGAAGATAACAACCAGTACATGCACTATTTTCATGGCCACTTCCTTCAATGCCTATGATATAGACTGTCAGGTCCAGGAGACTTCTTAGATTCCGGTCCTATTACTATCTTCAACGCTATTTTTCTAGTAATACTAATAACCTTTAATTCCTTTTTCTCACCAGACCTTTGGTTCCTTAGAATTTCTGGCAAATCATTTGCATTTATCTCTGATTATAAAAAAGGGTGAAAGGAGACTTAACAGAGGTATTCTGAGGGATATGGACATGGTAAATAGTGAGAAACTGTTCCCTCAAGAGAGAACTGTAGAGAGAACGGATTCAAAATACCGAACAATGTGAGTATAAGTGATGCAAGGAAGTTTTTTCACTCACAGGACAGTTGGAGTCTGGAGCAAACTTCCTGAGAGGGTGCTGGTGATATGTTCAATCAAGATATTTGAAAACGAATTGGATTGTTGTCTGAAAAGAAAGAAGTGCAAGGTAATGGGGAAATGGCAGTAGAACAGGATTAAGTAGAACAAAAAAATAGTACAGCACAGGGACAGGCCCTTAGACCCACTAAGTCGGTGCCAATGCAGATGTCTCTGTAATCTAATATTTTCTTGCCTCTTCATGGTTGACATCCCACTATTCCCTGCCTATTCACGCATATATCCAGATGCCTTTTGAATGTTGTTATAGAATATGCTTCCAATGGTAGCATATTCCAGGCATTCAGCACCGTGTAAGAGAAAACTTGCCCCTTCCATCTCTTTTAAGCTTTCCCCCCTCTCACTTATAACTTATGCCCCTGAGTAATTGACCTTCGACCTTGGGAAAAAGACTCGAATGACCCACTCTATCCAAGCCTGTCATAATCTTGTAAATCTCTATCAGGTCACAAGCCTGTAATTTCCTAGATTGTCTCTTCTGCCCTTCTTAAACAGCAGAACAATGTTAATTACTATCCAATACTCTGGTACCTTGCCCGCGACTGAAGAGGATATGAAGATTTTGGCCAAGGCCTCAGCAATTTCTTCTCTCTCTCTCTCAGTATCCTGGGATGGACCCTCTCTGGCAATTCAGTAGGGTTAGGAGAAGTAGAACTGGGTCTATTGAATGTTATGAACCCAGAGGGAACACAAGAGTAAACAGGAGAAAAGCAAAAGAACGCAGAATTAGGACTGGAACAGAAGGGTGATTTGGAGGAAGGTTTGATGGACGGGGGAAGGAGATAAGCAGTAAAACAGATGAATTCTCAATCTTAGGAGCAAAGATACTCACAGGTCCCTCAAAGGTCTTGGGGAAGACCTACAGGTAGCTGGTATAAGAGGGCTTGCTGAAAAACTGTTTCCTGCTTGTGCTCATAATCTATGTCTTTTTGATAAGAATCCAAGTTTCCATAGGGTTTCCATCTTTTTTGTCAATAAATTGAATGAGGATAAGTTGAAATCACCAAGAGTTTCAAGCTTCTATGTGCTTCTATGTGTCGAGATCACCAACAGTCTATCCTGATTCCTCCACACCAACACTATAGTTAAGAAAGCCCACCAATCCCTCTATTTTCTCAGGAGGGTAAGGAAATCTGGCATGTCCTCTACAACTCTCACTAACTCTTATAGTTGCACCAGAGAAAGCATTTTTCCTAGTGTGACTCCTACTCTGTTTAAGACCCTAAGAAACTACAAAGGGTCATGAACAAAGCCCAGTCCATCACACAAACCAGCCTCCTATCCACTGACTCTGTCTATACTTTCCGCTGTCTCGGAAAAGCAGCCAGAACAATCAAGGAGCCCCTGCACCCCGAATGTGCTCTCTTCCACCTTCTTCCACTAGGAAAAAGATACAAAAGTCTGAGATCATACTGACTCAAGAACAGCTTCTTCCCTGCTGCCATCAGACTTTTGAATGGACTACCTTATATTAAATTGATTTTTCTCTACACCTTAGGTGCAACTGTAACAATGCATTCTGCACCCTCTCCTCCTCTATGTATGATTTGCTTTGCCAGTATAACATGCAAGAAACAAAACTTTTCACTGTATACTAATACATGTGACAAAAATAAAACAAATCAGTCATATATCATATGAAACATCTAGGGATATTTCCCATGAGGCACTAGAGAAAGAAGATGGATTTCAAAAATAATAGGAGTGATTGCTAAAAGATGCACAAGTGTTAAAAGAACAAGGGGGAAATGGGGAGGCAGAACATTTAAGGAGAAAACTCCTGAGCATGGAGCCTAGGCAGCAGAAGGTGCAATTGCCAATTCTGAAACAAAACAGTCAGAGTACAGAAGCTGTTACTCCAATTTTTTTTCACCAGTCTGAACTTCGTATTGCTGAAGCTTTGGAAAATGGCTTTTAATCCTTCCATTGGTCTGTTTCTCACCAAAACAACATTGAAACAAAACATTCCAAATAAGTTTCAACTGCGAAACTTAGGCCCGCAGAGTCTTGCATTCCTCTTTTGTAAGACTTCCATCTGCTCAGGTAGCAACAGTTTGTAGCAAACCAAAGCTACAAAAAAGAGTTCTGCATTTACTCAAAGTTGCATTTGAAATGTGCAAATCTGCAAGAAAATTGAAGTAGGAAGTACACAAAAGGAGCACTTTTAATTCAATTTCTCATGTCGCACTTCCTTTTTTTGTTTCAATTTCTTAGCTTATCCCCTTCCCATTACATGCAAAGCATTATCCAGCCACAGGAAGAGGCAAAACCCTCCTTCTTTTCTCAATATAAAAGGTGTGGCCAACTACCAGGAAGTGCTAGAGAGCTTCTCAGGTATTCAATATTTGGGGAAGCATAGTCACCTTTCAACCCATTTCTGATTTAAGTCAATGACTTCATCATATTCAGAAAATCAATTACGTGATCATCTGTCAGTGTGAACAACTGTCCTACTAATATTAAAGTACACCTTGAAAGAAACAATACTTCTTCTCAACAATCCAATATATTTCAGGAAACTTGATCTGCCTCTGTCTTACTGCTGTGATAGGACAGCCCCAAAATAGAGAAACATACAGAATCTTTTTTCATGAACTGGTTTTCATAGAAAAATTACATTGCCCAGTGAATTATTTATTTTTAAAATCCATTTGGTAAGTTTTTGGGTATGCTGTCATAACTTCTGCAGACCAGAAAAACCCTAAATAACTCACTCAGCCACAGGTATGCAGATCATTAAAACGTCATCAACAGATACAGTAAATCATCAAAACAATGAATGGAATATTAATATTTATACAACATAACTGGATAGATAACTAGAATGTAAGGGCCTAGAAGTTGTACTTCCCCTACACAAAGATCTGGTCGGGCCACATCTACACTACTGCAAATGCACGATAAAAAGCATTCTTTCTGGTTATATCATAGCTTGGTATGGTTTGTGCTCTGTCCAAGATCACAAGTAACCACAAAAGGATCGTGAATAAGGCCCAGTCCATCACTCAAACCAGCTCCCATCCATTCACACTGTCCATACTTGCCACTGTCTCAGAAAAGCAGCCAGCATAGTCAAGGACCCCACGCACCTTGAACATTCTCTCTTCCACCTTTTTCCATCGGGAAAAAGATACAAAAGTCTGAGATCACGAATCAACCCACTTAAAAACAGCTTCTCTCCTGTTGCCATCAGAATTCTGAATGGATTTACCTCGCATTAAGTTGATTGTTCTCTACATCCTAGCTATGACTGTAACACTACATTCTGCACTCTCGTCCTTCCTTCTCTATATACAGTATGCTTTGTCTGCATAGTGCGCAAATAATATTTTTCACTGTATGCTAAAAATGTGACAACAGTAAATCAAATCAAATTTATTCCTGGTTTGAAACATCTTTTATCACCCTGAGTTGTGTCTGTATGTTGTAAAGAAATTTATACTCAGAGCACATTGATTAGAATTTGTAAAATAATGAAAAGGACTAGATTCTGTTCCTGTGGGCAAATTATTTAAAATTGATAATTTAGGAGGACTAGGCCTTTTATGCTTCAAAACATGATTGCACGTTTAGCAGTTCTTTTCAATGAGACTACTGGTATCTGTTGAACTGGTTTGTGACTACGTGGCGCATGTCAATTCACTATATACCTTTGAGAAAAGATTGGGCCTGTTTCTAGCCAAGGAGATCATTTCATGCAAAAAAAAAACGAAGGGAGGAATTTTCCTGTCCCACCCATCATGGGAATCATAGCAAGTGGATGTTGACCTTGGGCGGCATTTTCTGATTTTGGGACGAGTGCAGACAATCCTGCCCCAAGAGTCAACATGAACTTTCCATCACTTTCAATTGCCGAACAGGAGTTGGAGAGAAACTTTGTAGATTCTTCTCTCTCTCTCTACTCCCCCCCCACAACTCTTTCTTCCATTAGTTGGTATTCTCATTTGCTTTATCATCTCTCCAGGAGATCAGACAGCCAAGTGGGCACAGTGCACATGACTGAATGAACAGCGATCGTGTCAATAACGGCAACTATGACAACGATCATCGTAAAAATCCACCTGGTTCACTAATGTCCTTAAGGAAAGAAAATCTGCCATCCTTAACCAGTCTGGCCCAAAAGCATGGCTAACTCTTAACTGCTCTCTGAAATGCCTATAAGCCACTCAGGTCAAAAACAAATAGGGATGAGCAATTAATATTGGCCTTTCATTGGTTGGGATTATTTTCATCACGATGTACAATAGATCACAGCTGCAAAGAACAAGCTGATTGAGCAGCAAGCACATTCCATTTGTATTTTATATGATCCGTAACAGGATAGGGTTCACTATATGACGTAACAACTGAGTAGCTTGCAAGCTATTCAACTTCACTAGGCTGATATCGGAGATGAGTGCGTTACTCTATGAGGAGAGATCGAATAGACTGGGTCTGTACTCAGAGTTCAGAAGGCTGAGGGGGGGAATCTTATAGAGACATATAAGATAATGAAGGGGATCGAAAGAGTAAAGATAGAGATTCTTCCCGCTTAAAAAGGATAGCAGAACGAGAGGGCACAGCCTCAAAATAAGAGGGGAGAGGGGGGGCAGTTTAGATCAGAGTTGAGGAGGAACTTCTGCACTCAAAGGGTGGTGAGTCTCTGGAATTCTCTGTCCATTGAAGTGGTGGAGGCTACCTCGCTGAATACATTTAAGTCACAGGTAGATAGGTTTCTGATAGATAACAGAATTAAGAGTTATGGGGAGGAAGCAGGAAAGTGGAATTAATCCACTTCATATCAGCCATGATCTTGCTGAATGGCAGGGTAGGCTCGAAGGACTAGATGGCCTACTCCTGCTCCTACTTCTTATGTTCTTATGTTCAATATTCGTTACCTAGGTTCAAGAAATGGGCATTCAAATGAGGTTTCATGCAGCTCTGGATTTGTATCCTGACAGGTTAAGCGGAATTTTCCTCCAAAATGACTAAGTATCATTTTGTGCAAGAAAACCAGCGTGGTCACAATTTTCCTCACAATTATGTTATGGGAGAATACTGAATTTTGCACTAGTTCTGAGAGTGGAGGGGCCTAAACCTGTAGGGAACCTGGCTTCAAAGAGATCAGGCGCCATTTTTAAAGGACGGCCAATTTCAAATTGAAATAGCGTATCCCTTTATTGAAGAGGCTTTTATCCACCACTGCTCCCCAACAAAGATTGCTAACATTGGGACCCTTCCGCTGGGTCCTAATCATAATCACCCTGCCACCCAACCCCTCCCATGGCCTCCTGTCTTATGATCTCCAACACTTCCACATTGCAGCCCTTTTGGTACTGCCAGGGCGTTTGTTGGCAATAGCCCAACAGGCAATGCCCAGCCACATCCCTGGCTTCAATAGCCTCCGAACCACTCATCCACCTCTGGGGCGTGGTGACATGGAGATTAGTAACGATTGTCACCAGGCTCCCACCGCACTTGAGAGTAAGAAAATTTTGGCAGCAGGGAAGTTCCTGCCTCAAATGGATTCAGCATATTTAAATAATCGTTTAAAAAGTCCCACTTACATCTAGGAGCAGCAGGTGGGAAGATATCAATGAGGTATCACGCTGGCACAGAATACACTAAGCCACGCATCCACAATTCCCCAGCCCCACTTCACTCCAAAGTATTCTGCACCAGTCACAATGCAGCCAGAATATTGCAGCAAGAAAATTGCAGCCATTGTTTCAGGAGAAAATAGTAAATATAATTCAGCCCAAGTTTTTGACAGTATGGAAAAAATAATTACAGTAATCATCCACATAGTAATATGGTGCTGTAAACTTTATACCATTTCTAATTTGAGACATGTTAAATAGTCTTTTTTATTCATTTATTTCATAAAAAGGAAATTATTGAAACCTTGTTGCAGGGTGAGAAATGCTGTAAATATTGTTCAAAAATTAAAATCAAATTCAGATAATACATCTTTGTCCCACCAATAGATCGTGACCCTTTTCCCCCAAGAGATTCCAACTAAGTTTCTTAATCCTTTGTCTGCTAGGAACATGCCCCTGGTTCTCAAATTGCTTCCTATTACCCTCCCCCATTTTTATACTTTGATGCAACTTTCAATCTCATTTCCCGTTTTTTAAAAAAGAAACATATCACTTCCCTCTGTTTAAACTCCCATATTTAGAGGCTGATTCCACATGTTCTGTAATTTTCTGCATATATGTTTAGTTTTAATGAATGGAGAATCAAAGGCTTCAGGGCCCCATTTCTTAATCTGTAAGTGCCACACCAAGTAAAAATAATAAATAGACATCATCCCCTCTTTAATTCTTTCCTTAACACACTGCAAATGTTTATGAAGATGAGCAAGAACTTTTCCTTCTCAATAATAAAAATATCTGCACCCCAAACATCACCATCCTGTGACTCTGTATACTTACCAAATGCCCATTCAGGATATATTTTTAAATCAAGGCGCCTTCAAGAAATTACTTCTAACTGTAACATTTTTGTTTTGGCTTGAAAATATATCTTTAGACAATTGATTATGTTGGGTATCATGCTAAAAAAACTGAAGTATGTGGTGTTTTTGCTGTCAATTCATCCACAGCAATACTGAAACTTTCCTTAAAAAAGTCTTGCAGAGAACATGTTATTACTCTGTAAAATGCATTTCTTAACGCTGCTTTAAATATGGTCGTCTGGCTGCTGGTAAGCTGTTACTGTCTGTTTTTCTGGAAGAAACAGTTTAAATGACCTCACTCTGTAATAGCAAAGAATCTTATCAATGTTACCTTAAACATGAACTGAATGGGACAAGTTCCAAAGGTTGTATTCCATGGATCTAATCACTGTGCCACCTACGGCTACAGCATAACTGTACAATTATAGATGTCAATACCATTGAATTGCACACGCAATATTATAAAACACTTATGGCTGATCAGCAAGGATTTTTTCTAATGGCTCCTCTTAGTTTCATTTAGCACCGACCAGCAGTCAGTAGAATTGCTTTTTCTCAATGTTAAACAATAAATCATTTTCACTTGACTAACGTATACTATCTGTACTGATGTTACGAATTACGGCATAGGCTTCAGTTGTAAAAGCAAACAATCTGTTGACCATATAAAATTATGAAAATGTGTCCAGTGTCTAATTTTTGTCATACATTTTTGTTCCAGGATTCTAACAATGCCACTAAAGGAAGGTATGAAACTTGTGGGAGAGTTTGCAGATGGCAGTGTTCCAAGCACTGTCTAATACTGGTCTTCCAGATGATAAAGGTTGTAGGTTCAGGAGCTGTTGTTTAAAAATCTATGGCAAGTTGCAACAGTGCATCTTGGGAGATCGTACACACTGCAATCATAGCGCATAAGTTGTGGATGGAATGAATGTTAATGATGGTGGACAGAATAGTAATCAATGGTTTTCACAGACATGAACTTACAAATGTTGTTAGAGTACCACTCACCCAGGCAAGGGTAGAGTATTCCATCAAACTCCTGATTTGTGCCTTGTACATGGCAGACAGGTTTTGGGAAGTCAGGAAATGAATTACTTGTTGCAGAATTTCAGCTTCTGGCCTGCTCTTATATTTATGCAGTTGTTGCAACAAAGTTCCTGGTCAATGGTAGCTCCCAGGACATGCTAAATTTTCAAGATGAGGAACAGCAGATTCTTTTTTAAGGACAGAGTGTTAAGATGTATGCATCAACACCGAATAAATAACCCATGTCATTCATTTATTGAACTGAATGGTGGAATGGGTTTGAGGCTCTGAATTGCCTATTTCTTCACTTAAATATCATAGCACCTGAGAAGGAGAGCAACAGTTTGGAATGCGCTCTATTCTTCCAATAAGGGACACCACTTTAATGATAGTTTTCAAAGGATTAGTCGAAGGAAAAGGAAATTTTAAAATGGCAATGGAAGTTGGACTGAATGTAGAATGGAACAGCAGTTGGGAAAGCAATCCAATGACACATCACTCTGCAGGTAAAAGTGGTCCCCCTTTTGTTCCTTTCTGAAAGATTTCATTGGGGCTTTCCAAAATCCTGGGTATGGATTTGTTCTCCATCATATTCAAGCCCCATAAAGTCTTAACACAATATTTATTATCCAAATGAAAAAAGTGCATTTATTACCTGCAACGTGGCAGAAACATCGAATCTTTGATAAATACAGATCCTGAAAGTAGGATATACCAGCAAGTTGCAACACTATCACGACTAAAACAAAAAAAGAGAAAACTATTTAAAGAAAAATGTACTCATAATTATGCAAAATATCAACAGCAAGATTCAAGTATGCAAGATGAAATTATGATTCAAATACTTAAAATTGCACTGTTAGTTTACTTTAAGGGTTATTGATTTGGAACTCAATCCGAAGAGTTCATTAATAAGCCAAAATTCTAGAGGGACACTAGAGAAAGTCCAATATGGTTCCCAGCAGTACAAACCATTCTCTACAGGAATGACATTGCAACTGCTCCGCCACACACATTCCACATGATTGTCTGTTGCTCCCACTAGCTTTAAATAACAAACAGATCCCATTTAATGTGTATTACAGATTCTCTTATCTAATACTACTTTGTGAAAACAGGTCAGTTCTTTGGGTAAATATAATACACCGCACAGCCTGCAAATTTTGTATATTTTGACAACTTATTTTACTTCATTAAAAAATACTCCATGATGTTACATTTCTCAATGCCCGAAGAAAAACAACTTGTAATTTTCCCTCCAACTATTTGGTTAAAAATCAGTTTTTCTCCTTTTATCATGCGAAAAACTTGCCAAATCAGACCTAAAAGCCAGAAGATTAAACTGGTTAGAAGTATTTGGATGGTCAATGCCTATTCCCAGAGCAGTGATTCAAAGCAGCACCCCTGCAGTCCTGCATAACAATCCGAAAACATGATCATGTAATAATTCAGGACTGGCTAAATAAATGTGAGGCAGGCATCAGCTGATATCTGAATTGTTACATTACTGACAACTCCCAAGATCAATAGATTCTATAGTGCTGCACGGAAACCAACTAACTGAGAGACTCGTCTTGCCAATATTGTTTTCCATCCATTCTTGCTTCAAGATGAAGCAACAAAGATTTCACTAACAGAAAAAATCTTTCACAAATCACTCCCCTATCTGCTTGCGGATTTACCTTACATAGAAAGCATTTTCCCCCTTAAAACACTGGTGGTTTCACATCAGTGGACTATCAAGTTAAGTAAGTAGTGCTGACACCGTAGAAACAAATCTACTGAAGGTCACTTCAAAGATGAGCAAAAATATTGAATGGTGAAAAGTTGCAGCATGCTACTGAGGGACCTGAGGACCATGTGCACAAATCACAAAAACTCAGTCTGCAGGTGCAGCAGATGATCAAGAAGGCAAATGGAATGTTAGCCTTTATCGCAAGGAGGATAGAACATAAAAGCAGGGAGGCCTTGCTGTAACTGTAAATGGCATTGGTGAGGCTGCAACTGAAATACCGTGTGCAGTTTTGGTCCCCTTATTTGCAAAAGGATATACTGGCCTTGAAGGGAGTACAGAGAAGGTTCACCAGGCTGATACCGGAGATGAGGGGGTTATCTTATGAGATTGAATAGACTGGGCCTGTACTCATTGGAGTTTAGAAGGCTGAGGGGGGGATCTTATAGAGACTTAAGATAATGAAGGGGCTAGACAGGGTAAAGGAAGAGAGATTCTTTCCACTTAGAAAAGAAACTATAACTAGAGGGTACAGCCTCAAAATGAGGGGATGGGGGGCAGTTTAGAACAGAGTTGAGGAGGAACTTCTGTCAGAGAGTGGTAAATCTCTGGAATTCTCTGCCCATTGAAGTGGTGGTGGCTACCTCATTGAATATGTTTAAGTCACGGGTGATAGATTTCTGATCGATAAGTGCATTATGGGTTATGGGGAACAAGTGGGTAGGTGGAACTGATCCATTTCAGATCAGCCATGATCTTACTGAATGGCAGGGCAAGCTCAAAAAACTAGACAGCCTACTCCTGCTCCTATTTCTTATATTTTCATGTTCTTCTATTGTAACATGCAAGTAAACCTTGACAAACTACCACTGTGAAAATTCTGTAGGAATATCAGCAAAGGAATCTTGCTACAGTTTCAAAGTTTTGCATAATATTTTACCTTTTCAACATCGAACCCTGAGTACTTACTAGAACAAGACTTCATTGGCATCATGCTTTTCATAACGTACTGTTGTGCACATCAATCTGAAAGACAGTATTCATATAGCAAAGCTCTTAGAATACAAGTGATGAAAGCATTGCAACTATTTGATCATTTTTCAACCTTTACATTCTGAGTCAGCAAAACTAATTTTTAACAGCAGTATTGGCTTGGCAAATGATTTCAAATTAAATCCAAGGTCAACAACAGAATACCCTCCAAAAAAATTACTTAATACAATTCCATCTGATTTGTTTTATTGCAGCTCATTTCTATACTTCAAAATTAATGATCAAAGGTGATGGACAAGTATCAAAAGGGCACTGAAATAGATTCCTATTTGAATATAGATTGCTTCTGGATTCCCCACTCCTTTTCCCCAAAACATAATGTTTGACCAACATACTGAAATTGCCCCAGTTGGGATTTTTTTTTAAGATAAAAACTCTTTAGGCTGTTCCATAATAAGGCTTTCAATTGAAGTTCTACTAAAAAATTTGACACCAATCAATTTCTGCAAAATGAATCCCCACTTCTCCAAATTTTCTTGGATAATAATGAAACTTGCGGGTGGGGATGCGAACAGATCAATAATACACAATGAATGCTCAAGAGAGACAAGCCATGGGTTTATGTTTGTTGATGATGAGATTTTAGTGGAGCAAGACCAAAGAAAGTAGTTCTGGCAAAACATTTTATTCAATCCTTCTGAGTAGCTGTTGCTGAATACAATGAGCAAACGTCTGACAACCAGTCCCTCGTTTTCTCAATACGTAGTGGGAACAGAAAAAAAAAAATCTATTTATGGTGTCACGGGCATATTAAATTGGTAAATACAAGAATTATTTCGTTTTACAGAATAAACATAATGAGCACAAAAACTAAAATTCCTGGATTTGACATTTGATAGCACATTTACAAATAAAGG
This sequence comes from Sphyrna mokarran, assembly GCA_024679065.1. Classification (NCBI taxonomy): domain Eukaryota; kingdom Metazoa; phylum Chordata; class Chondrichthyes; order Carcharhiniformes; family Carcharhinidae; genus Sphyrna; species Sphyrna mokarran. The sequence goes on from JAGIQG010000014.1 coordinate 56,058,405, forward strand.
CCAGACAGATCCAGACTTCAATCACCAGCCTGTTACAGGGCTCATGCTGCCAATGCTATCTGATCTTTTCACAAATGCCAACAAGCCCTGGGCCTTTTCTTCCATTTTCACCAAAGCCCAGATTTCTTCAATCACCAGCTCTGCAACAATGCCCACTTGCACTTCCCTTATCCTTACCACTTCCATTAGACTCAGATCAAACTAACATTTTCCTTGCCTTCATGACATGTTTTTATAACTAACATCTGTCCAATCTACTCATCCACACCAAGATCTGTTCTCCTATTGTCCCTATCCTTTGCAACCTTCATAGACTGCCTATCTCACAATGCATTGATATTAATATCTTTATTTATAGGGCCTTACTCTTCCCTAATACTGTTACTTCTTTCAGACCTTAGTTCCCAAACATACCAAGCAGCTATGGCCCAAACAGGTCCCAACAGGTCTCATCAAGTGACAGATTAACATTTACTAATTCAGTAAACCAAGAGGTAGAACACTAAAAACACTAAATACAAATAAAAATGGCAACTACTTGAAGCTGAACCTACAGATTAAAAATTTTTTAATGAAATAAAATGGCACTAAATACAAATAAAAATGGCAACTACTTGAAGCTGAACCTACAGATTAAAAATTTTTAACTGTGGATCAAGAACTCAACTTGGGCCAAGCCTAAAAGAAAATTGGGCATCATGGAGAAGTGAATTCTTAAACTACCAGAATACAACAGGTCTTTAAAAGCCCTTTATAGGTTTGATGAACTTGATGGTGAAGTAATGCTAATACACAGAATTGATGAATCCTCAGCCAGCTTCGATGAATTGTTAAAAGTCTTTGTTCAATATTTTAATCTCAAATTCTGGAGTGTACTGAGTTTGAAAAGGCAGCATAGAAATCCTCCAGTAAAATGCCAAAAGCAAAAAAAGACATCTCTCAAGTAAAGCACACAAGGGCTTCAGAAAGACATGGAGCTTTCCAGAAGTCTTACAAAAACTCATTTTGGAAATTCTGAATTGCAACAGCAGATGATGGTGAGGGGTGAGCAGCTGGTTGTGAATGCAGAAAAGCTATCTGATGAAATCCAAAAAAGGAAAATGAAACAAGGTTGAAAACCTGAATTTGAAGATTTGAACTCCTTTCAAGCTGAGTATCCATCTTTGAAAATGCATGAGACATTAAGTTCATCAGGGATCAGTCTAGTGTTGGACAGAGCCATGTGCACAAGTAAGCATGGAAAGCTTGAACCCTTTAATATGTACATGATTCTTGTAACTAATACATATGTACAGTTAATCTGTTGCATCTGTTTGTACAGTTAATTCATTGCATCATATAAAAAGCAGTTAGATACAGCACTTGAAGCAAAGGGGATCAAAGAAATGGAGGGGAAGGCAAAATCAAGCCACTGAATTGGATGAACAGCTATGAACACAATGAATGGCAGAGCGGCTGCAAAAGGCTAAATGGCCGCTTCCTGCTCATGTTTTCTGTGTATATATGCTTCATCATGTTTACTGTTTTTGGGGTCTTAATGAAGTCTCCATAGTCTTAACAGATTAACTGTACATATGTGTTAGTTACAAGAATCATGTACATATTAAAGGGTTCAAGCTCTCCATGCTTACACATGGCTCTGTCCAACACTAGACTGATCCCTGATGAACTTAATGTCTCATGCATTTTCAAAGATGGATACTCAGCTTGAAAGGAGTTCAAATCTTCAAATTCAGGTTTTCAACCTTGTTTCAGTTTCTTTTTTTGGATTTCATCAGATAGCTTTTCTGCATTCACAACCAGCTGCTCACCCCTCACCATCATCTGCTGTTGCAATTCAGAATTTCCAAAATGAGTTTTTGTAAGACTTCTGGAAAGCTCCATGTCTTTCGAAGCCCTTGTGTGCTTTACTCAAGAGATGTCTTTTTTTGCTTTTGGCATTTTACTGGAGGATTTCTATGCTGCCTTTTCAAACTCAGTACACTCCAGAATTTGAGATTAAAATATTGAACAAAGACTTTTAACAATTCATCGAAGCTGGCTGAGGATTCATCAATTCTGTGTATTAGCATTACTTCACCATCAAGTTCATCAAACCTATAAAGGGCTTTTAAAGACCTGTTGTATTCTGGTAGTTTAAGAATTCACTTCTCCGTGATGCCCAATTTTCTTTTAGGCTTGGCCCAAGTTGAATTCTTGATCCACAGTTAAAAATTTTTAATCTATAGGTTCAGCTTCAAGTAGTTGCCAAAATTCAAGATGCCGCTGTTGTTAGCCTGAAGACTAAAGTAGTTTATCACACTTGCCATTTTGGCAGGCTCATGCTACAATGGCTCTTACGGCTCAGCCTTGAAAGATTTTTAAACAATAGCTGCTTCGATTGGCTGGCTGACTTCTCTGTTTTAGGACAAGGTTGTAAGGTTGCAAAAACGGGAATTCTTTTCTTTGTTGGTCTTTAAAGTGGAATCTTCAGAATTAATTATTCCCACCTCTTCCCCTTGTCAGATGCCAACTTGGAAGTCTGACTGGTCATGTTGCTTTCAGAAACATCTGATCAGGAACTTAGCTCATTCTTACTGAGTATTTTGACTCCGCAATTCCTGTATATTCAAACTGGATGTTTTTATTCTGCGTTCTACTTCCAATTTTGCAATGGAGTTTCCCCTCAGGTGATCTCCCTCCGTCTCTTCACTTCAGGTGCTTTCAGTCAGGTCAGAATATTGATCCATTAAATTTTCCAGCTTTTGAAATTCTGTTCCAACTTTTCACATTCTGGGTTTTTTTTTTACAATAGTTGCCATCATATTGTAGGGTATTGGATACCATGCGGAAAGATTTAATGAAGTCTTTGTAGTCTTAAATATGTTAGCTGTATTAATTTATTAAGTACAATAACTATGTACATATACACAGTAAAGGGTTCAAAGTAGGAGCTGTCTCATTACTTAATTATGTACACGGCTGCATCCAGTAGATGGTGTGACCCAGAGATAAGAGTCACTTGCTTTCTTACATCAGTGAATAAGCAGTACTGTACTCAGTTCCACATTAACCCTACATCTGCCAGACTCTCATACCGCACTTACCTGAGCTGGTGCTCCCTCAAATTAGATACTTCCTCCATGCCATGAAGGTGTGAGTATATAATTTCTAAATCCTGTTCAAAAAAGAAAAAGCATATTCAGTTCAAATATAAATGAAATACCAAGCATTTTTTTCAAACATTCAAGGAATTTAGTGCAGGACATACATATTGAAGTACAAAACAGAAATTATAAAAGATTTATTGTGCTATACAGATGCTTAATTACCAGAAGCTCTGGTTCCATTCTGTCCAGTTTAATGAATTTATTTAAGGTTAGAACAACATAATGGACTGCAGCTGTGCATTTGCAGTGGAGTGTCAACTGCAGCAACAAGTGGTCAGATATTGTCCTCATCAAATTCATGCACAAACAAACAAACAAACAAACAATCTTGAGACAGCTCCTAGCTTGAACTCCGCTATCTTGCATGATTTAAGTATTAAGTGGAGATATGCAAGGGGAAAAGAAATAGAAATAGAGAGAACTTATTTATACGATGTATTATTTCCAGCTGGGTTTGTTTGGTATGGAACCACACCCAGATTACAGTCAGACTTCTGAAGGACAGGGTAGCTATGAATGCACCTGCATTATTCAGATTTGGAGAACTTAAATTAGATGCCATTAAGCATTTGCATTTGGGGTAGCACTGTGGCACAGTGGTTAGTACTCTTGCCTCACAGTGCCAGAGATCCAGATACAATTCTGGCCTTGGGTCACAATCTGCTTGGAGTTTGCACATTCTCTCCATGTCTGCACAGATTTCCTCCAGGTGCTCTGGTTTCCTCCCACAATCCAATGATGTGTAGGTTAGGTTGCTTGGCCATGCTAAATTGACCCTACTGTTAGGGGATTAGTGGGGTAAATATGTGGGTTACAGGAATAGGATCAGGGTGGGATTGTGGTTGGTGCAGACTCAATGGGCCGAATGGCCTCTTTCTGTACTGTAGGGATTCTATGGTTCATATGTGCAGAGGCTATTTCCTTGACCCCAGCAACATTCTGGATAAGTGCAATAGTAAGAAATGGATGAAGTGATGCAAGAACCACTGGTTGTGGCGGCTGCAGGCAAACCTGACATAAATATGCATTATTTTTCTGTATTGATCACATATTGGTTTTACACTGAAGTAATGGAACTTCATCCTGGTCAAGTTAAATTGCTTGTTCACTTTTTGATGCCCAATAGCTAAAAGAAAGTTTTTATTATGCCCTATACACAAGAGGAGTCCCAAGAGTTCTCGCATTCAGGCTTTGGAACGGAGAATATAATGCACTGGTTTGCTTTGGCAAAAAGTTGGCCACTGAAAAATGGGAGGTACAAGTGCTGACCCCCTAATCCAACATACAACAGGTCAACCTGAAAAAGATTGCATATAATCAACAACAAGGTGAAGTGCAGCATCCTGATAGTATGCTCCTCACATAATCTAAGAAACTTAACTCTTATAGGCCATGTGCGCTACATAAAGTCTTTTACAAGAAGCACCACTCATCCAGTCAGTTCCAAAACTACTTATCCTCGTGAAGAAATTTCTGCTGATTCTCTTCCTCTGATAGTTTGTCCATCAAAGAATTAAGCAACAATAACTCCAAGTTCTAAGCTATTTGGAAATGTACTAAAACTTACAACATAGATTCCTTATGGCAAATGTGCCTGCAGCCGAGTGTCTCTTTAAATATTGCTTTCAGTCATGTCATTAAGTTTGCGAAGCCCATCCAGCATGGCTTTCCTCAGCTTATTTGTGAGCTAATCAATTAAAAGTGCTTTGGGATCCTAATAACATTAATAAATTGAAGTGAAGTTGTATAATGAAGTCACTGTCTATTTCAGGCACAATAGTAAATTGATTTTTGCCAATTTAACAATACATCTGTCTTTTACTGCTTTGCAAACTGGGTTAAAACTGGGACACTAATTGCAAACGTCTCCATAATAGCAAACACCAGTTGGCTCAATGAGTCTAGTCACTCTAAAGATGTTTACAAAGTACAAATTCTCATTTTCCAACAAAAAGCAAATAAAACTTTTGAATGTCTACCCACGTATCTTCAGTTGGTTCAGATGGAAATAATACAACACCAAGCTGTCAGCTCCAATTTGGAACTTATTGTTCTATCTCTTTTTGAGGTCTGTGAAAATGCTTCCACGGAGAACTGTTTCAGAGCAAATGATATCAAGATGGTCAGTAGAAACATTGTAAGAGACATCCTATAAGTAAAACTTGGAAGCCTCTGCACTGCAGATCACCTCTCTTGGGTAGATATTGTGGCCTACCAACACACAGAGGCAAGGACTGAAACTTAATTTAGCTCATTTCCTACTCATAATCCTATGGACGTCGCATCCTTACTAACATTGGCTCCCAGTCCTCCTAAAAATTTTCGTCCTCATGTTTAAATCCCATCACAAAATATTCGTCCAATCCACCATGCAAACCAGCCTCCCATCCATTGATTCTGTCTACACTCCCCGCCGCCTCGGAAAAGCAGCCAGCAGAATTGCAAACCCCATGCACTCCAGACATTCTCTCTTCCACCTACTTCCATCAGGAAATAAGTACAAAAGTCTGAGATCATGTACCAACCAACTCAAGAACAGCTTCTTCCCTGCTGCTGGGAATGGACCTGCCTCACATTACGTTGATCTTTCTTTACACCCTAGCTATATCTGTAACACTGTATTGTGCAGTGTTTCATTTCCTTCTCTATGAATGGTATGTTTTGCAAGCAAGAAACAATATTTTTCACTGTATGTTAATACATGTGACAATAATAATTCAGATCAAACAGGAAATTCACAGTGATATTCAGCAATCCCAATGGATATGTCCAAGACACCTAGTGTTAAAAAACAGATTAGTGGCTGCCAAATACTTCTGGACAGCTGTTCCATTCATTGAGGAACATTGTTCTAAACGGAAAATCAAGTCTTGTGCAGGAGCAAAATGCTGAACACGCTCAGTATGTGGCAAATTCATGGGTGTCTTGGTCTTAGGTCTTGCATACGGCATTAGACTAATCGACCATTAATTCTCTAATTTCCCTTATTTACAGAACTCAAAATATGTCATTTGTTCACAACCAGACAAAATTCAAAAGCACTGAGAAACTAATTATGCACTGAGGAAATTACAAATGGATAGGATCTGCCCTGACACAATAAATATCCCCAAATTCAATGAGGGGAGGTTGAACCCAAGTATTTTGTTTTTGGTCATGGCTGAGGGTAGAAAAGTCCCCCGGACTGGATGGAATGCATCCCAGGGTTCTCAAGGAAATGGCAGAGGTGATAGCGGATGTCTAGTAATTATGTTTCAGAATTCGCTGGACTCCAGGAAAGTGCCAGAAGATTGGAAAACGGCTAATGTTACACCGCTGTTTAAAAAAGGTAGCAGACAGAAAGCAGGGAATTATAGGCTGGTTAGTTTAATGTCTATAGTCGGAAAAATGCTTGAATCTGTCGTCAAAGCAGAAATAACGAGGCACCTGGATACGAACTGTTTGATCAAGCAGATGCAGCATGGATTCGTTAAGGGCAAGTCGTGCTTGACAAATTTATTGGAATTCTATGAGGAAGTGAATAGTGCAGTAGATAGACAGGAACAGATGGATGTGGTGTTTTTAGATTTCCAAAAGGCGTTTGATAAGCTGCCTCACAAAAGATTGCTGCAGAAGGTTAGGGTGCAGGGAGTTGGAGGTAGAGTATTAGACTGGATAGAGGATTGGTTGTCTAATAGGAAGCAGAGAGTAGGTATTAATGGGTGCTATACTGATTGGCAGCTGGTGACTAGTGGAGCGGCCCCGGGAATCGGTGCTGGGGCCTCAACTATTTATCATTTACGTAGATGATCTGGAGGAAGGGGCTGAGTGCAGGGTGACAAAATTTGCTGATGACGTGAAGACGAGTGGAAAAGCAAGTTGCATGGAGGGTGTGGAAAGCCTGCAAAGGGATCTGGATAGGTTGAATGAGTGGGCGAGGACCTGGCAGATGGAGTATAATGTTAGCAAGTGTGAGGTTATCCACTTTGGTAGAAATAACGGTAGGAAGGATTATTATTTAAATGGCGAAAAGCTGCAGCATGCGACGGTGCAGAGGGACCTGGGTGTCCTTGTGCACAAATTGCAAAAACACAGTCTGCAGGTGCAGCAGATGATCAAAAAGGCAAATGCAATTTTGGCCTTTATAGCTAAGGGGATAGAACATAAAAGTAGGGAGGTACTTTTGCAGCTGTATAGGGTACTGGTGAGGCCACAATTGGAGTACTGTGTGCAGTTTTGGTCACCGCATTCGAGGAAGGATATATTAGCCTTGGAGGGAGTGCAGAGAAAGTTCACTAGGCTGATACCGGAGATGAGGGGAACTAAATAGGCTAGGTTTGTACTCGTTAGAGTTTAGAAGGCTAAGAGGGGATCTTACAGAGATGTATAAGATAATGATGGGGATGGACAGGGTAGAGGTTTAGAGACTCTTCCCACTTAACAAAGAGAGCAGGACTAGACGGCACAGCCTCAAAATTAGTGGGGTGCGGTTCAGATCAGATCAGAGTTGAGGAGGAATTTCTTCACACAAAGGGCAGTGAATCTTTGGAATTCTCTGCCTGTTGAAGTGGTGGAGGCTTCCTCACTGAATATATTTAAGTCAAGGGTGGATAGGTTTTTGATTGACAAGGGAATTAAGGGTTACAGGGAGAAAGCGGGAAAGTGGTACTGAACCACTGCAGATCAGCCATGATCTTATTGAATGGCGGAGCAGGCTCGAGGGGCTGGATGGCCTACTCTTGCACCTATTTCTGATGTTCTTAATACATGACATCTTTCTTAACCAAAGCTTTTTTGTCTCAACATGGTCCTCTATCCCCTTACTATTCATGTCATCTGTCAAGTGTTCTAATAAACATTGCTACTGTATCTGCTTCTACCACCTCTTCTGGGAATACATTCCAGGCACTTATCACCTTCTGTGTAAAAAAAGCTTGCCTCTCACATTTCTTTCAAACTTTTCTCCTTTTACCCTAAACTTATGTCTCCTATAATTAACATTTCTACTTTGGCTATCCATTCTATTCATGCATCTCAATTTTGTAAACTTCTCTCAGGTTTCCCTTCAGCCTCTGACTTTCAAGTGAAATCAGACTAATCTCCCCTAATACCCTAAAGCAGGCAACATCCTAGTATATCTTTTCCGTACCTTCACCAAAGTCTGGTGATATGGTAACCAGAACTGTATACAATATGCCAAATGCAACCTAACTAAAATTCAATACAGCTCAACATGATTTGCCAATTTTTATACTCTACGCCCTGACCGATGAAGACAAACGTGCCATATGCCTTCTTGACCACCTTACCCACTTGTCTTGTCACTTTCAGGAAACCGTGGATCTGTATGCCTAGATTTCTCTATCTGTTAATGCTTCTAAAGGTTCTGCCATTTACTGTATATTTCCTTTGTGCATTAGACCTTCCAAAATGCATCACCTCACACTGCCTGGATTAAATTCCAGCAACCATTTCTCCACCGAAGTCTCCAACCTATCCACATCCTGCTGTAACCTCTAGCAATTGTTCTCACTATCCACAGCTCCCCCAAATTTACTAATCAGACTACTTGTATTCTCCTCCAAATCATTTATATGTATCAAAACAACAGAGGTCCCAGCATTAATCCCTGTGGAACATCCCTGGTCACAGATCTCTAGTCAAAAAAAAAACCTTTCCACCACTAATCTCTGTCTTCTATGACCAATCTAGTTCTGTATCCATATTACCGACTCACTGTGGATCCCATTTGCCTTCACCTTCTGCAGCCAAGCCAATTAGTGTGATCTTTACAGGCACTTGACTGATTCACATAAATCATTAAAACCTCTCATCCAAAGTTTCAAATAAAAAGTAAGGTATAATTTGGATGCTAGAGGGAGTTTTTTCACACAGAGGGTGGTGGGGGTATGGAATGCGCTACCAAGTAAAGTGGTAGAAGCAGGCACTCTGGAGTTATTTAAGAAATACTTAGATGGGCATGTGAACAGAATGGGAATGGAGGGGTATAGAAAACTGATTTAAAATAGGGATCATGAGCCTTGGGAGTCCCTGGGAAGTGTGTAAATAGATGATGATATTGATGTACTTGTTTTTATTCTACAGGTGCTTTGGTCCACCTTGTTGTCTAACAAGGGGCATACACGCAAGGGTCGTGAGAGGGCTGCTCTTGGATTTTTTGAGAGTATCCTACTGCTTCACGTCGTTAGTGTACACTTGACCTGGACCATTTGATGGGCAACACGACAGCTCAGTGACTATCAGTGTGCTGTGCAGATACATGGATTTGGGCCTGTGTCAGTAGGAGTTTGCGCATTCTCCCTGTGCTCGCGTGGGTTTTCTCCGGGTGCTCCGGTTTCCTCCCACATCCCAAAGAGGTGCTCTTAAGCTAACTGGCAACACAAATTCTCCCTAAATTGTCTCAAATTTGGTTTTTAATCCATAGATCTATAAACATAGACAGGGATACGGGTAGAGGTGGGAACATTGGGCTGGCAGCGCGGGCTTGTTGGGCCGAAGGGCCTATTTCCCGTGCTGTTTTGTTCTTTCTTCTAAAAACTTACAAAATTACCAATCTTTGCTGCAAATTACTTATCTAATTGAACAGCTACTTGTGAATCATTGATAAATTTCCAAACAAGTTTCTCTTTTTTGGTCACTTTTTTTCTCATCACCCTGCAATCCCACTAGGCTGAAGTTTCCTTTTCACAGTCCAATCACTATAGAACAGCTATCAACAAAGTAAATACAATACTGAACTATACAGTAGAATACATAGCTGAATTAAGTCATGCTTCTGTACAAAGAATAAAGAACAAAACAGCACGAGAAACAGGCCCTTCGGCCCAACAAGCCCACGCCGCCACCTTGATGTTCTCACTTCTACCCGTGATCCCTGTCAATGTTTATAGATCTATGGATTAAAAAACAAATTTGAGACAATTTAGGGAGAATTTGTTCTGCCAATCAGCTAACACCACATCTTTGGAATGTGGGAGGAAACCAGAGAACCTGGAGAAAACCCACGCAAGCACGGGGAGAATGCGCAAACTCCCACAGATACAGGCCCAAATCCATGTATCTGCACAGCACAGCGATAGTCACTGAGTTGTCGTGTTGCCCATCAACTGGTTCAGGTCAAGCGTACACTAACAACGTGAAGCACTAGGATACTCTTGAAAAAAATCCAGGAGTAGCCCTCTTACGACCCATCGCGTGTATGCCCCTTGTTAGACAACAAGGTAGACCAAAGGACCTGCAGGATAAAACAAATACATCAGTATCGTCGACTATTTACACACTTCCCAGGGAACTCCCAAGGCTCACGATCCCTATTTTAAATCAGTCTTCTATATCCCTCCATTGCCATTCTGTTCATGTGCCCATCTAAGTATTTCTTAAATAACTCCAGAGTGCCTGCCTCCACCACTTTACTTGGCAGCACATTCCATACCCCCACCACCCTCTGTGTGAAAAAACTCCCTCTAGTATCCAAATTATACCTTACCCCCCTCACCCTAAGCCCATGACCCCTCGTGGTATTAGAGTCCATCCTAGGAAAAAGCTTAACCCTGTTTATCTATACTCCTCATAATTTTGTACACCTCTATTAGATCTCCTCTAAGTCTACGAATTTCTAAGGAAAACAGTTCCAATTTGCCTAACCTCTTCTCGTAACTCAGACCTTTCCATACCAGGCAGCATCCTGGTAAACCTCCTCTGCACTGTCTCCAGACTCTCCACGCCCTTCCGGTAGTAAGGCGACCAGAACTGGACGCAGTATTCCAAATGAGGTCTAACTAACGTTTTAGAACAAAGAACAAAGAACAAAACAGCACGGGAACAGGCCCTTCGGCCCAATAAGCCCACACCGCCACCCTGATGTTCCCACCTCTACCCGCGATCCCTGTCCAAGTTTATAGGTCTATGGATTAAAAACCAAATTTGAGACAATTTAGGGAGAACTTGTTTTGCCAATTAGCCTAAGAGCACATCTTTGGGATGTGGGAGGAAACCAGAGCTCCCGGAGAAAACCCATGCAAGCACGGGGAGAACACGTAAACTCCCACAGACACAGGTCCAAATCCATGTATCTGCACAGCACAGCGATAGTCACTGAGCTGTCGTGTTGCCCATCAGATGGTCCAGGTCAAGCACACACTAATGACGTGAAGCAGTAGGATACTCTTGAAAAAGATCCAAGAGCAGTCTCTCACGACCCATCACATGTATGCCCCTTGTTAGACAACAAGGTGGACCAAAGCACTTGTAGGATAAAAACAAGTACATCAATATCATCATCTATTTACACACTTCCCAGGGACTCCCAAGGCTCATGATCCCTATTTTAAATCAGTTTTCTATACCCCTCCAGTCCCATTGTGTTCAACTGCCCATCTAAGTATTTCTTAAATAACTCCGGTAGTAAGGCGACCAGAACTGGACTCAGTATTCCAAATGAGGTCTAACCAGTGTTTTATACAACTGCAACATTAAAGGCCAGCTCTTGTACACTATATCCCTTCCTATAAAGGCTAGCATACTATATGCTTTCTTCACAACCTTCTCCACCTACTCTGCCACCTTCAGAGACTCGTGCACCTGCACCCCCAGGTCCCTCTGCGTTTCTATACTCTTAATAGGTTTACCCTTTATCATATACCTCCCCTCTACATTCTTTCTCCCAAAATGCATCACCTCGCATTTATCAAGATTGAATTTCATCTGCCATCTGTCTGCCCAAGCTACCACCCTATGTTCTGCTGCATCGCCTGACAATGCTCCTCACTATCCGCAAGTCCAGCCATCTTTGTATCGTCTGCAAACTTGCTGATCACGCCACTTACTCCCTCTTCCAAGTCATTTATATATATTACAAATAGAAGAGGTCCCAGTACCGAGCCCTGCAGCACACCACTAGTGACCGACCTCCAGCTAGAGAAACACCCTTCCACTATTACTCTCTGTCTCCTATTACCAAGCCAGTTACTTATCCATCTAGCTACCTGTCCTTGTATCCCATGAGCCTTGACCTTTTCAACTAACCTCCCATGAGAGACTTTGTCAAACGCCTTACTGAAATCCATATAGACGACATCAATGGCTCGTCCTTCGTCGACCGTTTTCGTCTCCTCCTCGAAAAATTCTACCAGATTCGTAAGGCACGACCTCCTCTTCACAAAGCCATGCTAAGTATCCCTAATCAGATCGCAACGCTCTAAGTGCCTATACATCCTATCTCTAAGAATCCCCTCCAACAGCTTCCCTACCACTGACGTCAAACTCACCGGCCTATAATTAATTTCCAGAGATATCCCCACTACCCTTTTTAAACAACGGTACATTAGCTATTCTCTAGTCATCTGGGACCTCACCTGTGTCCAAAGAAGAGACAAAGATTTGCGTCAGACGCCCAGCAATTTCCTCCCTAAGCAGCCTGGGATAAATGCCATCAGGCCCCGGAGATTTATCAGTTTTAATGCTACCTCGAAGCTCTAACACTTTCTTCCTCGGTATGGATATTTCCCTCAACTGGTCTACAGCTCCCTCAGAGATAGGGCCGGTCAACAAGCCCCTCTCCTTCGTGAATACCGACGCAAAGTATTCATTCAGCATCTCCCCCATTCCCTCGGGCTCTACGCAGTTCCCTTTCTCTGTCCCTAAGAGGTCCGATTTTTCCTCCAACCACTCTTTTATTCCTAACATAGGAGTGAAAAGCTTTTCGATTTTCCTTAATCCTATCCGCCAAAACCATTTCATGCCCCCTTTTTGCCCTTCTAACTCCCCATTTGAGGTCCTCCTACTCTCTCTATATTCCTCCAACGCTCTCTCCGTTCCCAGCTGCTTTGACCTAACATACGCCTCTCTTTTCTTCCTAATCAAGTCCTCAATATCCCTAGTAATCCACAGGGGGGGCTCTCTAATTTTACCTTTCTCATCCTTCCTCTTAGCCGGCACATATCTTTCTTGCAACATTTTCAGTATTCCCTTGAAAGACTCGCACATGCCTAATGTGGACTTACCCTCGAACAACCATTCCCAATCAGTTTCCACAAGTTTCTGCCTAATCCGATGGTAATTAGCCTTCCCCCAATTCAGCACCCTCTCCCTAGGGCAACAAGCATCCTTTTCCATCTGTATCCTGTATAGTGCTCCAGCAATACCACACTTTGAGTGCTGTGCACAGTTGTTACTGTCAAGGCATAACGAAGACACTCAACTCTCATGAAGTGCTCAAGAGAACCAGGAGACTGATACCTCACAGTGGAGAACTGACTTGTGGAGGAAGACCAAATAAACTTTTATAACCTTGAAAGAACGCAACTGAGAGATCAGCTTTGAGGTAACTAAGTCAGCAAATAGTATAGAAAAATGGCAACTTAATATAAAAGCTAAATATTGCAGATGCTGGAATCTGAAACAAGGGACAAAGGGTCACTTAGACTCAAAATGCTGGCTCCATTCTCTCCCCACAGATGCTGTCAGACCTACTGAGATTTTCCAGAAAAATGTCCAATCTGCAAATTGAGAATTAATTACAGGAAGCTCTTCAAAAACGATAAGTAACCAGTAACATAAAGGAAAATGAAATGGAGGCAAAAGCCTAGAATTATGTAAGGGGTTATTGGATACCATGACGGAAGGGAGTGTCAGATGTTTCTGGATGAAAGAACGAGGTGGAGGCACAGAATCACGTTCTCCATTACATTAGTCTCACATTTACAGATACAGCTTCAACTTTCTTCAAATAACACGAACACACACAGGCAAAGAACCACATCAGGATCAACAGCTTAGAACATACAACACTACAGCACAAACAGGCCTTTCGGCCCACAAGTTGCACCCATCATATCCCTACCCACCAGGCCTATCTATAACCCTCAATCCCATTAAATCCCATGTACTCATTCAGAAGTCTCTTAAAAGACCCCAATGAGTTCGCCTCCACTACCACCAACAGCAGCCAATTCCACTCACTCACTACCCTCTGAGTGAAAAACATACCCTGACATCTCCTCTGTACCTACTCCCCAGCACCTTAAACCTATGTCCTCTTGTAGCAACCATTTCAGCCCTCAGAAGTAGCCTCCGAGAATCCACCCTATCTATACCTCTCAACATCTTACAAACCTCTATCAGGTCACCTCTCGTCCTTCGTCTCTCCAGGGAGAAAAGACCAAGCTCCCTCAACCTATCCTCATAAGGCATGCCACCCAATCCAGGCAACATCCTTGTAAATTTCCTCTGCCCCCTTTCAATAGCTTCCACATCTTTCTTGTAATGAGGCAACCAGAACTGCGCACAGTACTCCTCCAAGTGGGGTCTGACAAGGGTCTCAAAGTTGCAGCATTATTTCCCAACTCCTAAACTCAATCCCTTGATTAATGAAGGTTGGTACACTATATGCCTTCTTCACCATATCCTCCACCTGCGAAGCCGATTTGACAGTCCTACGGACCCAGACCCCAAGGTCCTTTTGATGTTCTACACTGCTAAGAGTCCTACGCTTGATAATATACTCCTTCATCCCATTTGATCTACCAAAATGGACGACTACACATTTATCCGGTTGAAGTCCATCTGCCACTTCTCCACCCAGTCTTACATTCTATCTATGTCTCACTGCAACTTCTGACATCCCTCCAGACTATCCACAACACCTCCAACCTTCGTGTCGTTGGCAAACTTACCAACCCATAATCCATCCCTTCACTTCCTCATCCAGGTCATTTATGAAAATGACAAACAGCAAAAGTCCTAGAACAGATACCTGGGGCACTCCACTAGTGACCGACCTCCATGCAGAAAAAGACTCATCTACAACAACTCTCTGCATTCTGCAGGCAAGCCAGTTCTGGATCAACAAGGCAATAGCCCCTTGGATCCCATATCCTCTCACTTTTTCAAGAAATCTTGCATGGGAGACCTTATCAAATGCCTTGCTGAAGTCCATATAAACCACATCCACCACTCTTCCTTCGTCAATGTGCTTAGTCACATTTTCAAAGAACTCAACCAGGCTCGTAAGACACAACCTATGCTTGACAAAGCCATGGTGACTACTTTTGATCATACTAAACTTCTCTAAATGTTCATAAATCCCGTCCCTCAGTATCCTCTCCATCAACTTACCAACCACTAAGATCAGACTCACTGGTTGGTAATTTCCTGGGCTGTTCCTGTTCCCTTTCTTGAAAATAGGAACCATATCGCAATCCTCCAAAATCTCTTCCATCTCCATCGATGACACAAAGACCATCGCCAAAGGATCTGCAATCTCTTTCCTCACATCCCACAATAACCAGGGGTACATCCCATCCGGTCCCAGCGACTTAGCTATCTTGAGACAATTTAAAAGTTCCAACACATCCTCTTTAACATTCACATACTCAACCTTTTCAGTCCATCACAAACCTGCAGTACAATCACCCAAATCATTTTCCACCGTGAATACCGAGGCAAAGTATTCATTAAGCACCTCTGCCACTTCTACCAGTTCCGCACAGACTTTTCCCCCTTCACATCTCATCCTTTTACTCTTCACATATTTGTAGAATGTCTTGGGGATCTCCTTAATCTTACCCGCCAAGGTCTTATCATGACCCCTTCTGGCTCTCCTAACTTCCTTTTTGGCTTGAGAAGCCAATTCCTTGATTTACTGCATAATATAGCAGATCTTCATCCACTCAGTACAAGTTGAAGCTAAGATTGGTGCTCATTTGGAATCAAATACTTTCAGAACTTTCAAAGCTAGTAGTGATGACAATCTGGGACGTGTGCCACTTCAGCACCAAAAACAAATTACATAAATCAAAATAAAACATAAAACAAAAGTTTAGAAAACTAAATCATCTTTTGCACAGTTGCAAGCCCAAAATAAAAACATCTGTCAATTAATTGCACAAGCAAAATAAACTACAGCCACCACAAAAACCAGAACATTGGAGTTGGAGTAATATTTGAAAAATAAAATAATAGTAATGGCAAAACATAGAGATAAGAAGCCAAGTAGACAGCATTGTAGATAATGTTTTGTGGCAGCATATGCACACTGAACCAAGTGCCCTTGTGCACTGTAAAAATGACGACTGTATGTCTGGGTGCAGTATCTGTCTCACAAAAAGAAACTACTGGCAGCATGATAAATCATAAGCCTTAATTTATCATAAAGAGATACTTACTGACTACGTTACTGTAAATTATTTCCTGCAAGCATGAAATATCCTCGAACAGACTTAAAATATATTTCAAGGGTGCACAAGCAGAAGCACGTCTTCTGTTTCACTGCTGACATTCCATGCACTTTGACGCTAACATGTTTTTAGGCACTAATCTATATGCAAAGACAGAGTACATTTTTCAAAATGAAAGAGTGCAACATTTTGACCAACACAGATTTAAACTATTGCAGAAATTTTATCTGTTAAAGTTGGTGGTTCTTTTTAAATGACTTACAGGAGCATACTGGTTCCAGTTAGGAACATGAAACTTAGATATTACCAGAGGCACATTCAAACTGATGTGAAATTAATAAGATGAGAGAAATGACTGGTTGCCTCAAAAACTAGCTTGGTAGAAATTAGTTTTGATATATTGGGCACTGGGGAAAGGCAAAACTGGGTGGAAATTTAGGAGCAATAGGTGATCATTCAGTCCTACAGATCTGTTCTTCTATTCATTGAGATTATGGCTGATCTGATTATATCGTCAACTTCACTTTCCTGTCTGTTCCCCTGTAACCCTCTTCATAGGACAGTTCCACTATCCTGGAAACAAGTCTGATGAACCTTTGTTGCACCTCCTCTGTGGCAATAATATCTTCCTTAAAGTGAAGAGTACTCCAGGTGCAGTTTACCAAAGTCACGCATAATTGAAGCAACACTTTGCTACTTCTGTACTGAAACCCTTTTGTGTTAACATACCATAAGCTTTTCAAGTTCCTTGCTGACACCTGCGTGTCAGCTTTCAGTTACTTATTAGTTAGGATACCCAGGTCCTTTTTATATAGCTACACTTTCTAATCACTGTGTTTAAGAAGTACTCTGACCAAAAGGGATAACCTCATGTTTCACATACATTTCATCTATTTTGTTCTTGCCTACTCACAAAGTCTGTCCAAATCCCCTGAAGCTACGGCATCTTCCTCATAATAATAAGACATTCTAGCTCTCCCTTTCCCCAGTAGCCCAGAAATAAAAACATTTTTCTCTCACACCAGTTTTTGAGCCACACAGTCATTTCTCTAATCTCATTAATTCCATATCAATCTATATGTGCCTCAGGTAATATCTAAACTACTGCAGCCTATGTGGATCATGCACTAGATCCTCCTGCTCCTCTGCTTTCTTTCCAGTCCCAGGGAAAGAAGAAACAACAATACAGCACAGGAAACAGGTCCTTTGGCCCTCCAAGCCTGTGCCATGTACTGGTCCAACTAGACCATTCGTTTGCATCCCTCCATTCCCAGGCTGCTCATGTGTCTATTGAGGTAATTCTTAAATGTTGCCAGCCTGTCTGCCTCCACCACCCTACTTGGCAGTGCATTTCAGGCCCCCCACCATCCTCTGCGTAAAAAACGTCCCTCTGATATCAGTTATACCTCGTCCCTTTCATCTTGAGCCTGTGATCCCTCATGACTGTCACCTCCAATCTGGGAAAACGCTTCCCACTATTCACCTTATCTATACCCTTCATAATTTTATACACCTCTATTAGGTCTCCCCTCGTTCTCCGTCTTTCCAGGGAGAACAACCCCAGTCTACCCAATCTCTCCTCACAGCTAAGACCCTCCATACCAGACAACATCCTGGTAAATCTCCTCTGCACTCTCTCTAAAGCCTCCATGTCCTTCTGATAGCGAGGCGACCAGAACTAGACGCAGTACTCCAAATGTAGCCTAACCAGCGTTCTGTTCAGCTACATCAGACTCCAGCTTTTATACTCAATACCCCGTTCTATAAAGGCAAGCCTACCATTTGCCGCCTTCACCACCTTCTCCACCTATGCTACCACCTTCAGCGATTTGTGGACTTGCACACCTAGATCCCTCTGTGTTTCTATACTCTTGATGGCCCTGCCATTTATTGTATAGCTCTCCCCTGCATTAGTTCTTCCAAAATGCATCACTTCACAGTTATTTAAATTAAATTCCATCTGCCATTTCTTCACCCAATTTTTCAGTCTATATCCTACTGTATCATCCTACAATGTTCACAGCTACCTGCAAGATGTCCTGAACCCTGGGCAACATAGCCCTCTGGACTCTCAGAGTCTGCTGCAGAGAATTGCATCTATCACTCTGACTTTGCAGTTTTTCACTATCACAACATTCCTATTTACTCACTCTACTTGAATGCTATGATCAGTTCGTTTATCCACCTGCCACCCTCGCTCTCAACCATACAAGCTAAAGAACCTTGAACTTGTTGAATAATTTCAAGGACTGACACTCCTTCATTTCTATCTTCTGGACCCCTCTGACCTTCCGTATTCACAGTTACAATCCCCTGTCCCTGATCACTGACCAAATCAGACAACCCTATGCCCATCTTCCTGGTGAATCACAGTGTCTGTACTTCAGTTCACCTATTCCAAGCCAAAGTTCCTCAAGCCACAGTGGTTGCTTTAGAACACACTGGTGCTCATCAACTTTGCACCTCAACACGTCACTTGCCCTAATATTTTTATTATGTGTTCATTTATTTTGTAGCCACAGACTAATTCGTTTGCCTTAAAGATTCACCGTGTATACCACATACTTTTTCTCTTTGTGTGCTTTTTAAACTCGCTGGGCCGCAAAACTCCCTGTCCCTTCATATTCTTTTTAAATTCACTGGGCCACCTTGGACCTGAAATTACTTATTAAATAGATTCTGGAGTAACAGCTCCTGTACTACAAAATCCATACTGTACTGCACATGAATTCATCCACTGTTTCATTATAGGATTTACCAGCCATACCACTCCCAACAGGAGAAAGTTGGTGATTAAGTGAAGCACCATTAAGGATGAGAAAAGCACCTGATATTAATTGAGATACAATGATACAGATCCACATTGGATTTGAAACGTTAACTCCATTGCTATGTCGATAGATGGTGGCTTACTTGAATTTTTCCAGCACTTTGTTCTTATTTCAGATATTCAGCACCTGCAATATTTTGCTTTTATTTCACTCTAAATCCACTGCTCCAATTGTTCCAGTGTCAAACAATTCTTCATATAGCATATTAAACTTGATAAAACATCACAAGGCACTCCACAGATGTGTTATAAAGCAAAGTTAGACACCATGTAGCATATGATGCTCAGACAGGTGGCCAAAAGCTTGCTTCAAGTTCAAATCTAAATAATACCTTAAAAGGAGGAAAGAGATAAAGTTGAAGAAAGGATTAGGTGGGGAATTCCAGAGCTAAGGGCATAGACAACTGAAGGTCCAGCAATCAGAATCAGAAATACTGAAGAGGCCAGAGTTAGAGTAATACATACATTTCGGGGGATTGCAGAGTGACGGTGATTGCAGAAATCAGAAGGGATGAGAACCTTCAGAGATTTGAAAACAGGTATGATACCTGTATCTGAAAACTAAGGCTCGCTTGAGTGGGGAAAAAAGGTAGGTTGCAAGCAGAGTTGAGGTGAATGGACTTTAAAGTTTTAAGTTTGTTCATTAGTGAAACAAGTAGGCTTACATTAACACTGCAATTAAGTTACTGTGAAAATTCACTAATCGACACACTCCAGCACCTGTTTGGGTACACTGAGGTAGAAACTAGCACAGTCAATGCACCTAACCAGTACATCTTTCGGACTATGGGAGGAAACCCACACAGACACAGGGAAAATGTCCAAACTGTGCGTAGACAGTGACCTGAACCAGGAATTGAACCTGGGTCCCTGGCACTGTGAGGCAGCTGTGGTAACCATTATGCCATCAGATAGTAGCAGAGTTTTGGATGACTTCCAGTTTACAGAGCGTCAAAAGTGGAAGATCCATTGAAATAGTTGAACCTAAAGGTAACAAAGTGATAAATAAGGATTTCAGCAGATGAGCTAAAGCAGGGTAAAGTTACGGAGTCGGAAGTAGGCAATCTCAGTGATGGCACAGGAGTGTGATCGGAACCTTCCTTCAAGGTCAAATATGTTTTTCACTATTACAACATTCCTATGTATTCACTCTACTTGTTACCAAGGTTGCAAATAGTTCAATTTAATCTTAGATAGTTACCAGAAGGAGAGGTAGAGCCAATAGTTAAATTAAATCTTCACCTTGGTACTAAGTTCTAAGTTTTAGTATCAGTGAGTATTTTTAAGCTATAACTGTGTAACTTGATGAAATTTTTTAGGACTCTGGAGATAAATCTGTTGCTATTGCTTGGGAAGCTGACAGACCACCAGTTTAGGTGACAAAGCCAGATCATAAAACACATTAATAGCCTCCAACTTACAACAATAGACGCAGCACGAAAGCAGAAAGGATGGTGAAAGAAATTAATTAATGGTACATTTAGAAAATAAAAAGATTATTAAAATATTATAATGAAAGCACACAACATCCTGAACTATTCACGTGAAAACAGGAACAGGTCTTGACTAAACAAAAAAAATGTAGAAACAGGCAGATTAGATTCTGGAATGGAAAATTTTCAAGTTAAATGCTTAGCTCTGTTCTTATGCTTTAAATGTCTGGTCTAGATCTAATCTATTTGTAAGATATCAAATTTTGAATAATTGGTGTCAATGATTAGTTTAATTTATTTCTCGTCTGGTTAAAACCTGACTGAACATAATAAACTGAAGAACTGTTATAATTTAAAAAGTAGTTAAACCCGAGCAAGGGAAACCACCAACCTTCCAATAACTGAGAAAGGAGAACCATCAAAACAGGATGAGTTTGATCACTTCTATTTAACTATAATTATGTTTTTGATGAAAACTATATAGGATGTAAAGTTAAAATCTCTTTTGGCCGATTCAAATTTTCACTTCTGCTCTCTCAAAAGTCAGGTGCGTTTTGCCTTCAAGTTCTAACCCTTCATATTCAAGTCTGAACATTTTTAAAAAATGGGGATTGGACAACTATTTATGTCCTCACCCAATGTCCACATAAAACACATTGCACAACTGGTCACTGGATAATGATCAGAAGGGATGCATATGATTTTCGTTTATCCCCCAAGTCCAATGAGGCCAACTTTAATTGGACAGAAATGATGATGATGCTACTGATGTCTAACTTCAAATTTCAGGGAATGAACTCAAGATTTTGCTACTATGTTGTTCATAGTATCCTGTCACGTGGGATAGAAGTCAAAGAAAAAACTACTTTCCTGACAGTTTAAATAGCTGGACGAAAAGTGGTCTCCTTCTTTGGTGTCCTTTATCACCGACTTCAATTGAGAACAGTACTGCAAACATTAGTCCTCCATTACACTCCTGCTCAAAGATCAGCTAACTACCACTTGGTGGAATACGAATGGATCACACCCACAATAGCCACTGAGCTCCACAGACCATACGCCATATGCCAACACATTATAAGACCTTTCATGTGTAAAATATCTCAGCCTTATGCTTTGGGTATGTTTTAAACATGAAATGTCTTATAACGTGTTGGCATATGGTGTATGGTCTGTGGAGCTCAGTGGCTATTGTGGGTATGATCCACTCATATTCCACCAAGTGGTAGTCAGCTGGTCTTTGAGCAGGAGCGTAATGGAGGATTAATGTTTGCAGTACTGTAGGAATAAAAGAAAACAGAAAATGTCACCACAGGAAAGGAAAGTATATGAAATCTTTATCAATTGTATGTTGAATTCAGGTCAGCACATTGTATGAACAATATAAAAACTAATGGAGTCTTGCTCAGGAGTAGGAAATACTCTGAAGTGCTCTGAGTGGCTATCTTGCCACTTCCTTCTGCAATGCTTCCCTTTGCACCCTTCAAAGGTTGGGCATGTTTCCCAAACTGATGGGATAAAATATTACACTTGTTTTTGGCCCTAAGTGAAATAAAATTTGGCAAAACATCTTACAACAAAGATTCAGGACAAAAACATATGCTGCAATTTGGTACTAAATTGCCAATCCCATGCAATAAATTTATGGAAATGTTACTTTATTGCAATAAGGTCTTAGATGATCCAAGAGTTATGGTTCATAACTGCAGGGAGCCCATGGACAAATAATCAAGATATTATACTTCACGAGTCAGTACTTGATGCAGTTTGCGGAGAGCTGATGCACCTGTGATGCATTTGCCCAGAACATGTTTGATGCACAATGTCCAGCACAAATGTATGGCTTGCTTATATAAAATGCAGACGAAACATTATCTGGAAGCACTTTATGATAATTACTAAGTGACAAGTGTTGAAGGGTTCAAATCAGCAAGAAAAACAAGCCCAAAATTTGCATTGAAAATGGAACATTTTATATCAGGCTATGAGAACAATAGCCAGCAACATCAGTATTCAGAAGGCAGTTCTGATAAAAAAGTTAAATGATCCTTCAAGCAAGTACATTGTACAAAAAATTGAATGCAGCAAGGTATTAATCACATAATTATGTTCTTTATTTTTGGAGCCAAAACACGATTAAAATCAGCCAGACAACAATGGAATTTCCTCCTCACATCACTTAACATATAACTGCAAATAGTTATTTGTGTTTACGAGAGGAAAAAATCCTTTCAGGCTAACTTAAGTGTTCTAAGTTAACAGCTTCCTTTTTAAAATAAACAATTTGAGCTAAAAGCAATAAATGACACACAAAATATGAAATCTCCCAGATTTTTCTTTGAACCTCTTTTGGAAGGACTGACCTCATGCATGGCAGACGCTGGCAGAATTCCAGTATCTCGCCCACATAACAGTTATTTTACTGCAAGTTTAGAAAGCAAGCAGACGCAATGTTCATTTTTCAGCAAAAGTTACAGGAGTAAAGGAACAGGAGCTTATTTACTTCCTCAAGGCCATTTCTTATCCAATTAGATCATGGATGCTTTGCACTTCAACTCCACATGCCAGGTGTTGAAACTTCACCCCCTCCTCTCCAAAGAAACCACACTTTTTTTTATATCACTTTGTTAACTCCACAGTGTTTAGTGTATAATTGCAAAGATACCTTTTATTAAGTTTTATGAGAAAAGGCTCTGTACAGACAGAGGACCAATCCACAACCAAACACTCCATAGTGAGAATGAATCAGTCTGGAAATAGGAGCTGGAAATACTATGCTCTGAAGTGGCCATCCTGCCACTCCCATGTGCTATTTCAATCGACACACTGTTTCCTGTTCTTTCTTATGTTTTAAGTAAAATTATACATTTTCATTCCATTACATAGCATTATCATCAAGTAAGGAAAGATGTTCACTCAACGTATAAGTTTGATTACGTACAAGATGTTCTGGACAGTACTAAATTTATGATTCACATGGACTTTATCCAAAAAAGCTTGTATTAGTCCTTCCATTGAACCAAATTATTCCCAACAGTTAGAATAGCTATAATGTGTAACAAAGGTAGAATTTAGTAATGGAATACTTGCTTAAATGCTTTGTTTATAGCAGTTTAATCCCTATGAGCCATTACATGTAATCCAAAGTTGAATAAACAATGAATATAATTATTTTGATATCAACTGAAGTTATCTCTAGATGTGATGTCAGGCTCACCTTTGGTATTTTGATTTTTTTTGACTGGTTAGACTTGTAAAATCATAAAACTAAAATGAGTTTGCATTATTGTATGTACTTGGTTGTTTGATATGCTTGTACTTTTACGAGCAATTGCATCTGTGTATTAAATCAAAGACCATTCCCTTATGCTATTTCAACCTATGTCATACCTCCTGTTCTGTTTTAGGCAAACACAGCACGTCATCATCCCCACCCCGCCACCCCAGTTGGAGATATCTAACTGGTTGTTTAGCGTGCTTGTAGTTACATGAGCAACTGGACTCATGTATTAAATCAAAGAGTCTTTGGAAAAAGAGAATTGAGGAAGCTGGTATGGAGTGCGGAAAAGTCTCTTTTTATCTTTTCTCTTTCCATTTCCTAGGTCTCTGATGCAAAGTTTTTTCTCACTATCCTTCCTACCAGAAGCTGGACTGTTGAACTCTCATATACATTCATATGAAGCGACATTAAGCATGCAAGGGGCGCATGGCCCACCATGTGACTGAAGCATTGCATGAAATTATACTGTACTATGTCTCCTTTAAATTGCACTACTGGACTTTTTTTTTTGCTATTTGTCCTCACAAATGGGGTGAGAATTCCATTCAACGGCCTATAATCTGTCATCAATATTAAAAAAAAACATAGAAGTTGGAGGCTCAGAAATTGTTATGTAGCAGTACTTAATTTCTCTACTAAAGACAGAAAGACATATATAGAATTTTCTGACAAAAACTTCCAAGATATTAATTTTAGTACCGAGTGGTTCATTGAGAAAAGACCCGCATTTACATTACACCTCATACAACCTCTGGACAACTCAAAGCACTTTGCAACAACTTTTCAGCATCCTTAACATAAAGGTCCAAGACAGTTCACAGGAACATAATAAAACAAAATATTACACAAAGCTACATAGAGGTATTACATCAGATGACCAGAAGCTTGTCCACAGAGTTAGACTGTCTTAGAGCAGGAAAGCAAGAGAGAGTCAGAAAAGTATAGGCAGGAAATGCCAGAACTTGGGACCTAAGCAACCAAAGGCACCACCATTAATGAAGGAACATTAATTGGGGATGTGCAAGAAGCCAGAATTAAGTACTGTTGAAATGTAGTCACTGTTGTAATGTATGAAAAGATGAAAGTTGGAAAAATAAGATACTCCAAGTTTGTGGCAACATTATTAATCTTTAAAACAGTCACTGAATTGAAAATAGATCATGACACTGAAGTTTTGGAACAGCAGACATGCTCCCAAAGAATTCCCATATCATGTATTAACAAACTACATCTATTTCACTATTTACTGTTTCAATGTTTCATCTAATGAAGAGGGATTTTAATGAACAAGAATTAACCATTTATGCTTCCAATTACATTCAAAATGTCCTATATGTGGTGTGTCTTAAATTTGATTTTACAGGTATTCGTAGGGATATTTAATCCAACAAAATAACTACCAGCAAATACAAGAACAGTCATCACTTCCAAATTCACTCCAAGTCAAAGAACATCTATCTTGACTGGTCATGTAGAAGATTCTTCACCATCATTAGGCTAATATTCTGTAATCTCTGACCTACCAACATTACTTCCAGGATTTCAACAGTTCAAAATAACCCACCACCTTCTCAGAATAACTCAAGCAATACATTCAGCCATGTTTATGTTGCATTTCAGATAACAAATATAAAATAAATGTCCTTTCTTTACGCCAAGTACATCAATTTAATTCCATTTATTCCACTACAATAAAATTATAGAAAAATAATTTTCTCATATTAAATGGCTCAAAACTGAAGATGAGTTGTTAATGTTTATAGCACAACCTAGTGGCAATAACCTGCAGAGTTCCAGTGTGTACAACAAAATTCAATTAACTGTATTTATCAAGATCAGTCTATCCCAACAAGACCCTTCAGTACCTCAAACTATTTTTTAACCATTCAATTAGATCACAACTAATATATAACTCAACTCCACTTACTCATCTTGGCTCCGTGTTTCTTAAAAATATAACTGATCCATCACACAATCTGTTGGGGATAGAATTCCAATTTTCCAATACCTTCTTATGAAAAGTTCTTCTGGCTGTCGGTTCTAAATGTCATTCTAATTTTTAAAAATCCCATTGTTTGGATGCCCCCACCAAGGGAAATAGTTTCTTTATACCTATTCTATCAAACCATTTCATAATTTTAAAAGACTTTGATTAGATCATACTTCAACCTTGAACACCAAAAGTCACAAGTCAAGGTACTACAGATGTTAAAAATCAGGAAAACAAGCAAAAAATGCTTGCTATATTCAATTGATCTGGAAACATCTGCGGAAACAGAATGAATGTTTCAAGTTGTGACTTTCATTCAAGTTATGCAAACTGTCCTATAATTGAGACCTTTAAGACTTATATCAGCTGTATCTGGGCTGCATTGCCATCAAAGGACAAGACTACTTTTGTAGTTAACAACGAATGAGTTTTAAGTGATTAATGTACGAGAACACGCAAATCCTTTCACTTTTCCAGAACCTTTATATCTAACAATTAAAAAATATTCTAATTTGTCTTTCTCAGATCCTCAAACGTAACTCCAAATGCCAGGTTTGCCTACTCAGTCTGCCAATTGACTCTATTTCTGTCTAAGAAACTCAACGCCTCTGAAATTAGTTTAATCTATAGACTCCATTCCTTTTTCAAATTATTAACTTGTATCATAAAACACTGAGCCCCAAGACAAAAATCTTTGGAGAAGGCTGCTGATCACGTCCAGTTAGTTAGAGAATATCAACTGTCCTTAATTCATTCAGAAAAGTTCCTTCTGGAAGTCCATATTGATAATACACATATCCATTATGTCAGTGGTTTCCTCAAAAAATTAAGCAAGATTAGTCAAACATTATATGTCCTTCACAAATACATGCTGAATCTCTGATTTCATTGTTACCCAAATGCCTCATTTTTTTGTCTGATTACATACTCCAGTAATTCTGTCACAACTGACGTAAAACTGTTAAGTCTGTAGTATCCTGTTTTCTCCCTCCTGTTCATAAAGCTACTCTGTCCCACTTGGCTATGAACAATTAAACAACTTTCATGATTAAAAATTCTGACGTGATCATTTGCATTTGGGATTGTTTGGCTCTGAAATTAAAGCATGCTACTTTTGCTGTTCATTTTTCTTATAGTGCTGCATTGTAGCATTATCTCATTTTCAGGTACACCAGCTGCTGTCCCTGGCAGCGTTCCACTCCACTGACAGAAATGGAAAAATGATGGATATGTCAACATGAAATTCTGATGGAATACATTTCCATTGATGATAACCTACAGAATCTCACTCCAAACCTAACACCCTTTATATTATAGCTATACTGTTTCTATAACAAAACCAACAGCACCCTAAATATTACTCCCAAGTTGAAAGCCCATAAGATGTGTGACTGCAAATTCAGAGCCAATATTTTGTTCATCACTTTGGGAAAATGAATAAAACATTTCCAACAGGCAGCAGCAGAAGTATTAGGAGTCATGGTTAAGTTATGAAAACTTGAAATGGAATTAATACATTAGCTCCAAAGCAGTTACTTTTTTTGTCACTGTTTATAGTGAGGAACATTAATACAGGGACTGGTTAATCCTGCACTCCCAGTATCAATACCAAGGAATTCCAGTTCAGAGAGTAGCATGGATAGATGTAGCTTCCTTTATACTTTGAACTTTGGACCAGGACCCCTATACTGCAAAAATTTGACATTTTTCTATTTCCCACAGAGGCTGTTCTCAAGCCTCTCTGATGTAGATAATGTAATGTTGAATTACAGCATTTTTAGACTATGAGCACAACACAATTTAAAAAATACCCAAATTTATTTCATATTGATGAAATTATTATTTAAAATGTATATTTATTTTATGAGGCATATTAATACATTGTGAGCTACCAAAGTCCAAAGATGTGCAGGTTACATGGATTGGCTACATTAAATTGCCCCATAAATGTCAGGGAAACTTGCTAGGATAAATGCATGGTGTTATGAGAGAAGAGGACTGTGGGGGATTATGGTCAGTGCGGGCTCAATGGGCTAAATGACCTCCTCCTGCATTCTAGGATTCTATGATTCTACTTTTCCAGTAAGCACTAGGGAGGATTTTAGTAGTTAATTTCATTTTTTGTGCTCACTTCCTATAATGCAACCATTTTTAGAATAAGCATATTTTAATATTTTATATCTGCAGCTCTGACTACATAGAAAATCTCACAGCTCATGCTGCGTTAGGAACTCAGTTTTCCATCAATCCAATTTCAGTATTCTATCACCAAAGAGAAGAACAAAGAACAAAACAGCACGGGAAACAGGCCCTTCGGCCCAACGAGCCCACACCACCACCTTGATGTTCCCACCTCTACCCATGATCCCTGTCTATGTTTATAGATCTATGGATTAAAAACCAAATTTGAGACAATTTAGGGAGAATTTGTTTTGCCAATTAGCCTAAGAGCACATCTTTGGGATGTGGGAGGAAACCGGAGTACCTGGAAAAACCCACGCAAGCACGGGGAGAATGCGCAAACTACCACAGACACAGGCCTAAATCCATGTATCTGCACAGCACAGCGATAGTCACTGATCTGTCGTGTTGCCCATCAAATGGTCCAGGTCAAGGGCACACTAACAACGTGAAGCACTAGGATACTCTTGAAAAAAATCCAAGAGCAGCCCTCTCACGACCCATCGCGTGTATGTCCCTCGTTAGACAACAAGGTGGACCAAAGCACCTGTAGGATTAAAACAAGTACATCAATATCATCATCTGTTTACACACTTCCCAGGAACAGAACATTCCCAAGTTATGAATGTTGCAATTGGTTCAGCTTATTTAGATTCTAATTGGTTACATTTTGCATTCCTGTTCGCTTTTCATGGAAACTATGTTTAATAATTGATTAACATTTAGCACTAACCTTGGATTAAAAAAGTAGATAAATTTCCAAAATAGAGTTATTTAACTGTAAAATGCTCCAACCTTCCCCACTGCAATCATTAAGTATTACCTGAATTATTGTTCTCTTGATTGAAAGAATGACAACATATCGTGACGGGTGCAGCATGAAGTCAGGCAGGTCAAGGCTGTTTCAGATTTGATACTAGGGTGTACTAAAGCAGTGATGGTAATTATATATCATGGTAAAAGTTGAATTTACTATCCTACAGCATAACATAGAAAAATAAAAAAAAACACATCCGAGACCTTTAATTGCTCTGTCTCTGTAGTGGAGGAGGTCAAAGTACTGGGTTGAGCAAAGGCACAGGGATATGAAGATGATTTTTTTTTTCTTAAATCATGCTCACAGCCTTGGGTGATGTCATGGCTGGGAGGAAGGAAAAAAATTCTGTGGGCAGCTCAGGTGACACGGATTTCGTTTTCAGTTTCCATTTGAAGCTATAGGTTTGAGTTTTTAGTTTTAGAAGGGACAACAAACTAAAAAGAAGTTTCTCCCTCTCTCTCTCTGTTCTTTTGAAAATTCTGTTGATTAGCTGAGAACAAGAACTTGTTTTCCTAAAGAGTGAAAATCTGCTGTTATTGGGGGCTATACCAAAGTCTCTGTGTTGTTTTCAGAAGCTGTCTTAAGAACATAACAAATAGGGCAGCAGAGTAGGCCATCTAGCCTCTCGAGCCTGCCCCGCCATTCAATGAGATCATGACTGATCTAATAGCGGTTCAGTTCCACTTACCTGTCTACTCCCCATAACCTTAATTCCCTTATTGATCAGAAATCTATCTACCTGTGAGTTAACATATTTAACAAGGTAGCCTCTACTGCTTCAATGGGCACAGAATTCCAAAGATTCTCTACTCTCTGAGAGAAGTTACTCCTCAACTTTGTTCTAAATTGACTCCCCCTTATTTTGAGGCTGTGCCCTCCAGTGCTTGTTTCCTTTTTAAGTGGAAATAATCTCTCTGCCTCTATCCTGTCTAGCCCATTCATTATCTTATATGTCTCTATAAGATTCACCCCTCAGCTTTCTAAACTCCAATGAGTACAGGGCCAATCTACTCAATCTCTTAAGCTAACCTCCTCATCTCTGATATCAACCTGTGAACCTTCTCTATACTCCCTCCAAGGCCAATATATCCTTTTGCAAATAAGAGGACAAAAATTGCACACACTACTCAAGTTGCGGCCTCACCAGTACCTTGTAGAATTGCAGCAAGATCTCCCTGCTTTTATACTCCATTCCTTTCGCGACAAAAGCCAATATTCCATTTGCCATCTTGATCACCTGCTTCACATGCAAATTGAGTTTTTGCAATTCATGCACAAGGACCCTCAGAGGTCCCTCTGCACGGAAGCACGTTGTCATTTTTCACCATTTAAATAATACTTTATTTCACTATAATTCTTTCCAAAGTGGATAACCTCACACTTGCCAACATTATACTCCATACTCTTGTTTTCAAAGTGTTCTGAGACTCAACAGCATTTGATCGCAGAATTCAACTAACGGCCTTGATTCCAGGATCGCGTGAACATTAGTCTGCGCTATGTACCTGTGAAAAGGGTCTTTTGTCTGTGAGAGGTTTTATTTTTGATTGGGACATCTTATATGTATTCATTAAGGCTTATACATTACCATGGTTATTTGTTTCCTGTTTGTAACTGATAAAAGTTCTTGCTAACTTTCTTACTATACATGCTAACTATATTCTTAAAGAAACTTTGTTTGGTAAAAGCTCTCTAGTGAAACATTTCATGCTTATCCTAGTCAAATTCAAAATGCAAAATTTGTGATTCAGCTGGGCTTCATTAAACACTTTGGAGTTTCTAATTATTAGTCACATTTAAAGCTTACATTAATACTATAATGAAGTTATTATGAAATTCCCCAAGTCACCACAGTCCAGCATTTGTTCAGGTCAATGCATCTAACCAACATGTCTTTCAGAATGTGGGAAAAAACCAGAACACCTGGGAGGAAACTTATGCAGGCACAGGGAGAAAGTGCAACACAGACAGTGACCCAGCCAGGAATCAAACCTGGGTGCCTGGCACTGTGAAGCAGCATGCTAATCACTGTGCTACCGTGCCACCCCATTTTGAATTTGAACCATAATATTTGAAATCAGTGCATTTAGTTAGAGGGTGTAGGTCAGCAAGGGTTAAGTGTGTGTTAATCAGGTTTTTACTGAAAACAGGAGATGAAATTTTACACAGGTTACAGTTTAAGGAAGGTGAAGCTTAGATGAACAAATGATGTCTGTAACAGAATTAGATTTCATCTACAAAGACAAGAGGTCACATGACACCAGGTTATAGTCCAACAGGTTTATCTGCAATAACAAGCTTTCGGAGCACTGCTTCTTCATCAGATGAAGTGCAGTGAGGTGCGCAAGCAGAGAGTAGATAGATGGAACGACAATAGCCTCACATTAACAGGTAATCAAGAATGTGAAAGGCTAAGTACAAATTTGCAGTCTAATTATACTGTGCACTGTTGAAAATTCACTGTGCTACTACGTTCTTTATACGTTTATGGCTTGTTGTGTATTAAGTATCCCTTTCTAGCAATACTGAAGTGATTTTAGTCCAAGAGAACAGGCTTCTGCCAACTGACCCAGAAGTTAGTGGGATACTCGAGTGGCTGGGAAGGAGCCAGCCAATTAGGGAAAGTGATATGTATGGCCAATCCAATTACGTGCTGAGGACCAACTTATTTGCTAATTTCAATGATAACATTGCCTTAGGTGCCTGCAGACCTCTCCTTCAGCTACTCTGCTCATATGTTCAATATTCTTACCTTCATTAAACAAAATCACGAAGGCTGAGTTCAACTGATTATATATAGAACATCACTGTCCTTGTCCCATTCTCAGGTACTGTAAGATTACTCATAATAAAATGAGTGATTATATTACACAAATTAAAGTTCTATTGCTGATGCATCATTTTTGTGTTATCATAAATTTCACAACCCAGGTTCCAATGTTAAAGGGGTTGTGTTGATGTGAGTTTAAGTTGTCAGAAAAAAAGTCACAGCTTGCTGACCCATATTCTGAACTGTGCCACTTAGACTGTGACATCAGGCAGACCCTCCCCATTCAGAATTGTGTCCCTCCATTTTATTACAAACTTCCTCCATCCTTCTCAGAAAGACAGCTGAGTGGCTACTCTTGCACCGCTCCAGTTCAACACCACTAACTTTCACCTGTTGGGGATCTGATGATCCATGACTCCTCTCACCCTGTGCTTAATTGCCAAGTCTTGTTCACCAGCAAGCAAATTAACCTCAACAGCCTTAAATATCTCAATTAAGTTCTTACCACATTCATGCACTTTCGTCACCTCCACGCCAGCCTTTTAAATCACATTAATTTCCCCACTTGCTTCCCTCCACCAAATCAAAGACCTTTTCCCCATAAAACTTCAGCTTCAGTGCTTTGCACTGAATTCTGCCCATTAGATTTACTGCTAAATGGTTATTTACAGAAATTTCTAAATCTGCTGCGTTTTTTCACAAGTTTCTGAATCTTTTAAAAGACAGGCATGCAGGAAGGTGAGAGGAAAAAATCTAAGAAAATCTGTCCATAAATTCTAAAAATGGCTACAGAAAATAATTTCTTTCTTTCTGAGCCACTGTAAGCTGGCAGTTGATATTTGAGAATATTAATGCAAGCATTAGGCAGGGTACATGTGTTTGGTAACTCTTGTACAGCAGAGTTTACTAGAAAAACCACTACAAAGAGATAAGTGCACCCACAATTCCCCAAGTGCTAATACAAAGACCTCACATGGAAGATGAAAATAGATGCAAAAAGAATAATCATAAACTACGTACATTTAAGCACATAAAGGCCAGTCAGCCTATTTCCAGAGCAATCCAAACTATGCACAATGGCCCATGCTCTCTTCATAGCTCTGTATTTTGCTTTGCTTCAAACATTTATTTAACTTTGCTTAAAGATTTGTTAGACTTTGCCTCAGCCACTCCCTTTGGCAACATTTCCAACAGTTAACAACTCAAGGCTACTTTCAAACATTTTTGACTCAGTTCAACAAAGAGAACAACACATTTCAAGGGACACTACCAGCTGAAAACATCCACAGATATGCACTATTATAACA
Organism: Sphyrna mokarran; assembly: GCA_024679065.1. Taxonomy (NCBI): domain Eukaryota; kingdom Metazoa; phylum Chordata; class Chondrichthyes; order Carcharhiniformes; family Carcharhinidae; genus Sphyrna; species Sphyrna mokarran. The sequence continues at coordinate 56,091,337 of JAGIQG010000014.1, forward strand.
TCAGTTATGCCAAAGAAGATATTATTTCATCAAATGTGCATAATGTCACTGTGAAAACAAAGTGATAGAAAGCATAAAAGTAGCTTTGCCATTTTCATTAGTAAAATAATCCACAAGGAGTCTACTCTTAACCCAAAAGTAAAATCAGGCATTGCTCACTATCATTCCATGATGATTGTTAAAAATAAGCACATGAAAATGAGTTTTGTTTGAAGAAACTCTGGCTGAGGGAATATAGTGTTTCTCATGCAAGTCATGCATCAAAAATAATCTATTTCAAATATATTAATCTAAAAATGCACTCAGGATTTCTCTTTTATTGTCATAACATGGCATATTTTTCTGCAAACATTCTGTGTGACTCAACTCTCAAAGCTGGTTACTCCTCTACTAATCTACCACCTCTCCCTGCCTCCACTCTCCCCATCCCACCATAAATGCATTTGAAATAAAACAAAATCTCTGAATACTCTGAACAAGGAAGGATCTAGTGCTGTAAATACAGAAGTGAAGATAAATAATACAACATCAGCTGTACAGTCACGAGAAATGTATAAAATTACCAAAGCTTAGTTGTCAGACTAGTTTCCCTTCCCAAATTTTGTAATTATTTTCACGTCAAGACATTTTTAAAACATTTTCAATTCTACGAATCCCACTTTGAACAAAACTCAGATATTTAAAGAACTAAAAATAATTTAACTTAGTTTTACTTTTGTACAGAATTTAAGAACCTTAACTACTACCCATTTTGTTTGAAGGGATTCAGGGTGTGGAAATGCGTAGTTTCTTATGTAATTTCTCATTTCTCCTTAGTCAAGCATGTCCATTGCTCACTTCAGTTCATTCCCTCTAATCCATGTTCGTGCATTTCACCTCTTCTTATTCAAGACTTCAAACTTGCCCAATTTCCACTATTTTGTCAAAAATGCTTTTTCCTTCAAACAGTAAGTGCTTTCAGTTAAACAATGGACAGAAGCCATTAGCTTTGATCCTCAAAAACTATGTACCCATGCAACTAACTCTATCCTTCTGCACGAATGTAGTCCCAAAGTGAATAAGATTGTTTGAAATCCTCCATCCTCCTTAACACCAACTCAAATAAACTCTATTATTCATAATTGGATCATGCACCAAGTCACTCATCTACAATCCTTGCACCCTACTGACATGCAGCAACTCATGTTCCCTCAACACCTCAAATATCATAACTCACCTCCTGGCATTTGAACGCAATAAGGCCTCACACCCCTGCCCATCTCTATGATCTCTTCTGGCCCTACAAAAACCCCCAGAAAATTTGCACTGATCCCTGTCTCATTCATCTCCTGCTTTCTCCTCTCACCTACTAATGTTGTTCAGACTCAAATGCTGGCAATCCAATCTTAAACTTCTTTGCTCTCCTTGTTTAGAGGCCTCATTAGAACCCATCTTTGAACAATTTTTTTGGTAACTCTCCTGGTATCTCTGATTATACTTCCATTTTTGTGTTTCCTTGAAGTGCCTGGCAGCATTTTTCTAAGGCAAAATATTGTGCTTGCTGGAATTTGAATCAAATTCAGCAACTCTGACAAAGGTTCATCCTGACGCGAAACATTGACTCTATTCACTCTCTGCAGATGCTGTCAAACCCGGAGTTTTTCAAGCATTTTCTGTTTTTGTTACTTATTTTGGTGCTAGATGAAGAACAAAATCCAAATGTTTCATGAGACAGGAGTCTCAGAAATAAATTAAAAGGTCTTCTTATCTATATGTATCAGATTTTTTTAAAAAAATTATTTTGTTGGCATCAAAACTACTTTCCATACTTAAAATAAGTTATCAGGTGTCAAAAGTATTCAACAGAATAACAGTCCCAAAACGATCTTATTCTAGAACATTACGAATAGGAGTTTGAGAAACCCCACACTACTTTTCAAAAGCCTGCTCCACCATTCAGGATGATCATGGTAGATCTCAATTTCATGTTCCTGGTTTTTGGAAATTAAATCAACATCAGAAATCTGGAACTCCAGTTCCCAAAAAGCCTTGGGCTTTTAGTCCAAAATGAAAGATGGCTACACATACACACAATTAGTTTACTTTATCTTCTGGCCCAAAACTGTGCAGAAGAACAGCAGTGTGAAAAACAGGTCAGGTGATCCGAACTACTGCACATCATTACCAAGGAAGATGCTCTAAGAAGTAGGACATGGAGAGTTCCCAAAGAGGGAGAAATACAGGGATTGGAAAGAGGTTCCAGAAAGAAGTCCCAGTGAAAGGAATTTGAAATGGTTTCCAAAAAATAAAATTGAAAGAAAAGCACAGGACAAGAGGCATCAAATTAAAGACCTACCTGCAGGGAGCAGATTTGAAGCAAAATGGATTTGAGAGAAACTCTGGAGATCCAAGGAAGTTTTAAAATAAACTCCAACATGCTACTTGCCTTCCTAACTGTTTGATGTACCTGCATGCTAACTTGGTGAATAGGGAACAAAGAAACACAAATCCTTCTGAATGCCAATATTTCCCAATCTTTTTTTTTACACTTGTCTGCTTTTCTATTTTTCCCAAATTAATTGATAATTTCACATTCCACATTATGCTCCAGCTGCCAAGTTATTGACCACTCATTTAATATATCTACATGGGAAACTTTATGTCTTCCTTGCAGCTTATGTTCCCAACTCGGTTCATATTATCAGCAAACATGGATACATTATACTTGGTAATAACTAGGAGCAAGAGTAGGCCATCTGGCCCCTCAAGCCTGCTCTGCCATTCAATAAGATCATGACTGATCTTTTTTGGATTCACCTCCACATACCCGCCCATTCACCATAACACTTAATTTGTCTACTGTTCAAAAATTTATCTTTGCCTTAAAAACATTCAATAATGTAGCCTAACTGCTTCACTGGGCAGAGAATTCCACAGATATACAAGCTTTGAGTGAAGAAGTTCCTTCTCAACTAAGTCCTAAATCCGCTCCCCCTTATTTTGAGGCTTGACCCCCTAGTTCTGGTTTCACCCACAGTGGAAACAATCTCTCTGCTTCTAGCTTATCTATTCCTTTCATAATTTTAGATGTTTCTAATAAGATGCCCCCTCATTCTTTTAAATTCTATTGAGTATAATCTCAGTCTACTCAGTCTCTCCTCAGAAGTCCTCTCAACTCCAGAATCAACCTAGTGAATCTCCTCTGCAGTGCCAGTGTACCCTTTCTCAAGTAAGGAAACCAAAACTGTACAGTATTCCAGGTGAAGCCTCACACCAGCACTTTATACAGCTGCAACATAACCTGTTTTTAAACTCCATTTGCCTTGCAATGAAGTGCAACATTTCATTTGACTTCTTAATAACCTACTACATCTGCAAATCAACTTTTTGCAATTTATGCACAAGGACACCCATTTCCCTTAAATGCCATTTAAATTATAGTACATTTTGCTATTATTCCTACCAAAAAGATGACCTCATATTTACTAATATTGTACTCCATCTGCCAGACCCTTGCCCACTCACTTAAACTATCTATATCCCTTTGCAGACATTCAGTGTCCTCTGCACACTTGTTCTACCACTCAGTGTCATCTACAAAACTTTGACTTACTACACTTGGTCCCCAACTCCAAATCATCTATATAATTTGTGAACAATTGCAGTTCCAACACCATCTGCCAACCAGAGAAATACTTATTTATTCCCAGTCTTTGTGTTTTGTTAATTAACCAATCCACTATCCATGCTAATACATCATCTGTAACAACATGCACCTTTATCATACACAACAGCCTTGTGTGGCACCTTGTCAAATGTCTTCTGGAAATCCAGAAATACCACATCCAGTGGTTTCCTGTTGTCCTTAAAGAACTCCACTAAATTAGTTCAACATGACCTGCCTTTCATGAACCCATGTTGTCTTCCCAATGGGACAATTTCTATCCAATGTCCTTCTCGCCATCATCTAAGTCAGTAATATTGTTTTTAAATAGCTTTGGCTGAAGACTGATTTGCAGTCTACCAACCTAAAATGACCTTTTTATTCCTACTCTCTCCTTCAACCAATCCCTAATCTTTTTTTCTTTTATATACCTGTAGAAACTTTTAGAATCGTTTTTTATATCTCTGGTCAGTTTACTGCCGTATGTTCTTTATCAGTTTTGTTGTTATCCTCTACCAAAATTTGAAATCCTCCCAATCTCAGGCTTACCACTTTTTGGCAACGTTATAAAGGCAACACCATTTCAAGCATATCATCTTTACCTTCTCTTGTTAGCCATAGTTGGACTATTTTTCCTCTGGCTTTTTATTCCTTCAGGGAATCGATATTGGGAATAATTACCTGAATGCCTTCATCTACTATTCTTGTTTCCTAATGTACCTCAACCAACATATCCTTCACACCAACATAATTTGTTTTGCTCAGATTTAAAGCTATATATTATACAGCTTGTGTAATGGTATTACCATATACTAAACTGTGTGAGGAGATCTTGCGGCACAAAGGGTTGCATTCCAGCTTCTGAGTTCTAGTCCCATTCCAAGCATATACTAAGTGCAAGAAAAGGATCAAGAACGTGATAATGCGTTGGGCAACCTCAAGCAAAGGTTAACAATAATAATTGTAAGAAAAAAAGTGTAATTTTCATCATCAAATAACGTGCTAGTAACTTGATGTGCATTTCATTGAAAAAAAACATTGAGAGGTTCTAATCAATTCAATCACCTGAAATCACCAGACTCACTGGACTGCAGCAAATTTAACTGGTTCATTTCCACCATGTGAACACATGAATGAAGTAAAAATAGGTTACAGTAACACAGAAATAGTGTTTCATTTTTTATCCAATAGCTGGAAGGAACTATGGTAATGTCTAATTCTGTCTAGGATATTTAACTTGATGGATCTTTCAGATCACACCCAAGAGCCCAAGTAATGCATTTACTAACTGATCCATGGTGGAACCTATTACAACACTGTTAAAATTAGTACTGCAATTCTAGTGTCTATATTCGGCAGAAAGCTTGACTGAACCAATTAATATAGCTTCAAGAACAAAAAAAGCTGCAAAAAAATTAGTATTTGAGGTTTTTCGGCAATTTTTGTTCTTATTTCAGATTTTCAGCATCCAGAGTTTTGTATTAGCTTTTGTATTAGTGTTCCTTTGTTGCACCAGCCTGGCAATTTTATTTCCTATTCCAACAATTCTTGTCAACTTGATGGGTAAAACTGCCAAGTTAGTGCTGATCAAGTTCAGACAGGCAGCTATAATGTAGATGAAAGCAAATTATTTAAATTGCATCATGATTACAAAAAGAGGAAACAGATACAAGATTAACAAGCATCAAGCCAATCTAAAGATGAAAAAAAACCTTTCTCTTGCTCCCCAGAGAAACAGAAATGTGGAAAATAACCTGAGTGGAGCAATTAATTCTACATCCGTTAACAATAAACAATGGATCTACTGTTCAAAATGCCAACAGCAATCAACAGCACTTGGGACGAAACAAATTAAATTTTACAAAAACACCCATTTAAAAAATAAAATGGTGAGCAGAACATCTGTGGACATGCTGAGCAACTGACAAAACTATTTAAACCATCGGTACTAAGCAACAGCTCAGTACAAATCACCTATATTACAATGTCCGGTAGAATGGCCATAACCAAAAACGTTTGCATTTAGAACATAGAAAAACTACAAGACGAGCAGGCCCTTCAGCCCACAAGTTACACCGATCATATCGCTACCTACTATATTTACCTATAATCCTCTATCCTATTAAGTCCCATGTACTCATTCAGAGTCTTAGAAGACTCTATCGAACTTGCCTCCACCACCACTGACAGCAGGTGTTTGACAAGGTCCCCGCATGCTTCTTGAGAAAGTGAGAGGGCATCGGCTCCAAGGGGCTGTGGCTTTGTGGATCCAGAACTGGCTTGCCCACAGAAGACAGAGTGGTTGTAGATGGATCATTTTCTACATGGAGGTCAGTCACCTGTGGAATGCCCCAGGAATCAGTTCTGGGACCCTTGCTGTTTGTAATTTTCATAAATGATCTGGTTGAGAAAGTGGGGGGATGGGTTGCTAAGTTTGCTGACGACACAAAGACGGGTGGTGTTGTGGATGGTTTGGAGGGAAGTCAGAAGTTGCAGAGTGACATAGATAGGATGTAAGACTGAGCGGAAAAGTGGCAGATGGGACTTCAACCCACATAAATGTCTAATGGTCCATTTTGGCAGGTCAAATGGGATGTCCTGCTATCTTTGTTAAGCGGGGAAAGTCTCTCAACCTCTACCCTATCAAAGGTTGAGTTCAGATCAGAGTTGAGGAGGAATTTCTTCACGCAAAGGGTGGTGAATCTTTGGAATCCTCTGCCTGTTGAAATGGTGGAGGCTTCCTCGCTGAATATATTTCAGGTTTTTGATTGACAAGGGAATTAAGGGTTACAGGGAGAAAACAGGAAAGTGGTACTAAACCAGTGCAGATCAGCCATGATCTTATTGAATGGCGGGGCAGGCTCAAGGGGATGGATGGCCTACTCCTGCTCTTATTTCTTATGTTTTTATGTTCCACTTCCTCATCCAGGTCATTTGTGAAAATGACAAACAGCAAGGGTCCCAGAACAGATCCCCGGTGCACTCCAATGGTGACCGACCTCCATGCAGAAAAAGACTCATCTACAACCATTCTCTGCCTTCTGCGGGCAAGCCAGTTCTGAATCCACAAAGCAACAGGCCCTTGGATCCCATGCCCTCTCACTTTCTCCAGAAATCTTGCATGGGAGAACTTATTGAACGCCTTGCTGAAGTTCTATAAACCACATCTACTGCTCTTCCTTTGTCAATGTGTTTAGTCACATTTTCAAAGAGCTCAACCAGGCTCGTAAAGCACCATCTGCTTTTAACAAGGCCGTGCTGACTACTTTTAAGCATACTAAATTTCTTAAATGTTCATAAATTCTGCCCCTCAGGATCTTCTCCATCAACTTACCAACCACTGAGGTCAGACTTACCAGTCAACAATTTCTTGAGCTATCCCTATTCTTTTTCTTGAATATAGGAACCTCTCTTTATCTCCACTGACGACACAAAGATCATCGCCAGAGGCTCTATAATCTCTTCCTCGCCTTCCACAGCAATCTGGGGAACATCCCATCCGATCCCAGCAACTTATCTATCTTGATGCTATTCAAAAGTTCCACCATGTCCTCTTTAATATCCACATACTTAAGCTTTTCAGTCTGCCGCAAGCCTGCAGTACATCCACCAGATCTTTTTCCACCACGAATACCGAAGTAAAGTATTCATTAAGCACCCCTGCTCTTTCTACTGGTTCTGGTGTAATGACCACCACATCACAATTACAAGCAGCGATCTGTACAAACTTTCCCACCTTCACATTTTATAGGTCTTATTCCTTCACATCTCATCCTTTTACTCTTCACATATTTGTTGAATGTCTTAGGGTTCTCCTTAATCTTACCTGCCAAGGCTTTCTCATGACCCCTTCTGGCTCTCCTTAATTTCCTTCTAAAGTTCCTTTCTACAAGCCATATACTCCTTTAGATCCCTAACATCACCTAGCTCTCTTAACCTATTGTACACTTTTTTTTGACTGGGGTTCGTTACAACTTCCATGCACCACAATTCCTGTAACCTATCAAAACCTCGCTGTCTCATCGGAACGTCGTTGTGAATTCCAGACAAACATTCCTTGAAAATCTGCCACCTTACTTCGATATTTTTCCCGAGAATACCTCCTTCCAATTTATTCATTTAATTTCCCGCCTGATGGCTTCATATTTCCCTTTACTCCAGACAAACACTTTCCTAGCTTGTCAGATCCTCTCTCTTTCCATTGCTAACGTAAAGGAGATAGTTATGATCACTATCCCCAAGATACTCTCCCAGCGAGAGATCCGACACCTGTCCAGGTTCATTAGCCAATACCAGATTGAGTACACCCTCTTCTCCCGTAGGCTTATCCACGTACTGTGTACAGGAAACCCTCCTGAACACACCTAACAAACTCCTCCCCATCCAAACCCCTTAACCCTAGGGATATTCCATTCGATGTTTGGGAAATTAAAGTCTCCCATCACGACAACTCTGTTATTACTACATCTCCCCAGGATCTGTTTCCCTATCTGCTCCTCAACATCCCTGTTACTATTGGGCGGCCTATAGAAAACACTCAGTAAAGTTATCAACCGTTCCTGTTCCAAAGTTCCACTCAGAGACTCTGTAGACAATCCCTCCACAACGTCCACCTTCTCTACGGCCGTGACACTATCCCTGATCAACAGTGCCACTCCCCCACCTCTTTTGCTTCCCTCCCTGTCCTTCCTGAAACATCTGAAACCCGGCACCTGAATTATCCAGTCTATTCCCTAAGACATCCAAGTCTCTGTAATGGCAACCACATCACAATTACAAGCAGCGATCCACACTTTAAGTTCATCCACTACACTTCTGGCATTAAAATAGGCACATTTCAGAGCTTTGGTCTGAGCGCTCCCCTTCTCTATCACCTGTTTATCCTCTCTCTTGCATTGTCGACGATCCTTCTCCATTTGTGAGCTAACCTCCTTGCTCCCAGTCACTTCATCTCAATTCCCTCCCCCAACCATTCTAGTTTAAAGTCTCCCCAGTAGCCTTAGCCAACTTTATGTGGCACTTTTAATGTGTTAAGACATCTCAAGGTGTTTCACATGAGTATTAGCATTCCAAATTTCAACACTGGGATATATAAAAGGAGATAGTAAGGCTTATGAAAAATGACCAAAGCTTAGCCAAAGAGGTAGGTTTTAAAGGAGCATCTTGAAGAAGGAAAATAAAGTAGAGGCATGTAGAGGAGTAGGGAGGGAATTTCAGTGTGTAGACTTGGTAGTTGAAATCTCAGCTATCTACGGCTGACCAATGAAAATCAGAAGTTCTCAAAAGGTCAGAATTAGATGAGCGCAGGTTGGAGGTCTGTAGCACTTGTAGAGGGACAACAAATGATAAGGCCTTGCAGAATTAAAAACAAGGTTGGGACTTTTTTAAAATCGAAATGTTGCTCAACTGGAAACGACAGACGTCAGTAAAACACAGATGTGTTGGACAGGTTAAAGGATCTTGATATGAGTTTGAATATTGGAAGCAGAAATTTGAATTATCTCAAATTTGCAGACATATGACATCATATAACATTTCATATTGTTCCAATCTTCATTAAGAAGAACGAACAAACAATTGATGTTCTATTTATAAAGCAAATTTTTAAAAAATGACATCAAACTTCTTAAAAATTGATTGCAGGCTTGTCCAAATGTATAGAATTTGACTGTCAAGCAAGTGGGGTGACTATCATTAGGGCAGAGTGGCACAAATGCAAAGCTGATATCAGGAGAAGTCAATGCGAATAGTACAGATGCATTTAAGAGGAAGTCATACAAGCAAATGACAGACAGGGAAAAGAGGGCTTGTAGATAACATTCAATATGGAAGGATGCTCAATTGTAGCATAAAAGCCATCATGGAGTCAGTGGGCTGACTGGCCTGTGCAGTACATTCTGTGTGATAGAACAAAAATGGAAAATAGATACTCAGGCCACCAAAGGAATAACATTTATCACAAGTTAGGAGTACAACTTGACTGCATGGGTGTAGTCACAATAGCACTTCAGAAGCTCACCACCATTCAGGATAGAGCACTTGACTGGCACCTGTACTACTGGATTTGATTTCCAACCCTGTGCCAATGGGATATTCTATACAAAATATATTGCAACCACACCATTTACAGCAGTAATTCACCAGTTAGTTCAGCAATACTTCAGTTTCAAAATGTCACAAGACCAAGGCAGAGCAACAACATCACAGGAAAATCATAACCCCAAGTCAAATACCAAGCTGATCCTGGTGTACATCACTGTGTACAATTCTGTTCCTTCTTCATCACTAGACTAAAATATTAGAATTCTTTATTGAAAGCACCGTAAGTACAACTGCACTTCGAAAAGCGCATCTGGAATGAACAATAAATATGGCTTTTCAGCATCAGCCATAACTCGTGAAAAAAAAAGATATTTTCAATTTCCTGAGAAAATAACCGAGTCAACATTTTGGTTTGCAATATAGAGCAGAGTATGTTCACTCTGTTGCCAGGTAACAGTAAAGGTACATGCCATCTGCCATTGGGCCAAGCCAAAGTTGGCGCAGATGGAAAACAATTTCCACAGCTATCTGCTGTTGGATACTCTCCTATTAGTAAAATAGCCTTTTATCTTTACAGCTTAATTTTTCTTCCCCAGAGCTTTGAATTTGCAGAATGTGGTGCGCGTTAAAACAAAAGACACATCACTTCACATAAGTGCAAATTGTTTCAAAAAGTGAAGCACTTTTGAAGTGCAGATTTTACTTTAACATTGGCTACTGAACTTGCCTATTTGAACACAGCAAGGTCCCAGAGGCAACAATGGAATCAATAACAAGACAGGAGACAGCAATGGAATTAATAAGACAGGGAGCAAGTCTCAACCTATCCAGAGCCACCATCTGAATTTAATGGGCAACATGGTGGCACTGCTGCCTCACAGCACAGGGACTCGGGTTCAATTCCCGGCTTGGGTGGTTGTGTAGACTTCACACATACATTCTCCCAGTGTCTGTGTGGCTTTCCTCCCACAGTCCGAAAGATGTGATGGTTAGGTACATTGGCCATGCTAAACTCTGCCTCAGTTTACCCAAACAGGCATCAGAGTGTGGCAACTAGGGGATTTTCACAGCAACTTCACTGCAGCCTACTTGTGACTATTAAATAAACTTTAAACCTTTAACTTGACAGCACAGATACAGCAATTGTAATTATTTGGAGATTTGTGGCTTTTTTAACTGTAGGATACAAATAATTGATTTCCCTTTGAGAATTGAACAACTGCGTTTAGTGAAAAAAAAATTGCATTTTTTAAAAATGCCCACCTTATATTCACAGGCCCCATGTGCTTTACAACCGATGAAGTGCTGCTCATATGGAGTCATCAGGTAGATAAACACTAATTTGAGCATAGCTTGTTTCTGCAAATGACAAGATAAACTATTTGATCATGTGTTTTTCTAAGCTACATTGGTTGAGGAAAAATATTGTCCAGATCATTGGAAAACTGACCTGCTCTTCTTCAGATAGCTTATGGAATTTTTTTTTTTAAATTTCTTGAGATCAGAGTACTGAATTGTCTGATCAAAAATACAGCATCACTTATTACTGTAAGTCGCTGTAGCAAAGACTAAGCTAAGATTAAAAAGATTTTAGTGATGGCATTGCAGGCGAGGGGGAAAAGGGAAATGGGAACAAGTAGGCATACAGAATTAAGACTGCACTACATGAACTGGTTAAGAGGAAAGGCCTGGTTCTGTACTCAAATTTGTAAGCAATTATCAAAAATTAATTCTGCCTACACAACACAGGAACCAAGTTCACTTAGCATAATTGCCCTTGCAGTTTTTAACCTCAAGCTCTTGTTCAGAAATAATGATGGGACCAAAAGGGAAAAAAACAATGCATATAGAAAATAATGGAATATTGTACATTTCATATTCATCCACCACAGAGAATTTGCATCAGATTACTACTACACACCATTCAGTACAGTACATGGAAAAACCTAGCATTGTGAAACATGCAAATAGAACTTTACTGACAAAAAAAAATCAAATCCAAACTTTCACATATACATCACAGTAAAAATCTTTTCTTTTAAGCCTGCCAAGGCAATTGGGCAATTAACGCTATTCTGTTATAACCCTCAAGAGTTCAGTTCGTAAATCTACAATTCAACAAAAACCAAGTGTTGTGCACAATGTGAGCTAGTAATTATCAGTTTTATCGGCAGGCGTAATGTCTTGCATTGTTGTAGACTGCAAAGACACAGTTTTAAAATGGTTGCTGAGATCATGAGACCTACAAATTGGCTGAGTTTCTAGCAGACTTTGAAAGCAGATTACTTGGGGACATGTCCAAGCTATTTGTCTGATGGACTTCACACCTGCCGATGTCTGATCTCTCTGGAAAAAACAGGGACAAGAAGCCACTAGACTACATGGTTCTAAAAACTGCCAGGATCGAAGAATGACTAACAAACCTCATTGTGCACAGAGAATACACAGGACCCTTTATCTACTTTGAAGGAACCTTGATAACTTCGTTAATGGAAGCAACTCCTTCACAAATATAGACTGCCCTTCATTTTGTGTGGATAACCAGCTGTCACATGGTCCAAATCCCAAGTATGAAAGGCTATAATTATAAATCCTTTTGTTACAGGAAGAAAAAATCTGCAGAAAGTAACATCCAGAAGAAACGCTACAAAATGTAAATCATCTCTCCCTGTACTACTCTCACCTTCGGATCCAATTTTACATTTGGAATATGTCACTTGGAGAATTTTAATCAAAAGGAACTTCAACTGATACAGCTTTCACTTTGGAAAGGACAGAATACAGTTTAAAAGAGACTGTTTCCAGAAAAACAAACAACCGCAACACTCTTTGAATCTCAAGACTACTAAAGCAACATCAGAATGTACATTTCCTTATGGGCATTTAACTCATCAATTCCACCCCTTCCACTCTAAGATATTCTGTTGTGCATGTTTGTGAATGTACATATGTATGTCCGTTTAGGGATTTGCGATGTGTTATTACCAAGTCTTACAGTTTTAACAAGTAAGGTTTTAAACAATAAAACTAACTCCTCTCTTGTTAACGCAAGAGATCTGGCTCGTTTAGTACGTTTAACATGCTGCCTTACTACCGGAAGGACGTGGAGACTCTGGAGAGAGTGCAGAGGAGGTTTCCCAGGATGCTGCCTAGTATGGAAGGTCTGAGTTACGAGGAGAGGTTAGGCAAATTGGGACTGTTTTCCTTAGAAAGACGTAGACTTAGAGGAGATCTAATAGAGGTGTACAAGATTATGAGGGGTATAAATAGAGTAAACAGAGTTAAGCTTTTTCCTAGGATGGACTCGAATAACACGAGGAGTCACGGGGGTAAGGTATAATTTAGATGCTAGAGGGAGTTTTTCACACAGAGGGTGGTGGGGGTATGGAATGCACTGCCAAGTAAAGTGGTGGAGGCAGGTACTCTGGGGTTATTTAAGAAATACTTAGATGGGCACATGAACAGAATGAAAATGGAAGGGTATAGAAAACGGATTTAAAATAGGGATGATGAGCCTTGGGAGTTCATGGAAATGTGTAAATAGATGATGATATTGATGTACTTGTTTTTATTCTACAGGTACTTTGGTCCACCTTGTTGTCTAATGAGGAGTATACACGCGATGGGTTGTGAGAGAACTGCTCTTGGATTCTTTGAGTGTGTCCTAGTGCTTCACGCCGTTAGTTTACGCTTGACCTGGACCATTTGATGGGCAACACGACAGCTCAGTGGCTATCGCTGTGCTGTGCAGATACATGGATTTGGGCCTGTGTCTGTGGGAGTTTGCGCATTCTCCCCATGCTTGCATGGGTTTTCTCCGGGAGCTCCGGTTTCCTCCCACATCCCAAAGATGTGCTCTTAGGCTAACTGACAAAACAAATTCTCCCTAAATTGTCTCAAATTTGGTACTTAATCCATAGATCTACAAACATAGACAGGGATCACGGGTAGAGGTGGGAACATCAGGGTGGCGGCACGGGCTCGTTGGGCCAAAGAGCCTGTTTCCCGTGCTGTTTTGTTCTTTGTTCTAAAGCTTTACATAGTCAAATACTAAATCAAAAAAAATCAAAGGGCAGTTTTTTTAAAATTCAAACTCTGCTATAACTAAGCAATATATGAGCAGGAAGGGTATTAATTTAAACAGCCCTGACTTCTCCTTTCACCGCCCATCTGTAAGCGAAGGTGCTCTGACCTTTAGTTTGCAATGGTGCTGTAATTTTTTTCCAAACACTCAGCTTTCATGTAATCCAATTTCTTTGGATAACCCCTCAGCAAACTTGAGGAAAGATAAGATTATTTTGTTTACATTCACCTAAATTTGGATGGCGAGAGTGTCACTACATATCCCCTGGTACATTCAAATAATAAAAGAGTAAAGAATGAGAAACAGAACAATGACCATACAGAAAAGAAGAAATAATGTTTCACTCAAGTCCTGAATTAAAATCATTCACAAGAGGATGAAATTAATGTTGGCTAATCCATTTCCTAATAGAGATGATGATGGACACAGAAACATTAATCTTGCAGATGTTGGTACACAGGTTCCAGATGAAATGTAAATGAGAGACGAGCAATTTAAATTTGGACAAGGCTCTGATAATGCTTCCACTTGCTAGATGGAGATGACACCAAAAAAGAAAATGCTGGAAAATCTCAGCAAATCTGGTTTTGACAAAAGGTCGCTTGGACTCGAAACTTTTCTCTCTTTATAGATGCTGTAAGAAGTCTCACAACACCAGGTTAAAGTCCAACCAGTTTATTTGATAGTAATCCCACGAGCTTTTGGAATTGGTGTTCCTTCTTCTGGCATGTGGAAGGTTCTGATCAGAGAAGAGCATATTAAGTCATACACAGTTTACAGAATACTGATTAGAATGCAAGTCTTTGCAGCCAACCTGCTATTCAACCCTTAAAGATGCAGACAATATGAGTGGAGATAGCATTAGCATAGGTTAAAGAGATGTGTATTGCCTCCAGACAGGACAGCAAGTGAGATTTTACAAGTGAGGCAAGTCATGGGGGATACAGACAGTGCAACATGAACCCAAGATCCTGGTTGAGGCCGTCCTCATCTTTTACAAAGATGCAATCTCCACTCACACTGTCTGCATCTTTAAGACTTGAATAACGGGTTAGCTGTAAAGACGTGTGTGACTTTATATGCCCTTCTCTGATCAGAACCTTCCATGCATCTGATGAAGGAATACAGTTTCTGAAAGCTTGTAGGATTACTATCAAATAAACTGGTTAGACTTTAACCTGGTGTTGTGAGGCTTCTTACTGTGCTTACCTCAGTCCAACACCAGCATCTCTACATCATGACTTACAGATACTATCAGACTTGCTGAGATTTTCTAGCATTTTCTCTTTTGGTTTCAGATTCCAACATCCACAGTAATTTGCTTTTATATAGATGGAGAAGGTAGTCTGCTTTGCAGCTCCACAGGACAGGATAACTGGTTCTCCCAACCAGGGAGTGGGATCATGTGATATAACTCCCACTTCTCCACTTTGACTTGAGCGAAGGTTGTACATTCCTTAGTCTGGATTCTTGAGATTGGTAACATTTCAGCCATTAAGGATTTCAAAAGAGTTTCAGGACCCTTTGTCCTCACAGGCTAGTCAGCTGCATTGGCCCAACCTGGCCTTAGAAATGTAAGTGGCCTTGGTAAAATTCCTTTGAATTTGATCCCTACAATTACAGGAGTCATTAACATTTATTCAGAGATTACAAAGTGAACTCTATTCTGGACACAAGTTCTTTTGTTTGAGTCACTGTTTCAGTCTCTTTTGAAGTTTTTGCAGTTTTTTAAAAATTAGCCATAATGATGCACACAGATATTTCAAAATAGAGTGAGGTTTCACCCAGCTGACAACCCTGGGAGAGGGAAAGAGAAATTCATTCACATCTCTGAACTTGGTCCTAAATAAGCAATACAGATCTGGATGATCTCAGGTTCAATTCCAGGCAATATGACATGGGTCAATTAATCCATGACGCCTGTGCTGGCTCTTTGAAACAAATCTATCCAATTGGTCTCACTTCCTGGCTCTTTCCCAATAGTCTTGCGAATTTATTTTTAAACTTGCTATAATTTATCTCAGTGCCACTAAGGTCAGGCTTGTTTTCTTTAATGTCATCATAGAATCCCTTCAGCGCAGGAGGCTGTATTCGGCCAATTGAATCTGCACCAACCAGAATCCCATCCAGGCCCTTTTCTTGTAATCCCACATATTTACAATACTCATCAACTTTAGACTCGGGTCAATTTAGCATGGTCTATCAACCTAACCCACACAAGTTTGGACTGTGGGAGGAAACCAGAGCATCCAGAGGAAAAACGCACAAAGGGAGAATGTACAAACTCCACACAGATAATGACCCTAGGCTAGAATTGAACCCAGGTCCCTAGCACCATGAGGCAGCAGTGCTAACCACTGTGCCACCCTAATGTCACTCACAAACAAGTAGTTCAATGATCAGCAAACATAAAGCTCACAAATGAAAATGTCTGTTAAAAGTAGAAAACAATAAGTATCCATAGAGTCTAGCATTAGTCATTATGATCAAGATAATTTAAAAAGGCATAGGAAAGCAATGATGTGCAAAACCTCTCCCAGTTGAAAAAGAGGAAAAATCATAAATGTCAAAGAAAATAAATTAGAGCAGACAGAAAATGAATCAGCTTCTTGGTACCTCTTAGGAGCTGAATGAATTGGGCACTGAAGAGGTCCTAGAGTAGAACAAGTATTAGCCCATTTGGATGAAATATAGAAATAAAAAGATATATCTAAGACATTCAAAAAGTATAGGCTGCAAACACTTTTTTGAAGTGCAAACAATAACCCAAATGTTTAACATCCTCACATGTCTGCACATTGATCAAGAAAACGTGCACGGCTATGTTGAGGGTATCTATTCCTTCCAGCTAATACTTCACAATTCACAGCTGCACAACATGCACCTTATGCATACTCAGGCCAAATTCTTTACTTGAGAACCTAACCAGTTAGCAAGCTATTCATTATGAACTAAGCTAGCCTATCCTCGTGCAATGTCCATGTGTAAGCCTTCCAAAGTCCACTGAATAGTGATGATATGAAACTGAACTTTTTTGGGCATCTTTAGCCCAGATGTGTCGACCTGAAGTCAATTGGAGTGCCTTTATTCCTAACCCAAGTGAGATCAGTTCTACTAAGAATCAAACAGTAAGATACTAAGAATCAAACAGTAAGGCTTCTGAATGATTCAACTGCTTTTGCCAACTGAAAGCATGATGAATAACTCTAACCTGTTGTCGACACAACAATGATTTTTCAGTCATAATACAGCTGGGCACAATATGGCAAACAGTGATCCACGAATTTCAAAACCCTTATTAAACGTGGCAAAAAGCCAGAGTAACTGAAGCATCTGTGCAATGTCTACAACTTGTATATCTCAGGAAGATTTTTTTTTAAACCAAATCTGACTTTGAGTATGTACAAGCTGGACTAATGCCACTGCACAGATAAAGCTCAGGATGCTGACTCATGACTGTCTACGTCCATGCACATTCATGTCCTCAAAATAATATCTTTGATGTGGAAGTTCTTTTCAATTCTACAGTACGTTGCACGCACCAGGAATCCCTTGGAAGTCCCAACACAGTTGCTTGCTGGAAACTGCTGGGAGGTTTGGACCCTAATTGGACCCACCAAAACATGTCATATCAGAGACTTTGGATGTTGCAACTCACTTACCATAATAGTTACCCAGGAAAATTTAGGATTAAAACCAGTTGTAATTCCTGAGCAACAGTTCCACTGACTTGATACCACCCCACCAACCTCCCATTCAGGACCTCCTTGCTCTCATGCCTTAACAGCAAGTAGCAAAAGTGTAGTGATGCAGAGCATAAAGTAAGACTGAGCAGAGGAAAGAAACCATGCTAAATGAAAATATGATATTAGAACAACATCCTAAACACGGGACATTGTATTATTCAGGGGAAAGTGAGAAGAAGGTGGTTAGACCATTAGTGAATGTTGTAAAGTTGAACTCTTCCAAACAGGCAAGTGTTTTTCATGAAGTTCTGTACATGCCTAAACATGTAGTTATGTGAAAGAAATGTTTCAACTTATTCCAGCTCTGGTTTATTTTCTATGATGTAGAGATGCCAGCATTGGACAGGGGTAAACACAGTAAGAAGTCTGACAATACCAATTTTAAATCCAACCAATTTATTTGATAGCAAACTTGCAAGCGTTCGGCTCTATGGCCTTCATCAGGCAAATGAGGTGTTCTGGTCTGCAATAGCACACATATCAGCACAGACAGTTTACAGATTACTGATTAGAATGCGAATCTTTACACCTAACCTGCTATTCAAGTCTTAAAGTGGCTAACAATGTAAGAGTGGAAAGAGCACTGAGCATAGGTTAAAGAGATATGTATTTTCTCCAGACAGCACAGTGAGAGAGTTTTTTTGCTCACCCAGGCAAGTCATGGGAGTTACAGATAGTGTGACATGAAGCCAAGATCCCTGTTAAGACTGTCCTCATGTGTGCAGAACGTGGCTATTAGTCTCTACTCAGCGGCTCTGCGCCATTGTGTGTCATAAAGGCCCCCTTGAAGAACGTTTACCCGAAGGTCGGAGGCCGAATGCCTGTGACCGCTGAAATGTTCGCCAACAGGAAGGGAACAGTTTTGTCTAGTGATTGTCCAGTGATGTTCATTCATCTGCTGTTGTAGTGTCTGCATGGTCTCCCCAATGTACCATGCTTCGGGACATCCTTTCTTGCAACGTATTACATAGACAATGTTGACCGAGTTGTAAGAGTATGTACCGTGTACCTGGTGAATGGTATTCTCACGTTTGATGGTGTCATCCATGTCGATGATCAAATGTGAGAATACCATTCACCAGGTACACAGTACACACTCTTGCAACTCGGCCAACGTTATCTACCTAATACATTGCAAGAAAGGATGTCCCGAAGCATGGTACATTGGGGAGACCATGCAGACAGTACGACAGCGGACGAATGAACATCGCTCAACAATCACCAGACAAAACTGTTCCCTTCCTGTCGGCGAACATTTCAGCAGTCACGGGCATTCGGCCTCCAACCTTCGGGTAAACGTTCTTCAAGGGAGCCTTCACGACACACAACAGCACAGAGCCGCTGAGCGGAGACTGATAGCCAAGTTCCGCCCACATGAGGACAGTCTTAACAGGGATCTTGGCTTCATGTCACACTTTCTGTAACCCCCATGACTTGCCTGGGTTAGCAAAAAACCTCACTTACTGTGCTGTCTGGAGACAACACACATCTCTTTAACCTGTGCTCAGTGCTCTTTCCACTCACACTGTTAGCCACTTTAAGACTTGAATAGCAGGTTAGGTGTAAAGATTCGCATTTTAATCAGTCGTCTGTAAACTGTCTGTGCTGATGTGTGTGCTATTGGAGACTAGAACACCTCATTCACCTGGCGAAGGCCATAGAGCCAAAAGTTTGCAAGTTTACTATCAAATAAACCGGTTGGATTTAAAACTGTTATTTCCTATGGGCATACTGTCTGGAAGATCATTAAAAAATAGATGCCTTTCACCATATGGTGCAACTCGCAATAAGCGATGCAAAACAAATTGCAGTGTTTTTAAACACAAACTGAATGAACCAAACATTTTCCAAAAAAGAGAATTAAATAATCCAAAACCCTATCATGTTGGATAAACGAGTGTCTTAAAACTACCAAAAAGAGGAAGAAACTAAGGCATAAGCTAGGGTCACAATTATTTTATATAGGAAGAGAGAGATCATATGGTACCATTATGATGATACTCAGAAGAAAAAAAACACCCCAAAACAGGATGACAAGCAAGGTAATTTTAATCACTGACGATGTGAACTTTTACTTCACTTTATGCATTAGATACTGAATGAAAAAAAAACAATATTTGGTATACTGTCCCTACTTGGTGTCAAACTTCTTTTAAAAATCTAATCTGCAGCTTCCACTTCTAGAGACAAAGGAATGCCATTTTCAGTCAGAATTCTGGTTCCAGATGTGAAGTAAAGCAATGCCATTCACTCACTGCACTGCCCTTAGGCAGAATAAAAGTTCTGTCTCAGCCTTGAAGCTGATTATTTCCATATGCCCGCAAAAAGCATACTTCATTTGATCCAAGCCTTAAAAACGGGTATAGTTCTTTGCCAAAAGTAAAAACACATTGATGATTTCCTATACTGTAAAGAGGGTTGGAGAACTGCACTCAACAAGTTCCTTGTAATGAGAAGGAAAGTAACTTTTCTGAACTGGAAATACCAAAAATATAGAAGCAAGGATAAGGTCCTGGCATCTCTTCTCTATGTAATTTAAATCAACTTTATTTTATTCCCCCAACTCTCTTCATAATCCACTCAGATATCTGAGGAAAGCATCTCCAAATTATCAAACTACTTACTCTTTCTGCTGAACATCAATCAAGCAAAGATCCACATGCCTATCTAATTTCACAACACAGACATCTCAAGCCAGATCCATTTTTTTGACCTATTTCTATAGCTACAGCAACACAGATAGACACTTTTCGCACTCACAGAGATTCCTCAATCGTGTTTCCTTACTGAATTCTTTAAAAAGTCTCAGCAATACAACATGAATTTCTTCAATCTGATCCTTCTTCACGTAGGCTGGGATAAAAAAAAGTCTATCATCTTAAATCCTGAGATTAGTAAACTTTGTATCCCATGCTCTCCATTTACAACACAACATAATTAAACAGAACTTGCTAGAAGAACTGTCCACTGGCATGGGCAGCACGATGGCAGTGGTTAGCAGTGCTGCCTCACAGCACTGGGACCTGGCTCTGATTCCTGGCTTGGGCCACTGTCTGTGCGGGGTTTGCACGTTCTCCATGTCTGCTAGGTTCCTCCAGGTGCTCCGGTTTCCTCCCATGATCTAAAAGGCGGGCTAGTTAGGTGCATTGACCCAAATGGACACCAGAGTGTGGCGACTAGGGGAAATTCACAGTAACTTCTTTGCAGCGCTAATATAAGTCTTACTTGTGACTAACAAATAAATGTTAAACTTTTAAACTTTAAACCTTTTCTTTTCAATTTACTCCAGTTAAATTTAAAGTTTTGTTGAAAACACAAGTTAAACTGCTACATTTTTCAACCTAAACAATGCAGGGAGTAAAATTTACAATAATTTCTCAGACACAGAGTTGCAAATATCATCTACATAAACACACCCTTCAGAATGAAACATTTCACACCAAGCAGCTACCAGATATTCTTAAAAGTACAAACTCAAATGTAATGCAATCCAAATACTAAGTTGTTCTTATGAGATTTTATGTTATTGAAGATTAGCACCCTCCATCACTTACCTATCCTTGCAAATAGCACAATTGTAACAAAGGAATGCACAAGGCGACATGAGATTAGAGGGTTAATCACTTCAAGCTGTTCTAGCGTCTGACACTAGGCTGTCTTGCCAAAGTTTACAAGTAAACTAACAAACTGTACTCCCCAGCCAGAGGAGGCATATCGTGCAAAAATAGATACAAAAAAATTAAAAATCAAAATTAATTTCTCAAAATAATTTTGCAAAGCAATTACAAAAAAAATCACTACACTATGCCAAGCCTTATGAACCTTTGAACTGGCTAAATGTTGAGATTCATGTACGTCCTATTCATACATTTACATGAACAAAATTTATAAATCTGCAACACTTTACTCCTATCAATATAATTTTTAAACGTTTTTAATCTTATGCTCATTAAAATTCATTTTTTCTTCTTTGTAACTAATTTAAACAAGCAGCTGATACCATTCAAACTTTACGGAAGTTTAGCATTCGCATAAAGTTTCAAATCTACAAACGTACACTTAGAATTGTCTAATCCTTGCCGAGCAACATGGCAAATTAGAGAATGATCACCTGTGTAAACGAAAGGAAGAAAAAGTCTAAGGACAAGTCTTAAATGAAGGTTCTTGCGCAATTTCATGGTCAATGACCTGGCAACAGATCGCTTCCTCAGACATTTCATAGGGCAATTCTTGGCAAAGATTTAAAAATTAAACAGGCACAACAAGAATTCAATCACAATGCATGCAGATCACTACGTTAGTTCAAGATTAAGCAGGAGGTAGGAACAAGGATCAACAATGCTGCTTGCTATTGGCGAACTGAGGGATGTAATGAAAACAATGTAGCCAGCAGCTTTGCACTGGCTACGCTGGAAGCCAGAACACTGCATTTGCCTGACGATGACGAAAAAGTCAAAAGCTCGCAGATTTACTATCAAATAAATCGGTTGGATTTAAAATTGGTGTTGCCAGATTCTTACTGAGTTTACCCCAGTCCAACGCAGGCATCTCTACATCATGCTGGAAGCGCACAATGTAAACATCAGCAGTAAAGTAAAATTAATCCTGCAGATAAAGAACAAAGAACAAAACAGCATGGGAAACAGGCTCTTCGGCCCAACGAGCCCGCGCTGCCACCCCGCTGTTCCCACCTCTACCCGTGATCCCTGTCTATGTTTATAGGTCAATGGATTATAAACCAAATTTGAGACAATTTAGGGAGAATTTGTTTTGCCAATTAGCCACATCTTTGGGATGTGGGAGGAAACCGGAGATGACTGCATTGATTGATATTTGGTGGCTTTTGACCCGAGAGAGGGAACAAGATTCAGATGAAGCAACCCAATGGCCTAGCTTGAACCTGTACTGAACTGTTGTCACACAAAAAGATTTGGGGAGGGGTGGGGGGTGCAGAGAGGCAGGGAATGAGAATAAAAGAGTCCTTTTCAGGAAGGCAGCCAGTGATAAATGGAGCACCATGCAGGTCAACGTTGGGACAACTTTTCACTTTACATATCAGTTATCTAGATGAAGGAACAGAGGATATCGTGGATCTCATTGAAACTTACCAAATAATGGATGGCCTGGATAGAGCGGACATGGGGAAGATGTTTCCATTAGTAACAAGACTAGGTCTGAGGACACACCCTCAGAGCAAAGGGACCCTTTAAATCGGAGATGAGGAGGAATTTCTTCAGCCACAGGTTGCTGAATCAATGGAATTCATTGCCGCAGAAGGATGTGAGGCCAGATTTTTGAGTGTATTTAAGACAGAAGATAAACAGGTTCTTGATTGGTAAAGGGATCAAAGGTAAAAGGTGGAAAAAGCAGGAGAACGGAGTTGACAAACTTATCAGCCATAAGTGAATGGCAGAAGAGATTCAATGGGTCAAATGGTCTAATTCTGTTTCTATGTCTTATGGATTTTGTCCCCAAGGGAAGTGTCCAAATAACTACAGAAGAAACAGGAATTAGACTATATGGCCCATCGATTCTGCTCCACCATCCAATATGATCATGGCTGATCTTGGGCTTTAACACTACTTTCTTGCTCACCCCCCATATCCTCAATTCCTGATGAGCCAAAAATCTGCTTATCCCATTCTTAAGTGTTCAATGATGGAATACATACAACACTTCTCCCCATGTTTGCATGGGTTCTCTAGGTGCTGAGGTTTCCTCCCACGGTCCAACGATGTGTGGGTTAGGTGCATTGGCCATGCTAAATTGCCCCTTAGTTTCCTGGGATGCACAGGTTAGAGGGATTAGCGGGGTAAATATGTGGTTTACAGGGCTAGGCCATGGGTGGGCTTGTTGTTGGTGCAGACCAATGAACCAAATGGCCACTTTCTCATCTGCAGAGTTTCTATGATCTATGATTTGGAATAGAAAATTCCAAAGATACAGAACCCTTTGAACGTAGCAATTTCTCCTCACCCCAATTCTAAATTATCCCAAGACAGATCTCTCAGTATCCACCCTCGGTTTCAGTCAGATTGCCTCTCTTTTTTTTGTTCCATACAAGCTTACTTTTATGTTTTGTTTTCGCTTTTTTAAATCAATCCCTTGGCTGCCTTTGTTGAATTCTAAACTGCTCCCAGTCCTTACATCTGCTGTTTTTTTTCTGGCCATTTTGTGTGTTTCTTCCTTCGATCTAATACTATTTCTAATTTCACTTGTAAACCATGATTTAAACACCTTTCCCATTTTGTTTTTGTGCCACTCAGGAACAAACAATGGTTGTAGTTCACTCTTTGCCAACCTGATGATTCTGCATAATGTCTCCGTAATCTCGATTATATCATACCAGTAAAACTTGTTACTTACATTCCAAATTGCTTGTATGTTAACTTTGTACAGTGCTTGTGCAAGCACAACCTCTTTGAGGTTGTGTCTTACAAGTTTCACATCTTTTAAAAATAATTCTGCCTTTCAATCCTTAATGATCAAAGCAAATAGCTTTATCTCATTTTTTGCGTGGCACCTTATCTACTGGTTCATTTGTTTTAATCATACTATGCTTTTCTTCATGCATTAAACTGCAAAAAAATTTAAGCATTTTGCCATGAACCGATGTTCGATTAACTTGCTTTTGGTTTGAGGTTTTCTCTCTCCCTCATTCCCTGAAAAGCAATGTAACATCTGCCAACAATCAATCTAGTGTAACTGTTCCTGAATCTAAATAATTTTGGGAAATCATAGCTACTGCATTCAATACTTCTGCAACTATCTCTTTTAGAATGTTATGGTGCCAGCCATCAGGTTCCAAAGATTTGTCAGATTCTAGCACCTCAAGTTCCTCCAATAACTTTTCTCAGCGGATATCAAATTCCTTACTTTTCTTAGCCTCTAGGTTATTTGTTATTTCTGGTGAAAACAGACAAAATATTTGCCTCTGCCATTTTTTCTTTCCCCAAATATTTTTTTCTGATTCTGCATGCTTAGGGACCAATGTAATTTTAGTGACTGTCTTCCTTTTATATACTTAGTCATTTTTAACATTTCTGGCTAAGTTTACTCATTCTTTTTTTTCCTCTTTTTATGAACTTTTGATGACCATTTGCCGGTTTCTAAAACATTGTAAGAAGTCTCACAACACCAGGTTAAAGTCCAACAGGTTTATTTGGTAGCACAAGCTTTCCGGGTGCGATTCCTCCAGGTGACTCAGACGTGAAACTTCTTATTGTACTTATCCCAGTCCAAATCAGCATCTCCACATCAGGTTCTAAAATATTCCCAAACCTTGGACTTGCAACTTTTTTTTTTTAATAATATTATAAGCCTCTCTTAATCCAAGACTAAATTTCCTGAGTGAGCCACATTTTTTCAACATTCTGAATTATTACTTTAGATGCTTCACACTTTTAATTTATCTCCATATCCATTGGTCTATTTGCCCAATCAACCCTAGATAACTCCTCATACCTATGTAATTGGCTTTGTTTAAGTTTAAAAATTTTTATTTGTGATTGAAGTATTTCACTTTCACTGAACATGGAATTCAAAGGTACTATGATCAACATTCCGTACTGGATATTTCACTTTGACATTACTGGTTAACTTCATTACACAATATTAAATCTAAGTAGCTTCATCCTAAGGAAAAACAGAAAATGCTGAAAAAACTCAGCAGGTCTAGCAGCATCTGTGGAATGAGAAACCGTTAACGTTTCAAGTTCATATGATTCTTCAGAGCTGAAGGTAGAAAAGTGATGGATTTTGTACAGTTGAAGAGCAAGTGTAGCGAAATAAAAGGTCAGGGATAAATGGGGGCTCAGCAAAGATTTAACAAAGGTGTTACAAACACAAGAAGAAGGAACTGTTAATAACAGCGTTAAAGACTAAAAAAGCTACTAAAAGAATGAAATGTACTTGTAAAAAAGTTCATACCTTCCAGATAGCAAGTGCTAAATATTGTTCATGCACCCTAACATGATAATAGCTTTTCAAGCACTTAATAAGCCTTGTACACAATAGGCTCACAAACTCTCAATTGCACAGATATTTCTGGATTGTGTTATGAAATGACAACAATGCACATGAACATTACTTTGCATCACAGGCACCTATTTTAAACAATGAAAATGTCATAGGTTCTCCACTCCGGATAAAGAAGGATATTTTGTCCGCTGTGTCCCATGTTTGTCTTCTGAGGTAGTCAATATTGTTTTTCATGCACATCAGAATTGTTGATCAATGAGTTGAGCACCATATCCTGTTCTTACGAGGGCACCTTTTATCTTCTAGGTGGCTGTTGCAATCCTCCTCATTTCAGTGAATCCTGTGTATACGGAGAGCCTGTCTGTAAGGGATGGCTTTTTTTAACATGTTTAGAGTGGAAGGTGGAGAAGTGGAGTGTCGTGAGGTTATCCATGGGCTTACTGTACAGTGAAGTGCTGAAGTGACTATCCTTGATGAAGATGCATGTGTCCAAGAACGCAACCGATTCTGGAAAGTACTCCATGGCAAGTCTGACGGTGGGATGAAACTTGTTGCTATCATCAGGTAGTTGTTTCAGTGATTGTTTGCAATGAGTCCAAAAGGAAGAAAATGTCATCAATGTATCTAATGTATAGCAACAGTTGAAGGTCCTGTGCGGTCCTGTCTTCAAACCTGTGCATGATGATGTTGGCATACTGATAAACAAATTTGGTCCTCATGGCTATTCCACATGTCTGAATGAAGAACTGGTTGTTGAAGGTGAAGATGTCTTCTTGGAGCCTTCAACATGTCATCAAATGAAGACAAACATCTCGCCAAGGCCATCCCCACACTCCCAATACTTGCCTTCAAACAACAGCACAACTTCAAAACAGACCATTGTACACAGCAAACTACCCAGCCTTCAGGAGGACAAGTCATCACAACACTACACAATCCTGCCACAGCAACCTTTGCAAGACATGCCGGACTGACACAGATGTCAACATCTTTACATGAGAACGCCATCCACCAGGTACATGTTACATACTTTTGAGACTTGGCCAACATTGTCTACCTGATATGCTGCAGGAGAGGACATCCCGAGGCATGGTACATTGAGGAGACCATGCAGACGCTATGACAACAGATGAATAGTCTCCGCTAGACAATCGCCTGGCAGGAGCGCTCCCTTCCTGTCAGGGAATACTTCAGCAGTCAGCCTCTGATCTTCGGGTAAGCGTTCTCCAAGGCAGCTTTCACAACATATAACAAAACAGAATCGCTGAACGAAAACTGATAGCCAAGTTCCACACATGAGAATGGCCTCAATCGGAATCTTGGGTTCATGTCATACAATCTGTAACCCCCATAACTTGCAAAATCTCCCTAACTGTGCTGGCTGGAGACAATTAACACCTCTTTAACCTGTGCTTAACCCTCTCTTCACTCACACTGTCTGCACCTGTAAAGACTTGTTAAGACTAGCATTCCAACCATTATCTTGTAATTAAGTTTGTGTCTATTTTTGCCCTGTTTGTGAAACAATTTCCGCACTCACCTGATGATGGGCAGAGTTCCAAAAGCTCATGCTACCAAATAAACCCGTTGGACTTTAAGTTGGTATTGTGAGACTACTTAATCCACATAGTAAATTATGCAAAAAAGAAAATCAGACAGAATAATAGCAAAGGATACAAATAAGCAAAGAGGACAACCAACATTTAAAACAAAATAGCAAAACAAACTTCGGATAACTCTTCTAGTGCAGACTGAACTGATAGCAATAACCTGTGTGATTCCTGAAAATAATTCTGTGCCTGCCAAATATTATACTTTTTCTCTAGCCCAAAACTGTTTGAGTATGAGCGTCAAGTTGTTCTCCCCTCAGAAATTTCAGATCAAGGTTAATGTATAGATACACATCAGCACAATTAATTATTATATATTACTAAACCATTTGATATAAAAGACAGTTTTCTCATCCACTGTAAATAAATTGAAAAATAACATTTTTATTTTCAAAATATCAATCTGTTCATTAAGTGGACTTGACTCAACAAAGTCCTTAAGATTATTGTATATTTTTGATGGAACGGTGAGGCTTTAACACTCATTTTGAAAAGCACAGCAGTTTTCAGATGAAATTAACTTTCTTCATTCCAAACTGCATTAGTTTTTATATCAGTTGCTGTCCATCAAATATCATTTTTACACATTGCAGGAGGCTTTATTACTGTGTAAGCACTGTTTCAACAACTTTTTAAATTCCTTTGTTTAGCATTTTTCATATGATCCTCATCTCCTGCATAAACTCATGTACAATGCAGTCAAGTGTAACGGTGAATCAGAAAGCCCACAAAGCTCAGTTACAACATTCTTGGATGTTATTATTTTTTATTTCAACCAGCCAGCAATTGAGCTTTGCACTCAAAATTCTTCTGACTACAGACAACAGGAACTGATATTTTTATACTAATCCAAGCATTATTTTGCTGAATCTAAAAATAGGTTGGCAGGAGTGAAACTACGGCAGTTCTTGCCAAAAAAAAATTAAAACAGATTGTATACATCCCCACCCTGCAGATTAGGAAAAGCATAGCGTGTGGAAAATAGAACTGAACATCCAGCAGCCCTTTGCTCTCAGATCATGTCAATCAACAAATCCACTAATCACTCACCTGATCTGTTGGCTCAGTTGGTAAATGTGTCAACCAGCATGGAATTAAGTGACACAGATGAATACAGACTATGTTTGATTTCCAGACTGTGTTTGGTTAAGATGCTAGAATTAGCCTTCAGTGCACTATGGGTTTTTTTTGCTGATGACCACCTTCCACCACCAGAGTTCCTACTCCTGTATGCCAAGTAACCCCAGTACATATTTAAAATGCAGCGCAATAACTTGCTAATGTCCCTATTGTACAATTTATCTCCTTTGCTTGACGCTGGAACTCAAGTACCCGGCAATGCACAACAGAACTAGGAACTTGTTGCTAAGCATCAATTGTTCATTTAAAATATTTTAAGCAGGTTGCTTTGACCATAAATAAAATTGCAAATGAACATTCTATTGACATTATCCTGCAGTTAATGTCAGGCAAATCTAAGCAAGCATACAAGCATCACAACAGCAGCAGCAGTACATCCACAAGACAGGACTTGTTCCAGGGCAGCATGATCCCTGCTTCAAATCGACATACATCAGCATTATCTACCTACTCAATTCTCCTAACTGCTTTCAATTCAAACTTCCTTCCAACAAACAATTGTCCAAATCCTCCCACATTTCCCTCACCCATTACAGGCTTTTTTATGTTTTTCATTTACAAATGAGCCTTGGAAACTAAATCAATTGTATCTGTTCAGTGGCACAGTAGTACTGAAAATGAAATATTTACTTGTGACAACCCTACTTTGAGGCTTTATATTTTAAAAAATAAGTCAAAGGAAATCTTATGAGGGACAATGTTTAAAGGAGATGTATGAGGCAAGTTTTCTTTTAAAAACAGAGGGTGCTGAGTGCCTGAAATTCACTGCTAGGGGTAATAATGGAAGCAGATACAATAGTGAGTTTTAAAGAGGTGTCTGGACATGAATATGATAGGATTAGAAGGATATGGTTCCTGGAAGGGTAGGGGGTTTTAGTTAAGTTATGCAGCATGGTCGGTGCAGGCTCAGAAGGCCAAAGAGCCTGTTCCTATGTTGTAATTTTCTTTATTCTTCAAAAGGGTGAAAACATGGATTAGAGAAGATGAATATAATTTTAAAGTTTAGGTTAGCCATGTTTGTTCTTGCACATCTCCCAGCATCCAATTATAACACAACAGCACCAATTCTGAACAGCCCAACACTCTTGGATTGAGATTACTAAGAGAAGGAAAAAAACTTGAAGTGCTTGAATCGCTATTTTTTACAAATAAATTTAAGTGTTGGGGAACTTAAAGCTAACTGGCTGAATTATTGCATCTAATCATTTCATTAGTGTATAATGGAATACTCCAAAACTAACCAGCAGAAATTATTTTAAAAGCCTTCTGTTGTCTACAAGGCACACATCTCTCAAAAGAACTATTTTATGAAGAAATGCTTCCCTATTCTCCATGTCATTCTGGACTACATACCATCTCAGCTGAAAAGGTAAAAGCATTGCCATTCAGAAACCATCAGCAAGTTTTAAAATATACATATATTTTTAATTTAGCAAACACATACAGGACTGAATTCAACAACAAAGATGCAGGCTCTAGATTTATTCACAAATCAAGTGTTGATTATTGCCATGCAAACATTAAATTTCAGAATACATATAAACTCCCCTGCAGTTATACCATGGAACCA
Organism: Sphyrna mokarran; assembly: GCA_024679065.1. NCBI lineage: Eukaryota > Metazoa > Chordata > Chondrichthyes > Carcharhiniformes > Carcharhinidae > Sphyrna > Sphyrna mokarran. The sequence continues at coordinate 56,121,152 of JAGIQG010000014.1, forward strand.
CATTGCAATGCCAAAACCTTAGCTTCCACCAGAACAGAAAACTCATCACAGCATTTCAAATTATATAACAAAAAAGTGAATCAAGAGCTAAATGTGTTAGTGCGAATTCCTGCACAATTTGATAGACGAACGCGTGGCTCCAACAGGACATTATCTGATAACATTGCGTCCAAATGCCATTTCTTCACGCACGAGTGTAATCAAAGGGGGCATACTACTGCCAAGCCTAATGTCATCCTTACTTGTGTGTGTCAAAACCTCACACAAGAGCACAAAGGGATAATAAATCAGAAGTATAAAACTAATCTTTCTCTTTCTAGGCTGAGGAGTACAAGGGTTCTTTGTAGTATCTACAAACTTACATGCAACATTACAAATCATTACATATGCAATTATCCCAATGGGGAGAGGGGGAGTGGACTTAACCACAAATGTTTCAATTACTGCATGGCCCAATATTTATTTTATATATATATTCTAGAACTTAATATATAAAATATATATCAAATATATATTTCAAGTTTAAAATCAAATCTGTACCACACTTATCAGCACCACTTCATCATAAATAATTAAAATTATATTTTTAAAAGCTAAAATTCAGTGATTATTAAACACATGCAACTATTTAATTTCCATATATGTATATTTTTATTTTAAATATGTATCTTCTTTAATTTGTTACAAGATTGTACTGTTTATATAATCAAATATATAGTCTTTATTAGTACTATTTACGTACCTTTTGTCCAGCAAACCCCCCCCCACTCACACACACCCCTTTCCCACGCTCATGGTATAAATCTTGTCCTATTTTCTCTAGCTCTAACATATGGTCATCCAGACTTGAAATGTTGGCTCTATTCTCTCTCCCCAGATGCTGTCAGATCTGCTGAGATTTTCCAGCATTTTCTGTTTTGGTTCCTTTAATTGAAGATTTGTTTGCAGCTGACTTGAAATTCAGCAATATTGATCTTTCAAGACATGTACAGATGAATGTAGGTACTGAATCTTAACCATTGCTTATCATTACTCAAGAAGGCCTTCTCTGTTATGAAAGATTGTCTTTTAGAATATCTCCACCAGTCCTATTCCAAAAATCGATGGATCAAATTTTAAGTGGTCTCTCTGATGTACAGTGTTACCTGGATGATATTCTAAATACAGGACCCAGTGATCAAGAGCATTTGAATAATTTAGAAACAACACTGGAAAGTTTTCAACCACATAGTCTGTGTATCAAGAAAGTGTGACTTTTTCCAAATATCAGTCCAGTTTTTGAGTCATGTTATTGATAATAAAGGCCTACATAAACCACCTAAAAAGGACACTATTTTAGAAGCACCACATTAAAGGTCCTGTTTAGGACTATTAAATTATTATGGCAAATGTGTGCGAAACAGCTATAAAATTGAACAATGAAATGTGAGTAAGATACAAGGATGTCAAAGAAATCTAAAGTTTTGATTTGTTTTCATCAAAAGCTATCACTACCACTTGCTTGCAATGCTTCATTTTATGGAGCAGGGGCAATAGTTTCCCATATCATGTACTCGGATAAAAACCAAACAGCTTTTGCTTCACGTACTACTGACTAGTGCTGAATCTAACAATGCTCAGCTACAAAAAGCAGCTTAAAGTGTAATTTTACAATACGAAGGTTTGTCATTATTTATATGGTCATCTTTACATATTATTGACTGATCATCAACACTATTATTTTTAGGCTGTCATTAACTGTTCAGTGATTGCAAACATAATCACAGATTTTATCTGCACACTAAACGTCATGCTAGTGAATGTCAATTTGAATGTTAATGCTAATAAATTATTGCACTTACCATTATCTATTGATAATGACAGATACCACCAAATCGTTTGGCTAATTTTTTTTATTTTTCACTGGTAAATCATTTGCTAGTGATAACTTCTCAACTTCAGAGGCAAACCAGAAATGATCTTTAATGAAAGGAGTAATAGCTAGAATGCACCATCTGCATCCTGATTTGAATCCACGCATCACCATCCAAGATGAGTGTCTATTGTGGGAAATCCAAGCAATCATTCTTTCAAGTCTGTCTGGCAGAGTTCTTAAACTACCAGAGTACTATTGAATCTATATATATAATAATTTGTTGACATGTCCACAGAAGGAAAAGAGGACGCATGTTATATGTTTAGAAGGGTTGCAGGTTACTTTAAGAGCTCATACATGTCATTAGGATGTGCTCTCAGGCTGCTATTTTATTTTCAGTGTTGTGTTCTATGCAAAGCAAAGAATAGCTCTTCAATAAAACCTGTTGTGTGTTGGCTTGCACTAGATTTAAACCATATCTTTTCATTCTGTTAAAACCCACAACCTCTGACACAAGACAATCTTCATCCTCATGATAGGGCATAAAAATCTTGGTGCTCATAGTAAGCCTCATTAAACCTAGCACTCTTCCAAATGGTGAAATTAGGAAAATATAGCTTCAAAAAAAGGCATTTAAAATTGTATATTTACACACATTTAAACTGGGAGAAATAATGAAAAGACAGTAGCCAATCTAATGCTGCAATACTTCATGGAATATGATATGTCCAATACAATTATATACGCTTTTCACTACCTCAGAAAAAACTCAACACTAACATCCTCTACTGACGATAGAATGATTGTCAGGAAGACGGGATGATTTATTAGGCAGTTCATTACTCAGATGACACATACTGCAATAATGACAAGCTTCCGCTGCGTATTAACTAATGCAAATCAAAGGTGACTCAAACTTTACACAGCTATGAATGCCTAATAAGTTCTCCAGAAAAAATGACATGCTCAAGAGAAATAAATTTGGACATAAGAAAACAAGTGAAAAGGGTTGGTTCACATTCCTGCTTTAGATAGAACATTACCCACTGCATTCCTTACTGCAATCGCACCAGACACAATAAGCACTACCTGAAAAATCCAAATGGCATCTAAACCAACACAAGCGTATAAAAAGTTGCCCAAAAATTTCCTCTTGCATGCAGGGACATGCCACCAAACCAGGAGAGGTTCTGGCCACAATGGCTGGTAGACTATCTGAACCCAATACACAAGTATTTTGTTTTTAAGAGTTAGGGAACTAAGCTAACACCTGGCAGCTACAGGGCTCACAACTTGTAAAGAATTTTTATTTTTTTCTTGGAATGTGCCCATTGCTGACAAAGCTAGTTTTTGTTGCCAATCCCTAACCGCTCTTGGAAAGGTAGTAAATCATAGAATCCTACAGTGCAGAAAGTGGCCCTTCGGCCCATCGAGTCTGCACCAAACACAATCCCACCCAGGCCCTATCCCAATATCCCTACATATTATACTTACTAATCCCTCTAACCTGTGCATCCCTGGACACTAAGGGGCAATTTCTTAGATGGCCAGTCAATCTAACCCGCACATCTTTGGACATCTTTGGGAGGAAACCGGAGTGCCCAGAGGAAATCCACGCAGACACAAGGAGAATGTGCAAACTTCACACAGACACTGACCCAAGCCGGAAATTGAAACAGCAGTGCTAACCACTGTGCTAACGTGCCACCCTAGTGATGAGGTTCCTGCATTAATCTTTGCAGATACTCACACAGTGCAGTTAAGAGAATTTTACATTTTTGACACACTGACACTAAAAGGAATGCTGATATAGTTCCAAATCAAGATGGGGTGTGGCTTGGAAAAGAATGTGTGGTGATTATGTTCCAATATGTTTGTTATCCTTGTCTTACTATGTGGTAGACATGTGTACTTGGAAGGTGCTATTGCAGGAGGCTTAGTGAGTTGCTAAAATGGACCTCGTAGATGGTACACACTGCTGCTACTGTGCATCGGGAAGGAGTGAACATTTATGGTAGTGGAGCAAGTGAACATTAAGGTAATGGATGGGTGCCAATCAAGTGGGCTGTTTTATCCTGAACGGTGTAAAGCTTCTTGACTGTTGTTGTAGCTACACTCGTCCAGGCAATATTCCATCACTCTTGGATGCATATCTTGTAGACAGTAGGCAGGCTTGAAGGAATTAGAATATTACTCTCACAGCATTTCCAGCCTCTGACTGTTCTTCTTGCCACTGTATATATGATTGGTCCTGTTAGGCTTCTGGCCAATAGAAGCCCCAAGAATATTGACGGGAGGGAATTCAGCAATGGTAATACCACTAAATGTCAAGGGATGATAGATAACCATGATCTCTCTTGCTGGAGGTGATCATTCCCTGGTATTCATGTTACTTGTCACTTATCGGCTCAAGTCTGTATATTATCCCAGTCTTTCAGTATGAGATGAGCAAAAAGACATTGCTGTCATCAGCAAAAATCTCTCTAACATTTTGAAAGAGAGAAAAGTCAACCTGTGGAGGCATTTGTCCCAATTCCCACTATGATTATACTATGCTTTTAAGGAATACATATGTTACCATGTTTCTTGTAAGGGGCATGTTTAAAATTCAGATCTGTTTTGTAAGATGCCAATTTGTCTAAGAATCCATTTAAACTGGTAGTTGCAAAAACAGGATAAGTACTTGGGTACTTGTTTCAATCAAAGCTAATGCATATGTGTTTACTTAGATTTCCCCAGGGTTTCAGAGTAGAATTCTAATTAGGATGATTGATGGAGACAGAAACATACGTTTAATAGGAGAAGCTAAGCTTGCAGGGAAGAAATACTGTTCATTTCATTTCAAAGTACAAGTTCGCAGTCTGGACTGCCAGAAGGAAGCTAAGGCTTTCTCTCTGTGAAAAGGCCTTTTTGAGAGATCTAGGATTCTGAGATGGGCAAGTCAGCCTGTGTTTTTTTTGACTAATTTTAAAGAGATAGAGTAAATCTGTAACAGGAATAGTGCTTGAATTAAGCTCACAGTGAAAGGTTAGCAGTTAAGACATGTGTCTTGTCTTAAGTATTGCTCAATTGTTAAAAGTTAATCTAGTTCATTTGTTATAGTGTATGGGTAGGTTTGTTTTGATGAAAGCTTCCCAACATTAAGGGCATTTAAATGGTCATTGGATAAAGCTATGGATGATATTGGAATAGTGTAGCTTAGATGGGCTTTAGATTGGTTTCACAGGTCGGCGCAACATCGAGGGCCAAAGGCGCTGTAATGTTCTATGATCAATGTGTCAGTGGAATCATGCCTGGGGTGAAACATCATAACCTCACATTAATGCCAAAGTAGCAAACTGTTGGAGTCTAGTCTGACTTCATCGTGTACCTTGGGATTTTTAATCTGCTGGTCCTAACTGACTTCAATTTTGCCAGAGCTCCTTGATGTCACACAAGTCAAGTGCTGTTTTAGTATTAAGTCAGTCCCACTTCACCTCTTAGTTCAGTTCTTTTGTCCACGTTAGCATGAAGACTTCAATCAAATCTGGAACAGAATGGTCCTGGCAGAATCAAAACCATGCAACAGCAAACAAGTTATTGCTGTGTTAGTCCACTGCCATTACTGATGACAGAAAGTAGGCTGATGGTTCTCTAAATACCTGGATTTGATTTATCCTGCTTTTTATGGACAGGATATTCCCAAGTAATTTTCAACATTATCAGTAGATGCCAGTCCTCTAGCAGCTTGAACTGCTTGGCTGGCACTGTGGCTTCTGTATTACTGCTGAAATGTTATCACCACCCAGAGTTTTTGCAGTATCTAGTGCCTTCAGCTATTTATTGATGCCACAAGACTGATATCTGTATTGCTGGACACAGCAACCTGCATGCAAGTAATTCAGCCTGGTCTTTTTTTTACCAATGTGCTAATGTACCCAACATTCAGAGTTGTTTGTGGAGTTTCCTCTTAAATGTGCACCATCATTCATGACTGAACTTGGCAGGACTGCAAAGCTTTGATCTGATTTGCTGATTGGGGAATCAATTAGCTGTCCTCATAATACATGCTGCTCCCATTTGTGGCATAACATAATCCTGTATTATAACTTCACCAGGTTGGCACCTTTTTTTTTTAGGTATCCCTGGTGCTGCTTCCCAGCATGTATTCCTGCACTTCTCATTGAAGATGACTGATCCCTTGGCTTGATGATGGAGTGATGAGTCATACAGCACATAAACAAGGCCCTTTGAACCATCGTGTCTCAACAAGCATCTATCAGGTTGCAGATTATTGCTGAATATAAATCTGCTCCTGTTGATGGCCCATGCCTTACGGATGCCCAATTTTGAACAGCTTTATTTGCTCTGAATCTACCCCATTTAGCATAACAATAGTACCACAAAACATGATGAAGATAATCGTTTGTATGAAGATGGGACTTTGTTCTGCAGATGCATCTGACAATATTGGTGGAAATGACCACTACCAGTCTTTGTGGAAACATACTCGGGAATGATAAGAGGAATCTGGTGCAAGACTTAATTCAGTGAATATGACTATGTCAAGCTGTGGCTTGGCTAGTCTGGAGGACAGTTATCCCAATTCTCTCTTCCCTTCACTTTCCACCAGCCCTCACACCACCACCAGCTACTGTGGTGCGATTCAAAATAGTGTCCCCACAGCATTAGCGAAGGCTCTGGCTTATTAGTCCAGTTGTAGAAATGCTGGCGTTGGACTGGGGTAAACAGTAATTTGTCAGACTTCTTACTGTGATTACTAGTCCAGTAACATTATCACTATGCCATATCCCCCCAGCGATATTCCAAGAGTAAGGTTTTCTTCTGGAATTCTGGTCAACAAGTTATCCTTCAAATTAACACCACCAGTACAAAATGAACTCATGACTTCTTCAATTTGCTGCATGTAGGAAATTACTGTGCAAGTTTACTGCCATGTTTTCCAGAAAACAGTGAATACACTTTGAATATTAAAGTGATTGGGTAGATTTTTGGGATGGCCTGGCTACACAATACCATGAACTATTATTATTGATTTGTATTACAGGGCAGGCATATGCATGTCAAGCATATCAAGAGATGTCAACTTCTTTCTATGAAAAACAACAGAGCAACAGCTGAAAATATTGCAGCAGGAGCCAGGAAGTGCATGTTCTGATTAAATGCAATTTTTTCTAACCTTTTCACACTAACACATCCTGTTTACTGCCCACATTTTTTCAGCGAGGTCATTTCAGCTAAATTCACAAAACTTGCTTCATTAGTTCATTGCCCCTGCAGATAGATAAATTTGCATTACTGCTCAACAAAATATCTCATGATAATGAGAACTGATGGATAATAGTAGCGAAGGTCAATTTGGCAATTATGGCAAGAACGCAACCAAGATTCTAGAGCATCTGCAATTCTTTCTGTAAATAGACTGAAGCGCTAATCTCTCTGGGTTAAGTGAAATCACCTCATTTAAATAATCTGAAATGGCACCATGTATTCTTCCTGCAAGTATAATGAATGGAGAGGAATCCAGAGTGTAACAATCCAGAAAGCTGAAACATTTTTATTGGTTTTTGAAGGTCAGCAACAAAAGGTTGCTAAAGGGCTGAACCACTGACAACAGTTTTGTTCTGCTGGAAGAGATGCATCAGAAAAGCATAGCTAAATCCAGGGTTAATGAAACACCATTTGTATCCCTAAGGCAGCTTGGCAAGAGATGACTGATTTATTCAATGTTGCCTACCATATTCATAAATCATATGAGATGAAGAATAAGATCACCGTAGAAGACTGCCAAAATGCACATAGTTTGAACATCACATTAAATCTCTGCGCATGCTATGTGTACCACAAGTAGAGCCCAAACACTGTGAGAAACAGTGTGAGAAACAGTGTGAGAAACACTGACAGAAGATATCCAGCCTTCCACAACTGTACTACCATTTCCTTGGCTTCAACTCCACGGCTCATGTGAAAATAGCCGAGTCACATATCATTGTTAAATGGACTCACTAGAATATGTACAGAGAAACTATTTCCTCTTGCAAAGGAATCCAAAACCTACTGTGCTAAAAGTAGAGTCAGGCCATTTAGGAGTGAAATCATGAAGTACGTTTTCCAAAGAGTCATAAAAATACGGAATTTTCTCTTCCAAAGATCCTAGCGAGGATTCTCTAATCTTGATCTCCAAGCCACCGCTGCAGGAGGAAAAGGAGAATTTGGAACTCAACCAAAACTCCATTCAATGCAGTGGGACTGAAGAATCCCAGCCATAGGAGTAGAACAGGGAATTCAGCAATTGTTGATGCCCAATTATTGACAAATGAACGATAGGGATCAAAAGTAGATCAAAAAGAAAGTTAAGGTACTGATTAACCACAATCTAATTGAATGGCATTACAGATACCAGGGTGCAAACTGTCTGTTTCTATTCCTCTGATATAAAAAAATTAAACACATCTTATTTTTAACAACTTCATTATCTGCAACAATTTCATATTCTTTATGTTTGCTGATTATGAATTAAAACATATTTTAAATGAACCAATATAAAGTAGACATTTGTCTATGGTGCAGACTATTTACTTCCAATTGGGAGAAGTGTTTGTTTCCGCTTTTTAAGTTTTATTCATTATGTCATCAATTCCATTACACAAGAAGTGAATGAATCTCATTTCTTGTTTTTGGGGGGGGGGGAGAGAGAGAGAGAGAGAGAGAGAGAGAGAGAGCAGAAAAGAGGGGAGGGGAGGAGAAGAACCATTGCCCATGGTCTACAAAGAAAACACCAACAGAACAGTTGTGCCTTGTTTTCTACTCCGTGCCTTTCCTTCCTATCATGAGCCACCACTGAAATCTTAGCCATCATCTTTGGTCCAATCTTTACATGCAAAGCACATAAATGACGGAAACCAAAATACGTTTGTTAAAACTGCTGTAAAAACAGCACAACTTAAATGCTAGATATGTCAGTTATGCACGCTACATCATTTAACATCCTGAATTTGCATTTTTTAGAACCATAGAAAATTACAGCTTAGAAACAGGCCTTTCGGCCCTTCTTGTCTGTGCCAAACCATTTTTGCCTAGTCCCACTGACCTGCATTTGGACAACATTCCTCCACACCCTTCTCATCCATGAACGCATCCAAGGTTTCCTTAGATGTTAAAAGTGACCCTGCATTTACCACTTTATCCGGCAGCTCATTCAACACTCCCACCACTCTCTGCATGAAGAAGTCCCCCCCCCCCCATATTCCCTTTAAACTTTTCTCCTTTCATCCTTAACCCATGCCTTCTGGTTTTTTTCTCTCTTCTAGCGTCAATGGAAAAAGACTGTTTGCATTCACTCTATCTATACCAATCAAAATCTTATATACCTCTATCAAATCTCCTCTCATTCTTCCAAGCAAATACAAAATACTTCTGCATTTTGTATATGTGAACAGTATATTTATGTTGCACAAACATACAATTATCTATTATTTTGTAAGAAAGAGATGACAGACAATGAGAAACAGAGCTGGAGTAAGACAGTGTGAGAAACAAATAATTGAGTTGTAGAAGTTCTAAGGAGAAATTTTTTTAATTTTGTCAAAAAGAATGCTATATGAGATCAAATAACATTACACAATGTTATTCAGGGGCAAACATAACAATAACAACAGGATCTCAGTCCAACCCATCAACTCTATTTCAATAAACTCATTAAATATCATTCATCAGTTGCATCAGGGAGAGGCAACAGCCTGATGTATATAAATCCATAAATTCCACGATAAATATATTCCCATTTTTAAAATAAATTCTAATATTTCTCCTAGTGTCTCAGTAATTTTGCTTTGTATAGAATCAGAAAATAAAATTACCATAAAGAGAATCCTGAAAATGGCCCCATAATTTGCCATATTTGAGTCCAACATCAACCCTTTAGTTGGTGATGTTTGAAATTAGGCATTCTGATTACACGTTTAGAAAATAATATGGAAAGATCACTGGAAATTAAGTGTTTTTTCCTAATGTGCATTCCTGTGATGGGGGGAGGTTGTACTGCATTGTATTATTGCGCAGATCTCTGAAAGATACAAGTTGATCTCGACTTTACAATAAGTTTGAGTTAACGATGAATGGCATTTACAACATTTATGAATTGACACACTGCTTTGACTTTGTGACACTGCAAATCTACATGTACATTGATGATCTGTCTCATCCATTTCTGCAGCAGGATAGGTGAACTTTCTTTGTTAGGTTGTCAATGAGCGCTTTATTTTGTAATCTCTTTTTCACAACTGTCACAATTTTAATGTGTTTACATGCTTCTGTTGTATTTGCACATAGTCAAGACTCAGACATCCCAGGTTTAACAGGCAACTGCCAGTATCATTGTATATCCCACACCAACTGAAAAGCTTGTACTAAGGCATGCAAGCCATCAAATCGCTGTCTCAGCAACTTGATAGGGCAAGAGCTGACAGCATTTAACTCCGTTCGGTCCTCATGAGTGATTTCAAACCTGGGTTCAGGAACCAACCCCATTAATAATAGTTTTTTTTTTAGGAAAATCAATTCTGATTTACAACATTCCAACTTGCAACATAGTTTTTGGGAACCAATTCTGTCTGGCATCCAAATACTGTCTTTATACTTTTTAACTCAGGTAAATGACGTCACAACATGTGACGCTCTAATCTTTCGCTCTGTACATTATATTCGGTGAAAGTTGGTCTGTTCATTTCATTAGTTGATCCTTGGTCTGTTAGCAAGGCAGTCAACACTGTCTATACGTAACTGTCGTCTTAGCAAGTTTGAAATGTGATATCTGTATACATTGTTAATAAACTTGCAGATAACTAACTCATGATGAAGCTGGCTCCATGGTTAAATTTATGTGGGCTAACATACAGAAAACCACAAAGCATATAATTTGGCAGCAATAATCATATTTAATATGCATTCCTGTGATCAATGCTTCAAGTAATTCAGTGCGATAACTCAGTCAGATCATTGCAGGAAACACCAATCATGTGACAATTATAACAAAAAAAAACCAAAGACTTTTGCATTTGGAACCAATTATTTAACAACTGGGATTTCTATGGAACACTCCCATGACAGTTTTATAAACCACCAACTTCAGGTCAATTCTGGATGTGATTTTTATTTAACACGAAAAATCTCTCTTTATCATCATGCTGGGAATCAGGAATCAGAGGCAAAGGTATACACCATTCATAAACTTTCAAGACACGTACAAAAAAGGGACCAAATTATCGTTATCATCAGCAAATTCCTATTTAAAGAAAGTAAAAATACTGATACTGGTTGTGCAGGATTTAATAATAGTCAGGAGCTTCTCACATCCCATTACACAAAACAGTGCATACAGAAGAGTGTTAGTTGATTTATCATATCCGATTTACAAAAACATTAGGCATTGCACTTCAGTACCAAACAGAAAAAAAAATCTTAAAAAAACTTCTGCAATAGCCTTTTATGTTGGATAAATGTGCTGCAATTAAAAATAAATTGCTGTTGTTAACATTTCAAAAGCCACTAGCAGCAAAGCAACAGGAAAACGGATTAATTTCGTTCTTTTATGTGTAGGGATAACGCAAATTCACCTGTGCTGAATATTTAAAAACAAATATGCACATTTGAAATACCTATTTTTAAATGTACCTTTTTGATCAGTCATTCATCGTCTCATCTCTGCCACAGAATCACTTTCACACCTTTTTAAAACTTGCTGAATAATTTGATGGTTGGAAACACAAATTAAATGGGAATATCAAATACTTTCAAAAGTTACATTTTTAAAACCAGGCTTAAGCTTCTTGTTATCAAAAAACACAAACTAAAATGTGATCCCAATGGAGATCAATCTGCCAAACAACCCCAAAGATAAAATGGAAAAAAATGTCACCTCTCCAATAACTTTTATTTTGACAATTAAATAAAATTCAACAAAAATTAAACTCGAATTATCACGGTCGGTATAAAATTACACATTCAAGGGCAAATACAAGGTCCCTCAGACTTACTAGACAATCCACTCTGCTTATATGGCACTAATTTCAACCATAAAGTCCTTCATAATTCTGGTCTTTCTCAGACTAAATTCAAGCTACTTTTCTTCAAGGAAAAGGCACTGTTTGAACTCAGATAACAGCTTCCATTCAACCTCGGGTCCATGAGTCCAATCTTCATGAAATGCTATACATTTTCAGAACTTCTTCAGTTCCCATCAGTCTTGATGACTTAATCCATCAGTACCACTTATATTTGAACTGGCAGTGATACTTTATATTTCCAATTTATTTAAGAATAACAGGAACAATATGATAAAACCTTGCACAGCTGCTCCCAGATTCAGTCTTCCGGTTTTCCTTTTCTAACCGTACTACTTTCTTCTCAAACAGAAAACCCAGTCACACGAACGTCTCAGCCTCAGGTCACGGAATTGAATTTTCATCCCTTTTTTCAGGTTCATAAGGATAGAGTCTGTGAATTTTCTAACACTTTCTTTCCAAATCAAACCTCCAATAGGAGCCCCAAGCAAACCACTTCATGACAACGCAAAGACTCAAAGCTTCCAAATGCTCTTGCAACTGCAGTTCAACAAATCAAATTGGCAGGCACAAACTCATAGTGGATTTTAATTCTGCATTCATTTTATACTTTGTAAAATTTGCTGGAATCACAAGGCATGATATCATGCATGATTAAACTGAAAGAAAGAGTACTGTGAATTCAAATCATCAGCTGATAGACATCTTTGGAAGCCAAAGCAAGAATTTGATTCAACTGCAATTCCAGTTTTACTCTTTAAAACATAAACCAAGAAAGTAGATCAAAACTACTTTTTTTGACTATAATAATTATTATTCAAATTCTCACTTCCACAAAGGGGAGAAGAAACTAGAAAAACAAACAATCCAATAATAACTAAAGCTATTTTATTTCAGAAGCAGCTCATGAGATACTCAATTGATGCACATAATTAAATATGTTGAATTATTTTCAAATCTTCAAATTTGCAAGATTGATTTCAAATCACAGACCAGTTATTCAACAAGAAAGAATTTTAATGTTCTAGGTACATTACCATTAGTTCTTTATATTATTAAATATGAATATTTTCCCAGTGTAAGCTACCGTACACAGCTTGACTAAATTTTGGCAGGTAAGAACACAGATGGGCAAATTCCCTCCAGACTAGCAATAGCCTGTCAGCAGCAACGTAACAGCAATCCAGCAACAACAGCCCATTGACTTTACCACTCTACAATCCACAAGCATTATGATGGACAAAGCATTCAATAAAATGAGGAAAACGTAGGCCAGCACATGTTCTAATGGGTAGTACAAAGATCTTCTTGCAGTGAAGAAAAAAGGAATAAAAGAATAAGAGTGTCGGCAATAGTTGTTTCTAAGCACTATGCATACAGCTAACAGTCAGCAGCTAAGAAGCAATTCATTTCTAGTCAGTAGTAGGAAGTTCATGGTTATGGAAGTAGTTTTGGAGCAAGGGGAGGAGAAAGATGGAAAAAAAAAGGAGAAATTTAAATTTATTGTGGATGAAGAGGCAACAAAATTTGTCCCAAGTCTCTTCAAAATGAATACATATACATTGACAAATATAGCTGTTAGGGAATACAAAGCAGGCACTAAAAGGTTAGAAACTGAACAATGTCTTATTCTGAGATGCTGTAGGCTTGCTATCTGGTGGCTAATCTCTCTGTTTTTTGTTGGCTGGTGGTGGTATAAGTGCATTGTTGATCTGTCATTATGAAGTTAAAATTTCTTCTACATGATTTCACGCAAAATTCAGAAATGCAAAGCCAGTTTACTCCCTACATAGAAGAAAGGAATTCCAGCGATTTAGTGTCTGAGCACTGAACTGATCTCCCAGAAACACCTTACCAAGTGTGTGTTCAAAGATGGGTTCTATATTCGAATTCAGCAGCCGTGCAAGGCATCCAAAGATCCCATGACCAGGAATAGAGTTTCTTGGGTGGACAAATCATACTCATTTAGGAAGCGATCACTGAAGAAGATAGTGAATATAAGCAGGATTATGTGAAGGCTATATAATATATATATTGCCTGGGATATAGTGCAAAGGTACCAAATGGTTATTAATCCAGGAGAACAAAATTTAAATACTGGTAAGAGTCGCACCATTTCTGGGGTTACGTTCCCACACATCTTACAAACAGCAAAACTGCAAAAGGTGGAACATGTTTTTGAAGGGACTTAGATAAGTTCTAGTCACACGAGGGCAGCAACAAGATTCCACTACAACCTTTATTTCTCTTCACAGAAACTGTTAGACCTGCATGTATATTTCCCATTTTTGTTTCCAATTTCCGACATTGGCAATTTTATTTGCAAGCTATTTAAAAATCGTGGTAAAAGGAAAAAACCTAGCTTCAACAAGGATAAAATAAACCCTGCAAAATCCAACGCCCTCCCCCCCACTCCTTACAATTAGTAGAAGCCAGGCAAGAAGATGACATGAGCCAAAGATTATAAAGCTGCTCACATTTGGTAAAGCAGCATCTATCATACCAGCCTGTATTATATGCCACATCATATATTCCATAGTCTTCCTAGTAATCACATAATAGCCAGTCAATTTCTACTCTCCCATGGTGAATTAACCAATCACACACTCAAGGTGTGCTCAAAGAGTGTATCCATCAAAGAACCAATGCAAAGGTTCAGATAGTTCAAATGCAGATAAGTGAAAAGCACTCACATGATGGCTGATGTGGTGTATGGAACTACAAAGTGCGGGTAAGTGAAAACACAAGCAAGGAAGTTGCAAAAGATAGGACTTTACTGCAACACGTCTTGCATTCTTAATATTCTAGCTTGTGCTTTTCTACTTGGTATGAACTTAGGTGAAATTTGTGGACGATACTATGTTTCCATAAGTGAAAAGATACCCTAACCTCAAGTACATTTGAATTACAACTGATCAACTAAAATGATACACTGATGCAGATGTTGGAAAACAACAAAAAACAGAAAATACATGCAATCCAAACAAAATTGTGAATAATCAGGAGGTCAGGCAGCATCTGTGGAGAGAAAGAGAGATTTAAATGTACTGGGTAGTGATGATCATATCTGTGCATTGTTCAAAGATTTTTTTATTTCATTGTTTTTCTCATCTACTTTTGTCCAGTAATCACTTTTTGATTAAGTAATAAGCATTGTTTAATTCAGCTAGATTTTGTCAAAAGACATAAATAACAGAGCTAGAGATATTTATCATAAAATCACAAGTACTCAAGCCTTCCACTAACCATCAAGTTTAATGATTTCACCAATAACTCCATTCTAGTTTCCTGATAGAGAACTTAGACTATTTTGGTTTAATAAACAAGTAAGTAATAGGGAGGCACTATTAAATTACTTCATGTCCAGAAAGCAACAGATTCATCTAGCTATTCACAATGTGGTTCGACAAACAATTCTATCATGGGACCATGTGAGGTGAAAGAAACAGGTTAACACTGCTTATAATAGCATACTCGAGATCTAATGCACCGTCAAATTCTGCAACTACACACTAGTGCAGGCTTTGGAAAGTTTGAGAAGGTGAGTGTCACTGACTTGGCCATCTAAACAAATCAAATCAGTTGAAAGTGAAATCCACTCAAATTGTCATGGCACAGAGTTAGAACAGTACATATAATCTTTACAGAAATATAGATGTAAAAAAGACAAAAGTAGACAATAAAATTAATAATTCCGCCCATCTTTTAATTAAGCTGCCAAAATGGCAATTCAATTAACTTTTCTTAAATTCCACATTAAAGGCTGCTAATAGGATATGTGATATGAATTATAAAAAAAGAAAGTGGTTCCTTATATTACGCAAAGGTGTCCCATTTGAAACATATTAGACAAGTAATTAGTAAAACATTGGAATCTGCTCAATTAGCAAGACTGGAGTTTCACATTTCAAGATCAACACGAATCAGACTGTTTAATCACTTGTAACTTTATAATGAAAATACTGCTAACACAAGAATGCATAAGAACAGCACTGTAAAACAAACTTATATGCAAGCAAGCCAAATTTCACAAAACTAATTTATGTAAATTCACATTCAAGGTAAATGCATTCTTCAATCAAACATAAAAACATCAAGGTAGAATTTGACCACTTAAGGAACCAAGGTGCCTTGACAGAACTAAAACAGCAAGGTTTAAAGGAAAAACTTTCCAATAGCCAGATTAATACCTAGCAAATAAGTTAAAATTTTTGAAGAAGATAGCAACAATAAGTGGGGCTAGATACTTTTGCAAAAAGAGAAAGGAAATGAATGAATAAATAGAGCTCCAAGAATAGGATTTGAAAATAAAAATGTAAAAAGACTTTGGCTCCCTCAGTTCATAAACAATTCATGGCACCAGTTTCAAAAGAAATATAACTAAGCATTTAAGTTTTAAATCACTCATACTATCAATAACAGAACCATAAGTAGCTTAGATGAAACACAGGGAAGGAATCCAAATACCATTCATCACAGAAGTAGGTCAAATGGGAAATAACCTGTCTTTGGTAAACGCAAACCTAGATTAAAGTCCTGTAATCATTTCACAATACAATTTTAAAGCTAATCCTAAGAGATTTTCTTCAGTATCGTTTGCCAATTGCAGGTGACAAGGTAAATGCTGACATCTTGGAATCCTAGGGGGCAATTCTCCCAAAAGTGGTGAATTGGTAAGAAAACTGGCTAAATCATGACTTTTTTCAGTGCAACTTCAGTCGCGAATCTCTCCACTCTGTGCACTAGAGGTCACAATCGTGAATATCATTAAAAACTAAGAGGGCAACGCCTATTCATGCCAAAAAGCCTGAAATCAGCAGAACAAGCAGGAATCAGCACATGCGCACATTTCTGGGAAATCGCTGAAGATACCTCCCAGCATCCAGATCACTGTCATCCAACCCCAGCCTCACTGCTACCTTCCTCCTCCCCAGACTCCCCCCACACACCAACACAACAGCATATTCAACCCCATGGATCCTGATAATGCAGGTATCCCTCCATTCTAGAACATACTGTCCTCACTGTTGCTCTGCAGAGAACTTGCATCGTGCTGACATGCACACCCCGTCTCTTGAATGGGGCTCTTGAGTACTGCACCCACCTTGGACACAGCAGCCTATCAATTAAGAGCCCTGAGTATTGTATCTCCTGGGACAAAGCAATCCGTTGAATGACAGCCAATCAATGCCCAAGGGGTGTATAATACTCAACTGAATACAGTCTTCAAAATTGCTCACAAGTATTTGTTGCCAACTGGCCCTTGACTGGCTACACTTACTGCACTTGCCCTCCCCTAACAATGTGGGGATGTCATCACCAAAATAGACCGCATCAGTCTCAGAGCCGACGCAGACAAATAAAACTGGTGGAGATAATTTTACTCTTTAACCCATGCTTAACCCTCTCTCCACTCACA
This sequence comes from Sphyrna mokarran, assembly GCA_024679065.1. Taxonomy (NCBI): domain Eukaryota; kingdom Metazoa; phylum Chordata; class Chondrichthyes; order Carcharhiniformes; family Carcharhinidae; genus Sphyrna; species Sphyrna mokarran. The sequence goes on from JAGIQG010000014.1 coordinate 56,138,487, forward strand.
CCGTCTGTATCTTCAAGACTTGATTACCTGTAAAGACTCGCATTCCAACCATTATCATGTAAATTGAGTCTGTGTTTATATACGCTCTGTTTATGAACACAACTCGTACTCACTTGATAAAGGGGAAGTGCTCCGAAAGGCTTTCACCTGGTGTTGTCAGAGTTCTTATTGTCCCTTCCCTAATAAAAGTAAGAAATCTCAGGCTGAGCAGGACTCCTTTTTGAAACCTCACCCAGAGAGTTCTAAGAAATAAGCTCCCCCACATGCCCCATCCCAAATATCACTGGCTCATGGGCCAGTACCTGAAGACAGCAGGGAGAAGCCACCAGACATCTCCAGAGCCTACCTGAAACATTCCCCACGCTCCACTAGCAGCACATACCTCCTCTTGCCAGTTCAAGACTGCCATGTCGGGTTGAGGCTCTTATATACCCATTCTGATTTGCGTCAAAATGACATTATGCCAAAGAGGTCGGAGATGCAAATATGGGCAGAGATTGCCACGTCAATCCCAATAATGGCATGCTAAAGTACAGAAAGTAATTGAAATCAGCAACATGCTGGTTTTTGGCACAGTCCTGGTGGCACCATTTTTTTCCAATTGGGAGATGCATACAGGTCGTAAACATTCAAGGGGAACCTGCAAAACGGCTGATACATGCATTTCTCAACCTGACTCGCCAGAAAATTTGCAGGTTGCAATGGGAAAATCGCCTCCCCAAATTTACTGATGCCAGAAAACCTAGCTGGACTTCCACCAAATGCAAAAGAAATAAATCAGTGGTTTAACTTTACAATAATGGTGGAAAGCAAAGATGCAGAATGATTTGGCGATGTGAATTTTTTTTATCTCAGCTTACACAGAGAATAATTGTTTGGGCGAGGTCATGCATCCACAGAACCAACTGCCAAGCACAATTCACTGCCTTCACAGGAGGACAGAACAGAACAGATAAAACTGGGGTACAATATTTTCCATGGTTTTTTATGAAACAATATTTGATAATATAGTAGATGTTATAGGAGACTCAGCACAATTATCTTCTCACTAAAATTAGTGACCCAAAGCATTCTACTTTAAGAAGATAAACACGTCCTTGGAGTTTGACAAATACTTCAAGAAAAAGTATTCTTAAGGATGATTCTGCAACTATCATATGACCAAACTGCCACTGATTTTAGTCCCAGTCTCTCATTTAAGTGCTAGCAAATTGCTCATTTAATAAACCAGAGGAACAACACCAATTCTGTGCTTGCTATCATAGTACTAGGATGGTTTTTCTTTCCATCTCCAAAATATATTAATTAATCTGATCTAAAAACGTGCATACTATAACCTGTGAGGATACTCAGTAAATGCACATGGACAAAGGAAGTTAACCAGTTTAGTCAGCAATAAGTACACATAAATGACAAAGAGAGCACATAAATAAATATACTGATTTTTATAAGTTTAAAAAAAGGTCACCCAGGCAACATAAGTCCAACAATACGTTGAAAAATGGTTGGACAGTAGCGTGAATAATATGTGTAATACTCTGTGAACGTACTGTCAATGAGATAAATCATTTCATACCATTTACACAAATATTTTTAAAAACATATTAGCACACCCATTTTACAATAGTTAGAACAACTGCTTCCTAATCAATTAGATTTAAAGCCTGCTTACAGATATTTACTTAAAACCGTTTTGTTACTGGCATAATGACAAGCCTGGCCGATTCATATCAAATAATCGTGAAAAATACTGTTCAACAAAACAAGTTCTCTTCAACAATATACAGTTTGCACTGACGTATGGGACAGCATGATGGTGTGGAGATGCCGGCGTTAGACTGGGGTAAACACAGTAAGAAGTCTCACAACACCAGGTTACAGTCCAACAGATTGTGCCAGCATGCTGGCAGTGTTCAGATTCGATTCCAGCTTGGGTCACTGTCCGTGTGGGGTCTGTGCATTCTCCCCATGTCTCAATGGATTTTCGCCAGATACTCCAGTTTCTTCCCACAATCCAAAAGAAGTGGCAGTCAGATGCACTGGCCATATAAAATTCTCCCTCGGTGTACCTGAACAGGCGTCAAAGTGTGGCAACTAAGGGATTTTCATAGTAACTTCATTGCAGTGTTAATGTAAATCTACTTGTGACACTAATAAATAAACTTAAACTTAAACTTAGATACTGCTGCTTTTTTTCACAGCTTTGACCAACAGCAAACTTGGCCTATCGATATGCTAATGTATTCTGCAGGGGGAGGAATTAGATTGCCAGTGGCATTTCTCCTCAATTAAAATTGTTTAAAACAGTTCTGCAGCAGTCACCATATAATTATTAAAAATGAAGACTGGTCACTCTAATATAGTGTTTGCCACAATGGCACCCAAAAGATCAGCATCTAATTTCATATAGTAATCAGAATTTCCACAATAGCTGTGTGTAACATGAGTTCCCAGCATTCATAGGTTGTCATCGTTTTAGTCAGTTTTCCATTGATCCCTTGGTCTCATCTGCAGTTGCAGAAGGTCTGTGCAAATACTGCATTGACAGCATCATAATGTTCTTAAATATTCAGCACAAGCCTCTTCCTGATGTCAAATTATCTCACAAAAATGCCTGTTTTGTACATTAGCAGTCAATTTTGCATCTGCACTATACCTAAACATTCCTTGGTGTGCAATTCTAAAGAAAGACCAGCAGCAAATGTTATGGAATTTATTTGAAAACAGAATCAGATTAAATAAAACAAACAAACTTGCATTGATGTTTATAGACTTATCTATTATAGTACCTTTCAAAGCACTTTATACGCAATTAAGCACTTTTTGAAGTATAGCCACTGATATAATGTGGGAAACTTGGCAACCAATTTGCTCACAGCAACAGAATCATTTTTTAGCGATTTCATTGAGGAATCAATCCTGTGAGGGGCTTCTTTTAGGTCAATCAATCCTGTGAGGCACCAGGAAAACTCCAATATTTCTAAAAAATCATCCCATAGATCTTTCATAACCACCCAAGGAGACAGACAGGATCTCTATCTCGATTCCAAAATATCTCTCAGCAATACCTTTCAGCATTTTACTGGTGTTTCAGCTGTATGGGGCAAACCCATAACAGTCAATTCAAAGAAAGGGATATTATTATAAGTGAGCAAAAACTGACGTCGACTCTAATCGTGTTCATTTGCACAAATATAGTTTTGACTGCTTACCAGAAGAAAGAATATTCAGGCAATGGTGCTCTGTGGAAATTCATATTATGGAATGACATGCAAAGCAGTTGGACGAAAACAGGAAAATGGAACCTGCAACACATCCAACTTCTTCAATTATAACGTGTAACCTGAACAAACTGGAGGCTCAATGCAAATCCTGGCAATCTTATTTTGCTTAACTGGCATCAACTCATATTTTATCATTATGTCTGTAAAAAAATCTAAAGTGGACATGAATGTCAAAGGAGACACAGGAATAGCTCAAATGTGATGTCTACATCAGTGAATCGCCTACACATGTTGAAACATAACCCAGCACAAGTTACTACTTTCAGGAGAAGAAGCAAAAGAAGAAAATCTTTTCTCCCTGAAATAAAAACCATGATTGTTATTAAAGTTAAATGAGAAAATATTTAATAATTTCTGAGGATACACTACTAACATACACGAAATTCAAACATTCTATAAATCATGTTAACATAATATTATCAATTATTTCACCTGATCATATATTTTCAAGCCACACACACAAAACCATAGTATTCTTTAGCCTGTAAAATACAGCTATATCTTGATCTCAACACAAGGACCAATCTAATTTATTCCTGTCTGATGGGGAGGTGCCTGGTTCAAATCAGCACACCCCAAAGTTACAAAGATGAGAAAGAAACTAGGAAAGAGGAGGAAGGGAGAAAAAGAAACAAACCAACCCACATGGTGTCTTCTAGCAACTCATCTGTCAAATCAAATAGTTAACTTCCCACAAGAGTTGTGCAATGTTATTGTTTTAACACTATTTATTGTCAAATAAAAGTTTCTAACACATTGATTGTTGAGTTACAAGACACTAGTCAGCATTTATTACCAACAAAGTGAAAATACACAAGACTGATACCAGAATCCTTTCCAATTCAATTCCACCGCATTAGATTGTTCATGTTGCATTCAGTCTGATCTCACTTACACCTGCTCAGCAGTTTGTTAGAAATTAGCCTGTACTGCAATAGTCACTTAGGCTCATAGTGCCGATATGTTAGAAACCAAAAAAAATTTTCAAGGCACAATTGTTTTGAATTTGTTGAACATGCTTACTTTTAAATCAAAACCTCCAAATTATTCCCAGCACCAGTACTTCACCCTCCTGCTTTATAAATCAAAATGCTCCCACCAGACATACTCGTTGAAGGAGCAAATTATGTAATTTTATTGCTAGGTATTGTGATTAGGTGGGCATAATACTTTAAAATTTCACACAAATGTTAGTGATAAGAGTATTATCATTTTGTTAATACAGAACAGCTTTACTTTCAGAAGTCTTTGTACAATGTATGGGGATGTTGCAAGAGGATCAGATCTTAGAATGATACCAAGGAAGCCACTCAGCTTATTGTGCCAAAACTTACTTACATACAAACATATGAAGTAAGACCACCCATGCCCATTGAGTTTGCTACATCATTCAAATAGATCATGGCTGATTTGTTTGTGTCGAGTTCCACATTCTCCATCTATCTCCGATAACCTTCGACTCCCTTGCCTAACAAGAGTCTATATATCTACCTCCACCTTACATTCAGTGACCCTGCTTCCACCGCCTTCTGAAGCCAGGTTCCAAAACTGCACAACCCTCAAGCGAAAAGATTCCTTCCTCATTTCTATCCTATAATTTATGAGGGGTCACACGACACCAGATTAAAGTCCAACAGATTTATTTGAAATCACAAGCTTTTGGAGTGCTGCTTCTTCATCAGGTGAATTTTATAATTTTAAAAATGCTCTCTAGCTCTGGACTCACCCACAAGAGTTAATATGTTTTCAATACGTCATCAATAATGTTCAGGATTTATACTTCAAACAACTCACCAATTCTTCTGGAAACAAGCTCAGCCTTTCCAACCCCTCCTCATAAAGCACCTTGCTTATTTCAGATAACAATCTAGTAAATCTCCCTTAAACCATCTCCATTTACATTCTTCCTTAAATAAGGAAACCAAAATGCACACAAGCCATTTATGGCATTATGAATTGTAACGTGATCAATTTGTGGTGCAGTTTCTGCCTTTGTAGAAAACATAAGAATCATATTCTGTACCACAATCTTGAGTCATTATGATTCAATTCTAAGATTATCTGGAATTGAATCTTAATTATGGAGAAGTTAACCATATTCCTCAAAGCATCAGAAGAGTTGATGGCCTCGTGATAATATCAGACTATTAATCCAGAAACTTGGCTAATATTTTTGGGATACCCGCCATGGCAGATGGTGGAATTTGAATCCAATTAAAAAAGTGTGGATTAAGAATTTACTAATGACCATGAAATCATTGCTGATTGTCAGAAAAATCCATCTGGTTCACTAATGTCCGTCAGGGAAGAAAATCTGCCGTCCTTGCTGTCTGGCCTACCGTGACTCCAGACCCACAGCAATAGGGTTGATTCTCAACTGCCCTCTGAAATGGCTGAGCAAGACACTCAGTCCAAGGACAACTAGGGATGGCAATAAATGCTGGCCAGCTAGTGGCACCCATGTCCCACAAATAATTTTTTTAAAAAGTCACACAAAAAAACCTGCTGTAGTGTGTATTTATCACCAATTTATACTAACCGCAAACCAAAGATTTAGCCCTTGAAGTATTAATTTCATACAGGAACACAACTATCAGCACAACACACACATGCTTAGACTGACAAATCAATATTTTAAAAGAACTCTGTACAATCAACACAGAAGTAACCATCCTCCCACCTACACCAACACAAGACAATGTATGTTCTTGTAAGTAATTCAGATAAAACATAATGAGTATAATGGATAAAAGCATTAGTGAAAATTTCTACTCTGTATTTAACAAAATAAACTCCCAACGCCACCAATCACCCACCCCTTACATACGTCCAATGTCTAACGCGTAACCTTTTGGTTTTCACAGTGGACCTCCTGAATTCAGTACACTGCACAAGGAAACGAAAATACATACTTTTTAAAACTTCCAGGGTTTGACTAACTTTTTCGTTTGGACAGAGTGACTATTATAGTGGCACAGTGGTTAGGACTGTGCGAGGGACCTGGATTCGATTTCCAGCATGAGTCACTGTTCGTGCGGAGTCCGCAAGTTCTCCCTACGACTGCATGGGTTTTCTCTGGGCGCTCCGGTTTCCTCCCACAGTCTGGGAGTTAAATTCTCTCTCGGTGTCCCTGAACAGACGCCAGTGTGGCGACAAGGAGATTTTCACAGTGACTTCACTGCAGTATTAATTAATGTAAGCCTACCTGTGACACTAATAAATAAACTTTATATTTTGCAGACAGCAGCACTGTAGCATTTTCCTCAACAAAAACAAATAAATGCACTCAACGGTGGATTCATAATGAAGGCGGGTGGTGTGAACAGGGTGCTTGTGCGAAGAACAAGCTTCGAGGGCGAAATCATCACCCTGCCCAAATCGGAGAAGGAAAAGGGATTTTTCGTCGGCACATTGAAATACAAGGCGGAGTGACACTGCCTTTAAACGGGCAGCGTGTACTGCCTGAAGCTCTCGCCCTTGGTCTAGCAGCTAAAGGATGTTTCAACCCGAAAGAAAAGTAAACTTACACCCACAAACAAAAAACAGAAATTACCTGCTGGCTTCTTTCGGAAGGGTTTTTCATCAAGACTTGTTTGAAAAGCTGGTCTACGTAGGAAGTCATTATTTGTCCTCGGGCGCGGGGTGGGTGGGTGAGTTGTAGAGACTTTTTCCTCAGCAAAAGCAACAAATATCCCAGTGTTTTTTTAAAAAAAGAAAAATCCAGAAATCCGGCCGCACGCTTAAAGCCGCTTCGAAGGTAAAATCGTTATTAAATATCCTCCAGGTCTCCTACCAAGTCAGAAGTCACCCGAAAATCAAACACTTTGTGTGGGGGGAGGAAAGGGAAAAAAAACTGCAAACCCCATCCAGCCCATCTTTCCACCTCCAAAAACTAACAAAATGTAAAAAAGAAACCACCTTTTCCCCTTCGAAAAATTCCCCTCATGGGATCGCGAAATGAAACAATTTCTTTCGGCTCAAAGTTCTTTTTTAAAAAAAAACTCCTCCTCCTCCTCCCCCCACGTTGTTACTTTTTAAAAAAAAACACACCTTTTACATGTTCAAAAATATCTGCCCGATCCGAGTTGAGAAAGGAGGGAGGGAGGAACAGTGAGGGGGTAAAAAGAGGGGTTTGTTTTCATGACTCTTCCTCCATGGGGTTTGTCTCTCAAACGCCAACTGCCAACTTCACGCACACACACAGGCTCAGGCAATCGGAGCCGCGCGCTCCGGGGGCTGCCTGTCAATCAAACTGCAAGAGGCGGTAGTAGCAGCAACTTCACCCAGACACTTAACTCTCCTGCCGGCTGCCTGTTTGCAAGCATGGTTGAAAGTTTCCAGCTGCGTCTGTCTCCCCCCGCCCAGTACAATATGCCCCACGGCGCTCTGACTTTTAGTGCCGCGCCAGTAACCTAGAAAGGGCAAACACCTCTCGCGAGAGCTGTTTTAAAGCACAAATAGTCGAATTGTGAGTGCCACAAGTCGGCTCGCCTTGATGCTGCAATGAAAAATAGAACAGAACCCCCACCCCTACAGTGCAAGGAGAGGCGCATCGAGCCTGCATATTGAAAGCAATCCCCACCCAGGCCGTAATACTCACATATTTATGCTGCTAGTTTCCCCACCCTGACACTGAGGAGGAAAACCCACTGTGAAAATGCCCTAGTCGCCGCAGTCCAGCGCCAGTTCGGGTACACTGACGAAGAATTTAGCCCAGCCAATGTGTTTTTCAGACTGTGGACGGAAACCAGTGCACCCAGAGGAAATGCACGCAAACATGGGGAGAATGTGCAGACTCCGCACAGGCAGTGATCCCAGACTGGGAATTGAGCTGAGGCCGCAGTGCTAACCATTTGTGTCATAGGGCTGCCCACTCATCAGTCTTGCTACTATACTGGAACTGCTCAAACTGCATAGACATGCTTTCATAGAATAGAATTATACCATCCCTACAGTGCTACAAGAGGCCAATTGGCCCATCGAGCATGCACTGACAACAATCCCATCCAGACTGTTACTCCACGTGTTTACCCTGTTAGTCCCTCTGATATTATGGGGCAATTTAGCATTGCCAGTCAACCTAACCCAGGCTGTGACAAAAGGTCATCCAGACTCAAAAAGTTGGCTCTATTCTCTTTCCACAGATATTTGTTGGAGTTCAGAAGGATGAGGTGGGGCCGGGGTGGGGGGAGGATCTTATAGAAACTTAGAGGATACTGTGAAGCCTGAACAGAATGGACATGAAGAGGACGTTTCCACATGAGGAAAAACCAGAACCAGAGGGCACAACCTCAGGTTCAAGGGACGATCCTTTAAAACAGAGATGAGGAGGAATTTCCTCAGTCAGAGAATGGTGCATCTATGTAACTATTTACCGCAATAACTTCTTACTGTCTTTTATGAGAACCATGAATTACATTCAATTTGAATTTGGTTTTTAGAGAAGGTAAGGAGATGAACTAAGGACTTGCCCCTGTTCACCCTCACATTAACTTAACTCTGGGAAAGATATTTAAATGAATGAATGTTCTACAATATGGGTGATAACCCAAGTCATGCCATATGTTCAAACCTCATGTTCTGGCAGCATATTGCTCTTATGCCAAATCTAACCAGCAACTTTTTTCAAAAGGGCTCTTTGAATTTAAGTGTTGAGACGCAACTTTTTTTTCTCGAGTTAATTTGAGAAGTGTCACTAGAAATAAAATACCTTTGAGCTTTTGTGTTTTCTGTGTGGTTACCAGTGTGGTGATGCAGCAAGTTGAAGCATCAACCCCAGGAAGTGTTTAGCTATACATTTACAAAAATAATCCCGTGAATTATAGACCACAGACACTTATATCGTTGTATAAGTATGTATGGGTGGATTGATTAGATGGTTCCTTGAATAAATGTAAACAGACACCTACATTGGAGCACAGTGAAATTAGGAGATGTATACCTGTAATGTTTCACTCTGCAAATAAACCTTCTCCAAGTAAATATTAGATGATTTCTTCCTTCACAAACTGGCTATCAGGATTGTAACACAGCGCAGTGTACCTTTCAGATTCATATGAAAGATTTAGAACTAAGTAAGTCAATTTATGGCAAAAAAGGAAATAGTTCCAAAAAGGGTGTGCAAAACAATTTCTGAGTACTCAGAATGAGAATACCCTTTAAAAAAGTTACAAGCTTTTATTTCGATGATATGGCAATGCTGTATTCCTCTCAAACCTTTTTAAAAATATTGTTTTAGACTTCTGAGAACTTAGAATGAGAGGTTACCCTTTAAAAAAAGTTACAAGCTTTTATTTTGACAATGCTGACTCTGCTGTATCCCTTTTAAAGATTTCTAAACATAAATATTGTTTTAGATAAGGTTAGAAAGTAAGTTTGAGCAAGGTGTGTAATGTAGTGACGATACATTATTTTCAATTTTGCAACTCAAAGTTGAATTTTAACCAGGATATGCCAATTTAGTTATTTAACTGCAGTCCTCAGAAGATGAGTCTTTAAAGCATAAGTAGCACATACACCTCGACGGCAGACCAATTTTATGTACTGACTGACTATTCTGCAACCATTATTTAAAATAGTACACATCTATTGTATAAATAGATGTTTCCAACAATGATTTAAGTTAACTTGTGTTGCAACTCTTTATGGTCACTGTCAGCCTCCAGTATATTTACTGTAAATCATCATCCATTGACTTAATTTACATGTTGCAGTTTTCTGTAATTCTTGATCAAGGAATTATGATTGCATTGCAACTTATTGCTGGCACCTGAAGCCATGAGAAAATGTTTCAAAGTGAAATATTCACTTTATCCTATCAATGTATTTCATTTGAACTTCCTTTTTCTGTTGTTTTGTTATTAACATTGCTGTGAGGAAGAGTGAGTGATGGTCAATGAGGGCAGAGCAGACTGGAATGCACCTATTGATTATGCAAAGAGCTAATTTATGACAATCTATCTCATGATCTACATGAAGGAAAGAATAGGTTTCTCCCAGAATTGTTCTCTCTATATTTAGGGTGAATTTCCATGTGCATGATCCCAATTGTTTATTGTAACTTCACCAAAAGAGCTCTGGGATCCATGGAAAATAGTGTGAATGTCACTTTTCCAGATTTTCAGTGGTTTGTCACTAAAAATGTAATGGAACACCGATTTTCAAAACAGGACAAGAAAATTAGAAGAATATGAACCATTTCACCCAGCATCGATCATCAGAAAAATGTTGTAATCTATTTTAAAGGATTTGTAACCACGTACTTAGAAAACTAATACAGACAAAGTCAACCTAGTTTTAAGAAAGGAAAATCATGTTTGACAGTTTTTCTTTGAGGAAGTATCTCATAGGGATGAAAAAGATATCATAGATGTACCACACAACAAGATAATGCACAGAATATGAGCTCCTGGAGTTGGAGGCAATATATTAGTATAGATGGAGGATTGATTAATCGGCAGGAACCAATGAATAGTTGAAGCATCAACCTCAGGAAGTGTTTGGCTATATGTTTACAAAATAATCCTATGAACTATAGACCACAGATACCTCCATCGTTGTATAAGTATGTACAGGTGGATTGATTGGATGGTACAATACTTTTCACTGTATGCTAATACATGTGACAATAATAAGTCAAATCAAACTCCTTAATACCTTCCCATTCCTAAAAAACAACCAAATTCAACAAATCTATAAATCAAATCCAGCTTATAATTACCACGTGGACAATCAAGTCTGGGAAACTGGTCCAGCAAAGATATTGAAACTGCCTTTGCAAAGTTTGATGCAGAACTTGGAAGACTTTCAGCAGATGTTAAATGACCTGTCAGACTCTAAGCTGTAAAGCTGGTCTCTCCAGTTTTTAGATGTTAATGCCTTCCTGGCTGTTAGATTTTTAAAGAAGTTACATCCAATTGAAATCCAAAGTCTCTACCAGAGAGACATTACAGATCCAAGCTGACAGGAATGGCTCCCCATTTCTTGTCCTGGGCTTGATCTACACGATCCACACTGCACTCCCTCCTGTGCTTGATCTCATTTGCATCTTAGCCAAAGACAGAGATGCCATTTTTAAAAAAATGCTTCAAATGAAACCTCAGTGTAACCTCATTGACTTCAATCAAATGTGGGATCAAAAACCTAGTTGTTAGATGCTAAACTGAATATTGGCTGTGAGATGTTAAACATGCCTGCTTCTGCAGGTGCTGGCAATTATACTCCAGTTCCTCTATCATTGTCCCTTTGTGTGTTTGGGCTGCCAGTGTCTCACATTCGATGACTCTCGAAATTAGCATCTGTATACCCCAATTGATCTCTTAGTCACGGAGTTAGGAACGGTGTTTCCTGATGATATCTATTTACACCTGATTCTGTTTGCTAATCTCGTTATTGGAAAAGACCGCATTTCATTGTTCTCTTTGAATTCTGGCTACTGATGTCACCAGGCAGAACCATAACACACAATTCAATATGATCATGGCTGATCCTGGGCTTCAAATGCATTTTCATCTAGTGTCTCATTCCTTTCTGACACTCAGAAATTTCTTATCCTACCGCTTGTATCAGTAATCTATTCCATATACTTACCACACTTTTAGTGAAAGATGTTCCTGCCCAATTTCCCATTTTCTTATGCTGTTCATTATCACTAAATTTGGACCATTGTACACACAGCAGGATGACTTATCTGGGTCAAATTTATCCAAATCATTAATGATTTTAAATACTTATCCTTCTAGTTTACCAGGAGACTCAGGATAGTCAATTTATCCTTTTAGGTATTTCCTTATAAAAGTGCAGAAGTCAATTCTGCACTGACTACAAATCCACCTAGGCATCACACCCATTACCCCACATATTTAACTCACTAATCCATCTAATCTATGCATCCCAGGGCACTAAGGGACAGCTTAGCATGGCCAATCAACCTAACCTGCAAATCTTTGGACTGTGGGAGGAAACCGGAGCACACAGAGGAAATCTCAAAATCTCACACAGACATGGGGAGAATATGCAAACTCCACAGAGACAGTGACCCGAGCCAGGAATCAAACCCAGATCCCTGGAGCTGTGAGGTAGCAGTGCTAACCACTGTGCCATCATGCCACCCTAATGAATTCTAATATAATCCATATAGCCTGTTCCTGTACCCCTTCCAATAATTGAATATCCTTTCTGAATAGGGAGACCAAAAATTTCAATCCATCCTCCAGATGTGGTCTCATCAAGAGCAAATAGTTTTAAAATGTTTCATATACATCTGGTTTTCTGATTTGTCAGCTGGTGGGTGTAACCCAGCTCAAATTCATCTTAATAACAGTCTATAAACAATATATTGAACTTTAGCAATTCATACAAACATGTTGGAAAGATTAAAAAGAGAAACACAAACATTGCTCAGCAATGACCTATGCTGGAAAGAATACATGTATGGACATTAGTTAAGGACCAATTTAGACTTCATAATTGTAAGTGTGTTGGGTTTCTGAATCTTTGACAACAAAGACTTATAATGAAGAGTAGTTTATTCACTAGCTTAGCAGCTACTTTATGCTTGTACTCTGCCTGCGCTCCCAGAGATATCTCCCACGCTCCCGACAGGTGACCTCTTTGATAGCCGTGTCCATGTGACCACTTAGTCAACATTTTCCCCATTTAGTTGGAACACCCATTGGCATGGGACGTAGCAGTGTGCGCAATTGGAAACTATGTACAGACCAAATTGTAACATACAAGTTAAAAAGGCTAACAATACACAACTATTTAAAGATAAAGTCACCATCATCCTAGATGACCATAAGCCGCTTTCCCCTTTGAGGGGAGGAGAAGTTGGCTGAAAATTTTACCTGTGGATCACAACATCTCAGCCAACAGCAAGGTTGAGAAGGTGGGCTTTAATGGGTAACTTCAGCTGATATGGGAATTAAACCTGTGCTGTTTTCACTGCTTCTTATCACTAACCAACTTTTCATTCAGCTGAGCTAAACCAACATATATGCATATATAGTGAGGCATGGGTTAAATAACTGCAGCTGGTGCTTATCATGTCTCCTTTTCTCCTTCCCTTGTTTGTTGTAGAAAGAAGAAGTTCAAAAGCCAATTCTCGGCTACATAGTTATATAGTCCTGGGACTTGATGTTCAGTTTTCTCGGGTGCCCTGTACGTGTAGTTCTGCTAATTGATGGTGTAACAGTCTTCCACTAGCTGGTGTCCTCGATGAGGAAGAGCTGGGGTATTCCATCAATGTGTCCTGTGGGTATAGGGTTTGTTCCATGGGCCTCTGGTATAGGGGGCCTGCACCATAGGCCAGATGACTGTTACTGGTCAGTGTTGGTTCCAATATCTGTGGGACGTGACATAGTTGTGTGTATAGTTTCTGACAGTGTCCACTATCACATATCCCACCGCTCCCAAGTGCTCCAGTTTCCTCCCACATTCTAATGGTGTGCACGTTAGATGGATTAGCCAAAGCATATGGGTGGGAATAGAGTGAGGGTGATGGGCCTGGGTAAAATGCTCTTTTGATGAGTCGGTGCAGACTTGTTGCGCTGAATGGCTTCCTTCTTCCATAGGGACTCTAATGGTAACTGTTGGGTTGTGCGGTTGATTCTGTACCATGGCCAACCTGTTATAGCCACATTCAGTCTTATACCTGACTGAGGTGGTGTTGGAGGGCCAAATCTGTGAGCATCCTCTGCTTGCAACTTTCTTTTACGTCTGGCCACATAGCATCCATACCTTAACCTCTTTCCTGTAGCTACTGGTTGCAGATCAAGGATTGCTAGACCAGTATTTCTTATTGTTCCAAGAAAAGTACCAATATTCCCAGTACAACTGATGCAAACTTTTATGTCATAGATTCTTTAAAAAATTACAAATTTCACAAACATTTTGAAGAAATTATACATTTTCATTATTGTACTGATTCAGAGACAAAGATCATAATGGCCTTTAGCAATGATTCAATGTTCTGGAAATATTAGAGGAAAAGCTGTTTACAGTAGCACTTGAGGTTGAATATTCCTGACTTCCTCAACATCAATTATTATTCCCCATTGTAGAATTGATGCTAGTAAGCACAGAGGGTTAAAAATAACAGAACTTTATTTACAGGGTGATGTTCCTTATATGGCTGCTTGGAACTCTGCAGTTTCCTGTGCTAATGACCTGTAATGTCACTTCTGGTGAATACATGAATATATTAATGCTGAGCTTAGTGCAATATTCATACACAACAGAATTAATATTTAGGCCAATGAACCTTTACTTAGTATTGTTATCTTTATCTTGAAACCAAAACACATCCAAAAACGTAACATTTCTAAATGAACCCAAACATGAGCCAACCTAACCTCACCACCTGTTTGTCTTGGAAGTCTGTGACTCAAGTTGACATGAACCTCACTGACTGGACCCAAGTTCTGGCATGGGAAAATCTAGTTGTTTGTACTGTTTACAGTCACATTTCTTACCTTATCTTGAGTTTTAGCTCATTTAGACAGACTTAATTAATGCAGTCATCATTTGGGTCTATTTTACTTATTGCCATAAAACACATAGTAGCGACCCATAATTGTCTGGCTGGCCATTTAGTTTTGCTGATTGGTTCCCACCAGCAAGATGTTTGTTTATATTGTTTATAAGGTACTGCAAATGGCTTGAGGAGTGCGTTTGGAGTTAATTTGTTGATTAATAAAGTATGTTACAGGCACAATAAGTGTAACAAATAAGAAACTGGGTGTGAGAAAGTTGGTGAATGTAGAAACAACCTATTGTCTTTACACAATAGCTAGTCTAGACTTAGGCTAACGTAATGCAAATAAGCCTGGTGGTTATGTCACATCAGAAAACTGAAAATATGAGTACTGAAATGCAATTGGTCCCAAGGGTTTTAGGTAAGAGATATTTGACGGATTTTAAAGATATTGCAGAACTAGTTATTGGAACAATGGAATTTAATGATATAGACCTTCCTATAGCTTTAGACTAGATCTGTGAATTTAATATTCTTATAATTACATTTATAATAACATCCACTGAAGCTGGTTCATCAAAATGAATAGTAGTGTGCTGGTGGAAAATTAATAGTGTTTGTGTGCTCAATAGCTCAATGTGTCAGAAAACAGTTTTTTAAAAAATCAATTTGCTTTATTTACCTTTTCTCACCAGGTCATGTATTAGTCTGGTGAAGCAATGGCCTAGTGGTATTATCACTAGACTGTTAATCCAGAAACACAACTAGTGTTCTGGAGATTCCTGCCATGGCAGATGGTTGAATTTGATTTCAATAAAAAATATCTGGAATTAAGCATCCAATGACGACCATGAACTAGTGAAATTTGTCAGAAAAATCCATCTGGTTCACTAATGTTCATGAAATGAGAACGGAAGACAAAGAATGGAAAGAAATCTGCCATTCTTACCTTGTCTGACTTACATGCAACTCCAGCCGGTTAGCCCCTCGAGCCTGCAATAAGGTCACGGCTGATCTGATTATGACCTTCAATTTTCTATCTAACTCTTTGTTGTCCTGTATCGGAAGCACGTCCACATTGCTTACCAGTGATGTCAAATAACAACAAAACACAAATTTCAGTTTAAACAATCACAATGATTTTTTGCACCAAATCAACTTACTAACAAAATATTGTAATTAAGACCATTGGCATAGGAGCAGAATTAGGCAATCTGGCCCATCAAATCTGCTCCATCATTCAATCATGGCTGATGGATTTTTTGACCCCATTCTCCCGTTTTTTTTCCCTCTGTAACCTTTGATTTATTTACCAATCAAGAATCTATTTATCCTGGTCTTAAATATACTTAATGATCTGGTCTCCACAGCCTTCTATGGCTATAACATCTTTTATGTCCATTTTGTATCTCACCAGTGTTAAGGCTTCTGTGTAGATATATAGCAAACAGAAAAGGGAGGAAGGGGTTGGTACAGAGGGCAATTCTGTGGGATTTTCACAATAATTTCATTGCAGTGTTAAGTCAATTTGTGACACTAATAAATAAACTTTAAAAGTTTACACCTGTCTTGTCAATCTCTCTAGCCCAAAGACATCAGAAATATAACCATTTGCACTAACATAGGCCCATGGATTTGAATAAATGATCTGTTCAAATCCCATATTCTGAAATAGGTACACTCAATGTTCAGTCAAATGTCTTTTCAGCATCTAAAGGCAGGATCATGGACTCAACTCCACTACTTTGCGCATGTGTCATGAAGCATTTTTGATTCATCTCCCTTCTGTCTCATACTTTGTTTCATTATGTATCTATCTCAAAGCTTGGTTAGTATTTTGGGGTGATACAATTAATGGAAAGAGAGGTATTTATATTAGGGGTGAACAGAGCAGCACACAGTAGACAGCAATGAGTTTCTCCAGCTCCCTCTAGTGTACACACTTTTCCAAAGTTACAGTCTTCTGAGTTAATGTTCCATTCTGGAATCTTCCCATCTAGTTATAAGTAGGATTCCAAAACCTTTCCAGGGCTTATTAAAATGCTTTTAAACTAATTGTAGCTTTGTCTTCCAAAAACAAAACAATACTCTTGGGTTGCATTTCTTTATAAGCAATGCACACACCTTAGGTGGAATTCTTCTATCATGCCTGTGATGGGTGGGAGCAGAAAATCTAGTTGGAGCCAAAAGGTCTGAAACCCACCAGCATAAAAGCAATTTGAAATTCCCACAATAGCAGGTTAATGGTGAGTCAGTTTTCCTGCTGCCTGATGATGTGAATGCCAATTTGCATTAACTTGCATATCATGAATGCTCATTGAAACAGCTGCTCACTGGAATTTCCCCACACCTTCCAATCATGTCAACAGGAAATCATGTCAGCCTCAATCCTGCTTGAAAGAGTCACAAATAGCTTCCAAGGCAGACCTCAGTTATACAACACATGCAGCCGAATTGCCACAGTGTTGACTGGTTCCTGGCCTCCAGTTCCATGTTGAACTGGTGTTGATGGAAGCACTGCTCTACTGGACTCATGGACGCCCCTCCGATTTCACTGGCACAGATGAGTACTGTGCCCAGGGTTGGGGAGTGCAGGGGTTTTCTGCTCTTGGTGCCATACACTGTTGTCTATCTGAATAACAATGTGCTATTGGCCCTAGTAAGTCTGACAACACCAGGTTTAAGTCCAACCGATTTATTTGATAGTAAACTTACAAGCTTGAGGTTATCCTCTTTGTATAACAGCACAGTCTACGTCATGACTATTGGACCTATCCAGCTTCCACTCTAATGTGGAACTGGTGGATGGGGGGAATGCCAGATGAGAACATACGATGGCAGAAGGGCAAGGAAGTGGATAAAGATGACAAACAACGAAAACCAGAGAGAAATGAAAGGTCTGGGAGCTGAATGCCAATGTGAAACACTGATAACAAGGGGGTCATGGAAGGGTATGAGTACAAATGCCAAAATACAGGGTGGAGGCTTTGAAAGGAATGATTTAAACCAACACTCAGAAGTGGGCTAGTTGTGGTTTGCGAGGGTTACTGTTGTTTTTAGTTCCTGTCTCCAAAGAAGACTATGTCAAGGTTCCCATTTTAGTTCAGGAATTGGCAGAAGGGAGTCATGTGAAATGGAAATGAGTCACAGATGGGTAGGCAGTGTAGGCATATGTGGACCTCAGTCTGAAGCCAGAGATGGGAGAGGATGTGGAAGAGTAGTGGGCATGCAGCAAGAAAAATCGTAAAGTTTATTATTGTCACAAGTAGGCTTATTTATGCAATGAAGTTGCTATAAAAATCCCTAATTACCATACTCTGTCACCTGTTCAGATACACAGAGAGAATTTAGCATGGCCAATGAGCTTAACCAGCATGTTTAATCGGACTCTGGGAGTAAACCTGAACATCTGAAGGAAACACTAAGATGTCTCACAACACCAGGTTAAAGTCTAACAGGTTTATTTGGTACTAGCTTTTGGGGCTCTGGCCCTTCGTCAGATGAGTGGAGAGTTCTGATCCATTTGCTACCAAATAAACCTGTTGGACTTTACCCTGGTGTTGTAAGGCTTCTTATTGTGTTTACCCCAGTCCAATGCCAGCATCTCCACATCACCTGAAGGAAACCCAGGAAGAACGTGCAGATTCTGTACAGACAGCGACCCAACCAGGAATTAAAGCTGGATCTCTGGCACTATGTCACCAAAATGACAGGATCTCATATTAGTGGTGGAGATTGGAGAATAACAGATAACACTTCTACCTGTAAATCGTGAGGCTCCAGGTAAATGAGCGGCACTTGGATGGTAAGCAGGGAGGAGGTAAAGGGGCAAGTGTTGCACCTCCTGTGATTTATGGGAAGATGCAATGGGAAGGGGGTGAGATGTCGGATATGGAAGAGGAGTGGACTAGTGTATCCTGGTGGGAACAGTCCCTGCAGAATGCTGACGGGGCAGTGAGGAGGAGATGTTGCTGGTGGTGGCATCATGCCAAAGAATAATCTTTTTAATGTGGAGACTGGTGGGCAAAAAGTGAAGACGAATGGGACCCTATCCTGATTCTCAGAGAGGTGAAGCAGTGAGAGCAGTGGTGCAGATGAGTCAGACACAATTAAAAGCTCTGTCAACAACAGTGGGTGGAAAACTGCGTTAAAAAAAAGACATATCAGCAGTGCTGATTTGGAAAACAGTATCATCGGAACAGATGTGACAAAGGTGGAAGAACAACAAAAAAATATAAATCAATCCACTAGGAGGCTCTCACTGGAGTATGCTGTGGATTTGTACAGGACATAGGAATGTGAACAGCTGTAGTCAAGGTACCCTGTGGGAGTCGGTGGGCTTGTAATAGATACGAGTGCACAGTCTATCACCAGAAATAAAGACAAAGAGGTAAAGGAAGGAAAGGTAGGTGTCAGAGATGGACCCATGTGAAGATGACAGAGGAGTGAAAATTGGAAGCGAAAATTGATACTTTTTTTCAGTTCTTGACAAGAGCATGAAGCGGCACTGAAATTAAAAAGTTGTGCGCTGGGGTAGGACTGAAACAAGGAATAATCCACATACCAAAACATCGGGGTGCTTCTTGGAGCCATCATGCAGGGACAGAAGTGCCTCTACATCTGACTCCATGAATCAAAGCATCGAGTATTTAATGGCTGGAGCAAGGTGCAACCTTATCCTACAGGAAGGTAACCTTTTACCTATGGATTTCATGCCAATCTGGCTAGCAGGAACAGCACCACTGGAACTGCTAGGTACTGCACTTGGAAAACAAAATGGAGAATTCCTCTCCTTGTCTCCAATACTGCAGTTAAGTCAGCCTATCTGTTGTTTTAGGATCTTACCTTTTCAGCTATTAAGTCAACATGGATCCAACCTTTTAAGTATAATAGTTTACAAGCTGTTTTGGTTGCGTTTATCCTACTTCCTAGTTAAATTTTTCCAGACTTAAAATCACCCATAAACCACGAACAATGTACTTAAATGGAGGAAAAATTAAGACTCCTAGACACAATTGTAACCAATAGTATCAAATATTGATCATTGAAATTGCAGTGAGAGAGAATGCATAGCATCTGAAGTAAGTGGAATTGAAAGAATTAAAACAAGTATCTGGGTACCCTATCACTATATGAAGGAGAAAATGATCAAGATATCAAGAAGCCTATAACACTTACAAAGTAAACGTTCAGAAAATTTAATATCTCTTTTAGAAATAAAAACAGCTCAGATTATTAAAATTGGGGGAGTAGCAGATAGTGAGGAGAATTGTCAGAGGATACAGATCAGCTGGAGACCTGAGCTCAAAGATGGCAGATGGAATTTAAGATGTTGAGATGCCAGCATTGGACTGGAGTAAACACAGTAAGAGGTCTGACAACAAGAGGTTCCCAATGCACCATGCTTCGGGACATCCATTGTTGTCCCCATACATTGGGGAAACCATGCAGACACTATGACAGTGGATGAATGAACAGCGCTTGACAATCACCAGGCGAAACTGTTCCCTTCCTGTTGGCGAACACT
Organism: Sphyrna mokarran; assembly: GCA_024679065.1. Lineage (NCBI taxonomy): Eukaryota > Metazoa > Chordata > Chondrichthyes > Carcharhiniformes > Carcharhinidae > Sphyrna > Sphyrna mokarran. Next base: position 56,158,774 of record JAGIQG010000014.1, read on the forward strand.
TCAGCGGTCATGGGCATTCAGCCTCCGATCTTCGGGTAAATGTTCTTCAAGGGGGCCTTCATGACACACGACAGCACAGAGCCACTGAGCAGAGACTGATAGCCAAGTTCCACACGAGGACGGTCTTAACAGGGATCTTGGCTTCATGTCACACTATCTGTAACCCCCATGACTTGCTTGGGTTAGCAAAAAACCTCACTTACTGTGCTGTCTGGAGTCAATACACATCTCTAACTTGTGCTCAGTGCTCCTTCCACTCACATTGTTAGCCACTTTAAGACTTGAATAGCAGGTTAGGTGTAAGGATTCACATTCTAATCAGCAATCTGTAAACTGTCTGTGCTGATATGTGTGCTATTGCAGACCAGAACACCTCATTCGCCTGAAGAAGGCTATAAAGCCAAAAGCTTGCGAGTCTACTATCAAATAAATCGGTTGGATTTAAAACTGGTGTTATCAGACCTCTTAAGATGGAATTTAACCCAGGCAAATGTGAGGTGATGTGATTTGGAAGGTTTCACGCAGAAGGAAAGTATACTTAGAAATATTAGCCATACAGAGGGATCTCAGTGTGCAGATCCACAGTTCTCTGAAGATGTCAATTCAGGTGGACAAGATGGGCAAGAAGGTGTATGGCACGCTGGCCTTCATCAGTCAGAGCATTGAGTAAAGGACTTGGAAATTCATGTTGCAGGTATATAAGACTTTGGTTAGGCCGCATTTGGAATAGTGCGTACAATTCTGGTCGCCATAATATCAGTAGGATGTTGATGCATTGGAAAGGGTGCAGAAGAAATTTACCAGGATGTTGCCTGGTTTGGAGGATATAGATTATGAAGGAAGGTTGAATAAACTTGGATTGTTTTCATTGGAGCGTTAGAAAATGAGGGGAGAGGTTTACAAGGTTATGACAGGCTTGGATAGAATGGAGAGTCGGATTCTGGATTCCCAGGATCAAATGGTGTATTACTCGGGGGCATAGGTTAAAAGTGAGAGGGGGAAAGTTTAAAAGAGATGCAAGAGTCAAATTTTTCACAGAGTGGTGAATGCCTGGAACACACTGCTGGAGGAAGTGGTGTAAATAAATTCTGAAACAACTTTCATGAAGCATCTGGATAGATACACGAAAAGGCATACACGAGGGGGATTTGGATCACAGAGGCAAGAAAATTTTATACGAGAGAGACATCTGTGTCGGTGCAGACTTGATACTGCTTAATCTTCTAACCTTAGCATTGAGCTTCATAATTGAGTTTGCCTATGCCAGGCTATGTTTCTTTCTCAGACCAAATCCATTGGCAGATTGCCTCAGATAGTGGGAAGATCCTTCTGAACCTTCCTCCAATCAATAGTCTTGCTAGTAAAAGTTTCTATAATATATTTCCCCTGCTGTCCCTTAAAGAGGGAATTTGAGTTTAAATAAAGCACCAGCCAAAGTGAATAGAGGTTTTCCTGGGATGAGCTCATTAAATTTCATTGCTTCAGTTTGCGATCAGTTGTGAGCTGTGACATGGTACAAACTGGCTCATGTCATTGACCACCTGATAAAGACTGCATTACTTTTAAAATCTGTCCAAATTCATTTTTGCCATAAAATACACTTAAATCTGACTCCTTCCCAAATCCTTTCCACGAAAGACAAAGATCAAATATAATTTCATTTAAAACTGTTTTTCTCCAGGTGCCATGTTTTACAACACAAGTGACTATGGCTCACTGCATTTCAGTCATTGATAGCAGCCCATCTTAATGGTGTTCTCAAATATTATACCTGTCCTGCTCCTTAAATTAAGAATGTATTTCCTCATTTACCAGTCACTGCCAGGTATTATAGTTACTCTCTCCCAAGTATGTGTACAAAGAATTGGAGTTGTTTCTTGGTAATCATCTCCAAACATTCTTGTGTGCCTGCTTACCTGAAAACTTCCTTCTTATTTGTATGTGTTTTCGAAGTAACTCCCGTGCTTTGTCTCAGAAACCACATCCCTGATGCCTTTTATTTATCTCGTATAGTCTTGCTTGTATTCCAGCTTTAGCTTTCAGATAATAACATGACCAGGCTTAATAAAGAACAAAGAATGGTACAGTGCAGAAATACAGTATCAGAAATATAATCAACAAGATGATAATGTTGACAAGTTTGGATGGGTGGAGTGAAAAATAAGAGTTTTATAAAATTTATTTGCAGGATGTGGGCATCTCTGGCTTTGTATGTTGCCCTCGAGAAAGTGGCGATGAGCTACCTTCTGAACAGCTGCAGACTCTGGAGGAAATTCCAGGATTTAGACCTAGTGGCAGGGATCGAACGGCAATATATTTGCAAGTCAGGACGTTGAGTGAGTTGGGAGGAGAAACTTTAGGTGGTGGTGTTCCATGCGTGATCTGCTCATGTCCTTCCAGTCATGGGTTTGGAAAGTGCTGTCAAAGGAGTCTTGGTGAGCTCCCGCAATGCATCTCGTAGATGGTAAACTGTTGCCACTGTTGATCGGGGTGCATTGAGAGAAATGTTGTCTTCGTCCAGAAGGAATGGTATGTATTTTTTCTGCAAAGTGCTACAAACGCTATGGAGCCCTGGTAACTTTTAAGAACCATCTATACAAATTATGAAAAACTATTTCTTATTCAAATCAAGCATTTCAGTGAACTTCAAGGAATTGGGGAATAAAAAGCTGATCTCTGAAAATGTTATTCTTAAACTGGAGTGCTCAACACTGACATTGGAGAGAATGGAATATTCTTTTCAACAGTTAGATTACTCCTCTGAAAAAAGTTCAATATTCATCTGAACCTCCCATGAATAATAATTTTTATATTATTGTATTTGAAATAATCCAATAAACTGTTTAACTGACATTAGGCCAAATGATGAGAGAGTTTATTTTCTTTACACATTTATTGCAGAAAAGAATTCTCAAAAAAGTAACAAATGGGAAATATTATATAGTGCACACTTAGGGAAAGTATTTACAGAATGTCTGGAAGTTTTGTACTATTCAGCCAGTAACTTCCATTTGAGTCAAATAAATTAAAAAATACTGTAAAAGACATTACAATTGACAACATATTAAATACAATGATATATTCTGGTGTACAATGCTCTTAAGCTCAGGATTCATTGTTGCAATTATTTAGAAATTAAATTGTAAATAAAGTTACTTTGAAAAGTTACACAAAATCTCCCTTAAGACTTAAACCATGATGCATGAAATGAAAAAGTGCAAGAGAAGTTTTGTGTTTATACAAGAGTACTGTCTTGGATTACAGTAAAAGACAAGAACATTAGCATCATTCCTAAAAAATCCAAATATCCCTTATTAAAGTAAACACTCAGTTTCGAGGTTTTTTTTTTAAAACTGTACCTTGCATCTTGTACATCATTACCTCAACCAAAATAAATTCAAATCAGGTTTTTAATGATAGCTGGTGCTTCTTATCTTATATTCCCCATAATTAAGCCTGTGATTGAAGTAATGAGCACAAAATCAATTCATACTGTAGCTGGCTCGAATACACGTCAGAATAAACTGCAAGCAGTAGATTAAAGATAATTACTACTGTACTTCAGCAACAGTGAAACCAAGCCACTCGTCTTTAATGCATCTTTACTTTCTTCTCTCCCTGCCATCCCCTACCCCCCAAAACATTCTCCTACCATTCTACATATTATTCCTTAACTGAGACAGCAAAATGGTGATTGAAAACCATGCTTCTGATGATGCCGCAAGAAACATTATGCTTTCTCTCCTCTCAAAATGCTTACATCTGGGATACGAGGTTACTGTGCACATTGCAGGGAGATGGAAGGAAAACAAAACTAATTCATTCCCTGCCAGACCAGGACAGAGCGTGCACACCAACACAGACATAACTGAAATTCCTTATCAAAAAGTATTCATAAGTCTGTCACAGATTTTAATTTTCAGAGATGGAGGATTAATTTTTCTAGATTACATTTACTCTGACTATTGTCCGAATTTTATCCCCTTACTCCAACATTTCCCCCGTTTGATTCTGAAAGATTTTACTTGTAGCATTAACGGACAACTGAACTTCAAAATAGCCACTGCAGCCAAATTATATCTCAGCTCCCCATCCCGGCCTCAACTAGATAAGCATTAGGTCGTGAAACCAGTGCTATCAAAACTGGGGACATAAAAAAGTAAAAACTATTTTAAAATATTTTGCGTCTTTAATATTGATTATGTACTAAATGTGGACATCAGAATAAAAGTTATCAGATTGTCTCATCACAATATCCTAAGCCAGGCACATATTCAACAATCCACACCCTGAATCACATGTTAAAAGATAAATGCCCTATTCTCACCATGTAAGCAGAGTTCCCATCCCAACCATCCCTAAGTTTTCTCTGTCATTAGTCCCACTCATTGTGGCTCCAACGTCCAAGAATGCAATGGCGTTTAGCACCTTAGCTGAATACCATGCATAAAAGCAGAGAAACAAAGACCAAAGAACAAAACTAAGCCAAGTTGGAATTTAAGAAACAGAACTGACAGCAGAATGAAGCCCTTGGTACAGTATTAACTGAGGTAGTACAGTTTTTGAATTGGTTTCCCATCCCCAATAAAAACTTTTTTGAATGTTAGGTTAGGGGTCAGGTCTGTTGACAGAAGAATTGTTACTGATGAAACAAATAATGCACGGCATCGCAACTGATGCTATTCTATATGATTTTAATTGGCTTTATCCCCCCATATATCCATTTGCTTCAATGCTTAAATGATAGCAACAGCAATCATAGATAATTATTTTACCAATCAAAAGGCAAATGATTAGCATTGTTTAACTGTCAGTTATATCAATGTACTTCCTAAAACATTAAAACGGACATTTTTGAAGTTTATTCTTAATAGGTTTTTGCAAAAGTAAAAGTACAAAACATTTCTTTCCAAATACTCTATCCATAAGAGTACAAAAAAATAAAAACACGTAAATATATGTTCAGGTTCAATAAGAACAGGAGAGGTTAGTCTGACTTCCCTGAAGTCAAAAAGTTTCCAAACATACAAGGTCATGGTTCTAGATCAATCAGAAGACAAAACAACAATTTCATGCTCTTGGTTTCAAATTGCAGTTGTTCAAACACTCATACTCCGAAAAAGAATGTTTCATATTCCCTTTTGGTCTCCTGATCCAAAATTCTCCATTGTTGGTTTGATTGCAGACAGTACAAGTGTTGAGAAAGGCGACTCCTAAATAGAGTCTCTTCTCCCTGCCTCTACCCCACCATTGTGATTTTGTGTGTAGCATTTCCATGCAGCTAAAACACAGACGCTTTGTCGCTTAAGACAAGAATTACAAAACTTGGAGAATGTAGAGAATTTGGTGCTGTCTTCCAGTTTGTGCAGTCATTTCCCTTGCAATTGTTTATCATGACTTGGCAATTGAGCAATTCAAAGCAGTATCTGGGCCACATATGGTGAATGAGTGCTCGCTATAGCTGCCAGCAAGGGCAGGTCACTGGATTCAATCCTAAGGTAAAAGAAACAGAAGTAGTGGTTTCAAATTAGAGTTCCATAAAGCAAAGCAGACATGGCATCAGCACACCTCTACTTATCTAATTGTCTACTAATTAAACTTCTACTGACAGGCGCATTTTGGTTCAAAGAAAAGCTATAACAAGCAACAGCTGGAAAGTTTTTCCTTACTGAATATGTTTGCGTTCATAATAAGTTGGGTCTAATATTTTATAGAATCAGTTTTTGAGAGATGACCTGCTCTGAGTCTATTTGCTGTACACAGAATGGTGTCACGTTCAATTTCCAATCTGCAGTAAGTCAAGCTTATCTCAGCCCAGACAAAGGGATATCTAAATGAACCTCAGCATCATGGATTGGGGGAAGGGGGTTAAAAAAAGTCAGCCTCAACTTCCGTAAGCTGTCAATAAATCTACCGAATTTATCAGTTAATACCAGAAAATTACTGCAAAAGCTTCTGGGTCATAACATAAACTAACAATCATTGATATTATATGAGGATGTGAATCTGCCACCACTGACCAGTTCAACACACCACACGATAGACTTAGCATGCTATGGCAATTAAGCTTGGACAATATATTGTCACATATCCATTGAGATAGTAGCTATCTACAGCTGAATGGACTTGAAGTACCAGCTCAAGATTCAAATACAAATAGTCATAATTTTAGCAAGATACTATTGGACAATCAATTCCATAGGATTGTACACTTTCATAGATAGAAACAGAAAATACAAGAGGAACAAAAAAGTTTCCAAGTAGTTTGGAAACTTGCAAAATAAACTTGGTAGTTTTAAGCAGATAAAAGAACATCCCAAAGAGCTGACGAGATCACAAAAAAACTGCAGAGCAGATGAAATAATGTCATTTAAAACACTATTGCTCATTCCTCCAATTCAGTCTTTGCCAGGCAGCAACAGAGGTGAAATCTTTACCTAACATTACTTGCTGGAAAGTGCATCTATGAATACAAAAGTACAATTAAGAATCAGTTTGAGTGTGATGGGATAGGCTGACTTGAATTAAGGTACCAGAAAGGTCTGACACCGTTAGACCCAACATGAATCGAAGCCTTCAAAACAAAAATGGAAAAAGATATTCCTCAATAAACCAAATGGGATATATAAATGAGGTTTATGTGCAACTTCGTCCATCCCCATCTCTCTATCTACACATCATCATCTTGTTGTGGTACAACTGAACAGATATTGGTTGCCACAACCACTCCCTGAATCTAAAAGTTCCGATTATTCATGATCCTCGATAGCAACGTTGGTATGTTATTTGGAAGAAACATCACAAGGAGGCAGATTCCTTTACTCTGCTGACATCCTGAATACATTGCCAATTCGTGGACAGGGCAGATTAGCCCACTGTCCCTTCCTAATCAAGGGCAATGATGCCAATTGTAACATCTTTGATATCCTTCAAGCCAACACTGCTAAATGAGCAGAGATGATGTGGAAATGCTGGCGTTAGACTGGGGTAAACACAGTAAAAAGTCTCACAACACCAGATTAAAGTCCAACCAATTTATTTGCTAGTAAACTCAAGCTTGTTTGTTAGTAAATTCAATGCTCCCTCGTCAGGTGAATGGAGAGTTCTGGCCTCAGTTTGATAGTAAACTCACAAGCTTCAGGGGTTTAAGCAGAGCAGAGGCCAGGGACCAACCCTGGCGGCTTATACGGCTCAGCTATGTAACCAAATTCAATATATAAACAGATTCACTTTGTGTTTTGCTGCTGAGTTTGTCATTTGGAATTTAATTCATTTATAAACTCTTTTCATTGGGCTTGATTTATTTCTCTATTTCTTGTGTACTAAAAGATGCACCAACACTCACTGATTGGTCTGTCAGGTAGATGACTTGCTCTTTGGCCTTTGCTCTCATCATGAGAAAGTGACCAGAGAGGTGGATGGGGGTAAGGCGGTTGATGTAGTATATATGGACTTTAGTAAGGCGTTTGATAAGGTGGCCCATGGAAGACTTCTACAGAAAATGCAGATGTGTGGAATAGAGGGTGATTTAGCTAATTGGATTAGGAATTGGCTGGCAGATAGAAGACAGAGGGTGGTGGTTGATGGGAGATATTCATCGTGGAGTTCGGTGACGAGTGGTGTGCCTCAGGGGTCTGTTTTGGGGCCCCTGCTGTTTGTAATTTTTATAAATGATCTGGATGAGGGTATTGAGGGATGGATCAGTAAATTTGCAGATGATACTAAAGTTGGTGGTGTGGTAGATAGTGAAGAGGGGTGTTTTAGTTTACAGAGTGACTTGGACAAGTTGCAGAGCTGGGCCGAGAGGTGGCAAATGGAGTTTAATGTGGAAAAGTGTGAGGTAATGCACTTTGGCAGGAACAATAAATGTGTAGAGTATAGGGCTAATGGTAGGGCTCTTAATAGTGTTGAGGAACAGAAGGATCTTGGTGTATGTGTCAATAGATCCCTGAAAGTAGGCAGTCAAGTGGATAAAGTTGTTAAGAAGGCATATGGAGTCTTAGCTTTTATTGGTAGGGGGATTGAATTTAGGAGCCGCAGCATCATGTTGCAGCTGTACAAAACTCTAGTGCGGCCGCACTTGGAGTATTGTGTGCAGTTCTGGTCGCCACATTATAAGAAAGATGTGGAGGCATTGGAGAGGGTACAGAGGAGGTTTACCAGGATGTTGCCTGGTATGGAGGGCAGGTCCTATGAAGAGAGGTTGAAGGATTTGAGGTTGTTTTCGTTAGAAAGGAGGCGGCTAAGAGGGGATCTTATTGAAGCATATAAGATGATTAGAGGTTTAGATAGGGTGGACAGTGATAGCCTTTTTCCTAGGATGGAGAAAGCTAGCACGAGGGGACACAGCTTTAAATTAAGGGGTATGAGTTATAGGACGGATATCAGAGGTAGGTTCTTTACTCAAAGAGTGATTAGGGAGTGGAATGCCCTGCCTGCAGCTGTTGTAGATGCGCCAAGTTTGGTGGCGTTTAAGAGGTTAGTTGATAAGTATATGGAAGAGAAGGGAATGGTTTAGTTAGGAGGGGCATTGCTTTTTATTTTGGTCGGCACAACATCGAAGGCCGAAGGGCCTGTTCTGTGCTGTATTGTTCTATGTTCTATGAGGCAAGCGTAAAGGTGAGCTGAAATGATGATACCACTATTATTCACTAACCAATGACAGCATACCTGGAAGTAGGAACTGGGTACCCCTTTGTAGGTGTGAAACCATATTTCACAACTCTGAAGCAGCACTTCAACAACCAAGTGCATACCACAATGTTATAATTATTATCTTCGAGGATTGATTCTGACAGTACTCAGATTAGAACTCCTTACCCCAACACCATGCCCAATTCCTTGACATGTACTCTCATTTGGCCCTTAAGATATTCTGACAACATCTTGCTTTTGAAATACAGCTCCTGGAGTCGGTCTTCAAGGTGCATTATACACTAAATGAGAGAAATTTTAGAAAGCAAAATCAGTTCAGTATATTATGTATCAGAAACTATCCAAGGTAATTTCATCATCTGCACCAATAACTGTAAAGGTAAATTGGTATTCCATCTTCTGCCATATGGAAATGCACAGTAACTGAGGGGTCAGCCTCTCTTTCTATTTAGATTCCAATCCAAAGCAAATGTAATGGAACAAAATGATTTTCTATCAATTGAGATGACATGCAATGTAAAATGAGCAACATTTCCAATTCAGTTCCCAGTGTTGCAAAACAATATTTAAAGTTCATCGTCTTTGGGGATGACAGTGCAGACAAAAGGTTTACTGGTACAATTAGTGGTGTATTGTAAGAAAGGATAGTGTAGAGTAAAGGGAATTCTTGAATCTATTTCTCAAAGCTCCTCCGTACTGAGTCTTTATATGTTGTTCTGTTTCTCCAACTCAGTATTATCTTGCAAAATGCTTGCTTTCCTGTGAATAGAGCCCCTCCACATCTAGAACACAATCCTAATAAATTTTAATTCAAGCTGGATCACAAACAGCAATTATTTTACATTCATCATAGATGCTGATGACTTGTTACACCATATTTACACATAACTCTATTGGTGGTGCCACTCACCCACTGGTCCTGTCTAGGTCTACTCATTGGATCTTTTCCATTTTTAAAAAACAATTCATTCACTTCAAAATTGTTCCCTTTAAGAGCCACGTTGCTTACCACCTCCTTTCTATACCTCCACATTTACTTCAATAAAAATCCTTTCCGTTCTTTTTTTCATCTTATTGCAACACTTACTCATCCTTGGCCATTTTATTCTTCACCGGAACTGCTCTGCAACCTTTTTCAGCAAATTTTCTCTGCACACACTCATCCCCATCTTCACCGCAGAAGGTTTTCACACTTTGGCCAGATCATTGGTGGGGCTATTTTTCAAACTGAAATTTACAACACTAGAGGGAGGCATTTGGCTCAACTCTTTGCTGAAGCAATCCAATCTCACCACCTTAACTCTTTGTAATAGAGTAACTTACTCAGCTTTAAATGCTTATCTATACTTCACCTAAAAAAAAATGCAATGGCTTCATCTCAACCCCATTATAAACATTCCACAGTCTAACTTCTCTATACAAAGACATTTCTCAATCTCCTCCTGTACTTGCAGCATCAATCTTAAACTTATGACTCCTCATTGACTCCTGAATCAGAGGAAATAGAGTTTTATTAGTCATATCTTGAACATCTATTGAACACATGTAGTTTCAGCACTCTCAGTCAGGGGAAATAATCCCAATAAATCAAATTTCCCTATCCAATTACATCTGCTACAATTCTGATTAACTTATGCTGTATTCTCAATAAAATGATAAGCAAAATTGATCAAAATACTCTAACTGAGACTTAGAAATTCTTATGAACAAATTTCTATTATAGCTTCTTGTTTTTATGCATTGCAGTCCTATTTACAAAAATTTAAAATATCTTGTATATTTGCATGTTGGATCTTGGTTCCTCTTTATGCTTTAGTATCTTTGAATAGATGCTCCTGTTCCTTATTTCTCCTCCCAGCATCCACAACCTCCCACCTTCCTTCACTGAATTATTCCTGCCTCTTGCAACACATAACCCCGCACTCCTTCCCTCACATAAGCAGCCCCTCATGCTCTCTTCTCTCATATGACTCCCCTAGGGAAACTGCCACGCTTTCTAACTTGCGCATTTAATATCAAAAAGCAAAGATAGAGAATGCAGAGGAGTGTAAGGTAGGTTCAGTTCACTTGTGTCATCCTGCAGCAACAGGAAAACATAGTTGCCAAGAAAGAGTACCACTAGATGCTTACATCAGTTTTTAAATGGTGCCAGGCTGGCTTTTATGTCAGTGCTCTTTAATTTACGGATCACCAACTTTGTTTTTGAAATGTTCATCATGGAAATAAACGGTCATCCTGATTTTGTGGGCCTTTGCAGATATAAACTAGATCAATAGCAGCACTGATGTTAGTCCAGCAGTGGAATAAACTGGACTTTGAGATATAGGTGAAAATTCAACAGTTGAATATTCTTGAACAGATTATAGCAAGTAAAATGTTAAAACTAAACATTTCCAAAATACTTATGTACAATGGAAAGTGGAACTAGGCAGAGCTTTTTACAACATTGGCGCTCACGAATTATTAGCAACAGTTTGTCTGAAGAATTCTAGTTAGTGGCCCCACCCCATATCACATCAATATTATACTCACAAAGTTTGGTGAGAGGTTTAGCTTGTAGAGCTGCTGAGTGGAATGAAGCAAGTTAGATACTAGGCTGGAGACAAGTACTTCTTTGCCAAGTTTGTTGTTGTCCGTAGCACGCCTCTGGCTACTTGCCACTTGCACTGTCCACTTATCCAAATCTGCGATAATGCAGACAGCTTCTGCTATTGGTTCATCCAACACTGAATGCTGAACAGAAACAATGTGACAAGTTAGTTAATACATCTTCTAATTTGGAATATTAAATATCAAACATCTTGTATTTTCAAAGTAAATATCATAAATCAGGTCTTGCAGACCTGCTAGGCAACATGTTATCTCCTCTCAGCTGTATAGAGTGGCGTGAAAAGATTAAAAAAACCTAAATAAATAATATTTTTTATTTTCCAACATTCTTCTAATAAATAATAACTTCTTCCATCAAGTGTTTTCCTCAATAAAACGGTCAGCGTCAAGGTGTTTGACAAATACAATGGACAAGAGATATCCATAATACCCAAGTAAAATAGGATTTGATTCCAGTTACTGAGAACATAGAAGCTGAGGTTCAAAATAATCCCAAAACAACTCCCAAAAAATTGTGAATGGTCACGAGAGTATATTATTGTAGACGGTATGCTGCAGTTGACTTAGTGGCCTAACTTTTGCACAGTAGCTGAATTGAAATGAACTTCATGAAATGAACAGAGTCAAATTATAAAATGAGTGACCTACTTGTACAGCATGCGTTAAGTCTGATGCCAAGCACTGCTTCAATTTCTCATCACTGCCTGTTCCATGCAGAACAAAGTCAGACACATAATGAGGGCAATAACCACCAAAAAGGGATCTTCCAAAATTCGCCATACTGGGTTTATTACAGCTTATTTCAACTACATTTGACCTATGAGAGAGAGAAAGAAAATGACATTATATTTAACTACATTAAAACATTTTGCAGCTTTCCAGGACTTTTACTTGTCTGATTCTTTTTGACCAGCTAAGACGAAATTTAAAAGAATCACATTCTCATTGGCGGGAAGCACCACTTTTCCAGTTGAACAAGGAATAAAGGTAAAAATTTCAACACTGGGATATATAAATTTGCAACCAGGTCAACTCACTTTGGCCATCTTCTCTAGCAATTAGTACTCAAGTAATTGGAAGAGCCTAAACCATCTTGGCAAGATAGTTGCTAGGGCTGAAAACAAACTATCTGCACATACTACTTGGACATTCGGTATACTTAACATGAGTTACAAAGGGATTTGGACTGTGTCACATATCACAAATTAAGTTTTATTCAGTTTTTAAGGAAATTTCTGCACTCTGCCCATAATTGATGCAAGATAACTTTGAAACAAGATAAAGTCAGACAATCGCTTCATGGTTAAGGGGATAATTCCACTGTTGATGAACTGACATTCGTCTCCCCCAAATTAAGTTCCTCTTTTTGTGTAATCTTTCTGTTTGGCACACAATTCAAAGAATTGTGTATAAAACATTGGCAGCATAATGCACTGTCACCACCTATTAGAATTTTAAACATACTTCAAGAAACAATGACAGCAACCAGGAATCACTCAGAATCCATGCACTAAAATAAAAATGTGACATGAGAAGGAAACAGGTAGATGAATGACTGGTGATATTTTCTATTTACTGCACCTTAGAGGGCAGGAGGAAGGAGCAAGAGCTAGATGAGGCATAAATAACAGCAGAGAAAGACCTCATTTGGAGAGTGGTGGAGGGAGTGGTTGGGGGAGTCATGAGGCAGTGGCAGAGTTTGAAAAATAATATCAGCAATAAAAAGTGACATTGGCATGGGAAGGAGCTGATTGATGAGTAGCTGGTGATGAGCAATTCTACTTTTTAGTCTCCAACTTATAAAAAATAGTCTAAGGCTAAGGCACGGCAGGACAGCTCAGCTGTATGGAATGCACACCTTGTGTCATGTGAAAGACTGTGGATGCCTAGATGACCAAACGTGCAGGAGGTGTCACCAGCTGTGGAAACCTGAACTCCAGGTTTTGGAATTCATAGTCATACAGTACAGAAAGACGTCCTTCAACCCATAGCGTCTGGACAGCTGTCAAGTACCTATCTATTCTAATCCTATTTTCCAGCATTTGATCAGTAGGCTTTTATATGATAGCATATCAAATGCTCATCTAAATGCTTTTTAATATTGCAAGGATACCCACTTCTACCACTCTTGCAGGCAATGAGTTCCACCTCTACTAAAGGGGGAATGTTTCCTCCTATCTATCCTATTAATATCCTTCATAATTTTATACACCTCAATCAGGTCCCCTTCAGCCTTTGCTGCTCTAAGGAGAACAATGCCAGCCTAGCCATTCTCTCTTCATAGCTGGATGCACCAACCCTGGCAACATACTGCTGAATTTCCTCTGCATCACCTTCAGTGCATTCACATCCTTCCCATAGTATGCTGTCCTGAACTGCACACAGTACTCTAGCAGTGGTCTAACAAGTGTTTTATACAACTCCATCCCTCTTCTTATATTCTATGCCACGGCAAGTATCCCATATGCCTTTTTTAAAATCACTATATCTATCTGTCCTTTAGAGATTTACATACATGCATCCCAAGGTCCCTTTCATCCTCTTTACTTCCTGGCATCTACCCTTCATTGTGCATTTCCTTGCTCAGAATAACTATTTTAAATTTAATATCATACAATAATCAAGTTGTAAATGGGTTTTTATGGAACAGTGACCATAATATGACAGAACTTTACACTGATGTTGATCAATCCAAAACCAAGTCTTAAATCTAAAAAGGATACTATGAAGATATAGGGGGTAAATTTAGGAAACAGCATTAAAAGGTATGACAGTAGACAGACAATGATAGCATTTAACAATCAATACACAGTTTACAACAAATATCTTTTGAGACACAAATATCCAATAGGAAGAGAGACCAAACCATGACTAATATTAGATTAGATCAAAGGAAAATCTTATGAAGTTGCCCAAAAATGTAGCCAGAAGTTGAGGATTATTTTAGAACTCAGCAAAGGAAGATCATGAAACTGATTAAGGGAAAATAAAAATGGAAGTAAAATAGTGAGAACATAAAACGGAACTGTAAAAATTCTATAATTAAGTAAAAAGGAAAAGGTTTGGAAGACAAATATTGACTGTTACAGGTAGAGGCTGGAGACTTAGAAATGGGTAACAAGGAAATGACGGAGCAATGGAACAAAAACTGTGTCCATCTTCACTGAGGAAAACACAAAAAAAATCCTCGAAATACTAGAGAACCAAGGGACTAATGAGAATGATAACCTGAAAGAAATCAGTATTAGTAAAGTAGTACTGGATAAATGAATGTGGCAATTAATGGGACTAAAAATTAATACATTCCTCGGCCTCATGAGTCACATTTCAGAGTACTGAAACAGGTGGCTGTAGGGATAGCAGATGAATTGGTGCTCATCTATAAAGTTCCAAAGTTCTAGAGATTGAAAGGCAGCAAACATAACACCACTTTTAAGAAAAAAAAGAGGGAGCTCCAATCATGTTAGCCTAACATCAATAGTAGGGAAAAATGCAATGATCTACTATAAAGGATGTGATAATTATGCTCATTGAAAATAACAGTAGCCTCGATCATAGAATCCTACAGTGCAGAAGGAGACTATTCAGCCAACTGAGTCTGCACCAACTACAATCAACCCAGCCCCTATCTCATAATCTGTGTATTTACCCCAGCTAGCCCCACAACACTATGGGGCAATTTAGCATAACTATTCCACCTAACCTGCACATCTTTGGACTGTGCGGGGAAACCAGAGCACCCGGAGGAAACCCACACTGAGAGAATGTGTAGACTTTACACAGATAGTGACCCAAGACAGGATTTGAACCCAGGACCCTGCCACTGAGAGTCAGCAGTGCTAACCACTGTGTCACCATACAGCTATATTTTCATAAACGTGGATCAATAAAAGGGAAATCGTGCTTGACAAACCTGTTGGGAATTTTCTGAGAATGTAACAATCAGCATAGATAAGGGGGAAACCCAGTGGGCAGATGCACTTGGATTTTTAGAAGACTTTTGAAAAGATCCAAAAGTAGAGCACATGAGACTGGGGGTAATGTACTAGCATAGATTGACATTTGGTTAATGAACAAAAAACAGAGTGGAAATAAACAGGCCATTGTCAGGTTGTTACTAGTGGGCTAAGGATCATTGCTTGGGCTCCAGCAGTTCATAATCAATATCAATGATTTAATTTGAGGACCAAATGTAATATTTCTAATTTAGCTGATGACATTAAGACAACATGGGAATG
Source organism: Sphyrna mokarran (assembly GCA_024679065.1). Lineage (NCBI taxonomy): Eukaryota > Metazoa > Chordata > Chondrichthyes > Carcharhiniformes > Carcharhinidae > Sphyrna > Sphyrna mokarran. Next base: position 56,174,277 of record JAGIQG010000014.1, read on the forward strand.
GGAGTTATGAGGAGCATGCAAAGGCTTCCAGGGCATTTAGGCACACAAAGGGAGTGGGCAAGAACATTGCAGGTGGAAAATAATGTGGAAAAAAGTAAATTATCCATTTTAGAAGGGAAAACGAAAATACATTGTGTTTCTTAAATGATGGGACGGTGGGAAGTATTGATGTCCAAAGGGACGTGGTGTCCCTGTTTATGAGTCATTGAAAGCTAATCTGTATATACAGAAAGCAATTATGAAAGCAAATGGTTTACTGATCTTAGTTCGAACAAAGAATTAGAAGGTATAGACCATTTCGGTCCCTCAAGCCTGCTCCACCATTAAACAAGATCAGGGCTGATCTGATTATGCCTCAATACCATATCCTTATCCCTAAAACTTCTGACTACTTTGTTAGTCAGAAATCTAAATACTTCTGCTATAAAAATATGCAATAGGCCTCTGCGGCAAGAAGCACAGGTGGTGGTGGTGGAGGAGGGAGATGAAGGGAAAGGTGCTGAAGGTGCCGCCGCCACAGATGTCTCTGGGGCAATCTATTTGAAGATCCCTCCGGTGGCAGGAACACAAAGAAACCTGCTGCTGCACTTAAGGTGCAGCAGGCAGTGGGAGTACCCATCATGTGGAGGCAACGGCTTCTCGCTGACCAATATCAAGATGGCATTGTCAGCTGCCAACTACAACATGCCATGGATCAACTTGTGGGTGAACCAGGCAGTGGGTACTGGTGTCTCAGGCTCCTTCAGAATCAACTGGCAGCTCCTGGAGGGCTAGGGTCACCGTCACCATCCCAACACCCAGTGCTCAGGAGTGCAGCTGGCAGCAGAAGAGAGCAGCAGCTGGCTCGAGAGCCAACGTGAGCAAGAAACTGGAAGGAGGCGCCAGAGGAAGGAGGAAAAGCACTGTAGTGAATCCAGAGACTCTGCGGGCGGCTCTGAAAAGCGGACGAGACAGTGCCAGAGGATAATCTGGACACTGGGCATGAAGGTAAGGAAGAGGACACAGCAACAAGGACAGAACAATTGGGTAGCAAAAGGCAAAATGGTGAAGGCGGAAAAATAAAGATATGGAACGACTCTGCCTCTTGTGATCAGTTTCAAGAGGATTTGTGTACAGGGATAAATAAGTCTTGTTGTAATTGTACAGAGCCTTCGAGCATTGTATAGAATTTTGGTCTTAGAGGCAATGCAACGAAGACTAACCAGACTGATTCTAGGTCAGTGGAATTATCTTATGAGAGGAAATTGAGCAGACTGGGCCTATAATCTCAAGATAAAAGCAATTTACTGCGGATGCTGGAATCTGAAATCAAAAAGAGAAAATGCTGGAAAATCTTAAGTTTTGACAAAGGATCATCTGGACTCAAAATGTCAGCTCTTTTCTCTCCTTACAGATGCTGCCAAACCTGCTGAGACTTTCCAGTTTTTTCTCTTTTGGTCTATAATCTCTTAGAGTTTTAAAGAATGAGAAGGAATCTCACCGAAACAAACAAAATTCTTATAGGGATCAACAGGGTAGGAGCAGTGGGTTGTATCCCCTAGCCAGGGAAGAGTGTAGAATCAAAGGACACAGTGTCGCTACAAAGGTTAGGCCATCTTAGACTGAACTGAAGAGAAATTTCTTCAGTTGTAGGGTAGTGAATTTTTAGAATTCTCTACTCCACAGGGCCATGGAAGCTCAGTCATTGTGAATGTTTAAGGTAGAGGTTTATACATTTCTGGATATTAAACACATCAAGGGATACGGATGGAATAGTGTGGGAAAATGGCACACTATTCTGTATCTCTTGATGTGTTTAAATATCCAGATGATTTACACCACAGGGAAAATGGCATTGAGCTAGAGGATCAGCCATGATCTAGCTGAATGTTACGAGCAGGCTCAACGGGTCAAATGGCTTCTTCCTGCTTCTATTTCCTATGTTCCTAAATTAATTAGCCCAGTGGGGAACATTGTGCCAATATTAAATGATCCACCTGGAACTTTGAGCAATGAGATATCCAAATAAACACATGTTTTCACAAAGTAAACCAAGTTCTGTACTTAAGAGTTTCCTATAATTAGGACATACTACATGGAACATCTCATACTTCGGAATCACACAGAATAAGCTTTTCACCATTGAAGTGCAGCAAAATAAATCCATCCCAGAATCATTTGTCCAAATTATACGTTTTCGATAAAATTGCAAAAATCCGAGTTGGTGGTGGGAACTAGCACTTGGAAATGAAAAGGGAAAACTACAAACAGAATATGTCAAATTTCTGTATTAGAATCCCTACTGTGCAGGAGGGTATTCAGCCCTTTGAGTCTATATTGACAACAATCTCACCAGTTGTATCTCCGTAACTTCATATAGTTACCCTGCTAGTCCCAACACTAAGGGGCAATTTTTAGTGTAGTCAATCAATCTAACCTGCATGTCTTTGGATCATGGGAGGAAACACCAGGGGTAATCCCACACTGACCCCGGGGAGAATGTGCAGACTCCAAACAGACAGTGACCAAAGGCCAGAATTGAACCTGGGTCCCTGGCATTGTGAAGCAGCAGTGCTAACCACTGTGCTGCCCGTTGTGCAGAATATAGTTCGAAGAACCAAAATTACTTGTGTTCAACTCTCGAAATCTGTACAGGATGTTTGTAAATTTGTCTCTACTTCAAGGCAAAAAAAACTGAAGCATAAGCTGATGTTGTCCTACAATACTGCGCTACTTAGCACACATGGCAGTATTTGTGGAAAGAAACAAAGTTACAGTTCTGTGATCTTTCATTTGAACTGGCAGCAGCTCTGAAAGGTTATATACCTGAAACATTAACGTTTCTCTCCCCACAGATAATTTCTGTTTTTAGCTTAGCTTTCCAGCAGCTGTAGTATTTTAGTTTTTGTGTTACTTAACATTGATAATAATAGTGATCCTTTTCTGTATTTCAACTCGTCTACAGCTGTTCTATGACTGCACCTGACCTATTTCTGACATCTGCTGAAACAAAAGCCACAGGGAGTGCAATTTATACTGCGATTCATTTACTGGCACCTGCCATCAATTTTATGCTGAGAAATGGAGTGGATGTGCATATTTCAGCAGGGGGGTTACTGAACAGCCATCAGGAGCAAGATCCCTGGCTAATTATCCCCTCCAGCATCTTTGCTGATTCCAAATTCTTTTTGAGGCAAACCAAGCTGAAGTTAAAGATTGACAAATCCGATTTGTCTACAAGGTTGTGTATTGTCACAGAACATATACCCCTAAATCTATTGCAAGATTTTCTTATTAAACGTAACAGAAATATTGTGTTCTTACCCTGGGAAAGGTAGCTCCATCTGTTCTGGCCAGTCATCCTGCTCCGTGCTGTAGTAACTATGCCTGGACAACTCGTGAGTTGCATCTTCATTCTCACTGTCACCCAAAGCACTGTCTGAGCTCTCGTTTCGGGGGATGTCCCATTCTACTCCAAAAGGTGCTTTTTTCTGAAGACGATCTACTTCCCCACAGGGGTCATCAATAGAGACCTTGTCTCTACAGTCCTGCTCAGCAGAACTGAGTATATGTGAATCTAAATCCATTCCATACACTTTACAAGTGCACATGCAATTGTTCGCACTCAAGTCACGTTGCTGTTCATTATCCTGAACACCAGGTCCTATTTTTGAAATATCTCGTTGCCCAACCTTTTGCTGATCATCTTTAGGAAGATCATCGATAGTCTTTGTTTCTATTAAATTATCCTCAGTAAAATACTCATCAAAAAGACTCATACTTCCTTCATGTGTAGATTTCCATTTATGACTGTGTGTATTGGATAATGGATCCTTTATCCTATTAGTTTTGCTTTGGTCCAGAGTTATAGGCAGCGCCTCATCCGTTTGTGTTCTTTTCAGCTCCTCAATACCTTTCTGTAGTGCCTCCTGGACCTCATTTCTCTTGGCTTCTGTATCAGAGTCAGGCGACAGTGAGTAGCCAATCTGAAATGTGACTTTTTGCATTGAATTCAGACTGTTGTTATGGAGATGACTTGCACTACAGGGTACAGAAGTAGACAGTTGTTTATCAGGAGGCAGTTTCTCGATCACAGGCTCTACAACAGCAGATTTGACAGACAGCACTGTTTCGGTCTTAGCTTTCTGAAGGCAGCTTGTGCTTTCCTTGTATTGCTTGATAGTATCTTCTCCGCTGAGAGCTGCGAGGTTTGTGCTATAACTACTTGGACTACTGTTGGTTTTCCAAAACTTCCTGTGACATCGCAGGAATTCTTCTTGCCTGCTGACATCGTTCTGGTCTTTAGCCGGGTGAAGGGGACATTTCTCACTCCTATAGACACTCGCAGCACTGTCACGTGAGGAGTTTTGATTTTGCAATATGGTTGGAAAGAATGAACTTTTATTCCTGTGCAGCGTAACCACGACATATTCGGACTCTTCCACCTCTCCTTTCTCCAGGGATGTGGTCATTACTGATTCATTCACTTCAGCTTCACCATCGCCTTCCACCACCAGCTGGGTTTCCTGCAGCTCAGAGCATCGGATGAAGTACGTGAGGAAATGAAGGAGTCGCTGAACCAATTCCTGTCGTTTACCAATTACCACTGTCCGGGCTAATCTTACTGGAGACCCTATAGCACCATGTAGATCGACTATTAGAAAAATAAATAATTAAAATCAGAAGGACATTTTTGACATGAAGTTATTTTGGGAGGGTGGGCCGGGTGGGGGAAGAGACAGGTAATAGAGGAGATGTTTTATTTGAAGGTAAATAAATTTCAATGCCTGAAAACTGAGCTCTTTTTCACTTCAAGCACAGGGCACTTAGGCTTACTGTGAACCAAATGCGAGGTAAAATTTGCTTTGCTTTTCAATAATCCAATTTTCCTCTTCCAACCTGCATTCAAAGTTCCCCATTACACCACTGAATTTTCCTTTTCTCATCATAGTTTCCAGTCAAGTATAATTCCAACAGATTGAATAATTAAGTGCCAAATAATAAACACTTTCGCTCTATAAATGCAAGACCATGAAGCACAAGATTTATCAATCCTACTTGACAGGAGTTTACCATGAGCAGAAATTTCACCCCAGCCTGACCTATTAGCATTCAAGTTCCAGGAGTGGATGGAAGTTTATGCTTGTAGCAATTCTTCCCTCTTCAAGACTGTTAAAATACCTTTGTAAGGTTAATTTGTGTATTTAGGTTACAATTCAAAGAAACACTGGTACACTAAATGAAAAAAAAGGCTTTTAAAAAAACAAGAGGGCAACTCTCGTGTACAATATAATGCATATACAACAATTAATTCAAAACAGGATTGAGACTAATTGCAAAATATTATCCATATGTATACAACTTAATTTTATGGTCAATGATCAAAACTAGAATTATATAAATAATGGACTAATTAAGTAGTTAACAAGCAATGAGATATAATTCAAATCTTTTTTCAATGGCAAGAGCTTCACAATTAAGTTAGAGGCATTACATCAATAAATTTTAGCGATTAAAGACACACATTAAATTTTATTTACTAGCTCATAATCTAATTTCAGTGTTGTTAAATTAAATAAAGGCATTTTATATTCCATGATATCCTTGATAATGGCTGAATGATGAGAACTATTCAATAAAATTGAAAACCCTTTCATCAAGAGGTGTAAAGAAGAAAAAAGTGAAGCAGCCACACAGAATAAAAATGGAGAAGTAGCCACTTTGAGGTATTAACAACTCATGTTTCCAATTTTATATTTGACTATTCATTCTTTAAAAAAAAGATAATAGTTTAGAATTTCTACTTTTATTGTAAATCAGAAAATGGCAGCCAAAATCTGCCCAGAATTGCACTGGTTAGACAGCACATTTCAACTTCTTGCAAACATTTTCATAATCATAACCATCAAACCTTACACAGACCTGTGTAATCCAGTAGTGAAATAGAACAAAACCCTTGTCTTTCTATTAAAATAGTAAGGCAGTAAACTGGCATTAATATAATATTAATATAACTGAAAATAAACTCACAAAATTAAACATTATTAATAATATGCCCAGTCCTCCATCAGTGAGCAAGCTGATTAAAAAAAAAAGACTGAAAATAATTTAATTATTGAACCATTTAATTGTTTCATTATATAATTAGTTTCTTAGTACATTAAATATGCTATTTATTTGAAAAAGTTTTTAAAATGTGCTCTTTACTATTAACATATCTTAGAAAATGGATTCAATTTGAAGAAACTTTCTGAGACAAAGTAATTGATAGAATCAGCTGGAGTTGTTGCACTTTTATAAACAAGGCCTGATTTGGGTGAATTATATTAATATTGTTAGAAATAGAAGGAGATAGTGGAGGATGTAGGACCCTTCATGTCTATTCCACAACTCAGTAAGATCTTGGTTTGTCTCTGAGCTCAACTTCTCTTCCCCATTTTCCTTCGCACCATCAATTTTAACAATTTAGCTCTTGAATGTATTAAAAAACTGAGCAGAGGCCTCTGGAGTAGAGAATTCCAATGATTCACAATCCTCACCAAAGGCATTTTCCACCCTAGTCTTAGATGGATAATTATGTCTAACTGTGTTTTGTTGAAGGGTCATATGGATTCAAACTTTAATTGTTTTGCTGTCCACAGATGCTGCCAAGCCTCAGGTTTAAGTAGCATTTTCTGTTTTTATTTCATGTCTAAACTCTAATATTTTTAGTCTGTGACCAATTTGTTGGGTGGGTAGTTTAAATAATTTTGAGTTTTAACTTACAAGGGGATGATTTGTTCATAGTTTAATGTGGGAACTCACAGGCTGCTGTGTAGCTTGGAGAGAATGCAGCCCTAAACCTCTTACCCTATGACTACAACAGTCTCCAGCCAAAGGGAAGAGCCTCTCTGCACCTAAGAAAGGCTTTCCAGTCAAGCCTAAGAATTTGAAGAGATTACCTCACATCCTTCTAAATTCGAGAACATATACCCATTCTACTTGCTCCACTCTCATACAACAACGCTCTCTCAAGAATCATAGTGAAGTTTCGCTGAACCACCTTCAAGGCAAGTATCATTCTTTAGGTAAGGAGATCAAAACAGTACTGTCAGGGAGTCTCACCAAATCTAAGATAAATGTTAAGAGTTCTTTATGGTTATATTCCAAACCCTCTCCATTAAAGACAAACTAAGATTGCATTTACCTTCAGAATTGTTTCCTGTACTTGCATGTTTATATTTCTGAGATGTGTGTACTAGGACACCTAAATACTCATGTACCAATATTTATTGCCTCCTACTAAAAGATTTTTTTTTAAAAAAATCTGCTTTTCCATTCTATCAAATGGATAACTTCATAATTCCTCACATTATACATCATTTGCCACTTGCTTGCCCCATCACTTCTCCTGCCTATGTCTCTTTGCAGACTGTGTTCCTCACAGATTACTATCCAACCTAAATTTGTATTGTCACCAAAGTTGGATTTGTTACATTTGCTATTGATTTAAACTGTAATTAGCTGAGGCCGAGCGCTGACCTTTGCAGAAGCCAATATCTCAAACCGACAGAAAGTATTGCAGAAATCCTCAGCACAAAAGTGGTCTTAACTTGTGTACAAATCCTCTGATCTTTAGCATTGGCTCAGAAATGTGCACCCAGGCTGCATTGTGTTACATTTGTTTGTCACATTACAACCCCTTAACTACATCTAAGTGATAGTCAATACATCTCAAAAAGTATTTAATTGACTATATAAGCACTTTGAAACATCCTGCAGTTGTTAAAGGCAGTACATTAATATAAGTATTTACAATGTTGAATTAACTAGTGGAAATGCAAACTCAAGCCCAATCTACTCACATTTCCCAATTACGCTACATTTGCGGATATACTTTACAGAGCAGGACTTACCTAACTGGGCCCAAAGCGGGTTATATGGGTTTGATTTTGATAGCATATCCACACTTCGAGAGGAATGTTTTTCCAAGAAAATCTTAATAGGTGGCTGACCGTTGGGCATTACTGTTGGGACCCAGGCAAGATGATTCGTGAGGACAGCAGTAATGAGGGCCGGCAGAAACCTGGTTAAAGACAAGATAAACATTTGAGCAATTCAGACAGGTCATGTTTATCAATTCTACTTCAAATTAGGGTAGAAGCACATTTGTTGTCTTGGAGCAAGGAGGTGTGGCACACCTGAGGAACAAATGCATTACATCAGCAGGAGAGAGGAAGTTCAAACCCCAATTTATTAAGTTCCCCATTTTATTCAAGGGCACTATGGTCTCAAGACTATTTACAATTACTTGCACGCTGTTGAGCAAGCCATTCAGATCAAACTGCTACAAGAAAACTATAATAAAATAAGGTGGACCGCCTGTTTCAACCAAAGCAATGGATTCAGACAAGACAAGGCCACACCCAGCCTCGTCAACGTCATCCACAGATCCATGCCAGCATTAGGAAAACTGCCCAACAGATTAATCAGTCTGATAGCCACACTCTCAGAATCACACCTTTCAGTCAACACCACAGACACTTTCAAAACATCCCTGCACATATGTCTTGTTTCACTGGTAAGACTTAGAAGAAGTGGCAGCGGCACAATGGTATGCAGTCTGGAGCAAGTGGCTCTGATATTCCTTACCATTGACTCCAGGCCCTCTGAAGTTTCATGGCATCACGCAAAATTTGCAAGAAAATTCCCTAATAATTAACACTATCGCAATCTCACAGCAAATAAAGTCAATACTCCTTCATGCTGAATACCACTTGGAGGAAGCACTGAAGGTGACAAAATCTGAGTATTCTGGTCTACTGCATCATTATTGACTTTGTTGCTTGATTCCGAAAGGATGTATCTGCCAGACTTGGCCTGTGACAGATAGTGAGAACATCAAGAGGGAAAATACCTCCTTGGCCTCATCCTCATTTGTCCACTGAAAAGATAAAGCATCTGTCCATGACAGCATTGGCAGGAATGACCTCAGCAGGATCCTTGTGGAGATAAGGTCCCGTATTCACATTCAGGATAGCTTCCATTGCGTTTTGTGACAACGTATCCTGTTGTGCTGACTGAGATAAATGCAGAACACATTAAGCAAATCAAAACTGGGCATCCATGTGATGGCATCAGCAGAATTGTATTCAACCATAATCTGTCACCATATGGTCTGGAACGTCCTTCATTCTTTCATCACCAGCAAACCAGGGGGATCATCGCCTTGTTCAATGAGGACCGCAGACAAGCATGCTAGAAGCAGTAGGAAGCATACCTAAACATGAGCTGCCAATCTAAATGAAGCTACAATACAGGACTACATGCATGTGAAACAACAGAAGCAGCATGCTTCTAGGCAAAGCTAAGCAACCCACAGCCAGCAGGTCAAATCAAAGATCTGCAATCCTGTCACACATAATCATGAATAGTGATGGGATAACTGAAACAAACAGGAGTCATTATCGCCATTAATACCTCCATCCTCAAATGGAAGATGAATCCAGAGTACATGAATGAAAACATAAAGCATCTTCAGCCACTGTCAAATGGCCCCACCTTGGCGAACTCAAGACCACTAGCATCACAGATATCAGTCAGAGCAATTTACATCAACTCATTTAAAACACAGAGGAGGCCTTTTGACTTAAATCCAGGCAATTTGGTCCACTTAAGGTGATATCAAGGAATGGCCAAAGGCACATAGTTATAGTAAAGGATATTGGTCCTGATAACACCCCAATAGCAGTGTTGAAAATATGTTTCAGAGAGCTAACTGTGCCTCTGGCCAAGCTGTTCAGGCAAAATTACAACACTGGAATCTACCCAGCAAAGTAGCAAATTGACCAGGTATGTCCTGTACACAAAGCAGAAGAAATTCAATCTAGTGAATCACTAGTCCATCAGTACATAGGATTGAAAGAACATTGGACTTTTCAGGAAAAGCAAGTCATTTGGCCCTTTGAACTTGCTGCCATTCAATAAGATCATGGCTGATCCAGCTGTGGATCTCAACTCGACTTTCCTGACTGTTCCCCACAACTTTCAACTTCCTTGTCTATCAGAAATCTATTCAACTCGGCCTCAAATTAATTCAGCTCCGAATGCTTTCTGGGAAGAAGAATTACACCAACTAATGATCCTCAGAGAAAGAATTTACACTCATCTTTGACTTAAAAGGGAAACTTCTTGTTCTTAAATTGTGAAGCTTAGTTCTAGTCTCCCTCACTAGAGGAAACATCCTCCATGTTTCTACCCTATCAAGCCTCCTCAGGATCTTGTATGTTTCAGCAAGACCGCCTTTCATTTTCCCAAACTAACAGAAGTAGGCCCAATCTGTTCCACCTTGCTTCATAAAATATGCCCTCCATTCCAGGAATTAGTCGAGTAAACTTTCTGGAGGGACCCAGGTCGAGTCACCGTCTGTGCAGCACCTTTATGTTCTTTCAGTGTTTGTATGGATTTCCTCCCATAGTTCGAAAGACGTGCTGGTTAGTTGCATTGGCCTGCGAAATTCTCCTTCAGCGTACCTGAACAGGTGCTGGAGTAGCAACTTGGGGATTTGCACAGTCATTTCATTATGGTGTTCATGTCAACCTATTTGTGACACTAGTAAAGAAATTTTAAAAACTCATCATTGATATAGTGACGGAAAGGATTGCCAACAGTATTGTCAAGCAGCACTGAACTCACCAATGCTCAGTTTTGGTTTTACTGGACCACTTGGCTCCTGATTCAATTATAGTCATGGTCCAAACATAGACATGATCATTTAATTTCAGGGGTATGGTGAAAGCAACTACCTGTGACATCAGGAGAGCATCAAGTGTGGCATTAAGAGGTCATAACAAAATTGAAATCAGATGATAACTAGGAGAAAGCTCTCCATTAGCTGAATTAATTTCTAGTGCAACAGAAAATAGTTCTGGGTTGTTCGAGTTTAACCATCTCAAGACCTCAACATTGTTACTTGCACAAGTTCCTCAAGGTAGTGTCTGAGGCACAACACCTTTAACTCCTTTGTCAACTATCTTTCCTTCAACATAAGGTCAGGCACACGAACATTTGATGGTGATTGCAGCATTCCTGCTAATCAACGTCTGAGGGATTGAAACAATTTATGACCAGCAAGATTTGAACAACACCTGGGTATGGCCTCAAAAATCACAAAGATTTATGCCACACAAGATGTGTCAATGACCATCTCAAAAGAAGAGTCTAACAATCATCCCTCAATATGCAACAGCATTTGATGTGGGATTCTACATTCTTAAAGTCACTATGGATCAGAAACATAACTGTGCCAGCCATATAAAATTCCCCAGTTAATGGGTCACGAGACCCCCATCTGCTGACTCCCAAAGCCTTTCCACATTTGCAATGCACAAGTCAGGAGTGTGAAGGAATGCTCTTCACCTGCCTGTTTTCGAAGCTGCACTCATACAAGAAACTTAACATGTGGGACAAAGCTGTCTGTCTGACTGATCCACGTGCCACCAACAACAGTATGGCTGCTGTGTTTATTATTTTCAAGATGCAATGCAGCAACACCCAAGGCTTCTTTAATAGTGACTTCCACATATGACCTCTAGCAAGGATCAAGTGCACTGAATCACCTCCCTTAAAACTTGCAGACCATTATGAGCTGGAAATACATTCCTATATCTGGGTTATGGGTCAAAATCTTGGAACTACCTTCCTAACAGGAATACGACAGCACATAAACAACAGCAGTTGAAGAAGGGCAGTCTCACTACCTTCTCAAGGGCAATTAGGAATGGAAGCAAACAGTGGCCTTATCAGCGATACCCACGTCATACAAATGAAGTCAACTTTCTGCTCAAATATCTGCAAAAACAGGATCAGCTGTGCAAATTAAGAGATCAAGAAAGAAATTTTAATTATTGCATAGTCACACTAAATCACCAATTGCAGAATCAAAATATTTGAATTATCAGCATATAATGTTCATCCAGACGAACATCAATCCAATGACTTTGTGGACCATCTGGGATCCTGTCATGCATGTTTGAAAACCAATGCTCTGAGGAGCCACTCCCACATGAAGAAGTCCGTGTGCTCACCAACAAGGAGGAAGACTTCTTTCTGGGTTGTTGGAAACTCCGTCTTGAAAAGTGGCCACCTTTTCAGGTGCTGGAAATCAAGTTCTTCCTCTCTTTTAACCCAAAAGATGACAAGGGGGAACAGAGTGGGTAGACGAGAGAGGAGAGGGGAATTGCAGTCATCATCAAGTTAGCAAAAATCAATTGTTACCCAACACAATAGAGCAAGGAGAATAATTATTCACGTTTGTGTATTACAGAGCTGTACTTCTAGGCATCGATAACAAACATCAGAAGATTCAAATTAATCCTTACATATCTCAGAATTATTAGCACAACAGTCCATTCCGCATCCTGTGTTGATTCTCCAAACAAGTTATTCACTTAGTGCCATTTTCCCTCTTCTCCCTGTAACCTTGCACATTTCACCTTTCCAGAAAATGCTGGAATTTCCTTCAGAATGCTTCAGTTGAATCTACCTCCACCACAATCTCAGGCAGTGTGTTCTAGGCCTTAACCACTTGCCATGTGAAGAAGCTTTCCCTCATGTCACTTTCAGTTCTTTTATCTATTATTTGAAATCTTGCCCGCTCCTTCTCACGAGTAGCTCTATCAATTCTCCTCTTAGCTTTCTTTTCTCCAAGGGAAACAGTCCCAATTTTTAAGTCTATCTTTAGAACTGAAGTTCCTCATCCCTAGAATTAGTCCTGTGAATCCTGTGATGAGTCCGCAAACCTAACCGGCTCCGAGGAATCCGGGGCACTTTCACAGCAAGGGGTGAGCAAGTGAAAATTAAAGTCTTTGTTTTTCTTCTCTTTTGCCTCCTTACAGCCAGGTTCAGAATAGCCAGAAAGGGAACCAAGTGCAAGGATGCTTCTAACTCTCATCAGGTATATAAAAGGCAAAACACCCATGGGGGTTGGGTTGGCAACAAAACAAAAATCTTCTCTTTTGAGCTCAAAAGAGAACAGTTAAGATTTTTACTTTCTCTCTTATGAATTTTCCTGCTTTATTCTTTGGTCAAAAAGAGGAAATAGGCAAGTGATTAACTCTTGGGCCTTCATAAGTGCAATGCTATACTTCACCACTGGATGGTGCACAAGGGTCATTGGACTGCAGCTTCTTTGTGTGCTGAGAATTATCTGGCCCCCACTTTGTGCTTCCTCTATGATGCACCATTTTAAATGGAAGTGCAGTAGGGTCTCTGCCCGCTATTATATTGCGCATACTGATAAAGCATCGGTTGCTTTAAAAGCAAAACTGAAGATTCCTCCAAGCTAATAAATAACGAAGCAAAGCAAAAGTCAGGAGAGAGAAATAAAATCTGACCAAAAATATTGAAGTAGCTGATGGATTAATGGTGTCAATTGCTTTTTTTTTAAAAAGCAAACAGTACACAAAATAACTCTGAAATAAAACTTCTGGAAATACGCAATGGATCAACTGGCATCTGTGGAGAAATGTTTCAAACTGATAAAGCTTCACCACAACATGTTTTACTCATCTCCTTCCCAACTTGTGAACAGTCTCAAGTACTCAACTGGTTCTTTGATGTTTGGTCCATCAGCAAAGCAAATTCTTTCATGAACTGTTGGCAAAGCAGGTTTTTCTCAGGTGTTCCAGACATCATGGTTAACCAGACCGGCTCTGCAATCCTTGGCATCGTGTAAAGATTATATATCACAGTCCTAATTTTGAAAAGGGGAAGGGGGATGGGGGGAGAAAGAGGGAAAAATAGTCAAAGTTTTTTTGGAAACCAAGCACAACAATTTTTCTTCCAAAAATACAGAAATCGCATGTCAATGAAACAACACATGTTACGTTTCATCATATTAGCCATCGGTGTGAAAACAAAGATAAAAAGGAAAATTGGTTTCTTCACACCCTTTTGCTTTAATCGGCATCACAAGCCAATAATCATATCCCAATCAACATTTAAATGAGTGGCTAAACCAGGCGCGAGATGGTCGTGCTGATTACAGAATTTTTAAAAAAAAATCATCTAAAGATAGGCCTTGGTGATTATTGATGGCCCTCTGATTGTTTCCTTTGGCAGCTTATTCCAGGGTGAAACACCCCTGGAGTCAGCTAACATGAGCTGTTACTGCACCATATCTTCTAATATTACCCAAGTATACAATATATTAGAAGTATCTGTTGTGCTTAGAAAGCTGATCATATTTCATAGCAAGCAGCGTACAACCTGCTATTCTTAAAACAGTCCCTGGTATAAGCTGCAACTGATATATGTTCCCCTGACAGTTATCAAATTCCACTGGCCCTGGGCCAGCAGACATGTGACGGGTAGAATGGAAACATGGTTCTCAAGCATTTTAAATCTTTCATCCAAAAAAAAACTAAAAGACGTCAGCACAGCTGCTGCAATTCTCTTAAGCTGTTTCAAAACGAAAAACACATAATAAATTTCTCCCATTGACAAACATAATAACATAACAGCATTAAAGGAAGTGAAAGAATCTGCCACTTAACTGTAAATCTCTTTTGCTACAGTAGCCTGTCCTGATGACAAAGTACTACCTCTGAACAAAAGACCCAGGTATTATTTTTTCTTCCAAACGCAGCTCATGCAGGTTTCACAAGAAATCCTTCCACTTAAAAAAGCTCGTGGGCACTTGTAAAGAATTGCAGCAATTCATTCCTGGTCATGCTATTTATAGTCAAGGTAATAACAGACATGTGGGACCTCAGTAGACTGTGACAGTGGTAAGGTAACCTCCGACTGAAGGACAAAACCCTGAGAACCCTCAATCACAGTGGTCAGCACTGCCGCCTCACAGCACTAAAGACATGAGTTCAATTCCCAGCTTTGGTCACTGTCGGTGCAGAGTCTGCACATTCTCCCCATGTCTGCATGGGTTTCCTCCGTGTGTTCTGGTTTCCTTCCATAGTCTGAAAGAAGTGCATTGACCTGAACAGGCACCACCGTGTGGCAACTAGTTGAATTTCACAGTACTTTCATTGCACTGTTAACTTAAGTTTTACTTGTGTCTAAAAAAAAACTTTACTCTTACTTAAAGTACCTCATTCAATGTTGCTTAAGGGCATTCCACTGAAGGTCCTCTGAAGAATTCTTCAGAAGCTGCTAATGGCTATAGCTTGATCATTTTTCCTGAAGATGTTTTTTTTAAATCCCAATAATTACAATCCCACAGTTCACAGTTGGTCTGTAACCATTAAATCCCTACACTGCAAAAGGTGGCTATTCAGCCCATCGAATCTGCACTGACAACAATCCCAGCCAGGCCTTATCCTCGTAACCCCATATATTGACCCTGCTAATCCTCCTAACAGCAAGGGGCAATTGAGCACGGCCAACCTTTGGAGTGTGGGAGGAAACCGGAGCACCCAGAGGAAATCCACACAGAGAATGTGCAAACTCCACACTGACAGTGACCAGAGAGTGGAATTGAACCCAGG